>OX383285.1:25628346-26875012 GCA_947523025.1 Dryobota labecula
TTTTCTCTGTAACTTGTAACATGTTTAGTAGCCTACAAATAAACGTATGTCCTAATAAGATCAGTCGGAACTTAAATCTTAACATTTAGGTGGCAAAAAACAATTGAATGATTCACTAGATACAAAAGTAGCAAATATAAAATTGTCAGATTTAATTAAACTAGTTCAATTTAGTCCACAATCATTAGAAGTGGCATAACATTGAGTTTATACCAAGGTTTGTTTTTAAGAATTTTATTTATTTGGTGACACACGAGGAAGAGTATTAACTGAGGAAAATACAAAAATGAGATACATTTACCTGACCTTTAGCAATGACAATAATGAATCCGAACAAACTACTATTTAAAGAGAAAACAAACATGAACCACAATACAAGTTAAGTGAATAAGTCTAAACTACAGAAATGGCCATCATCCTGAATAATTTTAAGTCACTAAAAGCCCGGAAAAGTGAACATTTGAATGATATTTTAGTCATAGTGGTAAGTATGAAGATTATTTTGAATATCGCCAAATATCCACGTTACCTGAATTCAATCATAATAACCACAAATATTACGAAAGTCCATTACCATGCCCATCAAAGAACATCGTGAAATTGCTTTGCACTAAAAACCTCAAATACTGTAGGAAACTTTCGAATATTCTAGACGCGACGCAGTTCAGTGGAAACACAGACAGGAGGTGGGGGAAGTAACACAGAGGGAGCCAGGAGTACTCGTAGCAGAGGATCCACCCTCCATCTTCAAAGATGGATGACGCAACTGCCCGAGGCTGAAGAGCTGGATCCCCCCGAACCTGATATGGAGGTTAGTGATGATAGAGGCACAACAAATGTAACTGGCAATTTATAGGACAATTTGTATAAGGATTAGGGTAAATAAACGATTTTAGCTGAATACTTAATAATGTAAGATGGCTTGGAATTGACTGAACGAACTTCGATTATATAGCTAGTAACTTTAGTATTATTAATTTACAGTATAACTCAATTTTGGTTCTTTTAGATGTGGAGCGTAGAAGAACTAAGAAAGAGATCCAAAGAACTTAACCTTCTTGAGGTAGCTGATCTTGTTTCAAGTCACGAAGCTAAAGGAACGTCGCCCGGTGAAAAGAAGGAAAATGATCGAAGCCCATCAAAAAGCAGCAATTCTGGAAGTCAAGTATGTATTGCTGAAATCAACTTACATAGTCATGAATTCACTCCATTTAAACCACATGTTATATTTCAGATAACGGTAAGGACAAGCCCAGTGGTGGTAGACACGATACCCGTCTGCAGACAGTGCCACAAAAAGTGTTTGTCCAAACCAAATAGTCCTCTTGTGTCCCAAAAGGAACCACCAGTGATACCCGCCAAACCTAAACCCGAAGCGTCGCCCCAAAACTCGAACTCTAACAAAAGCTCCACCAGCCCATGTAGTGCGCACTGTGGCAATCGTAAGCCAAGAAACTTCTCACATTTAGAACGTAAAAATGCTATCAAGTTACGTCCAGAAGATGGGCCCCGAGCAGCAAAGAAGGTCATAGATTCAATAGAACAAAGCCAAAGAATGCTCAAATCAACGTCCTATGAACTAAAAACTGATTCACCAATTTTAAGCAGAAGCGTTCACTCAGTTAGCCAGAAGAGCCAGTTAGAATTAAGAAAAGATAACTCAATAAGATCGCCAAGCCCATCATCTAGTAGTCGAAACAGTCCACTGTCAACTAGCCACACAACCTGTAGTTCTATGGTGTTTAATTCTAGTTCTAACGATTTAAGGATGTCCAATTCGAACATCGCCAATCAGGTCCAATGTGTCATTGCTCAAGAGAAATACTTGAATGAGGTTAAGTGTGTCGAAAGCATAACTTTAACAAAAACTAAAACAGCCACTACTAACTACCCATCGCCAGCGTCTGCAAGAAAAGAACAAATAACAAGACAAAAGGCAGAAAATGTACTTAACAAAGTCTTAGGCATGAATATCGTAACTAAGAGGGAACACGTTGGTTCTTGTTTGAAGACATCATCAGTATTCCTAGAAGATGATTCGATACATGATGATGACCATGACTTTAAAATAGAGAGAGGTCTAAGACGGTCCCCTAGAATGGGTATTTCGGCAGTCAGTAAAATGAACGGGGATATAAATAAGAAGACTGAAAGAATGGAAGATGTTAATGCAAATAATACTGATGCAGGTTCTGACGAAGATTTAGAGTTAGGACCCCTAATGTTAATGGGTCTTTCGGCCATCAATCCCGCAGCGCATTTGATGAGAGTAGAGCCTTTCAAGAGAGGTTCAGCGACGAGTTTGAACAACCCTTGTTCTAGACCAGGTAGTCTTGGCTCGATCAAGTCAGATTCTCCTGTTCCTAACATAGCTGTTGTTCCACCAACGCCCGACTTTAATTCCACTAATAAGACTGTGAGTTCACTTTTGAGGAGTTGATTAGTTACCCATAGATTTTGATGACTATGAACTAACTCTTATATTGCAGGATGACCTTGTAGATGAGTCCCCAGATTCCCCAGATGTTCCAGATGACCTGCCTTATGTGACGCTCAAAAGGTGTGTTAATAAAAATTATAAGGTAGTTTCTAAACTAGTTAGTATTGTTGTAAAGACTACTAATGTTGTTTAAGATATGGCACAATGTCAAGCCTGGAGAGATTACCGTCCGATGAGACTGACGATGGCAATGTAAGACTGACAGCACAAGAGCCCGAGACTTCGAAAGCTTATAATAATCCAGGTAATTGCTTGTATAAGTTAAACCTAATAATAGAATGGCCATTATCTGCCTCATTGGTGTAGTAATCGCAAGCGCTACTGCTGAGCATGAGATCCTAGGTTCGATTCCCAGATTGGGCAACGCATTGTTGGGTTTTTCCATAAGGAATTTTTCAGTAGTAGCCCGGAGTTTGCCCGGTTGATGGCAATAGGCTCGTCCCCTGTTACATGAAACTACAAAATAACAGACAAAAATGTGGGTGTAGTATATTATAACACCTCTGCCTAACCCTTCAGGGATTACATGGATGATTTTATGTAATGTTTACTCTAACATTACATAAAATCATCCATGTAATCCCATAGCCAAAGATAATTATTATTACAAAGTTTCGAATGCTTAGAAAGTAAATACTAATATTTTCTTTAGTAAGCGGTGCCGCTGGTGGTATTATGGGCTATGCAGCGAGAGCTGGCTCCTTCGTCGTGGAGAAGATGAATATCTTCAGTTATACTGAGAGTGTACCCAATACATCCATAGCGCACAAACAACCCTCGTTCTTAGAAAGGTTTGGTTTTAATATTCCATTTATTTATATCCATAGTTAGGTAAGAAATCGAAAGTAAAATTTGAATAGATGGAATCACGAAAAAGTTATGAGCTTATTCATACATACTTTATTTGTTGTTGATGGCATTTGTTTTCATAATCTCAGGCTGTGGCGTAAGCCTCTTCTTCCTAACTCTTCTGGTACCCCTATAAGAGTGCACCTCCTCAGGAGAATATTAAGTTCACAATATAATTGTTAATAAGAATTGTGTGTATAATAATATTTTTCAATATAGGTGGAACACAAGTCGATGGAGAATAATGAAGAAACGATGAGTATAATGTGTGGGTGGAAACTGTAGTGCATTGACATTTTTATTAAAGTTGTAATGAAGGTTACTACTACTCTTAGAGTTAAATTATAACTAAAACCATTGGAAATAGATTTAGTCTAACAGTAATTGTACTTTTTTACTAACTTTGTAAGAATTTTTAATTTAGAAACATTAGATTTTTTGCTATAAATAATGTGTATTACGAATAGCATTATGAGCTAGCGTTGAGTACAATAATACAGTTTTTCATAATAAAACTTAACTGCTAAATCTGGAAAAACTAATATTATTAGGAAGATACAATAATAGATTTAAATTATTTAGAAATTATATAATTTATTAATAGTACAAAATAGTTAAGTACTATATAATTCGTAGAATTTTATTGTATAAAGTAGTCGTAGACATTTTGTGTGATATTTAATAATTACTTTTTGTATTCGTATAACAGGAAAATAAGTACTTGACGTATTCAACAATAGAGCTCTCTAGATTTGCTCAAAATGACATATTTGTAAATACTTTGACTTTAGAAAGTAATAATTTTTGTACGTTTTCTTTCTTACTAGACAACTTTAATTTTCCACCATCTTTAAAGTTTTGATGTTACCAGATGCCTTGGAGTAAGTGACTGGAAGTCAACGATTGGTACTGAGGAAGGCACAGGGGAGACAGGAGAGGGGAGTGGGGCAAGCGGAGAAGAAGCTTGGGGTACCCCATCATCTGGAGACCTGTCAGATAACTTGCCGGACTCTGAACATGGAACGCTATCGGTAAAGATGACTTCAGTAAAGAATAGAGAATTCAGTAAAGTCGAACCCCTTAAAGGCAAAAATCAAAACGCAGTAGATAGCTGTTGGTGTTAATGTCGACGTTATTTTGAACGCTAATTAGTAATCAAGGCTGAGTAGCAGTAAAGTTTTCTATTGGATAGTTCTAAAATAATCTCCTTCACCATCTCTTTAAATAATATTATAAAATTCCTTCAGCTTTAAAAACAGAATTTTCAATAGGTTTTTTATGCCCTTTGAATGGAAAATCCTTCACAATTTCAGTCGCCCACGAAGTCCTCATCATCATACGCTGGTGACGACGATACTGAGCTGATGATGGACGAGCTCCTCATGGCCCCTACTATTACTGGCCCAACGACGCTAAGGCCACTTCTTCCAAGGTAATATATATTTATATAACATAGGGAATAATCTTATCCTCTGTACTATTGCATGCTAATTTACAAATACATTTTTACTTATTTAGCAAATGTTAAGCATATTTTTAAGTAAAGGTTCACTTAAATGTAAAACTCATTGCTTAAGTAGAATTTTAGTGCAGTACTTTTACAACTTGTGCAGAATTAGTTTGTTGTTTAATTAACCCTCAAATGCTTTACTAGAATAATGATTACCAATTTTATATTTAACAACGACTCACTGACACTGACAAGAGGGCCCAAAACTTACATTATATTATGTTATATTAGTGAAAGAGTTCAAATCACGAGACAATCGGCATAATCATAAAAATTGCAAATTGCACATGACTAATGACAATCTTGAATGTAGGGATGTTTTTAGAAGAAGACTAGAACCTCTCATGGAAGAAGAATGCTCTGACAGCGGCAGCGAAGACAACAAGCCTACCCCCACCAACTCTGATGACCAGGTGAATATTAACACTGATTATAATAGAAAAAATACCAATAGTTGCACCAAAGTTCTAAAATCCTAAGTATTTGAAATTGTTGTCCTTCACGATAAACTTTAAAGAAATCACAAAATTGATAATAAACGCACTATAATATCATGTAATAATTTCCTACAATTTTCCAGAGTCGAAGTTTGGTGCAAACACCTTTCCTTGTAACCGACAAATGTTATTATTATTATGTAATTATTAATACGTACTTAAGTTAATATGTAATTTATGACCCAACATTTTTGTTTACTTCGAATGTAATATGTGTGTAATACATTATTAGTCTGTCAAAATTGACATTAACTACTTGAAGTGCATCAATGTGTTTTTTGTTTAGTATCTTTTGATATAGCAACCCATAGTCCCTTGTCCTAAAAAAAGTCAAATTTGGCAGATAGCGAATATTATAATAGTTGTGTAGGAGTATCGTTCTAACCCAGCATGCCAATAACTATACAAAATAATGTTATTGGAAAAAGCATGCTTGTTGCATGAAATATTTAAGTAAGACCCAAGTATCGTAAATTTTTATTAAGTTGACATTTCATAGATTCACTTTGAATTAAGACCTTTAAAATCGCGAATAGATCAAAAACAAATTCAAAATTTACAAAAGTCAAAGCTTTGAAAAGTTATTTCGAAATTTTTCTACCTGGACTTGGATCCAGGTTATTGGCAAATGGAAGTAAAGTCCCGTAGCTAGGTTATATCTCACATTGTGACTGGTCCGCTGGTGCGGCGCTTGGCGCAGGACAGCGAGCGTGGCCTCGATGCTGACGACTGTTGCGACGTGCCGCACCCGCCGCCCTCTGCTTCAGATCAAGGTGAGTTCGCAAGTCTATGTGGACGATGTTATAGTTTTCGGTAAGTGTGTAGAGGATCATGTGCGCGAATGTTTTGTGAACGAAAGTAGAAGCTCACTGGTGATGTTGGGAGAATTCATTATTTACTATATAGTTTGTATACTTTGTCTAACTTATTGTTGATCGGAGCAATCTTCGCCTGGCATAAATTTCTGGACATTGTTTATTTGTTCATACCAAACTACTTTAAACTTTATATCCATCTAGTATATTAAGTGTACAGGAAATGTGACTACTTAGAGGTGACGAATGCATGAGTTTAGAATAAAAACATTGGTAAAGCGCAGCGGCATCAACTTCAACATTTGCACACAACACGACGTCAAGAACCCATAAACATTACTAACAGAGAACATACATTTTGACAGAGAAATGGACAGCTTGACATATGATGAAAGGTGAGAGATGACAACAGTCTCGTCGCAAATCAACACAAATAATTATAATAATAACGCCGAAATTTTATTAATAAAGTCAGCACGATGCATGAGTATTATTATGAATATCAATTATTATTTGTACACAATTTACCAGAAATAATAACTGTTTTAATTTTAAGCTTAGCTTCTTTGTAATTTAACACTCGGGCTTAAAGTTAAATATAAATTTCTGGTAAACAGGTACCTTTCTTTATGTACCCCTATACTAGCACGGTATCAATAATAATAATATGTAGCTTCAGCACCCCACTTTATAATATAATTCATATATTTATATACGATATCAATTTATTCGATACATATTTTCTATACGAATCACATACAAAAGACACTGAACTGTTATCGACTACTCACGCTGGTGGTTTGATTTCGTAAGGGTCTAAGGATGATGATGTTGCAGAACCAGAGGAAGGGTGTGCGCACGTCGACCAGGATGTTGGAGGGGGGGGAGATGGTGGCGCCGGGTGCGAGCTGAGCCCCGATCGGACACCCACCAACGAGGCGCCTTCGACGCCCTTACTATCTGGTGTGTTTAATCATTTTTCACCTAAGGTTATCATAAATCAAACGTCTTTAAAATCTTCAGCAGCTCCGTAGATACCTATATTATGCAAAATATGCTTACTGAAGAGCTAGCAAGGTGATCAGCTGTAATGGTTAAACTCTTCGCTGTTAACATAGACACATTCTTTGACAAACCATTTTGGAGATCACTTTCAAGCAAGATTAGGCTACAATGAAACTGATTCTTAAAATCTTCGCTATCATAGCAGCAATACTTGTATAATTAATAGGTAGCAATATAAAATTAAAAAGACTTAATATCCCTACCTATTTTTACAGTTTTAAAAGAGTTTGCGGAGGTGCGTGCCGTTGCTGGAGTTGGTCGTCAGGGCTCAGCCAGCTCGGACAGCACGCCCTCCACACTCGAACGCACCACTATACACAACCCTGCGACACTCAGCCCACCCGCACAAGGTAAACCAGGAACAATTTTAAAGAAATGAAGCATCTATGACAGGACTTATAAATAAACCGAAACAATAAAGCCAAGGATGAAGGATTCCATAGCCAAAACAAAGTATTATAAACAGTGCTTTACAGAATAGTAGTTAACTTTGAACGTCACAGAATTCGTTTTCCAAGTAATTTGTTTTTATTAAGTAAGCATTCCCGGCCTCGAAAGGTTGTTTATAAAATAACGGATGCAGAATATCTCATTGTAGAAAGCAGCTACGTTCCCTAATTTTAAAAATCCTGCATAAAGCATTTAAAATATGCAGGTTCTTGTTGAAGGCAAACAAAATAATGAATGAGAAAGGCAAACTGAACCAAAATTCTTGTCAGCCGTTTCAGCCTCGGAGCCAGCACCAGCACCGGAGGCTACCTCACTACCGGAGGAACAGAGACCACGGACGCCGGAGCGACTCAGTCCTCGAGCGGAGATGAGATTGGCACTGGACCAGGGGAAGGATATGCTGGCAGATCAGGAAGTGTCCTGGGTATGTATCATAAAAGAATCCTGCAAATCGTAATCATCCCACCTCAAAACTTTAATTTGGAAAAATTACAAACTGACAAAAGTAAAGAGGCAAATATAGCCTAGAAAAGGAATCAAATAGCTTTTGACTTAATTTGCCGCCTTCATAAATAGTCTACCTCAGAATTTATGGCCTATTATATATTGTCAACCTATCTCCTCGAAACTATGAACCACCATATTTTGCGAGTCATTATTTTAAACAATGGAAGCAGATCTTCCAGCAGTAAATATTTATAGTCTCTGGACGTATAGTTTTGATTAGCTTCAAAGGTTCATCAACCTGTTTCAATATTAGCTTTATAAAATACGTACAAGACGAAGATGATACTTACGTGCAAAACATACTTGAGTCGATTTCGCACCATCTCACCATGTGATAACGTATTCCGGCAGGCTGGCGGGTCCGACCCCTGGTCGTTTCGCGCGGCGTGCCAACGCTCGCTGCTGCGGCGCGTGGCGAGCGCCGACGCAGTGACGCTGTGCCGCGCGCACCCCCGCCGCACCGCCCCTCATACTACTTCGCGCAATTCTGTATATGCTTGGAAGGGTATGACGACTTGTATTTTACTGCCCTGCTGAAAGTTCTGAGACTATTTTGACCTCGGGTTTAAATATAAACGATCGTCGTGCGAATACGAAAGCGTCGCGATCATCTATTACACATTTGTTATGAAAACTGGTAGCCACCCCACTATCGAAATCGGCGCGACGTTGTGTTCAGGTTCGCCGAACAAAGTGAACCCGATGATCGCTTATATTAGGACTCTGACTAATACAGAGAAGAATCCAACAAGCATGGAACATCACACTAACAAAGTTGGTGAATTCAGACCATTTAAGACCAGATCACCTTCCGAGGCTTCACGTCTCAGAGACTTAATTACTCGTACGTACGACATAATTATTTAAAAGATTGACAAATACCAGCAAGAATCTAAACTATAACTGAAGTTAATTTCATAAGGTGTTTCAGTTCCAGAAAGCGAGAAACCTATGGAGATGGAGCAACTGGCACGAGCGGAAGTTCAGACGATGCGTTCGCGGACGCGCTCTCTATGCCAGAACGGGAAGATGTTAGTAATGTTGCAGTTTCTTTACTAGTAGTGCATGCTACGCACCGATACAAGGAGCCAATCAAGCCCTCTTCTCACGAAGCTACGGGTTCCTCGTATTTAAAGCTTCTTTATCCATATAACATTGCTGAAGAATATCATATTTTGTAAAAATCTAAGGCTGATTGTACGCAGGATGCCACAAGGCTCCATTCTAGGTTCACAAAATTTGGTAACTTAAGTACTTAGAAATGATTGAATTAGGAAGTGGTCCTTCAGTTCTTAATTTAAACCTATTCTATTCGCAGAATGGGCTTCCTGCGTCGTCGCGCATCGTCCGATAGCCCCCGCCGCGAGCCGTTCGTCGTGGCGAGCGCGCCGGCGCGGCCCTTCTCCCCGCGCCGCACATCCGTGAGCAACAACGGCTATTACAAGATATGCTTTGTCAATGGCTATGTGTGAGCACAGCGCACGCACGAGCTTATCTGTGCCAACCAGCTGGATTTAAACACTTGCGGGAAGTTTTTTCATTGGTTCCTCCATCCTTACATTCGGCATTCGTTGTTACCTGTGCCTCTATTTTTCTAGTTTGTGCTGGATGGTGTTTGCAGGCTATTTTAAAGTGGTTGACACAATTTGATTAAATCAGGAAATTCGCATATGGGTGTCGTATAGATAAATATTAGTAATGAAGAAACTTCCTATGTAGATGTTCACGTTTATAACATAAGATGTGAAAACTTCAATTGAATATTGCGGGGTTTAGTAGGAATAAGTAAATATGTTCAGAAGTGTCAATGGGACAATTTAAAAACCTGCCTTAATTTTAGATCCAAAATTAATGTTTAAAAAATTTCGTCCTAGTAAATAAATTAGAACAAATAAATAAAAACATGTAAGGTAGCTTGTAATGGGAAACATAACTCGAACTGTTCAAAACGATTCAATAATGGTATAATCGTGTTTTATAAAAATTTAATGGACATTTAATATTTGAAAATCATAGGATTCGTGAATGTAAGTGAAAAGTTTAAAGAGCTATATTAATATACGAAACAGTAGTGAGTGATAATGTTAATTAAATTTCAGTAAAAATTGGCCAATAAAATTGCCTTTCTTTTCAAAAATCTTTAAAATTCGAAAATGATATTGTTAAATTAGTACTAAAATCTTTTTTAGTGAAAATATTCCATGTTTTTAACCTTAACATATGTCTTAAGATTAATTACCGTTTGGTATATTGTTATGATTGTGATTGTCTTGGCACTAAGCTCATGTCAATTTGTTCTTTGCTTAACACTTAGAATTAAAGTTTAAATCCAGCTTTCAGATATGCTAAATTTGTTTTTGTTGTCTGTTGAACTGATCTGTCCATTTTGATTGGAACGAGTGTTCTCGAAAATATATTTTTAATAAAATATCATTAAGCTTTTCATTCTTCATCCTGCAGCTTAGCTGACCCTTCCTTTATTTTACACAAACCTTCATTTTGTTTAGCGCTAATAAAGCCGTCCACTTCTTCGTTTTTGCTAATATTGTTTGCATATTCTTAGTGTTAAAATGTCTTTATATTTTTGAATTTGTAAAGACACATTTCACGCGGATATCCTCTAGTTTCCACTTTGCAATCTAAAGTAGCCAGCTAAAGTAGATTAATACCTACAGGGTTATTTAAGATTTATGTGAATCGTTCTAGTTTACCTAAAAGGTTTTAAACTATTTCATAAAATGAAACATAATAACCCTGTATTTTAATATAAGTAATTGTAAAATCGTAACGCAAATAGCAAATACAAAAGTAGCTTCCGTAAATAATATAATATTCTTACAGGAGAAACATTTCGAGAAAAGATTCTGGAAACAAGTGACTAGAAGACGTCAATCTCTCGGATCTATTAGTCAAATATAAACGTGGTAAATAAAATAAAGACGATGATATAAAGTGTTCACGTGTAGAACTTCACAATATAGAAGTAGATGATTCAGCATTAGAGACTGTAATACTAGACGGTCGTAATTTGGACCAGAAATAAGATTAAAACTACGGAGTGCTTATGAAAGTGTTAAGATTAGAGAATGTTGAAGTCAATGGAATGCCAAACGATAACAGATATATGCCAAATACTGACGAAAGGGACCTGTCAATACTTCATATCTTAGAATCATTGTTTATAGTACATAACACTGAAATAGGCCTAATTGTTGACTGTAAATAAAAGAGCTGTTTATTTCTCATAGTTGTACAAATAGAATTATTTGTAACTGAGCTTGATAGAGGATGTAAAATATGTGATAGGTTACGAAATGTTTTAACTGTCTTGTAAATTGTAACATCTGATACAAACACGTAAATTGTTTTTTTTTCGTAACTATTGTAAGATATTTTTTCTCGTCTTTGTATTCTACGTCGATTTGTCCTTTGAGATGTGTAACGCTTGATTTGATATGTCGCAAAATTTTAGATGTATCTTCTGTGTGTTCTACTTACTTGTACACATTAGATGCGAACTATAATCAGTATTTTCAGCGAAGATACTTGTACCAGTTTTAATTTCTTTATCCTAAAAATACCTTGTTTTATTTGAAAGTACCTAATACTGTTATGCCCGTTTTTTTTTTATTTAGGCTTTCATTTTGTTGTCGCCTAAAGTTAGTGAAAACGGGCATAAGATTTCCATCAGACTGTCTAAATAGTTAAATACTTGGTGAATCAATATTTGTTAAACCTGTAGCTATGTATTTTATAATAAACGTTCCTCGAGTAACGTATACTTTTATAAAGTCCTCAACAACTTTCGCACATAATATGTGCCACATTTTGCAGATATAAAATATAAATTATCAGGGAATTTGTGCAAAAAACGTTGCTTGATTAAGTTCCTAAATGATGAATTATGTAGGAGAATTTTAAAATTAATATTATTATGAATTTAAATATTCAAATTTGTAGATAACAATGTCATGATCGTCGAATTTATTAATTTTAAATTACTTGTAACAAAATGTTTAGTGTTTTGAATTTTTTTTCATTTGTATTACTTTCTTATTATCGATGGATCAAAATAAAATTATGAATTCAATTTTTTGACACTGTTATTTTGTTATGATGTTTGTGAAAATGTTGAAACCGATGTAGCACATCTGTGAGGCACGCGATTGGTTGATTTTGTACACTTACGCTAGTATCTCTAGTTGCTGCCGAATAAAGGCTTCTTTGTTCTTTATTTTTATATCTGAGCTCAATTTTATTAAGTAGGTATTCCAAAATACTAAACATATACTAAAATATTATAAGCAAATATTGCGAAATTTACGTTCGATTGATACAGAGTCGAAATTTCTACTTCAAATAAAATTCAAAATAAAACTTCCTGATGCCTAAATTGTTTCAAAAACCTAGGCGGAAAGTAGGATTTCACAATATCACAAAAAAGTTGGTCCTTATCAATCAACATTTTTGTATCTTTATAGGAAGACGATTATTTTATTTCTGACAGAATATTCCATAATAATGAAATAAGCAAAAAAGCCGTGTAAATATAATAAAGGTATTTTTTTAAAGGCGTTCTGCTAAAAAATTTCAAGAAAAAAAATCTTTTTGACTCGATAACTATCAAGAATCGCGGAACATACATGGGGTATTTTCGGATACTCCTGGGCATGAGGAATCAATTTTTTTTATGTCGTCAATATTTCGACCATGATACTGTATATACGGGGTCTTCGTATTAGTGCCTCAGCAGCTACAATATCATCAGGGTTTTGCCGGAATATAGCAGTTCGTCGTGGACGTGGTACGATAGTAGCTCCTCTGACCTCATCTTCTGCCATCAGAAAACAGCCGCCACGCAACCATCGATGATACGCTCTGCTAGAGTGACTGTCACGGTGTCACCAGCGAGTGTCAGTCTTATCCGACCTTTTCGGTGCTTCCAGTAACTTCGTAAAAACACGAGACGGCGCCACTTGTTGCGCCAATAATAATTAATTTTATATCGCGGTGCGCGGCCCAGTTGACGGAAGTCAGACTCGTCTTTATTGGCCGAGCGGATTATGGCGAGAGCGATTCGAAAAAGGTTCACGTTATACACGTAAATATTGTTGGTTTATTGACTAAGTCAATATATTGTTTCGGTTTGCTGGTATTATATGAAACTAGCCGGGTTCGACGGAGAAGGTAATATTTTTTTTGCTGGCACCAGCTGTTACCAAATGGGGCTTAGGAAATCCAAGTAAATATAAACAACAACATAAAAATGTTAAGGTACGTATATTTAATATTAAAATACATCAATTCACAATGTAAATACAACATTTACATGTAAACAATTCAATTGATACAAAAAAATATTAGATATTTTTAATGTCTTAGCACCACTTGGTTTTCTTCAGTTTTTTTTGTTGTTAAATGGCAACATAAAATTGAGACGTAGCTTTGTTTGCAATTCTCTATAATTGCATTTATTCTCTTTTGAAAATAACAAAATAAATTGCATATCCGTTGCATTTTTCTTAAAATCACTTTGTTCATAGATATGGTATCGAACTTTCATCAAATGGTATTTTAAAAGCTTGTTTCCAGATAATACATGTTACAACCGCTAATTGAGCACAATTTGCACTATCCCATTGCCCTTTAAATCCCACACTCACATAGCAATCAAGGCAAGAAATACTTTTTATAGAAAAGTAATGAGCTCATGACATCAAAAGTAGCTACTAAGTTGATGATATCATCATTTTGATAGAAAAATGCAAAAAAGTAATGCAAATTTTACAAGACTTGATTCCAAATTCAGAGAAATAGCCCGTCTTGCCTCAACTGCTAGGTATTAACTCTTCATTTTCTTACATTTACCTATATACACCTAATATTAGTGTTGGCAGAAAAAAAATAAGGAAAAAGCGAAAAATCTTCAATAACCTTTACCGAGATTACTAAAATTTAAAGCAAAATGTTACTATTTAAAAAAATATTCAAAATGTACATAAAACTATAGACATTTAAAAGAATATTAATATATTCACTGATTGTTAGGAAGCGTTATTAATTCATTTTGGCACAATGTTAGTTAAATTAGATTGCATAAATTTTATTTTATTGAAACTTATAATAAACTAATCGACGTTTCTAAAAAATTGTTATTAAAATAATGGTATATTTTGTATACAATGTACCTACGTACGGACTCACTTCTTGCCAGATCTATTAAGTGTGTACCAATAGAGCTAACTTGAAACAAAATACAAAAGTATCATGCCAATATGTAAAAGATAAACATAAAATTCCACGTGAAAAATATACACTTGCAATGTATTAATCTACACTTCATACCGGAAATATACAATTGTACTTAATCAATTTATTTATCTCATAAAAATAATGCCTTGCAATAAGTTTTATATAAAATAAATTCAATTACAAATATTATGTCACTCAAACAGGTATTAGTCACGAATGGACGGAATCGCATTACACTAAAACATCAAGGATTGTAAGAAAAAATCAATAAAAAAGGCAGTGAAAATTATCACTTGAGTAACTTTGAGCATAACACAAAACCTACAATATTTTGCTATTGCTAATTACAATCAATTCATAAGATTTCTTTCAATTTACAAAATTGCGTACTACGCCATTTATTACTCATAGCATGACTTACAACGTTCTGAATCGCATTATTAAAGTTTTCTATTCACGCCACTCTCGAGACGCTTGGAAGGTTCGCACTTCAGATGATGAGAAGGTCGTTAATCCTTGTGGACCTGAAAAATATTTTATTTTTTATTTTTTAGACGCGTTTTAGCGAAGATCTCCATAGAATTTGAGCTCATTGCCCACCCTGGAAATCAAACCCAGGACCGCAGTTACGGTACAGCAGTTATGTTTGTAATCCGTAGATCATCAAAAATGAAAGGTTCATTTGGAGGAAATAAGAAAATATTCGAGATGGTTCGATAAACGTAAGTAATTTATAAGATCCTCACCTCTAATCCTGCGTCCAGGCGTGGGAGTGACGTCACCTTCAGGAGCTGTCCATTGTTCCACCACCTCGGTCGCTGAGCGCGCTAGCGACGGCTGACTCACTGAGCGATTCAGCGAGTGACGGGACCATGACCTGATACGATACCGTATTATAATTTAAGTTATCTTATAGCAAAAGCAGGACATGCGAAAATTATTTGGAATAAAACCATATTTGAAAATAATGGATGTCAGACTAAATCTCTTGTTTTTTTTTTTATCTTTAAACACTACCTTCTTTATATAACCCTGTCCAAAACATGATGCCCACGAAGATTCCATGAAAAACACTCGTCGTTTACACACTTTCGTCTCGACTTTGAATATGTATGTACACCGGTGTACTTTGGACTGCCCTATTTTAATATTTGTCATTCAAGGAACTTCAAGACAAAATCAAAAAGCCGTGTCAAAATCCGTCAGATCGGCAAAAACTCCATAACAACGTAAAGAGCTGGTTAACGCTTGTGTACTTACTGGTTCTGATGGAAGGGATGTTCGGAGTCGCTGTCGTCATCGTAGTATCGTCCGAGCTGCGTGCCCCCCGACACCTCGGAGTGCGTGTCCGCTTGCTCGCGCGCGTAATCTACCATCATCTCTGACATTGATCTGGAGGATAAGAAAACGGGGTTTTAGGAAGGTTATCATCTCAAGTCGACATACGCAATGTCTGTATTTTTTTTAAAGTGACAGTATTTTCAAGATAGGCATATTGGCAAATAATATTTTCGGTTTGATGCCTTTAAGAACGTTACAATGTCTATGTTCTCGCGTTATGCGCTCGCGTCCTATATCAATTTTAATGATAATTATTTACGTATCTGCGCGTGACATCACAGCGGGCCCTATCAGAATACCGGCGCTGCAGCACTTATTTTTAAATGTCGCAGCATTATGCTGAGATAGGAGCCTTTTGCTAGGAAGGTCCTAGCAAAAGGCTCCTATCTATATTTTATTTTCTTATTATATAAATTATTTTTGTATACTTTATCATTTTGTGTTTACTTTAGTTTGATATCTTCCTGTACGAGTTACAATAAATACTTTTTCTATCATTCTTTCTTTCTTTAAAAATATTCGCCAAAAGACCGTACTGCAAAAACTTGTAGATGGTTCAAATCAAATCAAATCAAATTATGTTATTGTGGGCATAGGTTATACAGACAGATGTTAGGTAAATTACAGATCCATTATGTCCTGCCTAATAGGCATACAATAATAAATTATGTCAACATGCAACATATCAAAAATTTCATCGTTCATCACATTAAAGCAAATCTTACAAAATAAGAATAAGGAGTATGGTGACAGATTATAGTAGGTACTAATTATTAAGAAAATCTTGGATCGTATAGTAAGCTTTGTCAATTAAAAAATTACGCAATTTATATTTGAATAGTGGGAGTTCCTTGGTGTTTAAAATGTCCACAGGTATTTTGTAAGGTATTTTTGTTAGGAGATTCAAAACTATTTCAAATTATATATTACTTCTATCTAAATCTTATAACTCGTATTTCAGAGCAAACGCTTCCCTTTCCTGTCTACTGTTATTTCCTTCAGTCTAGTCCCGTCCAAATTCAATTTTTATTTTTTTATTTCTCTTATCTACACTTATAAAACGTCAGAAGGTACATAGTTGCACGGTTCCAATTGATCTTTTGCTACCATTTCGTACTGGTTCATCACACAATCTCCTTTGGGGCTAGTAGCAATGCCGTTAGCTGCTTTTTTGAATCTACAATAATCTACTCACCTCATATAGAGAATCCAGTTTATCCATTCATCTTTTTCTAAGCTGGCCACGATGTCATTGTTATTATTTAATCAACTACCCACCTCATATCAACATGGTCACTGCGGTAGGAGGACCGGCGGGATCTCTGCGGGTCCCTCAGCGAGGTCGCGTCGCTGTCGTACTCATACAGGGTCGGCAGCGAGCTACGTCGGGAACGGGAGTCCCACTCTGTCTTCTTACGGTAGCGGTTCTGGTGAGGAGAAAATACTTAGGATCAAATCTTTCTCAAAATCAACGTTAATGTGGTAATATAGCTGAAAAACAAAGAGAAAATTTTCTTATTCTATCGAGGTCAAAACTGGTCCCAATATAGTATCGGAGTTCCGTCAGAGTTTAATAGTAACTGTTAATGTAATAAGCCGCGGCCGTTTTATAATGTTAAAATAAAAATTAAATAAATTAAAATAGTTCAAATTCCAAGTAGTCGATAATGAGATACGAAAGATTTTGGAGCTCATAAAACAAAGACAAGTCTAGTACATCAGTCCGCTGCGAAGAGCTGCGAAGTTACGGTTTTAGAAACTTACAATAATAGTTATTCGTTTTTTTTTATTTTTTTATTTGGCAATTTTTTTACATTGTATGAACAATATTTTTTACCCATAAGAGGTTTAAATATTGTTAGTATTAGTTCTTTACCTTGGGTTTATCCGGAGGAGGAGCCAGAATGCGAATAATGACTTCCCACTTAGGAGGAGCATACAGCGGCGCGAACCGATGGTCATGAGCCACTCTGCTGAACTCCTCGCGGGTGCTGGAGCGCGCCAGTTCCCGGCGCAGAGTGCTCTCGTGCGAGATGAGCTCGCGCCAGCGCAGGCGCTCCTCGCGCGTCAGGCGGTACGAGCGCTCGCTCTCGGCTAGGACCTGAGGGTGTCACACATTCTATGTTAGATGGGGAGCACTGTAGTTAGTAGTCGCAAAAACCTACGTTTTTGTTGTATTTCCAGTAGCTTGAATAATTTTGACGTCAAGTAACATTCTGTTGACTGTTCTGATATTGTGCATGGACATTTTGGAAATATTTATCTAGTCTAGGTACAAGGAGGTTGCCGCAGGCTTTATCTTAAAATACTGCTTTGGACAATCATAGTTTTTTTTTATGATATCCTAATAAAGTTATGAGTATGTGGACCAAAAAAAACTGCATTGCAAACAACTGAACAAAATTAAGAAACTGATTACTGAAATTAAAGAATTAATTACTATATAAAAAAAAAAATTACGGAACAGTCAAATCTCTATAATGCTATGGCCACATTGTCGCGATAAAACGAACTACACTTTGCGTGCTTTCTCTCGCACACCGCTTGACATCTCGCGCCCGAAGTAGTTCGCTTTATCACAAAAATGCAACCGTATTACATTAAATGTATAAAGACCGTAGGTTGAAAATATAATTCAATAATAATTACCTGCTGACAACATCATCAAGAACCACGCTATTCAGATCCATAGCTACAAAATCTTACCTCATCCTGAGCCTCGGTCTTCAATACTCTGGTCAGTACACTCCAGTTGACTGGTACAGGTGGTGCTGGTATTGGTTCCGGTACATCTTCGTCATCCTCATCCCTGAACAGAGGGTTGCGGGCGGGAGGCAGTTCTGGGAGTAGTGGCAGATCTGATGATGGGGACTGGTAGACCTGGCCGGTTTGCTTGATCAGTTCCGGGGAGAAGAGGTCGGGGCCGCCTTTACCTAAGACAAATGAATAAGTCAAGTTTGAGAAAAAGAAGTATGAAAATAGGGAGTGGAAGAAATGAGTATGGGAGAAGTTTAAATCCATACTAATATTATAAATGTGAAAGTAACTCTGTCTGTCTGTCTGTCTGTATGTTACGTTTTCACGCCTAAACCGCTGAACCGATCGTCATGAAATTTGGCAGAAATATAGCCTGGGATATGGAGAAGGACGACATAGGCTACTTTTTTACGCGATAATCGAAATCCACGCGGGCGGAGCCGCGGGCCAAAGCTAGTAACTAATAATTGTAGAAAGGGTGTCCTTTTGTTAAGCAGAGGTCTCTTTCTTCGACAATGTGATAAGGTGTTGGAGAAGTTCTTTTTCCTCCTCTGATTCATCATCTGCCTAGCCAGCTCCACAACCCAGTGACTGGGTAATAACTATACTCCTTAGTAAGACTGGTTGTCAGACTTTCGGGCTTCTGACGACCCGTAACAACTGTCAAAGATCTACAAATGACACCCGAGACCAACGGCATAACGTGCTTTCTGAGGCACAAAGGCTTGGTATGTTAATATGGTCAGCCATCCACGGACCAACCGCAGCAAGCGTAGCTTAAACTGATCGATCGACGTTATTACTTGGCCAGAAGCCCTCCTCCCCTTCCGATTGATATAATGTAATAAATCATCGGAACGTGATAGGGCCTTATGAAGCCCATACATTTTCACCTATCATCTCTGATTAAGACCACGTTAATACAGTGCCGAATTTATCAAGCGCGGGGGCAGTAGCAAATCCTACCGAGGGGCCCCTGCTCTGCTATGGGTTCTCAAGTATAAAGTAAGTATGGAGTTTCTTGCCCATTCTTCTCCATACATAACTACATTTTGGAAGGCGCAACTAGAATCAATTAACTATTCATGTAATTTTTGACGTTCAAAAGTGCATCTTCGTGCCTATTTGAAATAAATTATTTGACTTTGACTTTGACTTTAAACGGGTCAAAAACCCAATATAATGCCAAAATAAAAACCCTGTAAAAATGACAGTCCTTAATATTGATATTTAGATGTCACGAATCGAAATTACCCAGGTTCCATTTAAATTGAGACGAATTGAACGTGAGATTAGAGAGAGCACGCGGATAAAAAAAATTAAGCAACAAACAGCACCAAAATTTAATATAGTAAAGCATTGCTCGAAGTACCAAGCTGTAGAAATATTTAATGGGTTGCCTTCTGAGCTAAAGATCCTGATTTATAACACCCACTTGTTTAAAGCAAAATTAAAGGCCTTTTTATTAGAAAAATGTCTGTATAATATATCGGAAATGTCACACAATAATAAATGAAGAATCGGTATATAGTATAATCTAGAATGTTTTGACATTATGTTTTAAACTGTTTATCATAATTTTAAACCTGTTTGACATTTTATTTAAACTATTTGGCACTTTTGAATTTAACTTGTAATGTTCTATTAATCATTCATAGTTCTTTGTATTTGTATGTTAAATTGCATGTTTATATATTCAACGCAATGTAAATTGTTTTATGAATAAAAAATAACATGAAAAAAAGATGTATGTTCCGCCAACGAAAAAATCGGTTACCGATTGTCGGAAAGGGTGTTACGTTCCACGTTTTTATGACATATAATATTCCACGTCTTAATAAGTTTCACTAAAGAAATTACGTTTAGGCGGAGGTGGCCGGGTTTGGATACGCGGGGCCCCCTTTTGCGCGGGGCCCGTAGCAATTGTCACTCTTGCTACGTGGTTAATCCGGCACTGTGTTAATATGACCTTCTATCCAACGTTAAACCACAGAAACCCTTACCAATATACTTCTGCGGCGGCAACGACAGCGGAACCCTCTCCATCTTAGGCGTCAACGTCATCCCTGACGCGGAACTGATGTCGGAGAAGTTCTCCCACTGCGCCTCCGGCACCGTGTGGTTGCGGATGGTGACGTCGAAGTGCGGCGGAGGGGGGGGCACCTGCTTGTACTCCGTCACCAGGCGCTTGTGGCGCTCGATGTCTTCGATGGTCTTCTTCTCCGTGATCGTGCGGAGGAACACGTCGTCTACTACGTGGGAGGTGATCTCGGGTTTTCTGGCGAAAAAATTGTGTTTGTAGTTGAACATTGAGAATGTATAGAATAACCTGGTGACAAAAAAAAACATTTGTCCGTCATGTAGATTATAAAAAAATATTGGACACGTATTTTTTCTTTCCTTACGTAATAAAAACATTACGGCGACACATGGAGTTCAAATGTGACATGATGTCACTGCTCGCTAGATTTTAAACGGAGCTGTGACGTAACGAGCCCCCAATCCCCAAGTTTAATGTGTTTTATCTAAGTATTTTTTTATTAATATGATAAAGCAAAAAATACGTGTCTAATATTTTTTTATTCTATGATTGACGGACTAAACAGTTTATCTTTTTTCTTTTTTTTTACCCAGGAGACATCCCTATTGTGAGTGGAGTAAATAAGAAGAAAAGGGTAATTATGAAGATACAAGCATCTTCTTCATATGCGAATTATGCTTGCTGCACAGCAACCTTTCTGAATATTATGTGCAGTATTTTTAAATAGTAAAATTCCATTAATTCGCTCTAATACAACATGAGACTTACGGTCTACAAGGCAAATTAATTGACCCTCTGCATTAGCAGCATCTACGTGTTGCAAACTACATTGTAGTATTTTTTTATTTTTTTTTACTTATATTTATGGCATCATCTTTTCCCGATAAACGTAATTGGTCATTGTAACTCACCTGGCTGGCATGATGGGTGTCTCCGGTATGGGTTCAAGACTCTCCATCAGCATCTCCTGTTCTTCTGTCTCCAAACGCTCTCTCATTACAGGAGGTGGCGGAGGAGGTTTCTGTATTAAATATATCATTTTAGATCTGTCTCAACACATGAAATTAGAGTACAAATCAAAGACCAAACGACTTTTTGAAGCACTTAATATTACAACAAAAACTAAGAAGGGCGACCCAATAAGAGCTCGAAGGATTTTTGTGACATCAGAGTTCAGAAAATTCAAAGCTCTGATATCACTGATGTGCATATTTTTTACTTAAGTTTCTTCAGAGCCTGTACACTCTATCTGGCCTTGTCAGTGTCACCGTCTCATCTTCTACTTGGCCTGTTGGAGACGCTACTTCTAAATCTACTCAATAAATAATCTAATAATAATAATAATTATTATTAAGAGCCTATTGTTGTCCAAATTATTACTGCATCTAATAGTACCTTAATGTGAAACATCCTGGCGTGCGATCTGTCGGTAACTTCGGTGACAGAGTGTGTGTCAGTCATCTCCGTGTTGAGGGAGACGATGGACCGCGGACGTCTCGACCACTCCTGGTTAGTCACATGGGATGATGATGGAATTATTATTATTATTGCAGTGAATATGACGTGTGAATATGAACACACTTTCTCTCTCTGGGTGAGGATGTGCTTTTAAATGTCGGGGTGAGTTTGTTTGATTGTGATCGTTTTTGGACGCTAATATCGAGATTGTGCGTACATTTATAAATGAGTATGGTGGTCTTGTGTGTGCTCAAGTATTAATAATATTTTATTGTGATTTAGATATTGTGCAGTTTGTGAGGTTTGTGCATGTTTAATCATTAAAAGTCTTGTTTATTATTTTAAAGTGAAATGTTAATTAATGACCAGCCGGGCTATTATTGAAGGCAATTGATGAAAGGTCATTTATTTTCACAGCATTATATCATTGTCTTGAAAACCATACAAAACTTTTCTAACACTCATCCAGTGCTAGCCACTCCCAACACCCCATCAACCCTCATTTTCCCTCCAACCCACCTGTTTATCCCGCGACACCTGCGAGTACACCGCAGGTGGTCGCGGCGGTCTCTCCGGTGGCGGTAACTGTGAGGCGCGCGCGGGAAGTGGGAGGGCCACAGGAGATACTGTGCGGACTGACTCTTGGCGCTCGTGCTCTTCCGAGAGCATCGTTTGTCTGTGAACGGTGAAAAATATGTGGGTTTAATAAGCTGTCTTAAAAAGATTTGAAACAATTTGGTTGACCTCGAGATATACCTTTTTTTAAGAGGTTTTGCCGATGCATTGCTTTTTCAAGAGACAAAGCTAAAATGTCTCATATGCCTGATAAAAGGCACATGAGACTGTGTTATCACCATTACCCACCATCAACGTAACGATAATTAATTCGTTAAGGCAAGGTTCTCGACCCAAGTTGAGCTTACTTGAGACCCAGCTGGGCGCCATTAGTAGCAACTAATGGCGCCCAACTGGACCTGCAGTTCGAATAGAGAGCATAAGAGAGTAGAGTATACGATTCTCACCTGATACTTCCTCCGTCGGTCTCGGTGAGCGTGACGGTGGAGGGCGGCGAGGGCGGCACGACGGGCCGCTGCACGCGCACGCGCACGTCGAAGGCCGGCGCCGCGCCCGACACCAGGCGGGCGTTGCTTGTCATCGCTTCACGCGTCGAACCGTAGCCTGGTAGAAAAGGTTGTAGGTTAGCAAGGTTTTAGCTAAACTAAGATTGTTAATTGGTCCATAGTCATTATTAACAATATCTGTTACTGCTGTGATTTGTATAGGTTTTCCTATCACATCGAAAATCCACTTTCACAACATGGCATAATTGTCGTTCACAAATTATCAGGAAATTACAATAGGTTAGTCCCAACTGGGAGCCATTAGTGACCCTACTGACGCCCAATTGGGACTCAAATGGAAATGTCACTGTCATTTCGGTTGATTAGGTACTCATACTCATCACTTTCTAGAGTCATGCTTCCACCTACCTCCACTGTGATAAGACTCGTCCATCACGAATGCAGCGTTGCTATGCGCCTGTTCAGCTTCACTCGGCGTTTCCGAAGGGTAGTCGGAGGGAATTGTGTCAGAAGCCACGCTAGCCACCTCGGCGGCAGCAGGGTAGACTGGATGAGCTCGAGGGATTTTGACTTCTGTTAGAAGAAAATAAAGTTAAAATTCGAATGACTATTTGTGACGGTACTGGTTTTTAGAGTATAGTTTAGACGTTTAATTGCTCACTAGTCACCTAAGACTGAAAAAGAAATGCTGAATTGAAACAGGTGCTTTAATAGACACAAATACCATTTTGTGTTCGGTTTACATAATATTATGTAGACCATGCAAGTACATGCAGTATTTATTATTTGGCCGAACAGTACCTAACTGAACAGTTGGGTACTGTTAATAACACTCATAATTACTTCCACTAAGTTTTTTACAAAGTAGTGAATACAAACCGATGCTCTAAATACTGAATATAGTCTATCTATATTATTTTCTTTTTGGGATTTAGTTCTAGATAGTACGTAACTTGGTAAGCTTTTTCTCAACAAGTTACTGCGCACTAGTCCTTACCTTGTATACTCTCCCTGCTAACAATAGAAGCAGAGGAGTCATCGATGAATCTCCTAGGTGCGGGCAGCGCGCGTCTCCTGAGACAGAGGTAGGACACTCCCAGACCCAGGAGTAGCAGCGTTAGGAACAGGATCGCGCAGATTATCATCAGGATGTGTGTGCCTGCGAGCGGAGCCTTCGCGGGGAGGGGACCTGCTTCGGGCCTGTAATGAGAAAAATCTGTTAGTTGTTGTCCTTCCGTCATTCTCTATTCATGGAACAACAATGGTATTGCCACTATCGGTGCCAACTTAGCTTTTATGTAAATCTGAAGCGGGTGGGCCTCGAATTCAGTCCGAGGTTTTTGCTATTATGCAGTTAAAGTTCACACACCCCTATCCATTCAACTTTAAAGGTGTTTCAAAATTAGTCAACTTATAACCGATCTTTTTAATACCTGGGCAAATTCAATATAATATATTCAAATAACTTAGTAAGTACGGGAAAGTTAATTAAACAATTCAGTCATTTTTAACTACGGCATCGAAACCAACATTGGCTGTGCTTATACATGGAAGTATCACTTACGTGAATATAAGGGGGTTAAACACAGGTTTGGGCACGATGGGCGGCGGGTACCGGCACACGATGGTGATGACCTCGTCTCCGTCCATCTCCAGCCCCGGGTGAAACCGGACCACTATGTTGTTTGTGAAGACTCTCAGAGGATCCTGTTAGATAGGAAAAATAATTGGATAATTCATTATTTTTTCCGTTCAGTTTGTCCGAATTTATAGAAATATGCAGTCAGAGAATGGTGGAGCTTCGATTTGGTGTTGCTGGCGTTAAAAGGCATCATGGTTCATTCGAGGGCTACAAAATTTTCCTTATCCTCAGTTATTTAACAGTTTCTGAAGGGCTACTTTAAAATGTATATCATCCTCTTAGAAATTCGTTCTTTTTTACATACTGATCCTTGAAAATCCGACGTAACAAGATGAGCAAAATGTACGTCTATTGCAAAAATGATTGCACCAGCTACATAGGCTACTACCACTTAATGTCATTTAAGGTCTTACCTGCTTGGTGCCACATCCTTTAAGAGGCAGTTCCAGCTTGTAGGACAGAGCTCCCTTGCCCACCACCTGGCAAGCTGAGTGACGGTCGAAGTCCGCGTACGCTATGCCATAGAACTTCTCGTTGAATTTCAACTCGATCTGAAAAACGTTGGGTTATTATTTAGTACAATGTTACTAATTTTTTTACTAGAAAATTTCGCAGAACACTAAATAGTTCTGATTTTAAAATTGTACCCTACACCTATGCTAAAAAACGTCTCATTGACTCTCCCATAATATTCTTTGGTTTAAAGGGAAAAAATATTATTCAGCACAAAAATTTATTCGTTTTCTACCTCTAACTTATGTAGGAATTGTTGTTATTTCCCTCATTGAATTAAGTAAATATTAGAATATTCACATATTTTATTTGAAATGTCTACGTTGGTAACGGTTTTCAAAACTATATTTTTTTTAAATATTCCATCCTTTATTATTTAATTTGATCTACACCAAAATTACACATGTTTGCCCACTAATCGCCTATGATACACAAAAAAAAAAGTAAGTTCACCCTCTTAATCCAAATATATCACACAAAGCTCTATCTGGCGATATGTAGGCGTAGTATATCTCTGCCTAACCTCGGAGAATACAGGCGAGATGTTATGTTACAACCCTATAAATTCGAATGTAACCGATGCCAAGATAACTGCCTGCTAACTAGAACTCACTACAACTATAAGGAATTTCACATATCTGCGGCACAAATCTCAACGAGTCGTTATCGTGGATACTCGTAGATATACCGGACGACAGCACACAGCACCCAACGGTTACCGATAGTTAAACGGACCGTTAGTACTTGTTCTATTGACAAACGTATTAGAGGTATTGGTGTCAATGCAGGTTAACTGCATTAGAAGCAATGATATTATATAAATAAAAAGGTAGATATGGTACTAGCGCGCGCAAATTGTTACGGACAAATTCAGACAACTGTTGTAATTCGATTTAGTCGGCTAATAGCAGCGAGCGAATCGAATCGTGTCCGTTGCGTGACAATAATATATCTAAAATGCCAAGTTGTGCCAAAAACTATGGTTCCAAGATAAATAAGAGTGAAGGAATTTCATACCATAATTTGTAATAACAACGCAACGATATCTGAAAGCCGCTTAGTATAAACGTAGCGTATCTTTGCTTTATAATATCATATATCAGTATGTTTTTGGCGGATTTATTTTCCTTCATACTGTTGTTTTGCCAAATTTTGAGGTTGTTCTATCTAAGGCTCAGTCAGCATATTCATTGTCACCTTGATACTAGCTATCTCTGGCCTGTTGGTATCGATGTCGAAAGCGCAGCTGCTGAGCTTGGGGTCCTGGGATCGATTTCGCGGTCGATTTTTATCCATTAGGAATTTCTTGGCCCGGAATTTGGATCTTGGTGGTGTGATGCCCCAGATGCCCCGTGCCTCAGAAAACAAGTCAAGCCGTTTGTCCTGCACCTAATCCCTTCTCCGATCGTGTTCATCCCTTCGGACTATGAGACTGAGGGGAGAGACTTTACAGCCTGTGTACACACTTTTGTGCACTTAGAATATCTCCCGCGCCGATGCAGGCTAGTCTCCGCTGAGATTGGCCGCCATCGCCGAAATTCGGTCTTTGAGGACTATAATTATTACTACCTATCTCCTAATGAGTACTATCGCGCTTTAATTCGCCGCTAGATGCGCTAGTGTAGAGTGAGGTCCCTAGAGATGTCAAATGTGAAACTGAACGCTCACTGTTTGCGGTTTATTTAAAATTAAAATATTTAAATTAAACGCTCTAAATGTGCTGATAATGAACTTTATGCGTCGCAAAACAAACTGCCGTGTCTAGTGCACTGTCGCCCTTTGCCTACCACAAAATACAGAATAGAAATGTTTTAGATAGAACAACGAAATCTTGAAGGGTTTTTTGTTTAGTAAATGTATTATGTTTTATTACTAACACAAACGGGATATTTACCATGTTAACTATTTGTTTTGAGTTCCCGATATTTCAGCGCTGTTGCAAGCACAGATCACGGAAAAACTGAAGTCATTGCGGGTGGGTGTTTATGAACAGGCAAAACGGTCTACCCTCTTTCTTGTTCGTTTTTTGCGCTCAGTACCGCTACCACTGTCACTCGCAACTCGATTCTGTTCCCGACAAACGAAACTCACTGTGTCCGCTCGAAAACTTTTTTAACAAGGTAAATATACCGTTTGTGTTAAAAATAATGTTAGTGACCATGACAGTTTAAAAACTTGTATTATGTTTTGTAAAAAATCATAGAACAAAAGTAGTTGTTTATGATATTAGTAATACTGTCCTGTGTGTTGTTTTACCAATAATCTTGTATATACAAACTATAAGATCTGGATGGGATAATCTCTATCGATCTATCAATACACACCTGCATAGAACCAGCGGCACAGTTGAGGGCAGCCTTCGTTCTGTTCAAGAATATGACTGGACTCAAATCATCCAGCTTTGTGACCTGCAACAAACATAAATGTTTTTCGATGTGTTGAATTCTTCAAAATAAGGGCCAATTTTAATTTTTTACATAAATGTTGGATCGACAACTGAGGCTACACAATTGAATCAAATAAATGAATAAAATCATACAAAATCATTTAAAAATAAAAATACTATAGACAACAGAAAAATATAACATACAACACTGACTGAACACAAATGGATACACACATCTACGAGATAAAACAGTACCAGAGGAAAGAAGCTATACACAAGTTACTAAATACATAAAAGCTCTTCGTAGAAACAAATGCAAGACAAGACGAAACAAAATCTAAACTGCTTAGTTCCCGATAAGAACACGTCATCTCTTCACATAAGAGTCTAGAAACGCGATTATGTCATGGTAGTATCTAAAACAAATTGACAAAAGTGGGGTACCTACATAATGATAAAACTGGCCAAGTGTGTGTTGGACCACGCACAATGAAGAGTTCGAACAGACAACATTGTAGTTGAAAAACATATTTTCTCATAGTCCAAGTGCAAATGTACCTAAGTTTGGACGCATAATATTGAGAGATGTAGTACTTTGATATTTGAAACCCATGGACTTCTTATATCTTTTCCTGTAATCTATAAGTAAAGAACTATTCCCTGTATTTTTATCCAAATTTTAGCCTACTAGTTTCGGAGATAAAGGTGGACATGGTAAATTTTCATCTACTTTCTTAAATAGTTTTAAAACCATATATTTTAAAATTATAAAAAATAAACTGAAATCCTTATAATACCTACGCCCTTTCATTTGATATGTCACACGGTACAGTTTGCAGAACTTTTTTTTTTTTTTTTTTTCTAATTTGCTCCCCAAAAGTGACCCCCACATTCAAAATTCATTTATTTACGTATCACGGTACATCCGTGTTTGGGTTAAGAAGTTCAGAATGTGTGTACCACATTTCAATTTAATCGGCCCAGTATATTCGGAGCAAATTGGCTGTGACAGATGGACAGACAGAGACACGAGTGATCCTATGAGGGTTCCGTTTTTATCCTTTTGAGGTACGGAACCCTAAAAATTTAATAATGAAATTGTCTTGTTTTCCTATCGACACTATTCTAGTATCTATTCAATAGAATCGAATAACTGCCTCGTTGGTCGAGTGGTCGCAAGTTACTGCTGAGCATGAGGTCATGGTTTCGAATCCTAGGTTGGGCAAAATGTTATTTGGTTTTTGCATCTGGAATTTCTCAGTAGTAGCTTGGAGTCTGGATTTGTGCCCGGTTGACGGCAAAAGGCAAAAGGTTCATGAAACCATTGAGTTAAATATGTAACTAGCGAAGCAAACCTCATTAAATTGTATCTAAATAGTGTAACCACTATTTAAACGCAACGACGCGCGACGTAGCTTTGAAACCACTTAACATTTAAAAGTAATAAGATCGGATTTTTATTCTTATTAAAAAGTTATTATTAAATTATTAAGTTAATATTATTAATATATTTAGATTCACTTCGGTTGGCATCACACAGAGCACTGAACTGACGTTAGCTACGCATATGGCTGTGGCCATATTTCCAGTGGCAATGCCTTAGCGCGGTAATTACTAATCTAGTGTAACATATATATCAATGCATGAAACTTAAACATAACTGGCGAAATGTGGGTTTATTTATGTGGTAAACCTCTGTTTAATCCGTCGTGGAATACACTGCCCAAAGACGGTATATCAAAGTTAATCAAGAACCTCGTACAAAAAGCTAGGGTTCAGTACAGCAGCCTTAAGCTAGATTGCAGCAACAATTCTATATTTAGTTAGTTGCATGCCAAACGCTGCTATAAATCTTTACTGCTAATTATTACCTTGGGGCAGTTACTATCGGGGTTGGTTTTCATTGTGGCGAGAAGTAGCGTGTAGAAATGTAAGTCTCTTGTTACCTACTGGACATAAGTATAGCTGGGGAATTTAGAAGGGTATTGTAATTAGTAAGGCACTACGATTCGGCACTCGAGCTGCTTGGGCTCTCAAAGTCGCGAGTGGCTGCCTCGCGCATTTGGTAGTTATTTAAAAATAGTACTTAAATTAATCATTTTATCGAGACAAACTCAACGAATTGTGCTAAACAATATTACTACCTTTTCTTTTATATAAAAAATAAGACAAAAACACCTGTTTTGAAGCTATGAGATTGATTAAACATTACGTAAAGGGGTAACTTTGGGATTTTTTTCTATTCAGCAAAGTTAATCTAATGGTGTTATTAAAAGCGATTGCATTTCCGCCAGAACCATAAGATATATCTTTTTTTCAGAATTTTATTAAACTGTTTTTTATTTTTACCATAAATTCAAAAAACTAGTAAGCGCAGTGTCTGTCGGGTCATACCGCCTTAAACCCAAGAATAGAGTCACCACTTTGAGCCCCTCCACTTTACGCTGAACAAGAGCTTTCTGAACCCTGAGTGGGGCTTTGAGCAGGACCACACATTTCCCGTCAAAAGTTTTTACAGTTATGATTCGTTCACGGCCGAAACTATTGCTTATCTTGCGTTAATCACATGGTAGGCGCATTTTTAGTTAAAATTGCCAACACGCCAGAATCTATCTCTCCTATCTAATATTAAAGTTGCGAAAATAAGTTTGTTTTTTACCTTTTCACGCCTAAACCACTGAACCGATCGTCCTGAAATTATGCATATACGTTGTCAGGTGTATCTATTCACTTTTTTTCGGGATAAAAGGTACCCTATGGTACCTTTTATCCCGAAAAAAAGTAATGTTCCCGCGGAAAACAACAATAACGTTCTTATGATAATAGATGGCGCCACGTGTCTTACGAATCATGATTGAATTCTATTATTATAGAAACTTTAGTGGTGTGTTAAAAGTTATAAGCCGAGTACTGACGCGAGCGAAGCCGTGGGCAAAAGCTAGTATGTTATAGAAAAACCTTCTACTTAAAACCAGGTTGAATCTTGAAGGAACCCATCTGCCTAGCCTATATGTCCAAATATGTTGGGTTGGCTTCCAGTCTAACCGGAAGTAGCTGAATACCAGTAATTCACATGAAGCGACTGCCTATCTGACCTCCACAACCTAGTTATTGGGTAACACCCAACGGCCTTCCCGTAACAACTGCCAAAGATCTATAAATGACAGCCGGGACCAACGGCTTAACATGCTTTCCGAGCCACGGAAGGGTTTCGGTATGTAAAGATGGTCACCCATCTGTGGACCAACCGTGGCAAGCGTAGCTGTTATTACTTAGCCACAAATCTTGGAAGAACCCAAAGCACAATATTAAGTCAAAATTCCAAGTCTCAACAAGACTTGCCGTAAAACAATGGACACACACCCAGCATTCAGGCTATCACCACAACAGACAAGCGAACCTATCTGCAAGGTATATGTTGCCGTTCGCGGCCCTATAACAATATCTCGTCTCTCAGACGGCTGTTAAGCTATGTTGACACTGCAGGTATTGGCTACAATGGCTACAATAGTCAGGCCGCCAGCTATCTGTCTGTAATCACCCTATAACAATATTTCGTCTTGTACGGCGTTTGAATGTGCGCTTAGAAACATTGTGCTTATTTTATAAGGCGCATATTCTGATTAACGAAGTTGAATTGGGGGTCTATCCTTGCTGCCAATTTAATCACGATCTACATATACATCAAAATTTTAATCTGTCTAAAAAATACAGTGATATCCATAATTTAAAAGGAACAAACACAAATTTGTTGTGTCCCAACCGGGCTCACAAAAATAGGTGGCCCGTTTAGATGCCAATGTATACGCTTTTATAATAAACTTTCTAGCCACATTCAAGAACTAGGCCTTAATAAATTCAAATGTTTTATAAAACGGAATCTGTACCAGAAAGCCTTTTATACTGTTAAAGACTATATTGAGGACAAAAAGGCTTGGGATTGAACTGCTCCAATAAATTTACACTGAATTTTGTTATAATTTGATTTTTTGCTATGTAGGTATATATTCTTATTTTTTTTCTATATTCCATTTTACAATACAATGACATATACAATGATATTTACTTTATAAAGTAGGTACTATATTATTTTAATTATTGTGAATGTGAGGTGATGATGATGATGGGGCTCCCTTCTCCGCACTTAGACTCTCATTTGGTCCGTTGTGCGTGGGTGAATGTGAGGTGTGGGTCATTGTTTTTTTTTTCTTTCAGTAAGTTTTAATGATGGTCTGGCAGTTTGAGTAATTTATGCGGCCTACCCAAATGTCCTTTCTTTGGTATTGTTCGCCGAATCGTTGACCTCCTTAACTTCTGAGTTGAGCTGCACGATTACTGACAAATGCGTGCACTGACTGGACAGGTCCACTCAATAGATAGATAGATAAAATACTCTTTACGTCACTCCTGGCCATAATGTGAGTTTTACCGCACGCTACGCGTCCAGTAAAACTCGCATTGTGGCCAGGTGAACACGTAAAATTGTGTACTCACCACTGGCAGTAAAAAAGAAAGCCCGAAATCGCAGGCATTTGTGACCCGAGCCGCAGGCGAGGGTTGTAAATATGCGATAGAGGATTCTTTTACAGCCCTTGGTAAGTAATATACTATTATTGCACAAAATAAAAATTACAGATTTATATGTAGAAAATTTGACAAGGGGTGACACAATGGGCGGGTGCCAATCTGTGTGGTTCTTTCATTAAAGCACCATTTCAAACACCAATCTACGTGGTCTTCACATAATCTGACCAAGATTACCTATATCTGGACACAGATCTACGTAATCTGTACTTTAAAAGAGACTGTGACCTCTGAGTTTGTTTCGGCCTTTCTTCTCAGAGTAGTCAGATAGGTAAAAAGTGTAAAAGTGTTTATACAAACCTACTTACAGAAATAAAATAATTTATCATTTAAAAGAAATAAATATAATCGGGCAAAGTGTTATTGGGTTTTTTCCATCTGGAATTTCTCAGTAACAGCCCGGAATCTGCATTTGTGCCCAGTTGATGGCAATAGGCTCGCCCCCTATAACATGGGACTCAAACATAAATGGCGAAATATGGCTCTGCCTAACCTTTCGGGGAATACATTCGGCGAATGTGCGCATGAACTCCATGACCTCATTCCACCGGCCCCCTTCTACCACGGACATCTAGACGCACTGCAAGTTACCACCACTACCTAGTCAATATTCCACCAACTCGCACTAAGCGTTTTCAAACGTCTTTTATAATGCGCACAGCAAAGGAGTGGAACTCTCTGCCTGCGTCTGTGTTTCCGAACGCATACGGCCCTAATCTATTCAAAGTGAGAGTGAACAGGCTTCTTCTAGATAAGCTCACTCTATCGTCGACTTTGTCCTACCTAGACTAGAGTCAAGAACAAACCCATCGTAAAAAATAAAAAATAAAAATAAGCGTGATCTATAATGTGTGATATTATATGGATGATGTATGTGCCATGTTAAATATAAAAATATGTCATGTTCTAAACAAGGACCTTAAGCTTAAGTATGTATGGAAGGAAGAAGTAAGAAGCAAAAAAGTCAATTTAAAAGTATTTCTGACTTCCTGTTTGGCCAGCTTAGTGGTTCTTACCAAATCATGCAGAAGCCTAAACAATTTTTGCACCCGATTAGAACCGAAAAATTGCAAACCAACAAAAACCTTAGCAAAAAGTCATAACAATACGAAAAAGTCGCCCACACAAATCGATATTGATTAAAAAATCTATTTCCGCCTCGTACGATTTCATCGAATAATATCACTCATAAAATAAAAAAAGTCTATCAAACGCAGATAATAACTGGCACAGTTAATTTTAAAGGTCAGTTCACACACGATCGCAATTTGAAATCGAAAGTGGGATTACTTTTTTTCTTTTATTAAATTCTTTTAGATCTATAAATTTGTTACTATATTCATTTGTTATACCAGGATTCTGGAAGCCTTTTCTATTATAAATGTAGTCAATACTCATCTCCGCTTTTAACATTGGACAACAATTGGATGACTGGCCACTTTTCCCGCAAGCATTCCATCAACATCATTCTTATTCCAATTCATTCGGAATCTGAGCAACTTGTCCTTTTCTTCCATTCTTCTCTATTAGTCTATCTAACCTAACCATATCATTTTTCACACAGTCCATCCGTCGTTTCTTTAAGTCTTCATCTATTTTTATATCCATCCACATTCATACTCAAAACCTTCCTCACGACATTTTCCCCAGTCTGCAGGCAGACAATCACTATCCTCCTCTAGATCTTTTACCCAAATCCAACTCCATAACATAAATTATTTATTTATTAAATAAAACTTTATGCACAAGTAAAAAAATACTGTACAAAGGCGGATTTGATGCTTGAGGCATTTTCTACCAGTCAACCTTAGAGTGATGCAGAGACAAAACATGGCAGGTACAACATAAGGGATAGATAACTCTTAAAATAATAAATACTAAAACATATAATACATACCTACATACATACATATAAACATAATAAACTTTGTCAGGAGAAATCACGTAGAGGAGAAAACGAATCCAGCAAATCAGCGCTGGGATGATTCTGATAACTTCTTACGAATATGTTCACATGCCTTCACTTTAAAAGATAACCGGATGATTCATCGTCATCATCATCATTTCAGCCAAAAGATGTCCACTGCTGGACATAGGCCTCCCCAGGAAGGGGGGGGATTTGCAATAATCGCCACGCTTGGCAGGCGGGTTGGTGATTGCAGTAGATATGGTGTTAAAAATGCACAGAGACCGCTGCTGCTCATTCTCTAGTAAGTCCCTTAGTCGCCTTTTACGACACCCACGGGAGGAAATGGGGTGGTGCTATTCTTTACCGGATAATTAGTCCAACCAAATTACTATTCAACCAAATATTAGTAATTTCATCCATAAAATAATTAATCGTACAGGTTGTAACACAAACTTTTCGAAATAACAAAGCCGTTGACCGCAGATTTCTTGAACATCTCCGGGACAAAAGAAGGGCAAGCATCGAGCGCATACAAAATATGGTAACTGAGTCAAGGTTACTCCGAACTGGCAAAGTTCGTACAACATCTGTTGTAGGTTGCGAAATCGTGAATTAAGATGGGTGTGAACATTTTTCAGAGAAAGATTAAATGGCTAAAACTGATGATGTAACGTTGATGTAGGTAAAACGAAGATATATGAAATAAAAAGTGATATAGAATTTTTCACTTCTCCTGCTCTAAAAGTACGCCAATATAGCCCTACGAAGCGGGACTAAAGTGACCACTTTAGACTCTAGGAAGTGAAAAGTTATTAGTTTTTTTTTAATTTTCTCCATGTGACATAGACAAACTCAAACAGCCAGAGATAATAATCTGTAGAGTGTGGACCATCTTCATTGCGAAAATGTTGAGAGTTTTAGTTGTATGGTTTTTTCGCAAAGAAGGTGGCGCCATATGTTTTAAATTGTTAATCTGTCTGTTGACTGGTTTAGACGAAAAAACTGACTGCGAAAATTTCGGAATTTTTGTCGAGTGTAAATTTTTTAGGTTTTAAATAAATTTATTAAGAATGTCCAGTGACAGTGAAGAGTTTGTCGTCGAACAAAGAGCAAAATACATGATAGATATTAAATGTGTTTGTACTAAATTGACTATTTTTCTCGCACTCAAAGTGAAAAGTACAGTTTGCACCTCGAGACTAAACGCCAACTTAATATACCCTCAGTCTCATTGACTCCCTCGCTTGCTCGGGAGTCAAACCATCTCTGGTATATTATGGCTTCGTTTAGTCCCTCGATATAAAATATACTATTAAAGAACAGTAAGTGATTTTGCACAAAAGCGTTATAGATACTATACCATATAGACTTGCCTATACCGTAAGGGTTATTTAACTGCGTTAAAAATTAAGTAGTTTCCGTATAATATATAATAATATTGATAGCTGGAATAATTAATAACTTAACTGGAATAATTAACATAATTTTTATTGATAACTGGAAAGTAAGAGAATCTGAAGAACTTATTTCAGTCAAAGACTGAATTGACAGCTATACCTATGAATTTAAACTCTGGCGACTTCATTCTTAAAGCTTCTAACTCATGTTAGAAGCTTTAAGAATGAAGTCGCCAAGCTGAAAAGAAGTAATATTTTGTCTATACATGAGTATAGAGAAAATATTACTTCTTTCAGCTTAAGACTCTCCAATCATCTTAAATAATACGTTTTCATTGCCATATTAATGCACCGTTTCAGAGATTTTTCAAGGCAACATAAACTCGAATACATCTGTCACATCACGCCGCGATTAAATGTAAATTATCTTTAAGGCCATTTTGTAAATTATACCCAGTAGATACATGAAAATTAATATTTTTTGCGAGTCGTGATGATGTCGTATTTTTATCAACGTCCAAAAGGCAAAAATGTCCGTTTTGTAAACGTTTGACATGAGTACTTGGGTAGAGATTTCATGAAGCGGTGTCATTTTTCTCCGAAATTCCTACAGATTGGTCTGTGTGCGGTTTTTGTTATCTTAAAAGCTTTTGAGATACAGACAATCAGTGTTGCCATCCTAATTCAGTCGTTATGCAGCCACAATCACACAAGATACATCAGCTAATCATAGTGTAAGCCTTTTTTCGGCCTTCGCTGGGTAGAACTTTCCTAATAGATTTCCACGCAAAGCTAGTATAATAAATAATAAGAAACCAAAAATAAGGCAAAAGATAATTCTCATAAGAGAAGCCTAGACTTGCCTTTATCAGGTTGGCGTCTTTGCATACCTACTGAACAGACAGCTGTGCTGCTGAGGAGTTTGCTGCCCCACTTCTTCTTCCCAGATAAAGCACTAGGAAGTGGCGAAGGGCGGGCATTTTGGGGGACTGTCTTATGTAATTTTGACGTTCGAAAATTACTGATTCTCAGCCTAACTTGAATAAATTACTTTTGATTTTGATTTTAGCGCACATTGTACAAAATTTAGTACAATAATTGTTACACAGGATCGATTACCCATAGCCAGATCGATACTGTTATCTACACAACGTTCAATTGCATCTAGTATTAGCTATTAAAGAAGAGATGGGGCGCTATATAGCCACTATTACGCAATACATATTGTAAACAAACTAACACCCGCAACATTGTATCACAGCATTATTCCTGTTACAAATCACAGCGCGTGCGATGCTCCTAACGTGAGGAGATGAGTAACAACAGATTCGCTCTTACACCGGTACACTGCGGTTAGACCCACTTGGTGCTGTGGGTAACAATAACCACGTAAGTACAATTGTATTGTACCCATTGTTGGTCACCGCTACGTTATTATAAAAAAGTGAATTTTCAAGACAAGATTTGGTTTTGATTCAAATGTCTTGGAAATGGAGTTGGTTGTACTTTCCAACGGCCGAACTACATTGCTTAAAAGATTGTGCTTGACTTGAATTACAAAAGCGTTAGCATAAGTGGTTTGTAGTTTTACTAAAACATTGAACTTTCATTTTTTTTTTTTTTGAAGTCTCCCAATGGGCAATGGAGAGGGCTATGCTTGGAGTTTCCCTACGTGATCGAATCAGAAATGAAGCGATCCGCAGGAGAACCAAGGTAACCGACATAGCTCGAAGAATTGTCAAACTTAAGTGGCAATGAGCAGGGCACATTGCGCGCAGAACAGATGGCCGTTGGGGCCAAAAGGTTCTGGAGTGGCGACCGCGTACCGGAAGACGTAGCGTTGGAAGGCCTTCCACAAGGTGGACCGATGACCTTATGAAATCCGCAGGAATTCGCTGGATGCGGGAAGCACAGAACCGGTCTAGGTGGCGGTGCTTGGAGGAGGCCTATGTCCAACAGTGGACGTCTTTCGGCTGAAATTATGATGATGATGATTGAATATTCTCCAAAGTCTGACAAAGAGAGCCGAATGATCGCATGGCAGCGGTCAGTTCGATTCTGTGCAAACGTTTCCGACGATGGAAAACGGGGCTGTCTCAAGAGCATTCTGAAAATATTATTATATTTGACGCGCAAGAAATCTAGCGACCTTTTGGTGTAGCTGGTCCATAGACCTCCAATCACCCCAATCTCCCTGACACCCTGATTACACACTCAGCATTTAGTAGGCTAGTACCCCACTAGCCTACTAAATGCTAAATTTATAGTTACTGACCTTCCCATCCAACACAGTTTGTTCAGGAAGCCCCTCTCCCTGGTATTCAATATTGTTCGCTTGTGAGCCATAGTTCGACTGCGCTTGCGCCGCGGCCAGCGCGCACGCCATCACACACCATAACAGCGACATCTCTTGGCTGGAAAAGAAAGAAAATAATAGTGTTAGGAGTATTCAGTCGCATTCATGTATGGAGTGGAATTACCAGAGCAGGACCAGTAGCCGATGAAGATCTAATGTTCGTGTCATTGAAAATAGGCGGGAAAAAGTTAAGATGAAAAAGTAACAAAAAGCGAAAGTTCGCTGTTTCTATCAGCCATCTAAATACATAATTTGTAAGATCATGGGCTGTTGAATAGTCAAAGCCTGTTGGTGGATATAATGGAAATGGAAAAGTATTGCAGCGTGAAATTATGGCGTCGCTGTGACGCTAAACCTTACTTCCTAGTTTCAGTGTTAATTTAACAGTTATATATCTAAACCAGGGGTGGGCAGACTTACATAATCGGAGATCAAAAACTACAAAAAAAAATTGATTCCTCATACCCAGGGGTATCCGAAAATACCCCATGTATGGTCCGCGATCCTTGATAGTTATCACAAAAAAAAACGAGTTTTTTTTTTAAACCCGAAAACGTACTACCCTGGACATGAGGAATCAATTTTTTTTTATTATCTCACTATTTGGACCACCTGTATATTTTTTAAATCCAACTCCCAGGTGGACGAAGTCGCGGGCAGAAGCTAGTAATTTATACTTTTAGATGGTGTCGAAATTCAAAATCTAAAAGTAATGATCCCAGAGTTAAGTGGAAAGCTATCAGACGACTTAAAATCTTACCCACAAATGCATTGAGTTACGCTAGAAAGCCAGTATCCATAAATCGATAACTATTATACTAAACCGAAGAAAGTAGTCTAACATCTCACGTTACTCGGTGCATTTCACTCGGGAAGTTTTTCTACCAAGTTTTCTATATAGTAACTACACATCGTACTGTTTTCACTTAGAGAAACTCGTCGGCAATTTTCTTTTTCTCGAGTGCATACATGTAGGTAATTAGATTGTGTTTTTGCTCCATTTTTAATGGAATGACAAGTGCATCAAGTAATCGCTGATAGAGAAAATTTGAGCACTCTTTTTAGCAACTAAACAACAGCACAAAACAGCAACAAAGCAACAACAACAGTAAAAACAGCAGCGATAGCCTAGTGGTGTGACCGTCGGACTGCCTCAAGACCTTTTAATGCCTTGATCACATGTACCGAGTAGATGGGCGAGACAATGGTCTCGGCCGAGTGCTCGGTAGGTATAAACTCATCACCGAGTGCTCCGTCGATCGCTCGGCAGAGTTAAAGGTCGAGACAGTCACTCGGACCCTGTTCTATTTACTAGACCGAGTGCCCACCCCCTCGCAACCCCGCACTGACTCGCTTGCCCACTCGGCAGGTATAAACATGCACTCGGTGTATACTCGCCAATCGGCACACTCACGTGTCGCTCGCATTAAACTGTGACGCTACCGTTTCCCGCGACTTTTATGAACTGACTGAATGACTCGGTACCAAGTTAAAAAATACGTGTAAACACCTACTCGTTCCATGTGGCGCCGGACGTAAAGAATAGCACCATCCCATTTTCTCCCATGGGTGTCATAAAAGGCGACTAAGGGACTTACTAGAGAATGGGCAGCAGCGTTCTCTATGCATTTTTAACACCATACTGCGATCGCCAACCCGTCTGCCAAGTGTGGTGATTATGGCAAACCTTCCAAATTCGGGGAGGCCAGGATGGCCTGGATGTCCAGCAGTGGACGTCTTACGGCTGAAATGATGATGATGACCTACTCGTCTATCCAACTCTCTCGGCCTAGTATCATTTTGCTGTCTCGCCCATCTACTCGGTACGTCTGATCAAGGCATAACGTCTCGAGTTCGATCCCAAGGCACGCACTTCTGACTTTTCGGATTCATGTGCGTATTGTATATTTGTCACTTGCTTAAAAAACGGTGAAGGAAAACATCTTGAGGAAACCGGCATGCCTGAGAGATATTTCTCGACGGCATGTGAAGCAAAGTCAGAGGCCCATGAGCGGCATAAAAACTCTGACACCAGATTAGTTCTAAATAGTTTTTTTGTTATTGCACCTACTGTGTATTATCTCTGCATCACCCTAAGGTAGACTGGTAGAAAATGCCCAAGGCATTAAGTCCGCCTTTGTACAGTTTTTTTACTTGTGCATAAAGTTTTAATAAATAAATAAATAAATAAATTAGTCACCACACGAAAAGAATAAGAAGCAACAACTGAAGTCTTGAATTAGATTTTCAGGTTGCTGGAAATGCTGTAACGGTTTTGCAGTTTTTGTGTTTTGTTTTTTCCTCTGCAGTGCATGCAGACATTAAGCTATGTGCCTGGTAAATAACAATAGGTAAATATACCTATAATAGTTGGGGTGCACACCTATTGTCTTTTACTAGTCATCATTCAACACGCAACACTTCCATACAACACAGAATTTACTAAAAAGAGACGGAAAGATATAGTTTGCCCTCAAAAAAGTACAAAACATGCTTTCACAGCCAAATTGTATATGTACCTCGGACCGCTACTCTATAACAGGCTAAATGAAAAGGTAAACATCTACTCCTTAAATCATAGTAACTGCAAGAAAATCCTTAAGGAAACTCTCCAAACTATGTCCTATGAAGATACAGAGAAGTTATTACTAGAGCTTAAGTAAATATTGTTCGTGTTATTGTTATTTTGTTTTTTAATTAGTTTAGCTAAGTCAAATAATATACTATAATTTTATACACCTTTTTAAATATGTACCAATAACATGAATTCGATATGTGATTATTTAATTAATTAATGTTACCTCCAATCGCCTGAAACACAGGATTACCTATACCCGAAGTCTCTAATTCAGATAATTTATGTAAACAAAGTAATGTCAAGAAATGTCACTGTCAAAATGACAGGACAGTGGTGCAAAACATTTTATCATGAAATGTTTTTGTAAATAATTATCGATAAAATTAAAGTGAATTAATTATAAGAACTATGCAAACAAAATACCGTTGCCAAACAATGTTTTATGTAGTGTGTCGGAGGCACGGTATATGATAATCATAATCAGCCCTTTTAAGCCCAGTGCTAGTTGTAGGCGTCCCAAAATCGATTTCCAATCGAAACAGTTTATAGCCGTTTTCATCCAAAATGTGGCTAGATATGCTACTTAAATATGAATCTATTTATGAGAGTTGTAATATTAGTGTTGTTGAAGATGTTAAAAATTTGAAAATGTTTGGATCTCCTGCAATGTTACCAGTATCATAAAATATTTTATACCAGAAAATCTCCTTTTATTAATAACTTTGTTTAAAACCGTAAATTTATAAAAATTATAACGGTATGATTACTTTTTAATTATTATTTCTTAAAATCAGTACTTAAAAGAAAATAGGACCTCTTTTTTCGCAATTTTATGTGAATTACCATTACGAAGATATTTTTTTGTTATGTTATCCCCTTTGTTTACATAAATTATCTGAATTTGAGACTTCAAGTATAGTTCAGGCCCAAATCATGGGTGAACTTGAGATAGATTTAAGAAAAACTGTATTTAACTTTATACCTTATATTTTTGAATAGGTACATTTTATTTATTTGTTGACTCCAGAGAATTGGGTGTACAATATACAATTACATTGTGTTCATTAAAAAACGCGTAGAAAAGACTTTGGAAACAAAATCATTCCGGATTTTGGAATAGTTAAATATGTTTAACTATTCCAAAATCCGGAATGATTAAATAAAAAATAAAAAAATAATATATTTTAAGTGCCTGATACTGTGGACTATGGTCCACAGTATCAGGCACTTAAAATATTTAATAAATTACCGTTAGAGTTAAAAAGCATACTGTACACGTGCTCATTCAAGGCAAGGCTTCCCCGTTGAATATAAAAAAAAAACAAAACCAAAAGGCTCAAGGCATTCTTTTCGGAAAGATGTCTCCACTCAATAAAATTTGTAATCTCTAAGTTTGTAATAGTTTTATTGCTCTTAAAACTTACATATCATCATTTGTCTATGGTGTTATATTGTGTTCGTAAGTCTTTTATTTTTTTATTACTGTCTTCGTTTAAATTGCTATTAATTTATTTATTTATTTAAACTTCTCACACACAATAAGGTACAAAGGCGGACTTAATGCCATAGGCATTCTCTACCAGTCAACCAAGGGTAGTGAAGAGATAAGATGGCAGGTGCTCTATTTAAGAGGAGATAATAATAATAATAAAAATATTAAAAAGATAACAAATAAAATAGATACACAAGTACATAAATATGTTATAAACTTATAATAGACATACATATAAATTACTATAATATATAAATACCTAACTATTATATATATATACATATATCAAAATTCAAGGAGAAGAGATGATTGAGATGACTCTACACTATAATATATATATGGTTTTATAATTTGAATTGAATTGCATGTATTCTTTTATATTTGTACATCTAATACTTGTTTCATGCTGGATTATATTCGAACGCAATGTAAATTGTTACTGAATAAATAAATTGAAAAATTTAATTGAATTCCACACAGCCCACAGAATCAAAGATTTTGGTAAAACAGTACTAAAGTTTATGAAAAGATCTGTTTATTAACTGTTGCAGCGCTAGGTGAATAAATTTCTTCCCCTAGGCCTTCCCAGCCATTTCCCAGTACCGATTACCATTTGTAATTATATCTTCACTAATTATTATAAATCTTACCATACCATATGATAAACTTCCATCAAAAGGACCGCTTTATATTAATAACGCTACAAAACTCATATACTATCATTAATTCCATGATAATAAGTCACCAACAAATAAAAAACGATCGTGTTGGCATTAAGACGCCATTAACATATTTTGTGTCTGTCAATCCGAACAAGGATATATTCCAAGCTGCGCGGGCGCATAACCTTTCACCGAACAAGGTCTTATGAACACTTGTATCTTTTGTCGCAGTTGACTGGAATTGGTTTTTGTGTGGTTATGTCATTGTTTACTTACCTATGTGGTAAAATGTTGTTATTATCTAGACTCTAATCAAATCCTAACGATTTTGGGAAGGTATTTTCAGTGGATCTTTAATTTGTAGATATTTTTGCCTTGAATCACTTAATTTTACATTATTTGGAATAACAAACAATTACATAATGGAAACGAAAATGGAATCTTATTTCGTGCATGTTGCACCTCATTTTACACGTGCAACCGGGTGGGTAGATTACACTCAAAAATCATACAGCGCCGTTCGCATTCAATATATTATACATGATCAAATTTGATTAGTTTAAATCCTCATAAGGGATGATTGTACTCATCATTATGAACAACTTTTACTATGGGAGCAAACCTGGGGCCTAAGTCTACTAATTTACAAACGTTGCAATGGTCTCGCCATTGTGAGTATTTGACAGTGTTTGTATGGCAAATCTGTCAAAAACTTACAATGAAGAGACCATTGCAACGTTTGTACATTAGTAGACTTGGCCCCCTGAAATCGTGAAATAAAATCAGCTGTTCCCTACATTTATGTTCGCATAAGGGTTAGCTCACACCGAGACGCGACGCGACGATATTGGAAGAGGCCAGTGAGCGCGCGCTGCTGCGAGACGCATCGCAACGTCGCGAGGCGCATATACCCAAAGTCTCAAATTCAGATAATTTATGTAAACAAAGGGGATAACATAGCAAAAAAATATCATCGTAATGGTAATTCACATAAAATGGCGAAAAAAGAGGTTTATTTACTTTTGAGGACTGACTTAAAAAAAAAAAAAAAATAATAATCATACCGTAACTATTTTTATAAATTTTCGGTTTTAAACAAAGTTATTAAAAAAAGGACATTTTCTGGTATAAAATATTTTATGATACTGGTAACAATGCAGGAGATACAAACATTTTCAAAGTTTTTACATCTTCAACAACACTAATATTACAACTCTCATTCATAGATAAATATTGTAAGTAGCATATCTAGCCACATTTTGGATGAAAACGGCTGTAAACTGTTTCGAGTGGAAATCGATTTTGGGAGGCCTACGTCTAGCACTGGACTTAAAAGGGCTGATTATGACGATCATATGCCGTGTCTCCGACATACTACACAAAACATTGTTTGGCAACGGTATTTTGTTTGTATAGTTCTTATAATTAATTCACTTTAATTTTAGCGATGACTATTTACAAAAAGAAATATGATAAAATGTTTTGTACCACTGTCCTGTCATTTTGACAGTGACATTTCTTGACATTACTTTTTTACTTTGAAAATCGTTGGCAACACGTCGCGTCTCGGTGTGAGCTGACCCTAACTGGTCAAAATGTAGGGAACAGCTGATTTTTTTTCGCGATTTCAGGTTTGGTCCCATAGTAAAAGTGTAAAAATATTTATTATTTTTACGGTACGGTTTTAAGATATTAAATATGATTTAAATGTAAACTTTGTTTTCACGCCCGTTGGAACAAACTTTAGCAGCTACACTTCAGGACCTTACTCGGCAGTGGCGCCAACTGGTGAGCACAAAAACCGTAGCCCTCATTGATAAGCAATATCCTTCAAAATCATTGAGTTGTGATTGATAGTGTGTAACGCAATTAGGGTGCTTGTTTCTCTAAAAACATAGACATAACATCACGCCATGTTTCCCCGAAGGGTTGGGCAGACGTGTACCTATAGTACACCCACATTTCGCCAGTTATGTGTAAAGGCTCCTACAAACAGGCGCGCCGCGCGACACGCGACGCGACACGATGACATCGTGTGCCGCGCAATAGGCGGTTTCTTTGTGTCGCGTCGCGTGTCGCGCCTGTTTGTAGGAGCCTTTAGTCCCATATAATAGGGGACGAGCTTTTGTTTCTCTAACAATTCCAAATGACAATTTAAAATTCATCTCAGCCAGAAAGAGCGACTTACAGACGGAGTTGGAACTGCTTTCGATTGGTTTAAAGATACTGAAACTCAAAACAGCCGACCACCAATCTTCTCACAAGATGAAATCATCCATATACATTTAATTCGCAAAAACTCGCGTGTTACGAACGGACTAATATTTTCTGAGCAAACTTAATGCAATGGCGTATCGCATTGACGCCCCCTGCCTCCAAATATACGGCTTTGAATCCAACTCCGTCATTATTGAGTGCCATTTTTGTAGTAAGGGTGAGACTATAGTGATGAGCGGGTTGAAGAAGCGATTTGAAATGTGGGATATGTAGGGATTTCCTTTTCTCTGACATTCAAGAAAATTTCTTTCTGATTTGTTTCTAACTGATGTAAAGTTTGGTAAACTAAAATACTTCGTAAAGTTACATTTAGCCAAAAAAACGACACTTTTGTATCATATTTAGTTATTCAGAATTAAAATAATATATAGGTAAATAAAAACTTATACCTAATGAATTAATAAAAATTATAAATTATATCCTAACTTAACTAAAACTATACACAAACTAACAGATGGCATCGAAAAATTCTTCCGCACCACTGTCAATTGGCATTGTGCCCGAAAGACTGGCGGCATTGCCACGTTGTATGGCAATGCTTAGCCTCTGGCCAAGGTAAAAGCCAGCCCTACTAGTTATTTTGACTTAACTAACAGGGACCTACATCAATCCATTATCTTAGTATTCTTGTATTTAAAGTTTAAAACTTCTTCCGAATCCTTCAGGGAATACAGGCATGATCAAAATCAAAATCAAAATCAAAATATTTTATTTCACATAAACCTACATGGGCACTTATGAAACGTCAGAAGCTAGGTGCACGGTTCGAGTTAGTCGTTTCCTATGGAGAAGAGCCGGCAAGAAACTCCACGGTTACTCTTTTAAAAATGATGTTCAAGTATGCTAAAAAGCTAGTGAAATAAATGCAAATTCATGTAAAATGAAGTTTTTACATTATGGGTGTAGATTTTTTACAGTGATTTAGGACGCCAAGATTCGTATCTTAATTAAAACAGTTATACTGACTGATAATATATAAGTAACTCCGTTTTAGGACAAACGGAAGCCATTTATGTATATTTTACTAAATGAGTTAAGTTTTTGTATAGATTGTAGCAACGTTTTTATTTCTTGTCGTCATCCTTTAGAAACGCTACTAAAATTATAAATCATCAATTATTTTAACTCACAGACAAGAGCTTTTAATTTATAAAAGAACTAGCTTTTGCCCGCGGCTCCGCCCGCGTGGATGTCGGTTATCGCGTAAAAAAGTAGCCTATGTCCGTCTCCATATCCCAGGCTATATCTCTGCCAAATTTCATGACGATCGGTTCAGCGGTTTAGGTGTGAAAACGTAACAGACAGACAGACAGACAGACAGAGTTACTTTCACATTTATAATATTAGTATGGATGGGAACAAGCAAAGAATATCAATCTCCTATTTTATTTAGCTTTGTCAAAATTACCTACCGCGGTTTTAATAAAATCGCTCTGCGCCCTCAGCTAACGCCCTTAACCTGATATCGTTCACATCACGAATCTCCTCGCCAAATATCATTTCACAAATACATTAAGTACCGAATTTATGAAGGAATAAAACACAGACTTTGCGACGAAGCGAGTCCGACTGGTTTCTGCAAAATTATACTTCAAACTTGTGTATTTTAACGTTTTTATGAAGCACAAATCATGTGTTACTTTTTAAGCATTAAAATAAATAAGCAAAGATATCTTAAGTTGTTTTTGGCTTAAAGCTGTACCGTTGTAGCTGGTAGAATAATAGAATGATAATGAATTGGATATAAAAGGAGATAACATAGGAAAACCAGCAAGAAATAGCTGTTTTGTCAACGGTATTGACAAAGGAAACTGGTTTTTGATATTATATTGTTTATAAACCGTAATTAATTACTATAATATCCCATGACAATGAGTGAATAAAACAAGTTAATAAGAAATATATTTTCTATTTGACACAGAAACACGTGCATACAAGAGTAGGTTGGTAAACAGAAAAATATAATAAAATAGATCTACATTATAATCACGAACACAAAACCGAAACAGTCGGCAGCTGCACGTCATGACTGTGACAAGATGGCTTCCACTCAGCATGATGCTGTGCTATGGGAGACCTACATCACAGTACTGATTTTCAGTAGTCACCCGAAAAAGACGTACGGAAACCAAGTCAGGAAGAAATAAAAAAAAAAGGTAAGAAGGAAGTAATAGGCAGGTTATCATCTAAATACTAGTATCATCTACCTACGTTAAAAGGAAACATTTTCTTTTGACACTTTTTAATACTGGGAGAAACTCAAACTCAAAGCATTTATATCAATTAAACCATTTACAGGCACTTTTGAATTGGTAAGGAGTCGGTCAGTCAGAAACATGAAGCTAGTTGCCCATTGCAAAACGTAGTAGTTGCCTATGGAGAAGAACGAGCAAAAAACTCTTTGGACACTCTTTTCTACACTAATATTATAAAGAGGAAAGATTTGTACCTATTTTTGTATGTTTGTATGTTTGTAATGAATAGGCTCAAAAAGTACTGGGCCGATTTAAAAAATTCTTTTACCAATAGAATGCTACATTCTTCCAATTTGACATAGGCTACATTTCATTTTGAAAAAAATTAGGGATCCTTGGTAAAATTTGAACAATGTAACCGAAGGTGTAGAAAAATGAGTCTTAAAATGATAATTGTCTACCCCGTGCGAAGCCGGGACGGGCTGCTAGTAAGTTATATTGTTACAAAAATATGAGTTTTATCTCATATTTTTCTCATTTCATGAGAAACAAAAATAAAATAATTAAAATAAGCCATGGCCGCTAAGAGATGACCAGTCCCAACTGACGGCGCTCGTTCACGAGCATGACGCATAGATAGCACCATTCAGCTCAACCATTTTAAAGGGAGCTATTTTCCATAACTTACTTCATAAGGTCCACACTTCATAATAGAATGAGCCATAAACACATCCTCTTCCCATGAAAAGCAACCCACAGATCTCATAGCAAATTCCATCCCATACACTTTTCTTTACATCCATTACCGATAAAGAAATACAACAACATTAACATTTTATGTACCAACATATTTAGCCAAACCCTGCTAATTCCGTACCAGTCTGCACATAATTATTGGCGTTTCCATTCAATTGAACGTAAGACTAGTGAATGAATGATTCAATTAGCACATCTATAGCCCTGCTAGACCTGTAGGCCTTGCAATCTCCCACGGAGGCACTCACGCGCAGCTTACGGTACAGTCGACGGCTTTAATATGTATGACTATTGGATAGCTCTGACGTTTGTGTTGGAGTCCCGTTTTTCTATGTTTCCGGCGGATAGGGAAGATCGTATCTTACGCCTTATAGGGATGCTTCATAGGTTTCTGGAACTGTTCGATACTCGTTGGTAAGCCAGTCGCAGAAAAGATAGGATCGATTAAAGGGATCCCAAATGTAGGGAATATTGTCCCTACATTAGTAAGAGCTTTCTTAATGTCAGGGAAATGACTTGTTAAGCAAATTTACTACCAACGTCCGTCATTCTTTGAAATGGTTAAAACATGGCAAATTGATATAGGGTGTCATACGAGAACAAAATATATTAAATGTACCGATTCCCATTTAATTCATTGGAGTGCCATATTAACGCGCAGCCCTGTAAGAGGCTATGTTTTTCCATCAAAAGATAGTTATCCTATACTGCCTGCAAATTGTTAAAATTGACTTAAATCTTTAATTGGTGGATACGGCCACATGAGTCTTTACTCTGTGGTACGGCCAAGGAGCGATAATGTTAAGCAATTTTCAAACAAAATCCTTTCCCACATAGCGGGTATAGTAACCGGCATGAGTCGTGAGCACAAACTGACACCTGCACAGTAGTCAATTTTTAGGTCTCTTTGGCGGAATGAAGAAGCCGGGGAGCGCCGAGCTGCATGCGATTGGTTCGTCAGCCGATACTCGTCGTCTATTGGACTCTCGCGTGTCATTTTTATTTAGCCGAAAGTGTACATGCGCGAGCTTGCCCTCATTACTGCCCATCTGTACTCACGACTCGTGCCAGTTATTATACTTGTCACCTTTTCTAACTGTCATTTTCTTTCAAAATGTTGGCAATGACGTAGTAGGACGGTTCAAGTAAAAATGGACCTGGTGTTTTATTTCACTTATTCCTTGATTGTACCTAGAGGGGCTCGTGGCTTAATCATACAGCCGCACGGCTTGATCGAAGGTTAAGCTTCGCTTGCCGCGGTCGGATCGTGGATGGGTACCATCCATTACATAACGAAACCCCTCTCCGTGCCTCGGCTATCATCGTTACGGGTAGTCTCAATCCCAAAAGTCTGACAACCAGTCTTATCAAGGGCACAGATAATATAATACACTTGGTATTAGGTCCAAGGAGTTTCGTGCGATAGGCAATCGCTCCACATAAAATACTGATATTCCCGGTTAGACTAGAAGCCGACCCCAACATAGAAAAAGGCTAGATTTCATTTAATCCTTGACTGTACCCATGGAACTAAAATGACTCATCATCATCATCATTTCAGCCGAAAGACGTCCACTGCTGGATATAGGCCTCCCCCAATTGGGGGGGTTTGCCATAATCGTCACGCTTGGCAGGCGGGTTGGCGATCGCAGTATGGTGTTAAAAAATGCATAGAGAACGCTGCTGCCCATTCTCTAATAAGTCCCTCCTTTTACGACACCCACGGGAGGAAATGGGGTGGTGCTATTCTTTACGTGCGGCACCACACGGCACGGCATCGAACTAAAATGACTGCAAAAACGTTATTTGAGTTCATAGCTCAGTCAGACATAAATATATTAAATCGTTGAATCCAAAGAAAAACTTGCGACGCTTTTGATTAATAGGCATGATGGATTTCATGGCAGATCTTAATAGGTATAAAACTTTATTATGTTCTCAGAAATAAGTCAAGACGATGATGAATGTCAAGTTGTTTAAATTTTTCATGGTACTGGTTTTTTGTGACAAGGATTTGATTTAGTAGAATCTATGTATAAGGAAAATGAATCATGTTTAGCAGGACTTTACCCTACAGTCTGGCCGTCGCGAGAATGCTTTTCTGACACCTGTCAGTTAGGCAAATTCTAGTAACTTTATGGATCAAGTTCACAAAATACATATTTGTTAGTATGAAACTGATCACAGGTGTCAAGAACGCATTCTCTCGACAGTCGGACTCTTATGCAAAATAATGTCAAGTCGATTTTAAAAGTCAAGTTTCGATAAACATTCAAAAGTCCTAAATCAAGGTTTGCCAACGTGCGATGGAACGCAGTATTCTAGGCTTCAAATTAACATGAATGAATGAATGAAATGCACCAAACCCAGCGTGGTTTAACCAGACTCGATTACTCGAATGAACCCAAAGATTCGCACTAGCTCCTGGACCCTCATGTTTCATGGGGCTACAGTGACCATTACATATGAAGGAGTAGACCGAGGGGCATGACAATGATAGGGAAAACGTGTCCATAGGATATGGAATAAATATTAGAGCCGTACCGGATATACATCCTTGAGTAGGCTAAGGAATAGTGGAGAGACGGGTCATATGTATTTTATGGGAGGATAAATTCGCAACACCACACTGCGCACCAAAACACAGATTGCTGACGTTGCTCAAAAAGCCGCAAAGTTGAAGTGGGACTGGGTTGGCCACGTCTGCTGCATGCCCAATGAGTTGTGGGCCAAAATAGTCACTATGTGGAACCCTGAGACAGCTAGAAAGCGTCGCGGCAGAACCCGTAGAAGATGGCGAGACGAACCGGACAAAACAAACCAATTGTCCACATTAGCTCTGGATCGCAAACACTGGAATTAATGGGGCCTTTCGTAGCAGTGGGATGATACAGGCTTACAGTATCAGTAAGTTTCGAAGATATCAAAGCAATACGTTGCGAGCGGTGTGAAATGAAAGCATTAGGTTCTATGGTAATACTTGACATTTACCCGGTTCCTGAATTGAGAACTTGTCAAACTCTAGCATTCCTTAAGGTGATTCTCGTAATATAGCCCACGGAATTCATAGTCTTACTTTTTTTTTAAAGATATTTGAATTTCATTTTCAAAATCAAAATATTTTATTTCACATAAACCTACATCGTTTCCTATTGAGAAGAGCCGGCCAGAAACTCCGCGGTTACTCTTTTAAAAATAATTGGCTTTTACAATATTTTAAAATAACAGTGTTCAGGTATAGGAGGACAGTGTAGGCCTTTTAACAAGTACCAGGTACTTAAGAAAATAGAAAATGGTTAAAAAATCTAGTCTACTAGGTCTACATCGTTAAAAAAAAATTATAAACGTAAGTGAATCTCTTTGGGGTGTAATATAAATCTCTGCCTACCCCTTCGAGGAATACAAGCGTATAATAATTATCATAATGATGATGAATAGAATACTACTGAACGAATGAAACGAATGATCGTTCGTTTCTGATGAATGATACTCGAACAATCTTGTTGATATTTATTTTTACACTAGGATTTATTTAAATATCATGCACACATTCAGGTATGTCTTTGTTTGTCTTTAAAGGCACTTAATCACTACTTTGTAATTTGCATACAGAGGTAATAACTAAGAACACATCTACTGTGGTATTACATTTTATGCTTCTGTAGGCGACGTCCCTGCATTCAGTACCGGATTAACCCAGCGCGGGGCCTGTAGCAAATTCTACTAAAGAGCCCTTGGTAGAAATTTGATTGTTTTTTTGGTTCTTAAGTTAAGGAGATAAAATAAAGCAGTGCTTTTAGAAATTGTTTCTCTCAATATGACATCTACACGAATCAATAGATAATCTACACGATAACACTAGTCGAATCAGCGCAGCGTTTATAAAAAACTAAAGGCTCCTACAAACAGGCGCGGCACGCGGTGTCTTTGTGTCGCGTCGCGTGTCGCGCCTGTTTGTAGGACCCTTCAGACGTTTTTTTTCTCCTGTTCCTTGACTCTCGAAGCATTTAAACCTATAACTATGTAGGTACTTTCTTCAAACAATACCTACTGCTTAACTTGTCGCGATTGAGAGGGTTATATTGATTTTAATGATTATAACTCTGTAAATACATATCTGTTACGGTTGCGAATCCCATTTTGATTAACATACAACCTATGATGACATGCAAATTGCAAAAAAAAATTGAATTTTTCGCATCCCGCCTCGTGGAGGTTAGATTTCTTGCCTCGCGCAGTGTGCTTGCCTGCGCGTGGCCCCCAAAGCGCGGGGCCTGTAGCATGTGCTACACCTGCTACGTGGCTAATCCGGCCCTGCCTGCATTGTGTCTATGGAGATAACGAATCGCTTTAATAATAAATTAATCAAGAGTTGAACACCAAATGCAAATAAAATTGTATTGCTACAAATACTGCAAAAGGTAGAGTTGTATTTAATTCTGCTCTGCCCACTACAAATACCCAAATTAGTTCAATTTTCTTACTTTATTCGCCTTTTATGACATCCCAAAGAAACGATGATATTCCTGGAACTGTCATTAGGTTACTAGAAGTTGAAATCAAATAGAAAGTCAATACAATCTACCAAAAACTTGACAGAGTGTAAGGAAAAGGTGTTTTATTTTTTAAGAAATTGGTGTTTTAAGTTATTTCAACTACGCCTTGTTATTATTTTAACGTCACACCTGGCCATAATGTGAGTTTTACCGCACGCTACGCGTACAGTAAAACTTGCATTGTGGCCAGATGAAGACGTAAAGTTGTGTACTCACCACGGGCAGTAAAAAAGAAAGCCCTCTATCGCATATTTACAACCCTCGCCTGCATACCTGCGATTTCGGGCTTTCTTTCTTTTACAGCCCTTGGTAAATAATGTACTATTATCTCACAAAGCGACGCGCGCTTTACTTATGGTAACCAAGAGTACAAACACGCTGTGAATTTGTGTGTAAGTGCAGGAGCTCTTGGTACCGTCCAAAACACGGGCGAAGTCGGGTGTGTGCGTGTGTATGTTAAGGAGCTATTCCACCAGTGTTCGGCACTGTGCGACACTGTACTACACTGTGCACGACACAAATGTTTTTCTCAGTCAACATTTACAAATGTGCTGTTGTACGCTTACAAAAATTACTTACAGCTTTGCCAGTGAAAACGGATCTGCAGCTCAGGTACGTGCACTATTGGAGTTCTGCACAAAATGTTTGTGAACACATGTGCCGAACACAATTTTGCTGGAATCGCGCCTTTATGTGCTGACGCTACTCGTTTTCACGCACACATTCAAAGCATATTTGTACACTTGGTCACACAAGTACAGCACGCGTCGCTTCCTAAGATAATAAAATACTTTATTTAGAGCTTTATCACACTAGTGAGTTGCGTGCGAGTGGAAAGCGAGGCGAGTACGCAGCGAGCTCGCCGCGAGTTTGCAACGTGTGCACGGCGAACACACCACGAAGACGCCGCGGGTGCGCAGCGAGCTCGCGGCGAACGGCGCTGTCGACACCATTTTATGAATGGCACTGAAAGTATAACTGACACTGAATGTACAAAACGTGGATCGTACACCGCGAACTCGCTGCGCACCCGCGGTGTGTTCGCCGCGCACACGTTGCGAACTCGCGGCAAGCTCGCTGCGCACTCGCCCCGCTTTCCACTCGCTCGCAACTCGCTAGTGTGATAAAGCCCTTAGATATGTACGTTTCTTTACAACTGTCCCTGTATTTATCGAAGAAAACACCAACTTCTAAAATAAATGAGTCAGCACAAAGTCTACCAACGCAATGGCTCTATCAAAAATTAATTCCCGTAACTAACCAAGCGATGGAAAGCAATTAAAACTCAAGCAGAGTTTCAATTAAAATTCAAAGCTTCGAGAAATGAACTGTCCTAGTGCGTGGGACTAAACTACGAATAAATCTCAAGTATCTAATATTAAAAAAACCGGATTTCAATTTGTTTATTACTTATGTCATTTTATGTTATTAATTTTTGTCTAACAAACCAAATTGTACTCTATTTTGTTAACGAAGAAGTTGGAATTTGAATGCAGGGTAGGCGACGATGACTTAACTTTTTTGAGGATATAAAAACTCGTCGTAAAATGTTTTTATTGGTATTTGTTGTGGTCTGCTGTGTCACTGGTTTTATTAATATAACGTGAACAGTGTGTTAACTTTAAAGCTTCTACAAACAGGCGCGACAAGCGACGCGACCCAAAGGCACCGCGTGTTTCGCGACGACCGGTGCCCTTGTGTCGCGTCGCGTGTGAGAAAAGACCGATTTACTTAAGGCTCGTACAGACTCGTGCGATATCGCTGGCGCGACAGGCACCGACAAAGAAATTGTGGTACTAGTGTCGCGTCGCGCCCGCGATATCGCGCGAGTCTGTACGAGCCTTTAAGCAGTACGCTACACTTTTCACCCAAGATTTTAGCTAAAAAGTTGTAAAGTATGGAGAACGCTTCCGGGTGAAAAATACTGCTCGGAAAACTTAAAAGCAACTTCATTTTTCTTCTAATTGCCCGTGTCATCGGCGGAGAATGGGCAGACAAACTGCGACCAAACTACGCACTTAAAATGCTGAAACCTTTAACTTTTTACAAAAAAAAAAAAAAAAAAAAAAAAAAGTTCGGAAGTCGGTGGCAAAAACGAAAATAAAAACCAAAGACACTTCCGAAATTAAAGTTTTTTTAATTTTTATTATTATCTTTTTAGTTGTGGCACCTACGCCAAACAAATTCGTATACAACTTGTTGCTATGTAAATATCAGTGACAGGAAGTTATTATAACATCATCAACATAAACTATACTTCATTTACTATAACATTAGAAAAAAGAGGCTCGTAGAAGCAGGAGTGCGAAACATTTTATTCAAAGTTAAAAGTTTAAACAATTAAACTAAAAATGTTTTAACATAACTTTGATAAATAGGTCGTAATAACATCTTCATCACACATTACTTACAACGAAACGAATGAATGAAACAAACGATTACGTCGTGATGATTTAAATTTAATTAAGATTAAAGGAAATAAAAGTCTTTTTTTTACAATATTTTATTTAAAACAACAACTTTCAACACACAATAGTTGGTGTAACTTCTTCGTCTTCATCATATAATTTAGTCACTATCATCAGAGAATAAAGATGAAGAAGTTTCACCGACGTTACCTAATAATAAATCTTTCTACCACATCATCCATTATGCTTTAACTTTTCCTCTTCTTTAATTGCATGAGCAACGCAAGACTGCCATCGTTCTAGCGTAATACTATCCAGATCTTGTGGGAGTAATTGTTTCTCCTTGTCTAATTTGAACGTTTTGTTATGTTGAACCACATACCCCATCATTTGAGCCCATATTAATTCTATAGGGTTGAACTCGCAGTGGTAGGGTGGGAGGCGCAATACTGAAATACCCTTCTCTCTAGCCAGATGGCTATCATTAACATGGCATCTACAACAAACTTTTGGTATAAATGTCTTTGTATTTTTGCTTTTTCTAATAAAGTTGCCCTAAGATCTTTTTCCTCAAAAGGAATATTTTTGCTTTTAAACCATTCCTGTATATCTGCCTTTCGTGTAGCTGTGGTTGGCAGCTTCTCCAATGTCCTTGAGTGGTATAGCGCATTGTCCATAACAATTACAGCGCCACTCTCAATTTTTGACAAAATTAACTTGAACCATTTTCACTTTTGTCTATCGCGCTTCTATAACATATTCCCTGTAAATTGAGAGGTCTGGCTCTTATGAAACAGGAAATCCTAGTACAAGAGTCAGGGCTACACAGATGATTGTGTCTTGAAGTGTAAATAAATAAATTATTATTATTATTAGAGTTAAAGGCGTCCATTTCGGAGTGGTCATCTTCATCACCTTTCTTTGCATCAAATATTAATGCAGCATCCATTAAAAACCCTTCACAAACTCTATGAAATAAAATTAATACAAGTCAATTATTCCGTACCCCCTATATAATTTCACTGCTGGAAATAGTTCATAGATAAATACTATAACAAAAATTATAACTTTAAAAGTTCGCTTTGCATGCGTTAATTCATAATACAATATAATATGTATTACTTAATTAATAGTCAATAACAATGGGGTGTTCATTTTTTTATGGCGAGGACAGTCCATAAAATACATACCAGTATGACCGATTATAAGTTGGATTTTTTAAACCACCAGATAGACCTTCCCAATGTGCTTCTTTTGAAGACTTATTATTAGTGTCATGCCATATTAGGCTTTTCGTGTGACCTGTTTGTATGATAAAAGGTTATTAATATAAATACCATTCATTTCACGAACCAATTTTATGAAATTATGTTTAACTGTATAATTAATTATAATGTTATTGAATGCAAGAGGTCATACACTGCTTAGTGCATAAATAGCTGTTAAGAAATTTAGAAGCACTGTACCTTCATTTAGCCAAGTGTCATCTAAATAATAATATATTTTCCTTCCTTTATTCCTTAGCCTTTTTATTTCATGAAGATATTTTAGTCTCCAAAGGACGATCTCCTGCTTGTCTATGACTTCTATGAGTGCACTTTTTCTGCTCCGTTTGATTTATGTGAATTTTAATGTTTATTTAATTATTTTATACAGACTGCTTTTTTTTAAATCTGGCGGAGACTCGTCACTGTTAACTGCTTCCAGCATCTTGTCCATGGTGGGCAACTCATTATTAAAGAAGAAGGAATGAATTTTCCTGCATATTCCACTAAATGTGATGTCATCAAAATCATCACGTTTCATGTGCTTCTGTTGGGGAGGGGGAGATTGCAGGCGACTTTTTATGTTGTACTCTTTGAGAATATTGGACAGAGTAGCACGAGATACGCCTGTAAATAATAAAATCATGTGCGGAGTTTCTAAAATATAATACATTTTATCACAATGCATGTTCGTTTCAAATATTTTTATAGTAATAATTTTATAAATCATCCTTACCGGCAACTTCTGCGATTTTGTTTATCATCTCAGTCCTATAATGAGGAGTATCTGCAGGCCAGGACTCCAATTGCTTAAAAATATTTATCACAGGTTGTTTTTCTACAGCACGCAGCTTTCTCTTTTTTTTGGGAGACATTATTATTTCGTCGGAGTCAACTTTTGGACCACGTTTTTTTCGCCGTTGGCTTTGGTCAGACTCAGCACTTATATGTTGTAAGCCACTCGGTCCCGCACCGGGATCACTCATAGCTCAAAAAAAAAGTAACGTTTTGTAAAAACAACCCAATGACAACACTGATAACAATACAATAATAAAGAAATAACTAAATATTATTTATTATTTTAATAAATAACAACAAAATCACGAAAATTAAACAATAACAAACAAAGTATTCACAAGTAAATGACATACATGACAATCTTAGAACATTGTCAAGTCAATTTCACAGACGACATAAACCAGTAAAATTAGAAATCCCCGGCTGTCACAGCTTATGAAGGGATTAAGTAATATTTTAGATTTGGTAGGATTATAGTGAAACAAAAAGCGTTGCAGTATTGTTGACTCCTGCTTCTTTTAGGTTTTTAGCATAGGCACTGTAATTTTAAATTGGAATGAAATAATATATCTAAATGAAAGCTACTTAATTTCATATGGTTGTTTTTTTAAATGATTACAATTAAGTGTGATAGCTGATATATAAATTCATTTTAATCGATTTGGCGTAAATCGTAACTATAACAAGTTTATTGTACTTTTGTTATAAAGTGTGCATCAAAAATAACCTTTTTTAACTTCTGTCTAATGCTATTATAAATGGAGTATAAGTGGAAAAAATTATGTATTATTGAAGCTAACTCAAAAACTACTCAAGCAAAGTTAATCAAATGTATATGGAACCACCGCGCAAGCTTCATCTAACAAATGAAAAATAATCACGTAAATCGGCCCAGTAATCACGAAGAAATCGCGTACATAAAAAATATAATAACAATATCCTATAATAATATAATATCCTCCGCCTCTTTTGAAAACGGTTAAAAAGAGAAAGCCTGCTCTCCTTCGTCAAATATTTTAACCAAACCCTTCTTTATATGAACCGACACCGAAACCTTCACACTATTCTATACATACATATAAAACTGGTTGACAGACACATAAGTCCACGACAAGTGCCTTACAAAATGCCTTACTTAACATTACTGCTAAAATATAATCTGTTACCAATCGAAAATCATCCGTAACACTTGGTGATAAGGTGGGTATTGAGATAGTGTTAATGAAAGGCCTCTTCCATTCTTTTTTGGCTGCAACAGCTTTCACTTTTTGCAAGTATCGCCCTCCTTGTGTTTGTTTATGTGCTTATGTAATGATTGAGATTAAGATGGATGTCTGTTGCCAAATCTGTGGATAATGATGCGTGGAGCTATTTTTGTTGTAGATCTTGATCGATTTTTATGGGAGTTTTGTATTTTCATAGTTATGCCATTAAGGCTCAATGTTCTTCCATGTAGGCAAGCAACTACAATGGTTAAGATTACTAATAAAATGTTTTCTATTCTTATGAAGTTACGCAAAGTTAATTTTCATGATATGAAACTCTTTAACATAAGCAAAAAAAAAAACACTAGTCAAAAGTCAGTTATTGTTACGACTCGGAGAATAACGAAGAAAGCGAGATCAAAAATAATATCATCCAATCAAAAACAAATGACAAGAAAAACAAAGACGTAATTACATCATCCAATTGAAAGAAAAATGAAAGTCATTCATGACGTATTAGTTACTGAAGTAGAGTAAATTATAGATTTATTCCGCATTCGCCTCGCAAGATTCACGCCACAAATGATATTCCTTGTTCACCCCACATTTTATTATTTTTGGCCCCGAAACGTTTATCTATCACTAGCTTCTCCCCGCGACTTCGTCCGCGAAAAATGTTGGCCCCCAACCCATCCCGTCGCATCGCGTCGCCCGCCCGTGCAATTACTTCGTTATCGTTTAGCGTTATTTCTGACTTTTTGTAGTTTTGCTTAGCTCCGTAGCGTGATGTTAAATAGCCTTCCTAAAGAATTGGGCTATCCAACACTAAAATAATTTTTCAATTCGAACCAGTAGTTCCTGAGATTAGCACGTTCAACCAAACAAACAAATCTGACATTACGCTGAGCTGAGGCCCTTTTGGCATTATAATCATTGTTTTCGGTTTTTTAGTTTTAAGGTGTATTTTTTGCTGTAATGCCAATAAACGCTTTTTTCTTTCTTTCTTTCTTTTTTTTTTTTTTTTTTTTTTTCAAACAATCAAACTCTTCAGCTTTATAATATTAGTTTAGTTTTATATGTCGCCCCATTTTTTAGTCCTCATAACATAAAAGCATTTATCAAAAAATATGCCGTAAAAACTCCAATATCAGACAGATCTCGTAAAGACCTAGATCATATTGCATAGCACGCAAGGTACAGCAGGACAGATCACTAATACTAAGATAAATGACTGGTATGAAACGTAAACAAGTCTGTAGCATGTCAAGGTAACTAGCTATTGCAAATGTAACTTGTACTTGTACTGGTGTGGTTTGCAGCTAAAGTAAAGTATTATTTTCTATGGCTGAGAAAAGTTCTTGTAAATGAAATGAAGCTGAAGCGAATTTTGGAAATTATGATGCATATATAATCTGTGATGCAGTTAACAATAACAATGCAATGCTATGGTTAGACTAGTTATACACAGAAATGTAAGTAAGCAGAATGAGTAATAATTAAACAAAACATTTTATGTAAGTAGTACGTACTTACATGTCATTCTCATTCCGTTATATAGTGGTCTAATCAAAGAGAGACACACCTTAGAATAAAAATAATTACATTAAAAATAGAGAACTTTGCTGGGTCTGGCTGTTTGTGTACTTTGTGTATGTGATTTTAAATGTTTATAAACGCACCCATAATACAGCAAAAAATCCTAGTGTGGGGCAAGGTTTAATAAAAAAAATAAAAATCAACTTAAACACAGTTTTGACATATGTCAAACCAACCAATCACCAACCAATTGCGTCTGCGGAGTTTAGCTAGCCAATTTAAAAAGACGTGTAAATATAAAATATAATAATAATAAATGTATAAAGTATTCGATTGAGACATTCGCAACTTAACTGATTGAATTCTGTATGCAAATATTCGTGATGTAGCTATAAATAGGGATTCCATTGGCTTGATGCCATAGGATTCCATAAGATATTACATCCTTTACTTGAGACTTAAACATATAATTATGTATTCATAAGGAATGCTACCATTTAAGTAAAGTTCTTCCCTAAAATTAACCAATATTATTTTTAAAACAATAATAGAACGCTAACCCAGAAACTCAACAATGGTTACACATTAAAACATCTGCGTGCTAAAGAAAGTACAAATAAATACAAACCCAATATTTACACATTTAATTTAACGTATATTATAATCGTAGTCCATCGAACTATTTTCATGTCATTTACACAATTGTGTACAAAGTGGGTGGGTGGGCGTAACAAAAGCCGAACAGCCGAACATCGCCGTACTTAACCGAACTTAGCCGAACTTCGCCGATCATCTACGCAAACTCGCGTTGTCCTTGCGATAACGCAGCGCCCCACATTCGGACGCCAATTAATGTTTTTCGTACGTCCACTTTGCTGCTTGTCAATTATTATTATTTTTTATTAAAATAATTGTTAAAATAAATATAAGGTCATGTTTTGACAGTCGGTTTCGTATTTCCAACTGGCCATTTAGATAAAAGTAGATTGAACTTAAACATAAATTGGTATTGGTTCTTACTATTTCGATACTCGTATTAGGTTAACAATACCGGTAAGGCGACCTCAGTTCTGACTGTCTACAATAAAAACTGAAATCATTTGCTTGATCTCTCAGGAACATAGATCTTTCCCTATATCGCCAGAAACCCTGAGAAAAAGGCACTTGAAGATAGATAAATAAAATTGACTTTATTATGTACTCCATAAAAAATACATTTATGATACACTTGTACAGAAACGCCATAAGTAATGCTAATCAGAAAGTACTAAATAATTGCTCCGGAAAAGAGCAACCATGAAGATGCTAATACACCACCCAAATTATATCAACAATCAAACTTATATAAAAACCGTGAAAAAAATCGTGTCCGGAAATCTAAAAGCAACACCCTGTATCTACCCATCTGTACTTAATTAATTGGCTACATTAATAGTTGCATTCACAAGGCCTTACATTTCGACATTGGTCGTAATTTCAAAGATATAGATTTGTTAATGCAAGCCTTATAGATGGTAGATAACGAGTAACAAGCTGCCTCGAACAGTATTGAAGTTATTGCATAATTATAGACATTGATACGGATAAAGCTTGATAAGCGAGAGTCAAGTTATGTCGGTGGCCAATATGTAATACTTACTTACATGTTTTTATCAGCTGGCAACCTTCATAAAGACGTATGAGAGATGCCAAAAAAAATGGCCTCGTTACATTTTGAGTTGCACCGACTCTGCCTCGAACATTTAGTTGTCCGTCAAGTTCTTACCAGTGTGTTGTGTGTAGTTAGCGCAAGTGAAGAAGAAAGAAAGCACCATTAAAGTACACTTGGATAGAAAAATAAAATATATTATCACTTAGTAGGTCAATAGTCTTAACAATCGAAGAATTCAGTCCTACAAAGCATACCTAATATTAAAACCTGGTAATGGGTTCACAACGTCGTCGGGTTAAAAGCAGGAGAATGATGATGGGGTCCGAATACATTATTCGAGGGAGTATTTTATTTATTTTAATCCTGTCATATATATATTTTTTTAAATATATAATCGAAAAATATTTCAGTAAATAAAAGACCACATAACCATTGCAACGTTTGTAAATTAGTAGACTAAAGGCCCCTGCAATGTTGTATGAAATGGCGTGCTGGGGCCGTATTATGAAGATTAAATGCCATTTTGATTCCTGACCGAAAAAGGGATGGTGCTAGCGGTCATGTATAGCTCCATCTCTCTCTTGCACTGGAATCATTACGGCATTAAAACGTCATAATACGGCTCCTGGGGTTAGTAAATACTCTTTGATTGGATCTAATTTCATTCTTGGCATACCAAAGTACGCCAAGCTTCTTCTTTGCTTAGCACAAATTGTGTTCACGTGGCTGTATAGCCATAAATGCGTTTGCTATTCGGCACAGATGACAAATAGAAAATTGGCGGCAAAGCTGAAAATTCGTCTTGATTTATTATTAACTTATTGAAATGTGATCTTCCTATATGAGTCCCAATAAATACTCTTTCTTTTACATATTTCACCAAAAACGAGGCTCAAGATGTTATCTATTTTTTTTTTTTTTATTACATACTAATAACACATGTTTATTACCCCAAAACATACATACACAAGTCCGATAACAATCAACCTGCATTTAAAATAAATCAAAGTGAAATAAAAGCTCTCTCTCGTTTTGAGTTATATCTATATTTGGTCCCAAGGTCAACAGGAGTTGTCTTGTCCCATCGAGTTTTTCCACTTCATTAGTGAACCCAATTTGAAAGACTGGGAGCGGCAAAAAGAAAGGAATCCTTAAGTGTAAGTACATGTTTTAATGGAGATTGCGTCAAGGCATTTTACTTTTACTGCATAGGATACAATAATAAGGGCGTTAACACACTGGCGATTTGCGAGCGATTTCAAAGCGAGGCAAAAGCGCAGCGGGCTCGCCGCGGGTGGGAAACGAGGTAGCCGCGACTACGCGACTTGATCTCCGCGTTTTTACAAAAATTGTACACTCGCTTGTCGTACTCTCTCTTGTACAGTCACGTCAATCGCTCTCGTTCCGCAAACGCGACGAACACATTGCCTTCACGTAGCGTGCTCGCGAAGCACTCGCCGCGAGCGCGTAGAACAATCGCCTCGCTGGAATCACGCTCGCAAATCGCCAGTGTAATAAGGCCCTAAGACCTCTTCTGATAAAAACGACGTATTGCCTTCATACACGTTTTATACTTTGGTGTTGGTAAACGCGGAGGAAGCTATACAGAGTTGGCAATTAAATTAAAAGCGGCGCTCAGGGCTTGTTAACGTTACCAAATAACAAAATATTAACCGTTATGTAACGTTCAATTTCAATGTTATACCTACTAACGTTACAAAAATTTAACGTTACTTGATAACATTACCAGTAATATAACATTAATTAACATTAACAAAAATACGATAACTAACGTTAATTTAGCTACGTTGCCGTTCTGTGGGTAAGAATCGGGCAGATTCAGGCAACGTTTTGATCAGCAAGGCATCAGAGAGGCGCGAGGGCGGGCTCCCGCAGCGCCACACGCCTCTGGCCCCACTACTTACATCTCACCCATTTAAAATAACGATAAAATTAATAGTCGCATAATAACGTTAAATCGATTACCGTTATTTTGATAATAACGTTAACTCTGTCAATAAAAGGTAACTGTATGAAAATATACCGGTATTTAAAGCCCTGGCGGCGCTTAAAACGTTTTAAAATGATCTTTGCCTAATTAATCATTACTAACAAAACGTTCTGCAATCATCAATCTGTCTTCCAAACATGGTGGTTAAGGTGAAATACTCCAAATTTAAGGGGAATCCGCCTTAATCGCCATGTCATTTAAGGCCTAAAGCCATTCATAACCCTCATTAATTGGAAGGCCATTTTCAGCAGTGAATGTAACCCAACTAGTTGATAAATCAGTTGAAGCCATATATCTGTTATTTTCGGATTTGATTTATTTGCGAAAAAATTATAAGTGATTCTTGTTACAATAATGGCTGTTATTATAACGATGAATATCAATTTCACATCTCATATGAATATGATTAGTATGCCAAACGTGTGTCCTCCGCTTTGCTTCCACTTAGTACTTATAAGGGGCTATTGACACTTACACGTACTCTTGAACTTGAATTGATGAAAGGCAAAGGGATGTTAAGCAGTGGCGAAAACATCATCTATCCAATCTGTCTGTGTGGTTAAAAAGTAAGTTGGGAGTCCCATTTCCTACGAAATGTTTGCTTGCGATTTCTGACTTTTCTAGTAGGTACTCAAACCTTATACCCAAAGTCTCTAATTCAGATAATTTATGTAAACAAAGTAATGTCAAGAAATGTCACTGTCAAAATGACAGGACAGTGGTGCAAAACATTTTATCATATATTTATTTTGTAAATAGTTATCGCTAAAATTAAAGTGAATTAATTATAAGAACTATGCAAACAAATGTTGCCAAACAATGTTTTGTGTAGTATGTCGGAGACCGTCGAGATATGACCGTCATAATTAGCCCTTTTAAGTCCACTGCTAGACGTAGGCCTCCCAAAATCGATTTCCACTCGAAACAGTTTACAGCCGTTTTCATCCAAAATGTGGCTAGATATGCTACTTAAAATATGAATCTATGAATGAGAGTTGTAATAGGTATTAGTGTTGTTGAAGATGTAGAAATTTTTAAAATGTTTGGATCTCCTGCATTGTTACCAGTATCATAAAATATTTTATACCAGGAAATCTCATTTTTTGAATAACTTTATTTAAAACCGAAAATTTATAAAAACAATTACGGTATGATTATTTTTTAATTATTATTTCTTAAAATCAGTACTTAATAGAAAATGAAACCTCTTTTTTTCGACATTTTATGTAAATTACCATTACGAAGACATTTTTTTGTTATGTTATCCCCTTTGTGTACATAAATTATCTGAATTTGAGGCTTTGGGTATAGTTGGTTCAATAGAGATTTTTTTTTTATCTTTAAAAGGAACAGGATCGATTGACATTAAAAAAAGTTTTTATGAAAATGCAAAAATTCACCCTGTATTCCTATAATAATTTTAGAATGATAGTAGGTACCTAATTTAATTGAGTTTATTTCTGTGAAAATGTAATGGTTTGTTGGTGTAGTGATAGCGTCTTTTTGGTTCTGCTATTTGACGATAGATGGTGTTAAATTCAGTTAAAAAAAACCGGCTTCGTTTCGGCTATTCTCTTACATAAATTCATACCTAGACGCTGACGTTTAGCTTCCTTAAAATTAATTTAATTTTACGAAAGTTATGTACATAAATAACCAATGAAACTATTAAAAGACAGAATATTATATTATAACTAGCTTTAGCACGTGGCTCCGCCCGCGTGGATGTCGCTATCGCGTAAAAAGGTAGCCAATGTCCTTCTCCATATCGCAGGCTATATCTCTGCCAAATTTCATGACGATCGGTTCAGCGGTTTAGGCGTGAAAACGTAACATACAGACAGCCAGACAGACAGAGTTACTTTCACATTATAATATTAGTATGGATATGATCATTAATCCAGCAGATTTTTCTCATTCTTATCAACAAGTTATTCCAAATAGATATTCAGCAAACTACCAGGGGGCCAAGTCTACTAATGTACAAACGTTGCAATGGTCTCTTCATTGTGAGTTTTTGACAGATTTGCAAATACAAACACTGTCAAATACTCACAATGGCGAGACCATTGCAACGTTTGTAAATTAGTAGACTTAGGCCCCAGGTCTTTCTTTAACAACAAACAAATTCATGGTAAAATGCGACTACTTTTTCCTCGATGCAACTCTACCGCGTGCAATCCGACCTTAACTCCAAACCGTCTCGACGCAAAATATGGCTTTAGTCACAAAAAAGTTATTTATTGCGTCGTTTTCAGCTCCGAAATCAATTAGGGTAAAAGAACAAGCGCCCAGCAATCACTCATGTTTGTGCTTTTGCTTTTTTGATTCATCAAATCTTGTTGGAAGACAAGTTCTGAGATTTTTGAGACAGACGTAAGGAGTGGGTTTTTGAAATACGAAGTTTGACGAGGTTGTACGAAACAGAAAAGGCTTTACAGTTTCTTACAGCTTACTGATAAATATTCTTACAACAAAAAAATCATTATTCATAATTTCAGCCGAAAGACGTCCACTGCTGGACATAGGCTTCCTCCAATTAGGAGGGGTTTGCTAGAATCGCCACGCTTGGCAGGAGGGTTGGCGATCGCAGTATGGTGTTAAAAGTGTATAGAGAACGCTGCTGCCCATTCTCTAGTAAGTCCCTATTTAGACACCCACGGGAGGAAATGGGGTGGTGCTATTCATTACGTCCGGCACCACACGGCACTGAACAAAAAAATACATCATATAAAAACATTTTCTAAGTAACACGAGATAAGTGTCTGCAAACGCAATCTAAGTTAAAAACATGTATAGTACCGAATCGTTAAGAGATGTTTTCAGAACGTAGGGTTTCTTAACACTGATTGGCATTTTTAAACTAGAAATATTTTTATTTGTTAAAAATAATATTCAATATTTTATTTTCAAATATGATACTAAGAGAAAAATTCGTAAACAATATAATTATGACATTAATTTACCTATTATCAACAATATGATTTTTTATAAAAATACCTATGTTACTGCGCTATTCGTGTACACAATTAGTTATTATTAGTAATATAAAACAAAATTTTTAAAACTATTAGGTATTGTTTTATATATTTTATAATCTGCATAAGTTTTTAGGGAACAAATTAATAATGTTCGTATGTAATTTATAACTCCTTTTAATACTATTGCATGTCCGTCTGTTGAGCCTAAAATGTTATGTTAAAAATAAGAACAAAATGTTCAGTTATTCAAAAAATATATCTTTAAAAAAATCCTACATAGCAAAGTTTGCAAAGTAATTTATTAGCCAGAAAGCGCATCGTAAAGATTCAATTATAGCATTAGCCAGATTCACCTTTTTATGCTACCACCTAAACTGATGCCATTTCCCGGTGGCCATTTTGGGCTTTAATTAAGAATTTTCCCACAAACTTTTCCCGACTGAGTTCAACAAGCCATCAGGGGCGCAGCCTCCGTACAACCCGATTCCTTGCGGCTTCCCTTCGGAACAACAGCTCTTCTTACACAGGTGTGTGTATCACATCACATTACAGACATTTAATACAAGTTTAAAACATCATAAGATTAAAAACATTACAAAAATATCTAAATTGTATGACTACAAAAAGAATTATGACCACATCTGGCGTTAAATTTAGAAAAGTAAAGAAATGCCTAAAATGAAAAAAAAATGAGTTAATTAAATTTGATGTTATTTAGAGTTTATGAGAACTGCTTTTTATGCGACTTCCCTTTAATAAAAATTATAGCTTCGCCGCTGCAAGCCATCCTTACAACTTGCAACATACACTAATGAGATAAACCCTCCAATAAGGTGGCTTCCCTGCAATACCAACAATTCATTCCCCGATAGGACTGGGCAACTGGGCACTTTGTTTACCCAGAAAGGGCGAACCTTATACAGTGATCCGAATGTGCAGTCCTCGACAATCTTACCCACATCTTCAAGGCTTGCCTATTGAGGTGTCGCGGCTAACGAGCAGATTTCAGATATCGAGCACAATACAGAAATGTACGAAGACTAACATATGACAATGTGTGAAAGGGAACATTTAAATTGTGGGTAAGGGATAGATGATAGGGAAACTAGAAAGAACAAGTGAGAAACAAAGTAACAGACGTTTGAATCGTAGATGGTCAACGACTTAGGACCAATTTTTTTTATTACTGATTTGCCTACTCCTAACCCCGGTCTCGCTTGATGGAAAGCGATGGATGAGGTCTATGATGGAACGAGCGTGCCCAGAAGATGCCTGTTCAGACTTGTTTTAAAGGCAGACGGGTTATATGTGGAAGGAAACAGACGCTGGCAGAGAGTTCCACTGATTGGCTGCGCGTATAATAAATGTGGAGGAGAAGCGCTCTGCGCTGAGTATGCAGCGCCATCTACAACGCCACATGCGACCTACGCATCAAAGACCTGACGTCACAAATCCTGCATCGCGCAATCAGAGTTTACCGCGCGACTAGCATATATACAACATCCCGACATCAACCGTCGGGCAGTTGCCTACCAGATACAACACACGTCTGGGCGGAGAATCCTCTCCCTTTACTAGTCCGCTTCCAATCTAACCGGTCCAGCTGCATACCAATATTTTACATGGAGCGACTGATTATCTGACCTCCACAACCCAGCTACTCAGTAAGACGATAGATACCCCTTGATAAGACTGGTTGTCAAACTATCGGGCTTCTGACGACCCGTAACAATTGTCAAAGATCCATGAATGACAGCCGGGATCAACGGCGGGGTTTTGGTATGTAAAAATGGTTACCCATCCACTGATCAACCGCGGTAAGCGTAGCTTAACCTGCTCGATCGAGACGTGCGGCTGTTATTACTTAGCCACAAGCATAATAATAAGCCATCGTTAAACTTCTTCACTTAACTACTCTATATACCAACAGTCTAGTGCGACAGCTTGTTAAAGTTCTGCTAGATATCTACACACCAGTGTATCGGTAAAAGAACGATTGACATGTAGTTAAAAGAATAGGTGGTGATCCTTTGTGGAATCATGTGATCTAACCTTTTAGAAATCGTGTAAATGTTGCCCTGATTTGAAATCGAAAAAGCATTGAGGCCAAAGATTTAAAAAATTAAAAATTATTGATCGTTAATTTGTTTCCTGCTCCACAAGGGCGCATAAACTAATTGATTACCATTAGAAAATTTTAAGACTATCTTTGCATTGTACAAACTATAATTGCATAGCACAGGTGTGAGTACTATGTACTATAGAGCTACCATTTACCGGGTAATAAGTCTTTCATTAAACTTAAATGTGCCCTGGCGGCTGAGAGTATGTCATGCTGACTCAAATGTCTCGCTGGTGGTGGCGTGTGTGTTGGATCATTAAGTTCCCTTCAAAATGGTTGAGCTGAATGGTGCTGATCCATGCGTCATGTTCGTGAAAGGGCGCCGTCAGTTGGGACTGGTCATCTCTTAGCTGCCACGGCTTATTTTAATTAATTTTAATTTTTGAATTGTTTTTATTACAGACGCTTCTAACGTGCACGTCTTTCTTCATTGTTTTCATTATGTATAATTTCAACATGAATGATGTTACCAATATTGTGTAACAATATTTTGTTTTAAAAGAGTGTCCGTGGATTTTCTTGCCCGTTCTTCTCCATAGGAATCTACTGTGCTTTGGAATGAGCAACTAGCTTCATCTTTCCGACTGACCGACCCTTTGACAATTCAAAAGTGCCTGTTTTGGTTTATTGTAATTAAATGCTTTGAGTTTCAGTATTTTATTGTAAGAATCAATTTTATCCTTTTTGCTGTGCCCTACAGAGTCCGTAATTGTATTGTAACACCTTTAAACATTATGGAATGCAATTTTTGGTGCCCTTTCATACGAATCTTAGGCAGAGATCTATAAACGGTACTGAGCACGTGCTTTGACTTAGAGACGTTCCCGTCTCTATCTTGCACTCGTAGATAGACAGTTGTGCGACAGTGACAGGAATAATGCTTAGACTAAGATCGTTCTATGTAACGTTTATACATCTCGGCCTTAGACCAGCCTATACCGAAAACCAATAACAGTTATTATTGTTGTAAATTTAAATACATTCGCAGTTCCTCTCCTCCTTGTCCATTCATTATTTTCCCGTACAACAATAGTAGCTGTACCAAGTTAAATAAAAGCTAGACACGAGGAAGACTGCATTGTAACTTGTTGTGTTGTCACAATAAATCCTAGGACTAGGGACATATATTTTAAATTGCACACGACTTCTTTTTCTATGTTTGGTAGTACTAAGTCATGAGGCGGAAGTTATGGAAAAAAATATTTGTGTTTTCGTTTTTACGTGAAGTTTTGTTTAGTGAGTTTAAAAAAGATACTAGAAGCTTTTCTGTAACGTAAAACAGAACAGAATACTCTACTTATACAGATATATATGTAGAAATTTTACAAGGGATAACACAATGCGCGTTCTTATCACTAAAAGCGACCTTTTAAAGACAACCTTTGGATGGATCAAGTGGGAAGGAATAGTGCAGATAGTCTGTGGTGTACCATTTACATACATATATACAATATAATATAACTAATATTATAAATTCGAAAGTAACTCTGTCTGTCTGTCTGTCTGTCTGTCTGTATGTTACGTTTTCACGCCTAAACCGCTGAACCGATCGTCATGAAATTTGGCAGAGATATATGGCCTATATGCCTGGGATATGGAGAAGGACATAGGCTACTTTTTTACGCGATAACCGACATCAGCGCGGGCGGAGCTGCGGGCAAAAGCTAGTAAATGTATACAATAATAATCATGAAACAAGGCCAAAGAAAAAAAAAATGTTTAAGGAGAGAGATATGTAGTGTTTATATTATCATTTAAAAAATGGACAATGATTGAGCACGCCATTACGACACGGGCAAGGCATTCCATAAACGTATATATTTTTATGCACCTAAAAATATCATCAGATTATAAGATGACCTTATTGTTAAAGATCAATACAGTCTGCCAACTTCTTTACACTTTAGGGTACAGTATAAATAATCATTCTAAAAATAAAATATTTAATCTCTCAAGAGGACTCTTCGATTTATCGTACAAAAACGTTAACGAGATTTTCTCTACATCTTATTGCATTGAATACAGTCATTTCCTAAGCTGTTAAGCTATAAAAACATAGCTGTATCCGTCCAATAAATCTAATAAGCGACCGATTCATGCAATTTGTAGGAGAAGCTGCGAATCCTCACGTAGATCCAGCCTGACCGCATTATGTTCGTAATTAAAGGAAATGGCAACATTAGCGAGATTCTTAACGATTATCTGCCTTTTATAGACTTAGAAAAATCTTTAGACTTATTTTTTTTGGTCTTGTTTCGCGTTTAGTCCCGTCTGATTGAATGCGAAGATATAAACATAATTAAACGTAAGTACGTAGAATAATCCAACTCTATTTTGCTATAAGGTCCTAAGTTCCAATCTATAATTCATTCATTAACATTCCTATAATTACAGATAGAGATAAAAAATCTTGGTATTGCGTGATTAAAAAATTATTATATAAATTCTACAAAAATAGTAGTGTTTTATTCTCTCACCTGGCAACACTTGTCTATGATAAAATCAAGAATGGTGCTCGATCACGTTTCGGCGGGAAACTGCCGCAACCCGTCACATTGTCGGCTTGTTACTGCAACAAAGAAATAGGTTATTTTTATTTATACGGTCTTGTTAAACGGAAGTTGAAAACCAAAGGGTTGTAATAGCGTAAACAGGCACGCAAAGAAAATAAACAAACAAAAAATACCTTCCAAAGTGAATTCAGTACCTATGTCATAATTTGGTAAACCTGTTATTCATTTTATTTCTATCACACCTTCAAAAAATCACAAATAAAACAATAGTGCAAACTATTTTCGACAGTTAATTATTTTAATCCACGAGCGATTGATTCACTTTTGATTTTCTATTCATTATAAAAAACTAGCCCACCTATTTTTTACTACTTATCATGCCAGTATCAATAACACAACAACAAGCACCCACTACATAAAGAAAAAAGTTCACTAACACATGTCAAACTTTTTTCTTCCCGAAAAAAGTTGTTCAACATTCTCCAAAACACCAGTAGGTGTTTGAAAAAAGAATAATTTAATGGGTACCATTATACCCCTGTCATCACATCTGCATACAAAGGGTTAGTTGTAACGGGGGCAATAAGACCCCACTGACAGCCCGAGCATTGTTTTGATAACGGTTGAACTTTTTGCTAACCGTTTGCAAGAAATGTGGATTAACCGATTGAGAATTACAATTGTTATTTTTTTAATGTAACGGCATTAGTTACGGTTCGTCAGATGAATAAAAAAGTCGGAGCATCTCTGGCAGGTTGATAGAAAAAAGATGGCGGGAATTGAATGCAACTGTCAAAGTCGTGACATTTGTTTATTTATTTTTTTGTTTGTGTGCAAGTATTGATATCCTTTGTGATTTAAAGGTCAAAGACATCGTTAGATCAATCACTTTAGGGAGGAATGACCTAGGATTCAACAATGCATTTCTGATATTAACAGATGTCCTTTTTAAAAATTAGTACAGTCAACGGTACATCAGTGGTAAAATGTTAACCATAAAGCGTAGTACGGAGTTTCAATAGAATTCAAGGCCAGCTTATTTAGTTATCAATAACGTGCAGTCGACTGTACCTATTCCATCGATTATGTATTTTCAACATCGACAAAAGTCAAGGAAAACCCTTTTCCAAGATGTTTATTCAATTATTCAACTTCCAAAATCGCCAGAACTGGCAATATTGACCATACAATGCAAAGACAATGACTCCATGCCCAGAATCGACAAATCTGCGCAAAAGCATCATTCTTTTACGTCACTCTGACTCACGCGCATGTGACATTACTATTCCTGTTATGCGATGTAGTGAGACAATCGTTGTGGAGTCAATAAGCCAGCTAGAGGTTAGTCATCTGCACCTGTCATTATGTGATTAATTTTTATTAAAAGATTGAGAGAATTGTTGAGATTCTTTGATTGTATTAGCTTGCCTGTGTAACGTTAATCACTGTAAATTCTCACCTAGGGCGAAGCTAGGATTTTATTAAAGGGGGGGGCAGGCGTAGACAAACCAAGAATACTAAGGTAAATGCTGCATGAGCAACGGGGCAGGTTACGTTAAAAATGAAAAACAAAATATCATCAGTGAATTTATTTTACAAAAAAGTAGTCGACGAGGTTCTTCACAAAACCGTTTTAACACCTCAGATTCAATTGTATCCTTAGTTTTTTGTACCATGGTTCGGTGTACACTGAGCATGCATAGGCCGTTCAAACGGTTTTCAGTCATCGTTGATCTCAGCTATGTTTTAACACGACGCAGTGTAGAAAAGGACCTCTCTATGTTACTTGTAGTTACAACTGCGTTTTTATTTATTAATAGGCTACCTAAGTAATATTTCTTTACGGTTTTTAAGTATTCCTGCATCTTCTAGGGGGGGGGGCATCTGCCCCCCCTGCCCGTAGTTTTAGTCAGAAAAGGCAACGTAAAAAGCAATTGAATTACTTAAAGTTTGTCCAGTAGAATCTTAATTAACTTTTCATCATTCAAAATGTATTATTTTACTTTACATAAAATCAACAAGGGCACATAAGAAGCGTCAGAAATTAAGTTCGAATTTTACCTATCCTATGGAGAAGAACTGGTAAGAACCTTATAGAACTAGTCTTCAGAATCTTTTAATCAAGCCTGTTGATTAGAGATGAGTCCGATATCATGTCACATGTAAAAAGCATCGATATTTTAAAATCATTTCATCATGCAATGACAACGACAAAATCATCAATGCCTAAATCATTACGTGAATGAATGCGAACTTTGGTGATTCGCGATCGGTGACACTGAAGTCACAGAACCACAGAGTTTCAATAAAATGGGCACATAATGATAATTTCACTAAGCCGTTGTTTTCATTTCAGCACTCATAATTGAAGTGACGTGATCTTATACATGCTCAAATAAAAATGATTGATGATTTTTTAATTGTATCGTATCCTAGTGTGGGGTCCAGTCTGGACCTCACGACACAGGGTATCCTAGTGTGGGGTCCAGTGTTACTTGTAACCAGAATGTAAAGTTTTCTTTTTTTGAGATTAAATAAATTAAAATAAAATTAAAATTGTTTCCGTCATCGATATTTTTTTGTCATTGTCATGCAATCATTGATACAGAAAAATCATCACTCGGCCCATCTCTACTGTGGATTATAGCAGAGGTTCATAACCGATGTTGCAGTTCCTCCTTTCCCTTGGAAATCTCGAAAATCGGCCATTTACGACGCAACATGGAACACTTCCAAGCGAAAAATTCTGTTGACATCTACAATCCACATCATCATAACATGTCCAATAAAATTCAATTCACGAGTTCAACATGTCGTCGACACACCGTTTTGCTGCTCTCACGTGAACCACCATTACGACTGCAGTTACAGTTAAATTCTTGGGAAATAACATAAAAAACTGCTGCTGAGTTTTAACAAAACGCTTTTTGACTATGACGTGATTTTGAACGGTCGTTTTAGCTTTAAAAGTTTGTGGTTCGTGGCTGATTTGTTTGTGAAAAGTTACATATAATAGTCTAGTTTACGAGAACTATAAAGATGGGAAATAAATACTGGAATTTAGTTCTAATATATTGGAACAATCCAGAAAGAAATCAAGATAAGAAAAGCGTGTCGGACCACGCACAATGAAGGGTTCCGTAGTCGGGATGAATTTATCCCAAGAACAAACTTAACATTGTTGTTGAAAAACATGTTCTCACAAACATTTCAACTGCAAATATAAGTTGGTCGACTATTACTCGTTAACTTGTAAAACCTACTTAGCTGTGATAGTTTTCCTTTTAACTTCGTTAAATATACTAATGCCATGATTTTTTTCACCTTTAATAAAACGTTAAACGACCTCTTCATAACTGGCCCAGTCAATGATCCTATAACCTCACTGGGCCCAGTTGACAAAAAACAAAAAACAGCTTCTAATTACAAATTCAAAAACCTCTGTCGGGTCCATCTAAATGCATGAACACGTTTGCTCATAGAAACAATGGAGAATATGGTCGTAAACACTAAATACGTCGAAGGAGTCTTAAATACCATGGTCGATTAACATTTCAGACCACCTATGTGGCTTTTGACCGCAATGGAAACTAATGCCCCGTTTCATAAAACCTACGCGACACCTAAAAGTATTGCACTTGGATTTTCAACTCTCGTTGCGGAGCCAAACGTTGAAATTCCAAGAGTGCACTTTTATTAAACAATACATTAAATGATAAGCGATTAGAGCTAGCTACCAGAAACGGGTTGGCGGATAGTTCGGATAGTATTGTCGCTGGGCTATGACTTATGAGCGAGTGCGGGAGTGCCACGAGTAGAATGACTGGGCCTCAAGTCTGCTATTACAATAGTGTCAGAATGGTCTCTTCATTGTGTGAGACCATTCTGACACTATTGTAATAGCAGACTTGAGGCCCTGGTCACTTACAGCTACTGGTATGCGTATGTGTCAAGCGAGAGTCTCTCAGCGAGTGTTCTGCTCGCCAAACGAGAGTCTGTGAGCCAATATTTTCTTTGATAGTTCTTATCGCTGCGAACTAATGGAGAACTGTACTCCATTTATAATATTATAACATTAGACAAATAACTGTTCTCACCCTTTCGTTATTTCGATGTGAACGTTTAATAAACTCCGTTATTTCACGATAAATACAAAGCACTGTAATCTATTTACCATTTACATAAAAAAAATAACTCTAAAGTGCAGTAATTTCAACAATATTGCACAATAACTGTCGTTATTTAGCCGTTATTTGTCTAATGAAAAAATTAAAAATGAAAATAAAAGAAGAGAGAACAGTCAGACATAAAGTATGTATTAATACATGCATCTCTTTAACTGACACATCGATTGTACATTTCTTGAGCAGAAATTGTCGATATTGTTAGCATACATTGACTTCCTGTGTACATGTTGTCATTTAATTATATCAAATGTTCTACCAAACACTGCTTTGACTTCCTGTTAACGTCTGTAACAAATATTGAACTGGTGACTTCCGGCTGTCAGAATGACACCTTCGACAGAAATTGCCGCAGGAGCGCACTATCGCCTGGACCGTCGACTTGTGAGGTCGACGATTACTGTTGTGTACGTGTACATGTGTAAATTATTTACTGAAGTTGATTATTAAATCCAATATTAGCAAAGTGATGTGTTTTTATTTGTGAACTACAAATATATTACACCTAGAGAAATTGAGAACGCATACGTTCTTATAATAGCTAGTCGCTTCCTCGTCGGCGGTGTGACAATAAGTGCCTTAGGTTGTCCGCAAACCTAGGCAAAACTGTCTTGTCTACCAGCCTATAATGTTCCCAATGCTAGGACTCAGACCACCTCTCTGTGAGAGGGAGTGGTCCACCACGCAGGCCCAGTGCGGATCGGCAGATGTCACATGTCTTCGAATTTTTGGTTCTAGGACACGCCGGTTTCCTCACGATGTTTTTCTTCACCGTTTTTTATCTATCGCTGATACATTTATTATTATAGATACAACATTATTGTTCTCAAGCCTATTTTGTTTCACTATTGTTGTTTTCATAGACCGATAGTCTGACTTAAAGGCATCAGCATTGTCTAGGTCTGCACACGGCAGCCTAAGGCATCCATTTTGTATTTTTTACAGCCATTAAATACAAGAATGTGTTAACTACGAAAAGCTTTTAATAGTACAACCTTTGTTAACAGGTTTATGTTTATTGAATGAGGGCTTAAAAGGATGGGTCAGAAACTGGAGACTAAAGTAATTAATGGGAATTCATTTAGTTAATGAGCCAGAGCTATGGTCTTTGTTTTGAAACGCAACCTTTCTTCTTGGATCTTAAACGGTTTAAATTAAGGTGTAAGCTAAGCGTCAGACTATTAAGGTGTAAGCGAACATTCCATTTTAAGGAATGGGGGAAGCGCTAAGGTAGCTCGGGAAATACAAATTTTCATAGGTTTTTTTTTTTTTTTCAATTTGCAAATCAGTGTCAGGTTGTATGGTGATCTAAGTATGACTCGCGGCCATTGGATCATTGAGTTAAATAACTAGAGAAAAAAACCTCAATAAAATGTGTCAAAAAAGTGTAACCACTATTTAAACGCGACGACGCGCGACGTAGCTTTGAAACCATCTATACTAATATATAAAGCTGAAGAGTTTGTTTGTTTGTTTGTTTGTTTGAACGCGCTAATCTCAGAAACTACTGGTTGGAATTGAAAAATTCTTTTTGTGTTGGATAGTCCATTTATTGAGGAAGGCTATAGGCTATATAACATCACGCTACAACCAAAAGGAGCGGAGCATAAATGAAAAATGTTGCAAAAACGGGAAAAATTATTCTTTTTGAGAGCTTCCGTTGCGTGCGCTGCGTAAACGGTTTAAGTTAGGCAAATATAATGTATGATGGAATTGATCCTCTTTAAATTTTCTAAAAAAAAGTCTGCGACAGCATATGTCTATCTTTTAAGATTGACTCACTATAACCTTTTTTATGGTAATCAAATTTGTTCGAAATTAATGCATTATTTGCGAAGGAGTTTTCATAAACATGGTATTAATCCTTATCCAAATAAATACGTTATTCATCACAAGTATTTAATTTTGAACAAAGTTGCCCTTACATCATTTAATTTCAATGAATATCTTAGGAGATATAACTGTTTTATAATAACTCCGCAGCAAAGTAATGATCAACTCTGCGAGGTAGTCTATTCTAAAGCTGAAGAGTTAGTTTTTAGGGTACCGTATCCAAAGGGTAAAATGGGACCCTATTACTAAAACTCCGCGGTCCGTCTGTCTGTCTGTCTGTCTGTCCGTCTGTCACCAGGCTGTATCTCATGAACCGTGATAGTTAAACAGTTGAAATTTTCACATATGATGTATTTCTGATGCCGCTATAACAAAAAATACAAAAAAAACAGAAAAAAAATAATATTTAATATATGGCTCCCATACAACGGACATGATTTTTTTGCCGTTTTTTTTGCTCTGCCCGCGTGGATGTCGGTTATCGTCTAAAAAAGTTGCCTATGTCCTTCTCTATATCCCAGGTCGATCGGTTCAGCGGTTTAGGCGTGAAAACGTAACATACAGACAGACTGACAGAGCTACTTTCACATTTATAATATTAGTATGGATAGCTTTTGCCCGCGGCTCCGCCCGTTTGGATGTAGGTTATCGCGTAAAAAAGTAGCCTATGTCCTTCTCCATGTCCCAGGCTATCTTTGCCAAATTTCATGACGATCGGTTCAGCGGTTTAGGCGTGAAAACGTAACATACAGACAGACAGACAGACTGACAAATAGACAGACAGACAGTTACTTTCACATTTATAATAGTATGGATAAGGATTTGTATGGATGGTACGGACCCCTTCGTGCGCGAGTCCGACTCGCACTTTGCCGGTTTTTTGTTTTTTGAACGCGCTAATCCCTGGAACTGCGAGTTGGATTTGAAAAAATCTTTTTGCATTTTACAGCCCAATTCTTGAGGAAGAATTACATTCCTATTAACTAGAACACCATTTTAAAAAAAATGAAAGTTTATGCGAAAACGAAGTAAAAGCACGGGCAGGCAATGTGTTGCGACGGGGTGGGTCGGGGGAACAAGAAATTTAACGCGGACGAAGTCGCGGGCAGAAGCTAGTTATACATACATTTAAAAGTAATAAGATACTGATTCCTATTCTTATTAAAAAGTTATTATTATTAATATATTTAGGTTCACTTCGGTTGGCGTCACACAGAGCACTGAACTGACGTTAGCTACGCATATGGCTGCGGCCATATGTCCAGCGGCAACGCCTTAGCGCGGTAATTACTAATCTAGTGTAACATATATATCAATGAATACAATTCACTAAGTTCATATAATCCTATTGAATGACTATTTAATGAAATCGTGACTTTTAGGATTATACTAACTTAAAGAGTTGTATTACTGTATTATAATGATTATAATTCTGTAAATACATATTTGTTACGGTCGCGAATCATATTTTAATCAACATACATCCAGAGAATGAGCTGCAAATTGCAAAAAACCTAAGAAATTTTGAATTTCGCGGGCTACCTTACGCTTCCCCCTTAAAATGGAATGTTCTACAAACAGTTACTTTTGTATGGAAAGCCTCATACCTACTATTAGTCTAAGGGATAGCTTAACATTAAACAACAGTTGATATCTCAAACTCCTGAGCATTAAAAAACTGGCTAACTTTTTATTGACCATGGTTATTTTGTGACCTTTTATATTATTTTGTTATTTTTTGTCTAACCAAGAGGTATCGTATTACCCAGTAACTGTGTTGTGAAGGTCAGAGAGGCAGTCGCTCCATGTAAAATACTGGTATTCAGCTGCATCCAGTGGGGATGAAAAAATGCCAAACAGTATCGATATAAATATCGTATCGATATTTTTTTTTAATCGATGTCGATACCTATATGGAAAAATTATATCGATATCGATTTGAATATATCGGTAAAATTTTCAAAAAAATATTTGTAAGTACTTTATGATTTTTTTTTATCCACAACTGCGTAGCTCTTACCCTTCACAGTTAGGCCCACTTGCAATGCATTCAAATTATTTATTTTCCGAGCCTGCAAACAACAAAAAAAACTACTTTTTTACGGCTTTGAACTCCAGCGGTTTTAGTCAATGGTGACAACGCGGGTGTTGCTTTTGGAAATATATCGTATTTGATAAATTTTCAATACTTGATATTTTATATCGATATATCGAAATAATAAATATCGCCAAAAAATACGACATATCGAACAAAAAATATCGAAATATCGAACCAAAGTTATCGATATATCGGTACATCGATATTTTTCTACAAGCCTAGCATCCAGTTAGACAGATAATGATGATGCAATGGTACACTGCAAGAGAGCCTAGACCGGTGACAATCGCTTTCAAAGCGTTTCGGCATTCTACAACGACTTTCAACAGGATGGATATAATGTCAATCGAATACATTTTTACATTTCCATCATCGTTATTGCTGATAGAATGTCACTTTGTCTAGGCCGCACAGTTTTAGCATTCATCAAGAGGACAGTTCAATCATCAAACGTCAAACGTCAAGCATCGCTCCACGATTTCATCTAACAACCAACCACAAACTATTGTGTACACGCCCATCTGCTACAACAAACTCCGATTCCCACATCGACACACAGTCGTCACATCATCTATTAGCGATACGACGTAACGCAATTTGAGGAACTGGTCGCCTGTCACCGCGCGCGCATGTTTCTAGGAACTGTGCGCCTGCGCATGATGCGTGACGGCGCGCAGTAATGTGCAGGCTTTGTTGTACAGTTGGAAGTTTATGGAATTATTGGTAAATGACATGTGTATGAGTGGCTCCTGTTTAGAATTCTGGCAGGTGTGTTGGTAGTTCTATAGTTATGTAGTTATTTGTAGTTATAATGGGTACCATTCTAATGCCTCATGTGTCGAAGATTCGTTAGTTGTTATTGAAGTTACGCAAAACTAAACTTTTTAGGGAAGATTGGCAGCTCGGCAATAACCCTAAGTTCTGGTTAATTTGGTCATGGTCAGACCAAGTCTCAAGAAGTAGAAGAGAAGTTCGAGAAGAATGGAAAATTGGAAATCGTGGGAAAAAAATATTGACTTAAAAGGACTAATGCCTACGTGGGTTTTAGTAAAAAAACATAAGCAGTTATTTTATTTGCCTAAATCTAAATACTTGAAAAACACATTCTGTTGCAAAATGTCAAATATTTCGTTAGTTATTTCTAAAATAACGTGACATCTATGTCGTTAATTTAGCAAATATATTAAAGTATTTGACCTTAGACATCCTAACTTTGAATGAGACAAAAACAAGCTGATATTTTAAGTTTTGTTTCAAAAAAATCTCGTTAGTTGACTAGTCTAGCTTGTTTTAAAATATCAACAATATTAAGAAAAAGAATACTCTTTAAAAAAGTCTTTTAATAGCCCATTTTAAGTGCATCTATTCAAATAAATAAAATTGAAGTGTCAATTTTTTAAACTTTTTTCTGTCTGTCAGTCTGTCTGTTCGTGCCAGCTAATCTCAAAACGGCTGGACCGATTTTGACGAGAGTTTCACTGACAGATCGCTTATATTATAAGGAGTAAGGTAGGTTTATTTTATTTCAGAAGAAGAATCCTTATATTTCCACACACGTAAAGCTGCGTCAGCGCAGTTTATATCCACGCTACTTGCCATGCGCGACACGGATCACCTCGGTCGCTCGGCCGGCCGAGTAAACAAGCATCTTCAATTTTGTGTATAGTGCATACAAAACAAGGTTTTTTTAACGTTTGCGGCCATTCAAAAGCTGTTTGAAAAGTTTTAAAATCATGACTTGAAGAAGCAATTTGAATATTTTCAAAAGTACTATCTAGAATTCTTTGAGAAGTAAGTAAAACCACATACTCCTTGCCATTTGAACAGAAACATCAACAAAAGGTCTTGACATTTCGAGGGTTCCGTACGTCCGAATGAAAAAACGGAACCATTATAGGATCACACGTGTGTCTGTCTGTCTTTCCATCTGTCTTAGCCAATTTGGACCGATTAAGTTGAAATTGGAATTTATATATAAATAAAATATGAATTTCTGTGACCCTAAAGACCTTTCGGAGTTCTCTGCTGGACATTACACACTCAACTGCTTTATGCTGGAATCACAAAAAGCGGCCAATTGTTCGCTGGACCACGCACAATGAAGAGCAAAAGTGACTCCCAAAATATTCAAAATCATTTATTTACGTTATACGTCCGTGTTAAGGCTCCTACAAACAGGCGCGACTAGCGACGCGACACAAAGAGACCGCTCGTCGCGCGGCACGCGGTGTCTTTGTATCGCGTCGCAAAGCTTCTGAAAATTATCGTAAATAATAATAATAATAATACATTTATTTCAGACATAATCAATTGTCCATATAATGATAGTAACAAAGGTCTTAGAAATAATGTTAGTATACACAAAAAGTTCAAAACACAACACAAAAATAGGTCATTGCGTCATCTCGTCACGTGAAGCTGAATAAGCCTCCCCAACACTGCAGACTCCGGCCTTTCTGATATCATCTTCAGAATTCCGTTGGGGCTCCCTCGGATCCTACACATCAGAGATGCTGCTTTTTTACGCATTATGGCATAAAAATCGTCGACCCTTGCGTCAGCAAAAATGCCTGAAGCGCTGCAGAAACGTGGGAGCCCCACCAGAACTCTGAAGTCGTTGTTATATTGTACGCGAAGAGCATTGTAGACCCGCTGCGTGTAGCTGGTCCATAAAGCGCTGGTGTAAAAGCTTTGGCAGTAGGCCCTGAACAGTGTCACTTTTACGTCTACTGTACACCTTGCAAATCTATGCACCAACATATTAGCACGCACCGACAACGCTCTTCGCTCCCGCTCAATATCTGTGTCATCATTAAGGGTCTCAGTCACTATGTGTCCTAGGTACTTAAAGTGAGACACATGTTTGATAATGCTACCTGTTTAAGTTTTACAAAACTCTGTGAGCCACGAACACACCGAATGTTTAAAGCTCCTCAGATAATATTTTCCTATAGTTAACTTAAACCTCTACAAGGTAAAATGTAAATAAAAATGAATATTAAAATCCACAACACCAAGGTCAGACTCGAACCCACGGACCGTGCAAGCAAACACACATCCTGCGGAAACTGAGTCATTGGTGACGTCAGAGAATGAATACTTAAATACTATTTTAAGAAAATTGGTTGTGGGGATTTGAAGAGTAAAAAAGTTATAATGTGGTTTAATTATGGTCTATGTATGGACACTAGTAATAATATGAAATTAGTGTATGAATGTTTTTTAAAACTGAAGATGGCTTCGATGCTTCTCTCTTTTTTAAACAAACAACATTCTTGTGCCTCAAATCTATACAAATAAACAAAATTAAAGTGCCTGTTTGTAATGCCAAAGAAACAGCTTTTGACTAAATGAATATGGAAGTATATACGGTACTAATAACAAAAGCAATTATTATTTTTATTTTTGTCCTTCTGTTTGTTCTGGCTAATCTCCGAAACAGCTGGACCGATTTTGACGGGAATTTCACTGATAGAAAGCTGATATTGGTGCCGATTTCCTTGTTCACAAACTAAACGAAATTTAAGTTCAGTTCATCTTTTTCTTTCTATTTCATTAAGAAAAGGACAGAAGAAAAATTTTAGTTTAGTCCTGTCAAATTAATCAGCGCCTGTCACTAGTCCATACAAGTTTAGACGTGATTAAAAACTTGCCAACTAAAATTACGTCAATTTACGTCAAACGCTGATTAATTTGACAGGACTAAACTAAAATTTATCTTCTGTCCTTTTCTTAATGAAATAGAAAGAAAAAGATGCTCTGAACTTATGTACATTAGTTTTTTTAATTATTTAGTTTAGTTTGTGAACAAGGAAATCGGCACCATTGTATGGATTAACTTAAGATACTTTAGAAAAAGCCACGCGGGCGAAGCCGCGGGCATCAGCTTGTTTAAAATTATAATTTTGATATATAAGTTAAAATGGCGTAATGAATTAATGATAGAACTAACTTGGTAATAATGTTTGTAGCATGTACCTACTATTATATGCTGGAAGTGTTATTTCAAATTAAGATGGCGTATGTATGACATCATTGGTGATATGATGACACAGTTGACTTAGGTGCAAGCTAGTTCTCTTGTAGATAAACACAAGGATAAACTAAAGGCTTTATACTATGTCCATTTTAGGCTTGAAGATTTTCACTTTACGTCAAAACTCTACTACTATAATGGCAGAGCCTATAACGGGTGAAGTAAATAAAATGACTAACCTTTCTAGGCTAGTAGACTGTAGATTTGTTGCACTGAAAAACCGAATAGTTGATTTTTTTATTGTTGATTCCTTTTGGTTGAGTTGACATTAAATTGTGTTAAAAAAAACTGTTCCATAACGTTTGTTTTGACAAAAATAAATATTTAACAAAAAAATTGTGGACTTAACAAAAATTTTGTTGATTTAACAAAAAAATTGTTGATTTAACAAAAATTTTGTTGATTTAACAAATCATGTCGGTAGGTGCTATATTAACCCAAAATATAGGTTAAAAAAGGTTAAATCAACTTAAAAAGTTTTTCAGTATGACAATTTTCTATTTTGTTAAGTACCAGGGACCTAAGTCTACTAATTTACAAACGTTGCAATGGTCTCGCCATTGTGAGTATTTGAAAGTGTTTGTATGGCAAATCTGTCAAAAACTCACAATGAAGAGACCATTGCAACGTTTGTACATTAGTAGACTTGGCCCCCTGGTAATTGTTGAAAGCCCTACACTGTCCTCCAATACCTATTAACACTGTTATTTGAAAATATTATAAAAGCCAAAATATTATAATACTATTTTTAAAAGAGTAACCGTGGAGTTTCTTGCCGGCTCCTCTCTAAGGAAACAACCAATTGGAACCGTGCACTGACGTTTCATAAGTGCCCCTGTAGGTTAATGTGAAATAAAATATTTTGATTTGATGTGCCACTAGTTGATAACTCACATCAAGCTCACTGCATCAACATTTGGATGGCAAGAAACTCCACGGTTACCATGGAGTTTCTTGCCAGCTCTTCTCCAAAGGAAAGGAGCAATTGGAACCGTGCATCTAGCTCTTGACGTTTCATAAATGCCCATGTGAAATAAAATATTTTGATTTTTGATTGACCAGTAAGTTGTTATCTATAAAACTCTATGTGAGGTGCCTACTCATGTCACACCGTATGCGGTGCAGTAAGTTGCAGTTCTCATTAATATTATTGTCCAGCAACCCGCACTGGTGGATTACGCCCCAACTCTCACACAGTAGGAACTAGAGGCTGATTATGATGGACTTTCATTCCTGTCTTTCAATGGATTTCTGTACTGTAACACAAGACTACAACTATAAGGTTGCCCCACACTAAAAGTTTCTCCTGTATTGTGGGTGCGTTTACTGTGTGCTTCTTCAGGGGCCTAAGTCTACTTTTACAAACGTTGCAATGGTCTCGCCATTGTGAGTATTTGGCAGTGTTTGTATGGCAAATCTGTCAAAAACTCACAATGAAGAGACCATTGCAACGTTTGTACATTAGTAGACTTGGCCCCCTGGTCTCAAGGCCTGAATCGAATGTTATGGAAGTAGCAACACAGTCATAACTGTCAAAATCACGAACAATGCAAAGAAACAAAATGAACAAAAACCTACCTAAAATTAATTACTTTAAAATTACCAACCAACCAATATTTTTTCGTTTACAACATGACATAAGACAACTTACAATCAACAACACAAAGGAAATACCTCCGGTATTTATTACAATACAATTATTACATCGCTATAAATTAATTACAATCTAATAATGCAATTGATTACATTGTAATCAACTCATGCGCAAGGCATGTGCGTGACCTTGCTGTGACCTTCTTATATCAGTGGGTGGTATCAAGAATTATACAACTGTGTGTCGCCTGCTACATACCAATCTATTTTTTCAGACATTTCCCATATAGACTCTTAAGAGTCTATACTACCTCAAATGGCTTAGCATGATCCTCCGTTATGTCTAAAATACTGCAACATTAATTTTGAAATAAATATATGGTAAAGTTGAGGATTAATGTTAAGTACTATGTTTGACGAAAACACGATTCCATTAGTAGTATTTAAATTTTTTCTATAGGAAAAAAACCAAAGTTACCTCAAAACCGAACAATAAACTGCTGGTATTCAAAAAATACTTCAAATTAGATAATGAAACTGCATATTAACTGAACTAACTATAAAGCAAGTCTTATGTTATATTTTTTTAATGACCGTTATTTTCCCCGTAAAAAGAAATTACCTAAACCATCAGTGCCTTTGGAGCCTTCACCCTGCTGCCCTATCTTGCTTGCTCGCGTGACCGGGACCAATAGCGTGCGAGCGAGATAAAGAGTGAGGTGGCGCTGAGGTATTATGGACTCTAAGTTGGTTTCCTAGCTTAGCAAACTATGGCTTTTTCATTTACTAAATTGGAACCCAATATTTGACCAAACTTTGAAACTGGACTTCCTCTCTGAGGTAAGTTGGGCCATCATCTGCCTAGCATTTGCCCAACTACGTTGGAGTCGGCTCCCAGTCTAACCTGATGCAGCTGAATACCAGTATTTTACATGGAGCCACTGCCTATCTGACCTCCACAACGCAGTCACGATACTCCTTGGTAAGACTGGTTGTCATTCTAGCTTCTAACTACCCATAACAACTGTTAAAGATTCACTAGTGACAGCCGGAACCAACGGCATAACGTGCTTTCCGAGGCACGGAGAGATCTCGGTATGTAAAGATGGTCACCCATCCAAGGACCGAACTCGGCAAGCGTAGCTTAACCTGATTATTCGACCCATGCGGGTATTATTATTTAGCAGCAAGGTAAGTTGGGCCAATGTCAATTAAATATGGCCTAGTTTATTCAGAGACTATACAAGACACAGCATTAAGGCCCAGATATATTCCAGTGACCTTGAGTGATTAGCTTGCGTGTTCTGTACTGATCTCCAGCCAATAATAGGACTCGCCCATCCAGGAGCGATGTCCTATTATACATTAAAAAAAAGTATTTTAATAAAACACGTATACTAAAAAATCAATAATTAAATTATCTTTAAAAAGGTGAAAGTTTCAGAAAAATACGCTTGATAGATTTTGCGTGATTCTCAGTTTTTTATCCGCGTTAGACATAACTTTACAAATTAATTTCACTATGGAATATAAACATAATCTAAAATATTCACATATTAAGTTATTATGAAAATGCTATAATTTAACATATATTTTTTTCCAAATCATTTACACTACTCGATAGACGTGATTTTCAGTATAAAATCATTAAAAGTCGGTTATCGTCGCCGTTATTGTAGTAAGACCACTACTCAGTAAGAGCCTCGAGCCTCCCGTCTCTTCGAGAAAATTGTTAAGAAATTTCTTTATACTTTTACGGAAAATTGTCCTTTCTCTATTGCTCTCACTCCATTTAGTTTTTTTGTTTTTTTTTTTAATATGACGTCTAAAAGTGATTCCGATATCCTATTTACAGAATAAACGATTTCATTTCATTTCTATACGCCATAGCATGGCGATGACATATACAATTCTCAGTATGTAGCAAAAAATCATACGATATTAGGTTGACACAAAGGCAACAAAAGGGAAAAGGCAGGCTATGGGAAGACCTTTGCCCATCAGTGGGCAGTATTAAGACAAAATATGTTCACAGTCCCATAATAAGCAGTCCCAACACATGGGTGTGCGATACTCGGCCTTGTTACAGCAACCTTCGCGTCAAGTGCGCAGACGCAGCGTGGGTGGCTTCAACAGAATCATAGCGTATTGATTGGGCTTTGATTTCGACATGGAGGCAAGGCAAGTCTTTTGTTTGAGAGACAGTGAATTATCGGTATTCAGTTTATCTTTCTTTAATCACTAGATAATATTATAACTAATGTAGGGGTTTATGTTGCAGGGTTACGTTAAGTAGGGTTTAAAATTTACTAGAACAAAGACATAGTTCATGGAAATGGTGGGATAAGGGCAAAATAATTATGAGACAAATCCCCTTAAATCGTTGGGAATAAGAGTCATGGATCCTCGAAATTGGGGGTAACGAACTGGTATAATAAATAGCATAATTTTATAAACATGTAACGATATCATCTTCAACATCATCTCAGCAAAAAGACGTCTACACTGAAAAAAAAAAATAGATGCCACAATCAAGATTTTGTTTAGATTGAGTAACTTGTTTGCATCTGAGCCTATCAGGCACAATGATCACAGCTTCTACTTTTATTTGATTGAGATTTGAAACGGGATCTTGATTGGAGTTATCACAAAACCTATTTGCAGCAATCAAGTCAAAACATATGTAGTTGCTCCAACCAAGATTATTAGATTAAAGTTTCAATGATATTAATTGAAATAATCAAAATGTTTGATTGACACAACTAACTTACTTTGTTACAGTTAAAAAAAAATAACTTGTCTCTTTTTTAACTCTTCTATAATGATGTCATGTTAAGGGTAATCGAGAAATTTGTTTGAGCGTTCAATCATTTGCACTAGTATTGCTGCAATCATGTCGTGATGATCAACTTAACTAAGATTTTGATTAATCTAAACAAGTTATCGTCAATCAAGCTAAAAAGTCACTTGATTGGAGTGCATTTTTTTCAGTGTACTGCAGGACATAGGCCAAAAACCAGTCCTGTGAAGTGTCGGTACATAAACATCATAGAATCCTCATTAAACAATTACACAATATCTACACAACATATCTCCACTTTCAATTACGCTAAGGTTATCATAATAACATCTAGAAATACTTGCAGGCGAAGGTAAGCTAACGTTCTATCTAGCCACCTGGCTAATAACAGCATTATTTAATAACTATGTAATGAAAAATACTTGTAACAACACAATATGACTGACATAACATAAATACTTTAGGTAGAAAACAAATTTACATTAGAATGATAGCAAATCGGGGTCACAAACGCGATCGAATCTCAGTTAAGAATACAAGATATCTGTAAAATTTTTTTTTTAGGAAACTGATTTTTCGACCTTGACCTTCGATATTGTTCGAACAAAAAATATGTGTATACTATGAAGTTGTCCTACAAAAGAATCTCAAATATTAATATTTACCTAAATCATTTTGATCAAACAAATCTTCCATACAAAAGACATCAACGAACGCCATGCGCAAGCGCACGCTATTCGTACAAACTCGCGTGTGAACATAGAAACTTACAGTTTTTTTACCGGTTTTTTTATACTTCCGTTCATACGAAATTGTAAAGTCAACGAATCGAAGGCAAATATTGATTCTGACCGAGCAAGACAAAAAATGTAAAGCGTGATTTTTTTCGAGTGATTAAGTTCCTTACAAAATAAATTGAGTGAAAAGTTTTTTTTTTTTTTTTTTGTATACAATGGCCATTTACGTTTTGATGAATTCATGAGCCATTGATACTGGTATAAATATGAATGAGTAATAGTACAAAACAGTGATTCACTCTTCAAGTGTACTACGGCACATGAATCACGATTTCTTACTAGTAAATCTTTAAAATTTAAAAGTTTTTTTTAGGGCTAGTCAAAGCAAAAATATCATAAATAACATGGAATCATTGACGTAGTGGTTATACAGAGTGTTCAAATTTGCTCAAAATTAAAACTCTTCTTTTTGACTTAATTACTGGACCGAAATCGTTATTTTTTTTTTGTATATCATCAGAAAAGACTATAACAAGTATGTGGTTTTATTTATTGCATACTAGCTGCTGCCCGCGGCTTCGCCCGCGTTTGTTTTCTAAAATAAAATTAAGTCCTAAGTTCCTCCTTATAAGATCAACTATCTGCCAGTGAAAGTCCCGTCAAAATAGGTTCAGTGGTTTCGGAGATTAGCCAAAACAAACAGACAGACGGATAGACAGACAAAAATTATATTTTTTGTTATATAAGTATCGTTTATACTTTCATATGCATTTAGTAAAAAGCTTTTATTTGGACATTACAAACAGACACTTTAATTTTATTTATTTTTATAGATACGTAGTTTCCATACTGTATGTAAACGTGTAAGTGGAAATACAATATAAATAATTATCGCTTTTCCCATTATAACGCAATTTAAGGCAGTATTACTGCAAACTACCAAGACGTAAATTTGAGTAATTAGAAAGCTTAATCTTCGTCAGTACACTTTATAACTCAACGCTAAAATGTATATAAACAATAACGTTGATTAAAATTAAGAAACAAGTTTTATTGATTAGATATCCAAATAAAGAAAGGAAAGAAAGAAAAAGTATTTATTGGGACTCATACAGGAAGATCACATTTTAAACTAAACACACTAATAAAAAATAAAATAAAAAAACAAAAGTACAATGAAAACAAAATCCTGTACGGGGCCAAAAGGCTCCTATCTCAGCATGATACTGCGACATATAAAAAATAACTGTCACAGCGCTGGTAATCATCACCAACACCATAATAAATATCATTATATCAAATTAATAACAATACATCTACCCTAAATAGAATGCTATGAACATCGATACATCAAACGTCAAAAGTCAGTCTGGTTTTCAGCCACAATTCTTCTACCTACGGAACCCTAAAACTAGCCACTAAAAGATAATAGGTGCAACAAACTTTGGCCCGCTCGCTAATTGTTTGGAGTCCGCTAACCGCTAGATACGGCTTCACAACGCGATAACAGAAAAAAAAAATACTATTGGTTACGGAGAATTCACGGCTTTTAAGTCTTTATTTCATACTATGAAAAAAAAAATGGGTAAAAACTAAAAAGCCGGTTGATAAGACTTTAAATGCGTATATGGTTATGCAAGATTTTTTATGATTTCTTTTTCTGTAGTCGCAATTTTTTTTTTTTATAAATGGCATCTCAAAGTTTAACCACGAGGGGTTGCGACTCTTTAACCGGGCTATCCTGTGTTGCCTTAAGCTCCTAATATAAATTTAAGGCCTCCAGCCAGGGCATACTTATAAGCTATCCGACTGCGCGCTAAGGGCACCCCCTGTGGGGTACGAACCTCGGCTTAGGGCTGAGTCGGGGAGAGGATGGCAAGGGACCGTCGGTGGCTTGATAAAATCAGGGTTTTGATTATTATCATGGGAATTTAAAGCTACTGGCTCAGCTAAAGCGCGTACTGGCGCTTCATTTAAAGGCAAGGGTCGGGGAGGACTATTCGTTAGTCGGAGATTTCGCGCGGGGCCTCGGCGGCGAGGTCGGAATGGGTTGCAATTAGAGTTTAAGATGTACATACATATACATCGGGCCCTATCAGAATACCAGCGATGCGGCATTTTTAAATGTCGCAGCATCATGCTGAGATAGGAGCCTTTTGGCTTCGTACAGTACTGTGTTTTATTTTCTTATTATATATATATATATTTTATTTTTATTTTTATAATTGTGTGTTTTTAGTTTGTGATCTTCCTGTGCGAGTCACAATAAATACTTTTTCTATCTTTCTTTCTTCTTTTTTTTTTCTTTGTGTCTGACATAATTTAGCACAAAATTGGAAGAAAAATAATAATGATGCAAGGCGAAAAACATTATTTCAACTGTCCCATGCTAAGTTTGGATGTCAGTGTTTTTTTTTTTTTTTTCAAAGCTATACTTTTCGGCAGGTACCGCGACTGCAGATATTCAAACTAATCGTGGTTGGTTACGTCACAAAATTACCAAGATTATCGTTATTTATGTAGATGACTAAGTAAATAGAGACGTATATTTATTTATATACGTGTGTGCCTCTACAGTACACACACGCACAGAACTCATCGTCTTCTCTTTCCTTATCCTCATTAATTTACCTCTGTAAAATGTTCCTTTTGCATCCACATCCAACCACTTTTTACACTCATTAAAGCACTCACTCGGTCCAGTTCCAACAATAACGCGTCTAACACTAAACGTGTCCCACCCCACATACTCGTCTAGTATGGAAATGTGAATAAAAACCAGTATGCATGCTAATTTGTTGGCCATCTTGCGGCCAAGCTGTGTTATGTAAATATGTTAGCGGAACTGGCTCATGAGGCAACGCCGCGCCATAAGACTGTGAGGCGTTATGTCATGACATCGTGTGAGAGATTGAGATTTTGGAAGTGTGTCAAAAGATTGGTTTAGGAGTTAAAAGTAGAGTAAAGCTGATGGTTGGAGGATAATCACACCTGGGAAATAATGTTTATGTTTCTGTATCTTTCCGTGGGTATCGTTAAAGGCGACTAAGGGACTTACTGTAACATCATACTGCGATCGGCAACCCGATTTCAACCTTGGCGATTATGGTATACTCCCTCCCCCCCCCTCCCAAAACCCCATCTACCCTTGGCTACGTTAGCGGGCAAGGTTAGAATGCTAAGTATCCCCGGAGTTGATCCGAGTACCACAATCACCAAAAATTGGACCTGGCAACAATGTTTTCTTATGAATTATTCTTATTATACGCAAGCTTGTCATCCTCATTGCAATAGTGGCTAATTTTGTCCCTATTTTTATGCTCATGAGATTTCGAAAGAACCACCTAAGGTAGACAGTACATTACTCTCTGCTATCGACAGGAGACCTCATTAAATACCACTACGGAAAGATCTGGTTTTCCTTCTTTGATTCCGATATCCGAGTTTTTACAGAAGAATAGATATTTGATCAGAGACTTTTTCTTTGAAATAAACCTTTAAAGTTTGAATTTGGAATTGAAGTCATAGATAACCAAATGACGGAGCTTATTGCAAAATGTTTATGTCACACATGCTTGTGAAAGCTAATAAAAAGCCCATATTCTGACCAACTTATTGAACAAGTCGCAGCAAAGTGCAAAAGGCTTGAGAATAAGATTTTAAAATACTACTTATAAGCCGCAATATTAGTAACAATAGATTCTATTCAACCTAGCTATAGGTGCTATTTGTTGGTTCTACATTTTTTTCAAATTTTTTTAACAAACATTTTTTTTATTAATGGTTTTACTATGATTTTATTTTCATACAAAATTGTAAGTTTTATTTTTATATATTGTTCTAGTACGCTAATTTTTTTTTTTTTTTTTTTGATATTTTGTATTTATTTGCAAAGATACAACATACAAACTAAAAATAAAATATTTATACTCTAAACCTACACGAAAAAAAAGAAAAATAAAAAAAGGGGAAAGTGCTCATTGGGCATCAAAAAATTCTTCCGCATCGCCGTCAGTGGAAAAAGTGCCCAAAAGGCTGGCAGCGTTGCCACGTTGGATGGCAACGCTGATTCTTTGGCCTAAAAATAGGTAAAAATAGTATCAATTAGTACGCTAATTGATACTCGATCTATATTATGATAAAGACTTATGTGTTTAGTTGGTAAGCCTTTACATAAATAAATAAATAAATAATCTTTAATAAAAGTTATTAACTTTAAATGGACACATCCATATGCCAATCTAATTTTGGGCTTGTAAAACGAAAGATTGATGACCTGACACAGCTAGACACAGGGCTGCGATAACAGCGAGGAAGATGATGAATAGATTAATGTCTTTCCTAAGATTCAGCAAGAAATTAATCTGAATCGTGGCGATAATTAAGTGGTCCATATCTATACCTACATAATATTTAAATTAAAGTTTCTTTTCAGCGGGGTAATGGCGTAACACAATTACAATAGCAATGGATTTCATTTTGACAGTTCGACATCATTCATTGCGTTATTTATATTGTTGAGCAGACAAATTTTTCGAGCATATGAAGCAATGGATTAGCAATATGATTCAAGATCATTCAGATTGTGATTGATAATTTGCTACGCAATTAGAGGGCAACTCTGTCTGTGCCACCGCGTTGTTCATCTAAACTACGCAACTGTAGGGAATTCATTCCGGAACTTATAATACATTAATATTAAAATTACGTATAGTAATAATACCGCCGTATCTCTACGTTGATGTCGTGGTGAGGCTTGCGCGCTCCGAACTCTAGGTATGTGCCGGTAGAGTTTACTTCCCAGAACATATCTACGGTGAGGATCCAGACCAAGAGAGATACAGAAACCCGCAGGGCAGCATGTGGCGAGCTGTTGGGCAGTTGCGACCCCACGGACCCTATCTCCCGGGAGAAGTCATGTTCCTCATCTCTGGCTTGCCTTCATTGGCCGGCTGGAGTGAACACTGACGAGAAACTGAGCTCCCACCTCATTCTTGCCTTTATTGGCCGGCTTGAGTGGAAATTCGCAAGAGCAAACGTGCTCGGAGGAAGGAAGTATTCCAGTAAATGCTTGTAGGGATCTTGACCATCTTCCGGGCTCTGGGATTGTTCTGAGAGCCGTGGAATACCTCTCCACTCCTCGAGCACCTCAGGACATGTTACCCCCTTGTCGCTACATCACTATGTGCTAACGAGCGTTTTCGGGGGCCCATTATTGAGTGTGCAAGTCACCCCCTGCCATTTTATCCGTGTTTAATAAAACATTGATCAGGCAGGGGCCATAGTCCTTCCATAGTTTTAGGTAACCAGTCCATTTTAACCACCCAAACCCATAGTCCAATATCTTTGTTTCCATATCCTGCAATAGTCCTACACCAACCGGGGGTTGTCCTTGGGTGCACTTGCATAGTGCGTACAGGGATAATCGTCGGTTGGTTCCTCATTTCATTACAAGTATGTAACGGGCCTCTGCGAGTTGGCTTCGGCCCCTCGGACGCCTTCCAAAGGCCCGGGACCCCCGGGTCCCGAGATATGTCAAAAACATAAAATTGAATTAAAAAGCGTCTAACGGGCCTCTGCGAGTTGACTTCGGCCCCTCGTACGCCTTCCAAAGGTCTGGGACCCCAGGGTCCCGAGATATGTAAACATATAAAAATAAAATAATAATAAATATTTTATTACAGATCAAATTACAAGATCCTTAAGTTGTTAGTAAAAGTCTTAACCTAATGTTAGTAAAAAACCACACTCTATACACAAAATTGAAACGAATGACACCTTCGTATGCAGCCGTATCCAGTGAGCCAGCATGGGGCTGTCCCACCTATCACACAATACGCTCAGGATGCTGTGGGAGCTAGCACGTATTCTACCTATTCCTGTTTTACGTATTTTTCCTATTCTATTAAATTTTCTTCTATAAATCGATATCTCAAGGTTTCGTAAAAACCATTTTATATTACATTAAAATAAAATAAATAAATAACATGCTAAACACACTTCGAATTTTCCTCATCTCATTACAGAAACAAATGCCCCCAATCATTGCATCTGCACCAAACATATCACCCTTGCGTGCCCTTAAATCACGATAATAGCCCTTAACGACACATGTCACTTGTGTAATAACAGCGGGCAATAATAACACATGTAATACCTGCAAAAGAACACCGCTCACAGTTAGTATTTGACGGTGAATACTAAAAAAATATGATGTGCAACGATAATTATAGCCTGCGGCAGTCACGGACTGTTCAGAGTTGAGATATTGAAAAAAGAATGGGCAGAAGGCCAACATGATTATCATCATCTGTTTAGCCTTTTCTCAGGGTCCGGCTTCCAGTCTAACTGAATACAGCTGAATACACAAACTCAAAGCATTTATTTCAATTAAACCATTCACAGGCACTTTTGAATTGTCAAAGAGACGGTCAGTTAGTCAGAAAGTTGAAGCTAGTTTCCCATTCCAATAAGTAGATCTCTATGGAGAAAAACGGGCAAGAAACTCCAAGGATACTCTATTAAATCAAGATATTACAAAATCCTGGGTACATTATTCTTGTTGTTTCTATACGTGAGACAATTTAAAAAACAAATAAAACAATACAAAATATAAGATTAAAAATTTGCCAGTTAAGAGATGACCAGTCTCAACTGACGGAGCCCGTTCACGAACATGACGCGTGAATCAGTACCATCCAGCTCAACCATTTTGTAGGGAACCGAATGATCCAACACACGCACCACCATCAGTGAGAAATTTAAGTGATCAGTATTCTACATAGAGCGACTGCCTATCTGACCCACAACCGACGCCCCTTTGGTAAAACTGGTTGTCAGAGAACCAGTAACGACTGTCAAAGATCTACAAATGACAGCCGGGACCAACGGCTTAACGTGCTTTCTAGAAATGGAGGGATCTCGATATGTAATGGATGGTCACCTATCTTGATGTAGCTTAACCTATGTAGCTAGGCTGTTTAAAGAATTCGCTTATAAACTATTTATAAGCGAATTCTTTGTGTCTAGACTGACTAATGTGACCATCAGAATATCCCAAGTTTAATGTCAAACAGTACCGTAATAGGTTTAAATGGCTGTAGGTATGCTGAGTAAGGTCAGGGTCACGTTAATATACGTGTTGAAGCTTTTTATTTTCTTTAATTATTATTTTCAATCATGGTTATACAGGGTGTAAAGTTCACTCATACTCTATTGAAAAGGGAAGATGCCTGGTGGGCAACTGCCCGACGATTGATGTCGGGGATGTTGTATATAATTACTAGCTTTTGCTCGCGGCTCCGCCCGCGTGGATGCCGGTTATCGCGTAAAAAAGTAGCCTATGTCCTTCTCCATATCCCAGGCTATATCTCTGCCAAATTTCATGACGATCGGTTCAGCGGTTTAAGCGTGATACATAGTTCGCATGTGGCGTTGGCCGCCACAGGTACGGTAGCCAGCACATCAAGTTACCACAAACTGTCAAATTTTTTCGTTCGATTTTAAACTTAACAATAAACATTTTAAAGTTTAAAATCGTTTGGAGAAATTTGACAGTTTTGTGTAGCTTTATGTGCTGGTCCCTGTACATTATTCAAGTTGTTTTTACAGTTTCACTCGCCAAACATATTAGTTTGATGGCGAGAAGCGCTTGTTATTATACAAATAATCTAGTAAAAACTAATCTTAAGCTATGCACTATTTCGCTCAAGGATCAGTCTTATTTAAAAGCAGACAAAATATTATCTACAGTTTGTAGTTTTAGTTCAGGTTCAGCAATTCAATTACCTTAAGAAATTATATTTAAGAAAGGGATACAATAAATTAAAATTATTGTTTTAGCAATATCTTTCCATATTTTCTTAAATTTATTTCATAGAATGCAGAAACAGATTTTTTACAGGATTTTACAATGGAATACCATGTTCGAGCTTCCATTTTTTTTAATTTTTTTCGGCATCCATGAAGTGTGTTACATTAAGTGGTCCTTCTGTACAAACCCACACACTGGTATAACAATAAAATGTAATTTTATAATCAACTGCGACGTGTAAGTGTGAAGTAACTATAATTACTGTTGTACATGCGTTTTGTGTGCGTTTTGCGTGCGGTTTGTTTGCGTTTTTTTGCTCTTAGTTATGGGCGACTTTAGCTGTCAGTATGCACTACGATCTTTATGCAGACTTGTTTTAATAATGTAGTTTAAGTGGTACAAATAATAAGCTTGGATTAAGAATAAGTCTGATGCAAGTGTAGAACATAATTGACTGTGACTTTGGTATGTAAATTGCTCGTAATTATGTGGGTTTAGTATACAACGTGTTTTTTTTTTTTTTTTCGTATCCTTAACTCTAGGGTTTTATTCTATGAGTTAAAATAATACAAAAATACCCAGATTATGTGGTCCAAAAATGCATAGTTTCGAAGATAATTATCATCAATCATATTAATTTAGGTCAAAAATTGTCACCCGTATGACGAATCGTTACTTTTGCAACGTTGCCAAACTGATGAAACTGTGACCCTCGATGTATGTAGGGTATCTAAGTTTCATTGATAAATACGAGTAATTCATTTTCATTCAAACCAATCATTAATATTTATAGCTAAGAAAATGCGACGTTGTCATATTTCACGTAAGGGTGTTTTACATTAATAATCATGACTTTGCTGAATTAATAGTAAAAAAAAAATATTTAAAAAATAATTCATATGCCAGTTGATTCTTTGATATGGTCTCATTCCTAACCTAGAGTTATGGGATATAAAAAAAAACACCTTGTATAGGCCGGCTTATTCCACAAATCCCCCCTGAAAATCCCGCTTAGGAGGAAAAGTGGAATCTGAAAACAGTCTAGAATTCACCCCTGATAATCCCGCTAAGGGGGGAAAACTAGAATTGAGAAAACAAAAAATAACTTATTCCAAGATCCCCTGAAAGTGATTTTTTTACATTAGGGTTCAGTTTTTTCCACTGAGGGGGATTCTCTCAAGGGGGATTAGCGGAATAAGCCGTATAGGCCGACGCTACTACTGCGTTGAGTTGTTGTTAAAGTTAGCGTAAAGCGTCTGTTTGCAATGTTAAAATAACAGCTTTTTACTAAATGCATATGAAAGTATACATAGATGAGTACTATATATACTTTCATTTATTTACCTATTTATTTTTGTCTGTCTGTTTGTTCCGGCTAATCTCCGAAACGGCTGGACCAATTTTTACGGGTCTTTCACTGGTAGATGGCTGATGATATAAGGAGTGACTTGGCTACTTTTATTTTAGAATAAGCCACGCGGGTGGGGCGAAGTCGCGGGTAGCAGCTAGTGGGGTATTAAAAGATCAATTAATCTTATTTATTTAACAATTTATGTACACACATATAAACAGACAAGAAGAAAGGAACAGCAAAATACGAACAAAGGTATTGGTATTGGTAAGGTATTGGTTGATCTGTCAAAATATGAAAACTTTTCAGCGATGTAATTGTGTAACACACTAAAATGGCAATCGATCACAATGCCTTTAATTTTGACAGTTCAGCCGTGTTCATTGCGTTATTTACGTTGTTGATAAGACGAATTTATTAAACCTATGAAGCAATGAATGTCAATACGATAGGCATTGCGATCGATTGCCATTTTATGTATGTTACGCAGTCTTCCTGAATAAAGCACGTGGGGGGATTTACTTGAAGGTATTAATTTATATCTCTATCATAATAATTTAAAAGCGAGTTCGGTGATTAATACCTCTTAAGATGCAAGCATCTAATTCAAATTTATATGCTAATGTCTGCTCCCATCTACGAGGTTTTAGTTATGGATATAACGTTATTTCTCAATTCTTAATTTGAACATAGTTATACTCCATTTATTATACATTAGACCAATAACTGTTCTCACCCTTTCGTTATTTCGATGTAAACGTTTAATAAACTCCGTTATTTCACGATAAATACAAAGCACTGTAATCTATTTACCATTTACATTAAAAAAATAACTCTAAAGTGCAGTAATTTCAACAATATTACACAATAACTGTCATTATTTAGCCGTTATTTGTCTAATGCTATAGTAAATGGAGTATAGGTGATATATCGCATTTTAGGTCGTTGCCATTAAAAAACTATAATTTTAATGTGAAGAATACATAAGGACGCAATGCATTTTTTTTGTATTTATTCATTTATTTATTTATTTATGTACACACAAAATACTTGACAGGACAATATATTAACATAAAAGAGCACAAAGGTACTGCTTATTTCAAAAGAAATTTCTTCCAGCAGACCTGCGACAGAAAAGTAATAGTAACATAGTGTTGTAATTGTGACATTTCCCGTTTTTTTTTTTTACAATAATTCACTAAAAAGCTGATCCTCAATTTGGATGACACATTTAACGCTTATGTAAAACTACCAAAAGCTACCAAAAAATCTATCCACTATAGAATTTACTCAGGAATTTGCAACCCATACCTACAAACTTATGTTTAAAAACCGTTCAAAACAAAACACTTTCTTCTGACTGCCTCGATCAAACAACAAACCGCACAGACCACATTTCTTCAACACTCGTTTAAAATGAAATAAGCATTTTTTGCCACATGACTTACATATTTTTACATTATTATAAAATACTTTCAATTTTTGCACTATTAAATCTAGGAATGAATAAAAACTGACTTTTAGCGCGCGGTCCAGAATTGCATGTGGTTATATAGTTTTTACTCGCAATCCAGCACGCTCCGACATTTGTAGAAAAAATGTTTTAAAAGGACACTTGGCTATGGAAATATTATAAGAATGCCTATAAGTGCACGCGACTGCGATTGCATTTCTTCACGCGTTTGATAAAGGAATGAAAGTATTGAAACTGAAGAAATATACTCGGATTTGGATATTTTAAATTTTTAACAGTTTTTCCGGTTTTTCCATACAAAAACTGTCCGACGTCAAATTAATTCCACGGAAAAAAGATTTATCTGGCTTTGGGAAAATCCGCCCATCCTGCCCGGATTATTCTTAACCGAGAACCACACTGCCATTGAATCTCTATCTACGGTCGATACATTATATTTTTGCCGTGCCATAAAACAATTCTGACGTATACCATTGATAATAATATCTGGCATCCCAGTCGTAAAAATAGCAAAAGCGACAATCGGAAAAATATAAAGATTGTGAAATTACAGCTGCAGTCTCGCTATAAATCTCTATCCATAGACAAGCAACATGGCCGCTTATTCTATATTGTCTCTAGTCCACATGAATTCGTTTTATTCGCTTATTAACAAGGTTATCTTTGGGGGTGAATTAGACTTTAAAGTGATTAAAATAAAGGTTATATTTGAACGCGTTTTCAGGATATAATAAATTTGTTTTGTAAAGTGCATAGCGATGACAATCTTTGCTGAGATACCCCGCGGTTTTATTAGTCGCAATAGAGAAGCAAAAATATGTTTATCAGTAAAATATTTATTTATATTAAGTACTTTAAGAATTGTATGTTTATTTTATAATTTTATGTAATATTCGCTATGTCTATAAAAGTTTGAGTTACGTTTTTCGAATGAAATATTTATGTTTCTGATAAACTCAGGTGCGGATAAGAGTAATATAGGCGGTAAAATAGAATATGGACACAAACTAAAAATATTTAAAATAAATACCTACAATATACAATTGTGGTCATCTCTCTTTAGTTTTAATAAACGAAATCTTTTATGCAATTAATTCTCTACTATTCACTTCCCGTAGTATTCTGGCAATACAAAAAAAAATACACTCAAAGATGGCCAACCTCCTTTTCCCCAAAATTCGCCATTGGCCGAATAACACCCCTCATCTTAGTTATTTCTAATTTCAAAAATTGTTTTGACAGTATTTTTTTTTTTTTAACAGGTATAAATACTGAACTAGACTTCGACTTTATATATATTTATTTACCTACCTCGTTTATTCGACGTCTCTGCAACGGACCCCAGTTGAAGGCGGCATTTAAGACGTGCGTTCGATTATCTGTAAAAATAAAAATAGACCGTTTAATATCTTACGCATTATTTTTGTTTAAATATAGAATAATTTTAGCTTCGAGCGATGGCCGTTGCTGATATATTTTATGCGTGGAGTAGCTATTTCGTATTTACTTATTTTAGACCAAGGTGCCCGGTATCGGACTCAATTAACGAAGTTTCATTCGTAAAAACTTTAAAAAAAAGTACCTGACGTATAATGGAGGTCTGACATCATCATGCAATAAAATTGAAATTTACTTTATCCTTTCATTTCAATTGATTTAATTGACCTTTCGTGGTCAATCGTTATTAAAAGCGCATTCAGATTTATTGAATGGCCAACATTTATAGGTATACTTTAATGGTACCTGCTACTCAAGTATTAATGAAAATGTTTGTGATGTATCAAATCAATTAACCAATTAATCTGTGACATTAACATTATTTATTTGTGACCTTTAACTCATTTATTAATTATTTTGCATGCAATTTTCTAAAAAGCTTTATCACAGCAATTAAAATAATCAACACAAATAATTCCAAAATAAATAAGGGAACTCTCAAACACTTTAAATCCAAACTGCATAAATGGCTTATTGGTAATTATTTTTATAGTGTGAAAGAATTTATTGATATAAAAGTAACAGACAAATATGGTTACTAAGTTTTCATTATATTACTTTATCCATCTATTATTGTTAAGATTTCACCAGTAAAATTTATTAGACATGTTAGAATAATAATTTCAACAAATTAATGTGTCGTTTTAATTGATGTTCAAATATTTATATGCCAATCCACGGCGAAACATGTAAGATCATAATTCTATTAATAAGACCTTAATGTAACATGTTTTTAAGCAAATAAAAATATTCTATTCTATTCTATTCTAAGTTCTATTTAAAAAAAACAAGTATAAATATGTGCAAGTTTAGGTAAATCAATAAACACCTCACTCAACCTAACCTCAAACGTCCCTAAAAAAACATGGGAACCATACCCATTGTTACCTTAAAAAAGGGAAGTTTTTGTAGGACACGCATTTCCCAGACGTACAAAGGACCTGCCAATGTGACTCCTTTGACATTACCAGCCGGTTTCAAGAGCAAACAAAGTGAATTCGCCCTTACCTGCACCCCAAGATGAACCACGAAAAAGACTACAGCGAACCATCCATTGCACTTTTTGCTGCGAGAGAGAGCAGAAGGATGCAAGGTAAAACAGCAATGGAATTCAAAAAAGATGTTTTAGTTTTTTAACCCCGCCGTGTCCTCGATCCATCATAAGAAAAGGTTATGCTAATGATAAGGCTACTTTGAAATTGAAAGTGGCCGCGTGGCCTTGAGTAAGAGGCTTTGTTTTTCGTTAACAATGTTTTGGACCAACGTTGTTAAGAGCGCTGTCTCGGGTCCACTGAAGCCACTCCTTTAAAAAAAGATTATCTCGTGACTGAGAAGGAATTATGAAAAACGGCTCAATCAGCTGCCTCGGTAAGTGTGTCTAGAATTTTCTAATACCTTTTATAAAGTTTCATATTGAGACACGAAGCAACAAAATACGATCTAGAGGAATGTGGCCGTTTTCCTTTAGATCGAATTTTGCTGAGCTTGTTTTGAAAGTATAACTTAAGGCGACGATAACCGACTTTTAATGATTTTATACTGAAGATCATGTCTAAACGAGTAGTATTACTAATTTGGAAAAAATATATGTTAAATTAGAGCATTTTCTTAATAACATAATTTATGAATATTTTAGATTATGTTTATATTACATAGTGAAATTAATTTGTAAAGTTATGTCTAACGCGGATGGATAAAAAACTAAGAATCAAGCAAAATCTATCAAGCGTATTTTTCTGAAACCTTCAGCTTTTTAAATATAATTTATGATATTTTAGTAAAATCGTGTTTTATTAAAATACCTTTTGTTTTATGTGTAATAAATTAATAATACGTCTTATTTGGGACAGCGCTCCTGGATGGGCGAGTCCTATTACTGGCTGGACGTACGACGCGTTGCGTGAGCTCAGTACAGAACACACTGGCATATATCTGCGTCTGAATACTGGCAATTTACATAACATCACGCCTAAAATTCCCGAAGGGTTAAGCAGAGGTGTATGTACATATAGTACACCCACATTCCGCCAGTTATGTTTAGGTCCCATGTAATAGTGGGCGAGCCTATTGCCATCAACCTGGCACAAATCCAGACTCCGAGCTGCTACTAAGAAATTCCTAATGGAATAACCCAATAAAACTTTGCTCGACCTGGCAATCGAACCCAGGACCTCATGCTCAGCCAGACTAGACCAACAAGGTAATCCATGCTGGCTCATAGTTGACAAAACATAGGTTTTTGTGAAATCTTTAGATAATGTTAACGTAGAAGGTCCGCAACATTTAGACTAAGCCATTTTGAAGACTAAAGCCGGTATCACGGATTTTCAAATCCCTTTAATTATAAAAATAAATTAATTATAAGTTAGAATATGATCGGATTAGTACGCTATCGCAATAGGTTATTTAAATTAATTTTATTTATATTTAAAAAAAAAACAATTTAAGTACATCCATCTTTACAGGAGTTTAAATTGAAAAAATTTATAAATAATAACAATAACAGTTAGGTAGGTACAGAAAAAGCTTACGATGAAGGATATAGAAAAAGAGTTTTTGAAAAAAACTCAACAATAAAATGCTTAAAGCTGGATTTACATTACAAAACTAGTTGCGCAATAGTACATTACTTACCAAGGGCCGTAAAAGAAAGAAAGCCCGAAAAAGAAGGTATTGGTGACCCGAGCCATAGGCGAGGGTTGTAAATATGCGATAAAGGGCTTTCTTTTTTACTGCCCGTGGTGAGTACACAATTTTACGTCTTCACCTGGCCACAATGCGAGTTTTACTGTACGCGTAGCGTGCGGTAAAACTCACATTATGGCCAGGTGTGACGTAAACTTAGTTATTCATTGATGAGTGCACGTGTAAATAGAATGGATTCTACCCGTGCGAATAGTTAGACTCGAAGCGCCAATTTAGCTGAAAGCCGGCTCAACACGTTTTTCTTCTCTTGCCGAGATTTATACGAAAGTCGCTAATATCTTTGTAGATAGATAGATAGAAAGAATACTCTTTATTGCACACCATAAAAATTACAGATTTATATGTAGAAAACTCACACACACGTGTTTTGTACGGCATTATGTATACGTGAAACTACGAGTATCAATGACTAAGTTTGCCCTGTAAATCCGACTTTACCCTTTTATTCGTCGTCTGGTATACATTACAATTTACATTTTGAAACTGAAAATAAAGACCATTTATTGGATCGTATTTCGTCCAAAAGGACCAACATCGAGACCACTTTTGCATGACATCATTGCTTTAAATCCTGAGTGTATTTTAATCAGTTTAGCTCTAAAGGGGATTTGGAAATGACATCATGAGTCAATGGACCTGAGCACGAAAGGACTATTAATAATTATATAAATTTTTGATTAGGATGCATCTAATTCAAATCATGATTTATAATTTCGTAGAGGTGCAGAGCGAATAAGCAAAATTCATTGTATGTGACTAAGATGGAGAAACCAGACGTAAATACCAAGTTGCAGCATCAGATAACCATCTGGCTATTCGAGTTTAAAGTGCAGTTATTGTGTTAGTAACTTGAAAAGGATTGTGGTTTTTAGGGTTCCGTAATCAACAAGGAACCCTTATAGTTTCGTCATGTTCCGTCTGTATGTCTGTTCGCGGCTTAACTCAGAGACTCTTAGTACTAGGAAGCCGTAATTTCGCATGGGTATAAATAAATTCATGAAAAATAAATTTTCTATCCATGTTGTGAGAGTATTGTTGAATAGGCCGTTCAAAAATATTACAGGTTTGTGTAAACCAATTTTCGATTCAGGGACCCGTTTGCGTAAAAATAAAACTTTAAAGTGCTAATCAGAGTCATAGTCAGAGTCAAGTGTCAGCCCTAACTAAATAGCTGTATTTGGATACGTGGAAAAATTCACAGCAGTAGTATATATAACGAAGTTAAAAGGAAAACTATCACAGGAAAGTAGGCTTTAATTTAATTTAATTTAATTCAATATAATATAATTTAATTTAATATAATTTAATTTAATTTAATATAATTTAATTTAATATCTATTTCATTTTTAATTCAATTAATTTTTCTAATACTATTTTTTTTTTCTAATACTATGGGTGTATGTGTAAAAAACTTGCCTGAAATAAATGAATTTTATTTATTTATTATTATTTACAAGTTACCGAGTAATAGTCGACCAACTTACATTTCCAGAGAACGTGTTTTTCAACACAACACAATGCTAAGTTTGTTCTTGGGAAAAATTCATCCCAACTACGGAACCCTTCATTACGCGAGGTCCACGCACTTGGCCGAGTTTTTATGTAAATGATTTTGCGAAGCATCCCATCTGATTAAAACGTTATTCGTTTTTTACTGGCTGTAGAAGCACAGATTAAAGGCTCCAAACAAACAGGCGCGACACGCGACGCGACACAAAAACACCGCTCGTCGCGCGAAAAGCGGTGCCTTTGTATCGCGCCTGTTTGCAGGAGCCTTAACAGCCACACGATTCCGCGTTCCGTGCTGCGCCTACGCATCCGTGACTAATAGAGATTGCTCTCAACTTGGAAGGACAAGTGCTATATTTGGTGATACGTTATTATGTCAAGCTGTTTTAGTCATTGGTAGAAATGCCAGGATTGCTTCATGATGAGAAACTGGATATTGAGCTTGATAAATATGGATGGAGATTGCTTCTAATGTGGCTCGTTCTAATGATGATTAAGCTCTGTAATAGTTTATCTATTAGTTTTTCTGACACAAGCGTTGGTCATATAGTTAGATTATACTTATTTAAACTTTTAGAAGTATTGTATCTATTTTATTTCTTACTAGCTTTTGCCCGTGGTTCCGCCCGCGTGGATGTCGGTTATCGCGTAAAAAAGTAGCCTATGTCCTTCTTCATATCCCAGGCTATATCTCTGCCAAATTTCATGATGATCGGTTCAGCGGTTTAGGCGTGAAAACGTAACATACAGACAGACAGACAGAGTTACTTTCGAATTTATAATATTAGTATCGATAGTATGGATGTTGTTATTTTTGTCTCATTATTTATGCTGCACCGGGTGACGTCATCACGTCAGCGCCGGCTGTCGCTGAAAACCAGCACTAGGGCTCTGTCTCGCATAGGATCGCAGCATTATGCTGAGCGATGACCGTTTTGCTTGGATGTGGCGCATATTTTCCCTCAACTTGTTATTTTCATGTTTGTGTTCTTTCTCTGCGTCATTTTTGCCGCAAATAAACGTATTTTCAAAAGTTCGTATTCTATTCAATGTTTTATGGCTCCATCGGTCAAAAATTCGTATGTATTGAGTGATAATGACTAGTATTCGGCTTATCCAGAAGTCTTAAACTTGTTCTTTATATCTTCAACAAGTCATTAGATACAAAAGTATCTCATTTAAGTACCAAAGTTACTTAAGGCCCTATACTTATGCAAATTACATCAAATAAAAAAAAATAAAGAGTGGGCGAAGATTGCCAAAGTAATTCGACGAAACTTGACTAATTGGGAAGGTCGGTAAGTTTGAATGAATAAGAACGTAAGTGCCACGCCCGCGCCAGTTAGTTCTGTCGGGTGAAAAAGAACATCAAATCAAAATAGACCAACTAACATTTCATTTTACAAAGTTTCAAAAGTTTAACCAAAACAAAAGCTATAAACTTTACGTGGGGTTTACGTGGGAAGGAACGCCCTGGCTGGAGGCATTAACTTTCGTTAGGAGCTTAAGGCAGCCACAGGAAAGTCCGGTTGAAGAGTCGGATCCTTAGTGGTTACACTCTGAGATGCCCTAGATAAAAAAAAAAAAAAAATGTGGGAAGGCTCATCAGGCTGCAGTTGTTTTTCAATTATTTATCTCAATTTTATTTTAATTTATTTTCAATTATTTATTTCGATTTTATTTCCATCATAATTTATTTACAATTGTTTATATGGATTTTATGTTACCGAATGCATTAATAGATCGTGACATGACTTACATAATTATATTGTTTTAAGATAATTAATGTAATACTAACAAAATATGGACAAAAATTTGTCTGAATTTTATTTACTTAAACTAGCGTGATGTCATAGCAGATGTCAGCTTACATATCTGAAACAGACGTAAAGAAGATTGGAACAAAAAATCCTTTTGATATTGTGTCTATTTTTCTACGACTTTATACTTCAGTGCACACATCAATAGGCTTGAAGTGTTCAATAGAAATCCTGTCATCGTACAAACGGACCTGACAACCGTGAATCTATACTAATATTATATTATAAAGAGGTAAAATTTGTTTGTAAGTTTGTATGTCGGGGATAATCTTAGAAACTACTGAACGGATTCCGAAAATTCTTTCACTAATATGTAGCTGCTTTATCTTTGATTTCTTTATATCATGCATATTAGCCGAGCTATCACAATTTTGTCAAGCAAGTCGGAAAATACAAACTGAAAACGCATAGTTTTCAGTTATATGCAACTGTGTGGGTATTTAAATAAATAATGTTTTAAGAGGCCTGTATTATTTTATGCATGATATAAAGAAATCAAAGATAAAGCAGCTAATTCATTCTGTTCCACCATAAATAATCCTACAAAAAAGTCAGTGACCTCATATTTCTATATTTTATATTTTAGCAGATATGTTTAAAAAAAAATGCGGGGCAGTCTTTGGTGACTGCCAATAGAAGTGAAAACTAAGTAACTAAAGCGTTCGGTGACGATGCGAGTTCCATGATTTTTGTTCACCCAAAAAGTGCTCAACGCACCTAAAGAAGTTTTGGCTTATTCCACAAATCCCCCTTAGGAGGAAAAGTGGAATTTATAAAAACAGTCTAGAATTCACTTCTGATAATCCCGCTTAGGGAGGAAAACTAGAATTGGAAAAAAAACTTATTTATTCCAAGACCCCCTGAAAGTGATTTTTTTTACATTGTGGTTCAGTTTTGCCCACTGAGGGCGATTCTCTTAGGGGGGATTAGCGGAATAAGCCGGATTATCAGGGGTGAATCCTAGACTGTTTTTTATAGATTCCACTTTTCCTCCTAAGGGGGATTTTCAGGGAGGATTTGTGGAATAAGCCGAAGTTTTCACTTCAAAAAAGAGCTTTTTCAACATACTTATGTTTGGATGATTATTTAAATAAGAAATGATTAATCCTTATCAAAATAAATGTGTGCCTTCAAAGCAAGAGTGAACAGGCATCTTTTGGGTACGCTTGTTCCATCATAGACTTCATCCATCGCTTTCTATCAAGCATGATCGAGATCAAAAGCGAGCCCAATCAGCAATAAAAATAAAAAATAAAAGTTTTCAGAAAAAATTAACAAAAGAGTTTTCACTTCACAAATTTTCCTCAAGTTTTTATACACCCTGTAATGTCCCACTGCTGGGCAAAGGTATCTCCCATTGCTTTCCTTTATTACTTGTGTGTTGCCCTCTCCGACCAATCTCCCGTAAACGCATCTACATAAGTAGTCGCGCCAGCGTTTCCTAATAATCACCAAACAATGCACAAAAAATAACAGAAATCCCATTTAGCCCCACCGACTACAACCAAATCGTACCCGGGTCGTGAATTCAAAACTACGATATAACTGTATCCGCGTCAACGGTACAGCACACTCGTGCCTGCCCTGCTATCACAAACGCCGTAATAATATATAATTGAATGGTTCCTTAGTTAGGGCTTTGGCGCGAAGCCCTTGAGAAATCTCTACGTGATGGCATTTCGACGTGTGTGAGACTTTGACGGTATTATGAAGACTTGAAGAGAATTGGTATTGGTTATAGCGTAATGAGTTGATGGGAAATAATTACGGTGTACAGACTCTGAGGACCAGTTGTATAGTAAAGTATAATGAAATAGCTGGTTGGGATTAGATTACTTTAAGTTAGGTACTTAAATAAAGCTGCAAAGTTATCTTTTACTATATAAAAATAAGTCGGGTTTTCCTTCCTAACGCTATAACTCCAGAACGCACGAACCGATTTCCACGGTTTTGCATTCGTTGGAAAGGTCTCGGGCTCCGTGAGGTTTATAGCAACGTTTTTTTTTTTTTTTTTTTATGGTTTTTACGAAAAATTAGGGTAGGGTAGAGTAGGGTAGGGTAGGTAGGTAGGTAGATAGGATAGGGTAGGGTAGGGTAGGTAGGTAGGTAGGGTAGGGTAGGGTAGGGTAGGGTAGGTAGGGTAGGGTAGGGTAGGTAGGTAGGTAGGGTAGGGTAGGGTAGGGTAGGGTAGGGTAGGGTAGGTAGGTAGGTAGGTAGGTAGGTAGGTAGGTAGGTAGGTAGGTAGGTAGGGTAGGGTAGGCTAAGGTAGTTAGGTAGGTAGGTAGGTAGGTAGGTAGGTAGGTAGGTAGGTAGGTAGGTAGGTAGGTAGGTAGGTAGGTAGGTAGGTAGGTAGGTAGGTAGGTAGGTAGGTAGGTAGGTAGGTAGGTAGGGTAGGTAGGGTAGGTAGGTAGGTAGGGTAGGTAGGTAGGTAGGGTAGGTAGGTAGGTAGGTAGGTAGGTAGGTAGGTAGGTAGGTAGGTAGGTAGGTAGGGTAGGTAGGGTAGGGTAGGGTAGAGTAGTGGAGTTTATACTATAGCTTTTGACAGAACGAAGTCTGTCGGGTCAGCTAGTGTATAATGAATATAATGATACCTAGCTAAAACCAGAATTGGTACAATAATCTTGGTAGATAATAATGAATTAATCACTTTTATGCTAACTACATAATGGACCAGCCAAAAGGTACCTACCTACCTGACTACCTACTAAAGTGGCCGACACATAAATCTGGAATAAAGTTCATTGACCCGCATACATTTATTCAAATACGTAATTCCGAAAACAGGAATAATGACATAAACTTGTCCCGAAACGACCTTTATAGTGATCCTTGACTATTTCTAGTAATAAAAAACGATTCATAATGTATTGTCGGGGTATCTACGCAGAGAAATTAAGGAAAGAGCAATGAACTTTATTCCAGATTTATGTGGCGGCCCCCATACCTATGATATGAACCAAATAAAAAAAACAAATCCATGGCAATGCCTAAGACTCTTAAGACTTAGATCAATAATTAGGCGTTGTAGATGCCACAAGGCATCGCCATTGATTTTTAGTCAGATTATTATTTTATCGAACTTGACTCTGCGTTGAGATAGCCCGCAAAATTCAAGTTTCTTATGTTGTTTGCAATTTGCAGGTCAGTATTAGGTTTTATGTTGATCTAAATATAATTCGCAGCCGTATCAAATATTTATATATAAAAATAAAAAATAAATATTTATATATAATCATAAAAATCATCATTACAACTCTTAAGTTCTTAATACCCTACTGAATGAATATTACATGAAATCATGACATTTGAGTCCAATTCTAACAAAGGAGTTGTATTGTTGATTCTAATGATTATAATTATGTAAAGCCATACCTATTTGTTACCGTCGCGAATCATATTTTAATCAAAATACAATCTGACACCTGCAAATTTCAAAAAAACGTAAGAAAATTTGAATTTCGGTGGCTACCTCACCGCATCCCCCTTAAATAAAATAATCTGACTGTTGACTCTTATAGTACCTACCCAGTAAAAATATCATTGAAATGCACCAGACAACAAATAAAAGTGGATAATTAAAAACATAACAAAACTGTTGTTCTTACAATGTTACGAAACGCTTCCCATGCGACATAACTCACACAATAGACATTACTTTCTATCAGCATTGTCTTATACTTTTTATTACGTCTGGAAGTGAAGAAGTGCCGCCTTTCTCCAGTTTTCATAGACAACATTATTATATTTTTTACATGACGTCTTCGTCTTGCTATCTCGAGCATACGTTGTCAATTGTACAGGCTGTGCGAAATGAACACAGTCCATTATTAGTGCATTTATCGGCGATATTTTCCTTATTAATCGTGTATGGACAAATCGTTTTTAATTCATTTTATTTTATGGACTTAAGAGGAAGCTTACCGGTCCATTAGGGCCACTCCTTTAAAAAAAAAATCTAGTGTCTGAGAAGGAATTATGAAAATCGGCTCAATCAGCAACCTCGGTTAGTGTGTCTAGAATTTTCTAATAACTTTTATAAAGTTTCATATTCAGACACGAAGCAACAAAATTCGGTTATATACAATAAAATTCCTGATAGCATTAAGAATGAAAATTTGCACAACTTTAAAAGAAAATTAAAGAATTTTTAAGCTATTGCATAGCTTCTATCGCGGGCCTTGAGCGCGGGGACCGAATCCAGAAATTCCGTAACGAAAAAACCTCACGCTCCCCACTCCGACGGTTATTTTACTACACCAGTACCCTCTAGTGATCTAATAATTTCTGGCAGTTCCTTTTTTCTGTGTACTGCGTATTTTATATTTATAAATATTAGTTTATAAAATTATGATCTTCACAAAAAGTGATTGTTGATAATGGGGTTTGAACTCACGGCCAGTCGATTATGAGTATATTCAGTTCCCCTGTTGCACCGCAAGGCTACAATGACTTAATTAAAGCTTGCCAAATAGTTGATACCATTCCAGTTGAACAATTTTTAAACTGGACTAGACGGTTGGAAATGACTCATGTACATAGAATTTTTTCGCTGTCAAAACAGTTTGTCACTCTTTTTTTATTTAAAATTACTTTAGGTTCAACACTTTCGTCTATTTTAAAGTTGTTATTATGCTTATATTTGAATAGTATTTGACTTTGTTTACGTGTTATACACTTTTACGACGTTCAGCACTTATTTATTTTGTTTTTAAGCTATTGCATAGCTTCTATCGCGGGCCTTGAGCGCGGGGACCGAATCCAGAATACCGTATATCAAAGAAAGTATATAGAAAGTATATCAAAGAAAAAGAAATACTGCATAAATAAAATAAATAAATAATTATAATTGCATAAGTTGATACAAAATGCTATGCAATAGCTTTACCGCGGCAGTCCCCGAGTGCCACACGTCTTTTTTTTTTTAATAGAAAAATGCTATTATTCAATCACCGAATATTTGAATGACATGCCGTTATAAAATTTCTGACATGATCTTCCTTAAATGACATTTAATTTAAACTTATGACATAATTCAATTTCTTTAACATTCTTTATAATTAAGTGCTGACAATTTTCATTTTATTACAATAACTGCGGACATTTTTTGTTTTCATTTTTTTATTTTTTTCTCACTACACTTAATTTATCTAATCAACATTGTTCAGTGTGATTGAAAATTCTTGATGCGATAGATGATCTAATTTATTAACCTGTTTATTTGTAGTTCATAATTATAATCTATATTAATTTCTTGTTTTAATTATATTGCATGTATTACTACTTTTGTACGCCCTAGAGGCAAAACATAGCGCCCTCAATGTATTACCAAATAAGAACTTATAATGTACCTATGTTTTACAATAAATAAATGAATCTGAATCTGAATCGATCTAAAGAAAAGCAGCCGAATTCCGCTAGATTGTATGAGTATTTTGTTGCTTCGTGTCTAAAACTATCATTACAGGTCTTAACCTAATGCGATAGTCAAGTCAAACACAAAATTAAAATTAAAGCACAAAATACATCTGAAGATCATAATGATCATTGCTTGTAACATAGTTAGTACTTTTGCGAATTCACCCCAGTGACATGTAAATATATCAATTTCGACCTGAATATAATTAATGGTGTGAATCCCTCGAGTCAGAGGGGTTTTGGCCAGCAAGTTGGTCCTGGCTGATGGTACGTCCAAGTAGGTCCAAGTTGACCAAGTTCGACCAAATTGGTTCTTATTAGCATACAAGAGAGGAAAATGTCGCACAACTTTTCATTTGACATCCCTTATTCCTGGTCTTTCCTTTAGGTACTAGGAACCCAAGTATAAAATAGGAAAACCAAATGATCCCTGCACCATAATTGTGTAACACACTATCAATCACAATCTGAATGATTTTGAAGGATATTGCTAATACATTGCTTCATATGTTCAAAAAATGTGTCTAAACAACGTCTAGAACGCAATGAATGTTGTTCAACTGCCCAAATGAAACCCATTGCTACTGTGTGTTACGGTAGGTACGTAATTACACCGCTGGGCCAGGGATCATTTAGTTTTCCTATTTTTTTTTTCTTCTTTAGTCTTGCAGCATTTTCATCGACTGTGTAGGTAGGTACCTACATACAAATACGTTTCTCGATTGCCAAATACTTCAGTATTTAGTACACACGGCTACACATCAAGCTATAATTTCCAGTATAAGCTGATCTCGCATTGTATAGAATTTCCATATAATGAGAGGTTAGCTTATTCTGGAAATGTATAGCTTGATATGTAGCCGTTTGTACAGTCACCGGTAGTCAAGTGTCGGTTACGCCTAATTTATAATATTTAAAAAGGAACATCCTGTTTCAATTACAATTTCCGTAGTCAATAAAGACATTAAAATAAAACAATATCTACCGCCTTAATTAAAATAAACAATAATTAATCGGATATTACAAACGAAAAAGATAGGTACATAAATAAATATGAATACCTACCTACAGCTACCTAAAGGATAAGTTCATGAAAAAGGATACCTTTAAGGTTCCATCATGCCGTAAGATCTCTTTAGTTCATAAAATAAATCGCTGTATCAACCAAGCTTCAAAGAAAATGTTGTCACCTGCTATGTTTCAGAAAGCAATCGTTGCACGTCGCTAATTAAGAAAACGCATTCTACCAACGATTTCTTCAGATATCGATAGTATTTCCTACATAGGTATCTACTTACAGACTACACAGTTCAAACTTACATCACTTGCGCCGTTTTGCTCCGAATCACATCGCAGACTACCTAGTGATTACGATAGGAATGGTGATGATGTCATAATCACCACGCTTGGCAAACGGGGTAATCGTAGGATGATTGCAAAAGTGTTTCAGACATTACTGGGTGTTACTGCGCTTCTATAGGAGCTCCTGTCCACCCAAATAATGTTCCAAAAGGACTAAAAAGGTGAGTGCGAGAGAGACTAGGTAAAAGTAGTAGTTACCGGCAATCTAAGAAGCATTAAGGATCTAGATTTTTCTAAAAAGAATAGGTATCAAAGGACCTTTTTTTTTTTTCAACACTTGCGTAAACTAAGAAAATCATCTAGGTACCCAAAACAATACACCAATTTGATCAACGAAATGGCAGCTAGAGACGCCGCGGAAATTTATAGAGCATAAAAAGTCTAGATATTTCTGAAAAGATGAGGTATCAAAGCACCACTTTTTTCAACACTTGCGTAAGCTGCAATAAACATCTAGTTACCCAAAATAATACACCAATTCGATCAACGAAATCTAGAAACGCCGCGGCAATTTATAGAGCATAAAGGGTCTAGATATTTCTAAAAAGATGAGGTATCAAAGGACCAACTTTTCAACACTTGCGTAAACTGTTATAAACATCTAGGTACCCAACACAATACACCAATTCGATCAACGAAATGGCAGTTAGTTACCGGCAATCTAAGAAGCATAAAGGATCTAGATTTTTCAAAAAAGATGAGGTATCAAAGGAGCAACTGTTTTCAACACTTGTGTAAACTGTAATAAACATCTATAGGTACCCAACAAAATACACCAATTCGATCAACGAAATGGCAGCTCACGACCGGCAATTTATGGAGCTTATAGGGTCTAGATTTTTCTAAAAAGATGACACAACAAAGGACCAACTTTTTTCAACACTTGCGTAAACTGAATAAAAACATCTAGGTAGGTCCCCAAAAGAATACACCAATTTGATGAACGAAATCTTAGCCAGAACTAATATCCATTAGTTCCCTCTCCTAGAAATAAACAAAGTGAAGCTTGCTAAGTGTCCACTTAGTCGGCGATGTTCACGGAAGCAAAACCAGTTAAACTAGTTCTAGTTGCTGCACCAACATGTTTAAGAATGTACTAAGCGTTGCCAGTTTACGCGTATCATGAAAATAGAACACTTTGAAACAACCGCGAGTGTATGCAAAGTGTTAGAACCTGGGTTTGAATGGCAATTTGGGTTGGAAAGGTTGCGTAGGTTGGTAATTTAAGACAGATGTTTTACATAATAATAATAATAGCCTGATATGGTGGAGGTAGATCGACGACAGCGCTTGTTGATATCGCTGTCCCTCATGACGAAAATACTGTACGTGAAGATTGTCTTGCTCTCCGGCATAGGCTTCCCCTAGAGCTTGCCAAATGCTTTTGACTGCTCATCACTAGCTGCTGCCCGCGACTTCAGCCGCGTGGTTTTTTCATCAGCTATCTGCCAGTGAGTCTGGTCAAAATCGGTCCAGCCATTTCGGCGATTAGTCGGAACAAACAGACAGACAAAAAAATCATTGTTTTTTAAATTATAATTATAAACTTTCGCATTTAGTAAAAAGCTGTTATTTTGATATTACAAACAGACACTTCAATTTTATTTATTTGTATGGATTACATGTACTTATATACCCTAATCGTTGCCAGGGCAATGCTAACTATTCCTCTTCACAGTAAAAACCTTCATAACTAAAATCAAAAGCCTAAAACAGTATTCAAATTTCGAATCACAACCTACCCACGAAAACTTTGACCTGTCAAAATCTATAAAATGTCAAGTCAATTAAAAAGCAAGAGCAGTACCTTTGTAGCAATATTACTTGGCACTTTGGCTGTAATACATTGTCATATCGGTTCCACTTTCGACGTAACACTCGGCTAATAGCAGGTACTTAGTTTACATAACCGATGTGGGTAGTGTAGTGATTGACGGCTTATTGTCGTTAAGTTATAAGCGCCAAGCGGTTAAGGAAGTTTATTTTTGCCATAATAAGTCGCGTGTAGGCAGTTTTTAGGGTTACGTAGTCAACGTGGTAGGTTATTAAATGTTAAAATTTTAGGGAAATTATCTACTTTTACAATGTTTGTAAATATGTGAGCACCATGTATCTAACGCATAATTAATTTGTCTGTCATTGCTTCACTTTTCATTCTTTTTACCTATTGTGGTATAGTAATTTTATTCTGGGTAAGTGCATCGTCTTCACATATAATTATTAATTAATGTATACAAAATATTTTTAACATTTTAAAAGAGTAAGTATGGAGTTTCTTTCCCATTCTTCTCCATACGTAACTACCTTTTGGAAGGGGCAACTAGAATCAATTAAATATAGTTGTAAATTTTGACGTTCCATTTATGTGCCTATTTGAAATAAACGATTTGACTTTGACAACAAGGAACCCTTATAGTTTCGCCATGGCCGTCTGTCTGTCCGTAGCTTAGCTCAGAGACTCTTAGTACTATACTCCAATTATTATAACATTAGATAAATAACTGTTCTCATCCTTTCGTTATTTCGATGTAAACGTTTAATAAACTCCGTTATTTCACGATAAATACAAAGCACTGTAATCTATTTTTACCATTTACATTAAAAAAATAACTCTAAAGTGCAGTAATTTCAACAATATTACACAATAACTGTCGTTACTTAGCCGTTATTTGTCTGCCGTTGTTTTTGTTTTTTATTGGTCGTCGCAAAAAGGGGCGGTAAACAGATGTAGACAACCGTGAGCACAGGATTTTGTTTTGAAAGTGTGCCGATTCGGATGTCCCCGATAATACCTTATCCCTAGGTTTCTGCACTCGCTGTACTCTTATGACTCAACATGTTAAAACTTGTCGCGTCGGGTGTTCGAACATAAAAATCGTGTCACGGTCACACACATTATCGTGTATTGACAGCCGTGACTGTATGTAAATGTCTTCAGCGTCACACTTGCGCCAAATCCGACAAGCATTACGTATTGTTGTGTATGACTATGAAGCGCTAAAAATGAGTTTATTAACTTTAAAACAGACAGGAAACTGGTTTCAGAACAGTTAGAGGCAAGAATACTTTTTGGGCGAAAAGTCCAGATTTTGCGGAATGTAGGACCAAGATAGTTATTTCATGGAAAAATTACATGAGATTTGCTCTCACGTTCATAGTTGAAAGTAGTAAAGGTGCATTGACCTCGCGACCGCTTGTGACCGCTTACCCCATTGGCTATTTGGTCTGTAATTAGCGTATTAAGAAATACCCAAATTACCAATATACTTCTCTAACGGTATTAAATTACTTTCTATGAGATCGCTTGTGCAATTAACTACTAAAACTTTTTATGATTTATGAGAGCGCTCACCGGTCCACTAGCGCCACTCCAAAAAAATATCTCATGACTGAGAAGGAATTACGGAAAACGGCTCAATCAGCAACCTCGGTAAGCGTCTAGAATTTTCTAATACCTTTTATAAAGTTTCATATTGAGACACGAAGCAACAAAATACGATCTATAACCCAAAGTCTCTAATTCAGATAATTTATGTAAACAAAGTAATGTCAAGAAATGTCACTGTCAAAATGACAGGACAGGGGTGCAAAACATTTTATCATTAAATGTTTTTGTAAATAATCATCGATAAAATTAAAGTGAATTAATTATAAGAACTATGCAAACAAAACACCGTTGCCAAACAATGTTTTGTATAGTGTGTCGGAGACACGGTATATGATCGTCATAATCAGCCCTTTTAAGCCCAGTGCTAGACGTAGGCCTCCCAAAATCGATTTCCACTCGAAACAGTTTACAGCCGTTTTCATCCAAAATGTGACTATATATGCTACTTACAATATGAATCTTTAAAAGAGAGTTGTAATATTAGTGTTGTTGAAGATGTAAAAAAATTGAAAATGTTTGTATCTCCTGCATTGTAACCAGTATCATAAAATATTTTATACCAGAAAATCTCCTTTTATTAATAACTTTGTTTAAAACCGAACATTTATAAAAATAATTACGGTAAGATTATTTTTTAATTATTACTTCTTGAAATCAGTACTAAGAAAATGGAACCTCTTTTTTCGCAATTTTATGTGAATTACCATTACGAAGATATTTTTTTGTTATGTTATCCCCTTTGTTTACATAAATTATGTGAATTTGAGACTTTGGGTTATAGAGGAATGTGGCCGCTTTTCTTTAGATCGAATTTTGTTGCTTCGTGTCTTAATATGAAACTTTATAAAAGGTATTAGAAAATTCTAGACACACCGAGGCAGCTGATTGAGCCGTTTTTCATAATTCCTTCTCAGTCACGAGATAATATTTTTTAAAGGAGTGGCGCTAGTGGACCGGTAAGCGCCCTCTTAAGATTTTTCTTTGTTTTTAACATTGTGTGTACTTGTGACAGTTTAGTGTGTAGTGTACTTAGTTACAGTGTACCTACTTGTGACATTATGCCAAATAAACATAATTATTTACTTTCTTTAATTGTCATTCTTTCGTTAACACTTTGAGGGGCACTAAACAACAAGAAAATAAAATAAAACAAACCTTTATCTACAGTGTCCTAAACCATTTCTTTTTAATCATGCTGAAGAATTGACTTACTTAAGTATGTAATTAGCTACTAAGAGGAAATTCTGTACAATAAAAACAGCAACATAGACAACGTAAAACCATTTATTTCAAAGTAACGGAGATATTAAGCCTGTGTTTACGTTCATTCAATACTGTAAATCTGTTTACGCCGTGGCTAAAGGCCCCTGTACACAATGGCCCACTATCCGTTTACTGAAGATCACTTTTTATTGGACGTGGCGAATAATGGCTTGCACAATTTCATGCTTCATTGGATGTTGTAGTAGCATTTAGGTGCACATTGAGAACAACATTGGTATCTAATCACACTTCAGAATTTCGCAGTACGATCGAATGAGCGAACGATTGATTGATCGATCGATTTTTCTGATGGCTTACAGAATTTTTGTTATAAGTATCACCTTATGTACAGACGCCAGCAGGTCAAGCTACCCGAAACTGTCAAATTTTCGCAATCAACCTTGAACCTTATACTGTAGTGATAAAGTTGAAAATCTATTAAAGAAATTTGACAGATTGTAGTAGCTTGATGTGCTGGCGTCTGTACCTTCCCATATTCAAGCAAATAAATGATTCGATTTTGATTCGATTTGCTAATAGGACCAATATAACGTGTAGAATACTGAGGTTGAGTCCTTCAGATGCCTCATAAAAATCGATGTCTCAGATGTGGCCCATTGTGCATTAGAGCCTTCAAACAGTAGTGAAAATCTTCTAAATTAATCTCACTTTAAATGCTGTTTTACATACTGTTATGAGTAGGCAACGTCACTAGTGTAATGGAACATCACTAGTTGAGAAGAAGGCGGGCGGCCAAGATGGCGTCCTAACTATGGCTAACTCTCTAAATGTAATACTCCTACATGTAATAAAACTAAGTTTAAATTTTTTAATCTTCTTTTTTTCAATTAAAATTAGTTTTATTACATGTCGGAGTAATACATTAAGAGAGTTAGCCATAGTTAGGACGCCATCTTGGCCGCCCGCCTTCTTCTCAACTAGTGATGTTCCATTACACTAGTGACGTTACCTACTCACAACACATACCTACTTTAATAACATATTACAAACAATAGTGATGGCTTTTTTATTCATTATTATGAGCAATCATTTCTGTGAACTTAGGTTTAAAAAGTTGAGTTTACAATTAAACATCAAAATAAATAAATTAATTAATAAATTACAAATAAAGCACGAACTAGACACGATTTGATTTAAAATTGTATAGAATGATCACAACGAAAATTGACATCAAAACTTTTAGCAAACGTTGACTCTCAATCAGAAGAAAAAATATAATTAATATTACTTTAAAAATTGCACCATTCTGAAATATTAACTTAATTAAAAGTAACAACTTACATCAAGAAGTCTGTGACTTAGTAGAATATTAAAACAATAAAAAAAAATCACATAAATATTAAAATTATCTCACTGAACTTGAAATCCTTCCCTTCCCTACCTTCTTTATTCATACTGATTACTAATGACTTATAAATAAATTAATTTCTTGATTACTTATTTCACTAAAATCCTAGCAGAAATATCCAAAGACCACCTAGCCTAGTTGACCTGAAGGACCAGATATTTCTGCCATAACATTTTCAAAATTGTACTATGTTATTCCTAAGTTTGGAATATCTGGGCTAAATCGAAATTTTTCAGGTTGACAAGACCAGTATGTCCATTTATCATACAGTAGTATTCGGCACCCAGTATGTAGGATAGCACCATTGCTCCTACAATGCTGCCCAAGGATGTTGACCTGGGCAGAAGTATACCAGTGGCAACCAGCAGACCCACATATGTCATGTACCTTAAAGAAGAAGTATTTTTTTAGTAAAATTATTTTATAACTTTCAAATATCCCCAAAATAATAATGTTAGGAAATGAAATACTGCAGTATATATTAGGGTGTCCCTTATATGACATATTTTTTGTTTTCGATGCGCATAGCCTCTAATTTTTTTATAAATGCTAAAATATACTCAAATATGAAATTTCAGCTTTCTAGCATGATCGCAACCCGTGCCGACTGAGCTTCAAAGTTTATTTAAAATCGTGTTTTGTCCTATTATTCCGATCTGCTATAAAACTAATATAAATGCAACAAATTTGGTGAGTATGAGGTAAAATAAAATAAGGTAAACATTAATCTTTATTTCAAAACATAAAATTATAACAATCAGCCAGGGTAACTTCTCTTTAGTGTAGTTTTTTAACAGTCCAGATACAAATTTCTATGTTCCTGGGCACAGCGCAAAAAGCATTGTTTTTGCTCTTCTTCTGCCGTGTTAAGTAAGGTTTTGAGTTAGGAATGCATTAGACTGTTTTTAGGACGAATTTATAAACATGATGACGACAACCGAAAACCAAAAATTCTCTCTCTAACGTCTGCTCCAAAACAGCACAAGCTCCATTAAAATGACCAGTATTTTAAGCTTTTGTATCGCAGCACATTATTTGAACTTTATTATTAAGGTTCCAGTCAAAGAGAGCAGATGAGACGGCTTTAGCTTGATGTTATCCAGAAGAACTCTCTAGTTTTGGCACTGCAAGAAGCTGTTCTCTATCGTCAAATGAAGCAATAATGGGGCAAACGTTCTTCTTTTGAACTTCGTACATCCAATCCAGGTAATAGTTTTCCATCCCAATGGACTGTGACTACGTCAGGGCCTCAAGTCTGCTATTACAATAGTGTCAGAATGGTCTCGCCATTGTGAGTATTTGACAGTGTTTGTATGGCAAATCTGTCAAAAACTCACAATGAAGAGATATTCTCATTCATTTGACGATAGAGAACAGCTTCTTGCAGTGCCAAAACTAGAGAGTTCTTCTGGATAACATCAAGCTAAAGCCGTCTCATCTGCTCTCTTTGACTAGAACCTTAATAATAAAGTTCAAATAATGTGCTGCGATACAAAAGCTTAAAATACTGGTCATTTTAATGGAGCTTGTGCTGTTTTGGAGCAGACGTTAGAGAGAGAATTTTTGGTTTTCGGTTGTCGTCATCATGTTTATAAATTCGTCCTAAAAACAGTCTAATGCATTCCTAACTCAAAGCTTTACTTAACACGGCAGAAGAAGAGCAAAAACAATGCTTTTTGCGCTGTGCCCAGGAACATAGAAATTTGTATCTGGACTGTTAAAAAACTACACTAAAGAGAAGTTACCCTGGCTGATTGTTATAATTTTATGTTTTGAAATAAAGATTAATGTTTACCTTATTTTATTTTACCTCATACTCACCAAATTTGTTGCATTTATATTAGTTTTATAGCAGATCGGAATAATAGGACAAAACACGATTTTAAATAAACTTTGAAGCTCAGTCGGCACGGGTTGCGATCATGCTAGAAAGCTGAAATTTCATATTTGAGTATATTTTAGCATTTATAAAAAAATTAGAGGCTATGCGCATCGAAAACAAAAAATATGTCATATAAGGGACACCCTAGTATATATACATAAAAGAATTGTAAATACTAATACTTAATTATGAAATCCACGAATATTTATTATTTATTTAATTAAGAATAGTGGAATATTTTTCTGTGAATAATAAACAATGTATAAAATATTATAAACCTGAATATTATAAAAGCATGAATTATTATTAGTTACCAGTACAAATTGATACCAAAATGTTAATAAAATATTATATAACTATTTTTGCCAATAAATATTTGGCAGTTTTTATTTATTTTTTTCACCTTATTTTTTTTTTTTATTGTAGGATTTTAAGTTTAATTTAACACCAAAGTCCCAACCAAATCTAACAATATCAATAAATAAATAAATTTCATTCTCAACTTAATTGATATTTCTAATAAATAAATAATAATAATGGCAAATAAATTATGTCACGTAATTGAACCCACCACCATAAAAACAAAATGTACATTTACCTACACAAAACAATGACCACACTACAGGTAGCCCTATAACTCCTCGTTTCTGTAAGAAATATTATTAAATTATCATCAAAAAACTTAAGACATTCATAATTAAGAACTTCTTATTTGTAAAAATGTTAAAATATGGCTGCAAAGTAAAATCTAAATGTTTTGCTGAATGTGTCTTTAAATTTGGAGCGGTGATCCTGTCATCTCTCCATGATGTTTGTTGAAAAAGAAACAGCTTTTTAAGATTATAGTCATGTTGTGTACTAGTGACTACATGCAACAAAACAACATCCTACTGTGCCGGTCCTTATGGGTCCTGCAAGTCAAACAGAAAATAACTTATGCAAAATTCAATATTACCTTGTAGTAGTCAGTTTTTCAGATTGGTCCTCATCTTCTCTCTCAGCAATACAGAACTCTCCCTTCTTAATATATCCTTTGGCACACTTCCGGCACATGTCAGGCCCGTCTCCATGACACGTGTCACAAGACTTATCACAGGTCATGCAAGTGAATGAGCCAATGGAGTTCATACAAAATTGATTCTTAGTGCATTTATTTACTTCATCACATTCGTTTACATCCAAACAGCCTTCGTCTGAGTCAAAGGCAAAGCCTGCCTTACAAGCCACGCAGTCTTTGTGTGAACCCGCTCTGCATCCTCCCATGCAGGAACGGTGGCATGCAGAACACAACATTTTGGTATCATCCTTGTATGACAAGTAATACCCAGTCATACACACATCACAGTCCCCTCCCGTGTATCCTGGGTCACACAAACATGTTCCGTTCCCCTTTCTGGTCCCGTCTCCTCGACATTTACCATTGCCACTGCACAGATTTTCATGATCACCAGGGCATGGTGTGCAATCCTTACCGTAGTGGTGTTTTGGGCAACACACTTTCAAATTATCAACACAAATGTATTGGAATAAGTCAGCAGATTCATCTGGGTCTTGAGCCCACCATGTTTCAATGAACTCTTCAGCTTTTTCAGCCATATGGTGGCACTGGAGAGAGTGCTTGCCCTCCTTGCATATTCCCTCCTGTATGTCAATTAATCGCATCTCGCTTCGTTTGTAGGATAGTTTTAATTTCTCCTCTTCCCACGCAGCATCTCCGCCCTCGTATTTACCTCTCGATGTTCGCTCTAAACCTTTTTGGAATGACTCCACGAATAATTTACAAGCCTGACATTCGCCGAGGGTTTTAGACTGAATAAGAATGCCAGGGTCTACTATTGGCGGCTGTACATTGCAATATGTGACAGGCAGTATTACGAGCGTGATTATAATGTTTAACATATTTTTCCCACTGCTTCCCATATTGACACAGCCCTGAAAAGTTGTTGATCAGATGATAGAATCGTTAAATTTACACATTTAATTCAGAAGTTTTCTAATAAAAGGATAATTGGGCACCCTCAACATAACGTTGTTGCATTGTCCAGTACCTTTATCGATCCAGGAGGTTTCTTGAAACACAACACTATGGTGACTTAGAATCGCACTACAGTCACAAGTTATCGATATTTAATACGATTAAGGATTATTTCTTGTTTAACACGTTTAATAAAAACGTAAAATACTGACGTGTTCTAACGAGACTCGCCGACCGCTTTGAGGTTTTTGACGTTTTAGCATTCAATTCAGCTGGCTTTGACGTAACGCCATCTTGTTACGTTTCGTTTCACATGAGGTTCATGCGCGGAAAAAAAAAGGGTATTAAAACTTAGTAATAAAATAAGCCATTTTCAATAAATTACCACTAAATAAAGTCCTTTCCATATTTTTTTTTATAGAATTCACCTACACATAACACCTACACGTTGTTGTTACGTTTCTCGGCCGTGGGAGGAAATCCGTTGACCTTACCATATTTCGCAAACTTAGTATTCTTTTCGTAACTTGTGTAAATAAACCTTACTTATGTTACGCTATTATACATACATAACCACGCAACCTGCGCTTGTATGCCTACCTTCCTATGTTAATAAATAAAAGATCAAACCTAACTCAATTCATCATTTACGTCTATGGTACACAAAGCCATCAATTTCTTTTACGTTTTTGTTTGCATGAATAGCACGGGAAGTTCTTACAACTCAATCTTCAGACATCTTGACCACAACGTTTAAAAACCTCCGATCCTCATAATATAAAAGAAAATACGATAAAACGTGTGGGGAGGCGTGATCAAGATGTAAAATGATCGATAGCAGGCACGATACGAATGGTATCTTCAATATCTTGGTATTATGCGAATAATGAATAGTACTTGAAAGGGACCATCGTTTATTTTCCACCCCTTTCGCATTCGATCATCGTAAGTGTAGTCTTAAACAAGGACCTAATTACGTGTTCCTTTAGCTATGAATAGCGTTTATAACTATCATGTTCTTTTTAGACATCGCAGTAAAAGAGGTTTCTTTATGATATGAAAGCTTATTTTATTTGTATAAGTTCCCTTGGGCAAAAATAATGAAGCTGCTTAGTATTTTATGGGTTGAATAAATTATGTTTTATATTTATTTAGTAGTCTCTTCATCTTGTTACGTAGTATTAAGTTTTGGTAGGTAAATAGTGCACTTATGATAGTTTGATACCACCATACCAGTAATAAAACAAGAGTATTCGAAAACTGAAAACGAAAAAGTAATCTGTAAATATGATTATGAGCTTAGTATCAAGTATCGACACAATCATCCACATACAAAAGACAAAGTCAAATGTTTAACAACACGTATACGTAATTACACCAGCAATGATACTTGCATAATAACTTCCTGCTTTCACCGTAACAAAGACTATTTCTCTTGCACGACTGTGATCTACAAACTCACATTTGCGGGTGGTAAAACATAAGAACTAAAAAATGTATGGCAGAAGCGTTTGTTTGCGAATACACTAGCGCCATCCGCTCAGAAAAGGTGTTGGCTTGTCGCCAGCATAATTGCGTTGAACAATATAAGGTGTTCTTGTTGTAGTTTTAGCGCTTTTGCCGCTTAACGGATTTAAGGAACAGGTTAGAGGTTTTAGCGGAAAAGGAACGGGAGAGGCAGAGTGCTATTTCATTTGCCTTGCTTTTTTTTTTAATCCTACGGACTTTGGGCGACATTGACCAAACAAAACAAGACCCTTTCCGGGTTAGGTACTATTCATAATTATAAAAGTTTAATTTTGTAATAGGTAGCTCTTAGCATAATGAGCCTATAATATTCCCACTGTTGGGACACAAGCCTCTTCTCTGTGAGAGGGCTCCTCTTTAGTATAAGGTACAGGAATTGAACATTGATATACCTAGGTAAATATGTATAACATAAACAAGCCTCTCACTACAATGGTATTTCCTGCGACCACAGTCCACAGTATGTACCTACCTACCTTAGTCAGATTAGTACCTATTAACATATTTAAATGTTTCTGGCTCAGTTAACCAGGGGCCTAAGTCTACTAATTTACAAACGTTGCAATGGTCTCGCCATTGTGAGTATTTGACAGTGTTTGTATGGAAAATCTGTGAAAAACTCTCAATGAAGAGACCATTGCAACGTTTGTACATTAGTAGACTTGGCCCCCTGTTAGGTACTAACTACTCGTATGTAGATTCATCGGTAATTATGTTAAATAGGTACCCTACCAACGCATAATTATCTAGGTACAGACTACTGCACATCAGTATAGGTATTATAGTAAAATAATAGATTGAAGGAAGGACACAAGGGATGAAAGGGACGTATTTAGGCACAACATGCGTTTGGATGGTTCGAGTGCCTAAATAGGTTCTTTCACCCGAGGTACGAGTAACCACTCTGCTTTTGATTTTGAATATGAGCAAACTAAATCGTACTTATAGTAGTCGACACGGTTGGCGCAGTGGTTAAACGATTGACTCCTGTGCTGCGTGTCGCGGGTTCGATTCCCGCACGGAACAAATATTTGTATAAACTACAAGTAGTTGTTCCGGGTCTGGCTGTTTGTGTGAGTTTAAATGTTTGTATACGCACCCACAATACAGGAGAAATTCCTAGTGTGGGGCAACGTTAAAAAAAAAACTTGATTAGTTAAACAAACATACCTACATATTATCTGTAACTGATGAAGTCATTTTAAACAAATATCTACGTAAATAATTAGCATTCGACAAAACAACTGAAGATCGAATTGCCACCAGCCAGTAGGTATTTTTTATCATTGATTTTTGCTCAAATCTATGTAAATTAAATAATAATTTAGTGAAAATAAATTATAATTATAAAGTCATGTTACAAAATAGTTGATATTTTTTAATTAAAATTTTACGGTGGCTGTATAAAAAGTTGGGACATGGCTTGCATTATTGCATAGTTTTTAATTTTATCGACAGCAGGGAAAATCGTTTTCCATGAACGGAAAGTACTGTTTTCATCCCTCATCCATCAGGTAACTTCAAACGTACTTGCCAAGTTTGAGAAATGAACAATACATTGACAGCTGGCGCCTTTAAGTCGTTGCTCTTAGTGCCGACAGACGACAACGACAGAGGCGTTGTCAAAAGGCTATTTTCATTTTCATTCGTAGTGCTGGTATGTGAGTGTGTTTGTGTTAAGTATCAATAATGTGCCGTTGACTAAACTTTATAAAAATGCATTTAAATCTAACATTCTTGATGGCTCTATAAAATACCTACTCAATGTTTCAGCTAGGAAATTCAGGTGGCAACAATTTTGACCCTGGCACACAACAAAGTATTGTGTAGTAACCAGCATGAGTCGTGAGGACAAACTGACACCTGCGCGGTAATAAATTCTAGGTCTCTTTGGCGGAATGAAGAAGCCGGGGGTGCCAAGCTGCTTGCGATTGGTTCATCAGCCGATACTCGTCGTCTATTGGACTCTCGCGTATCATTTTTTTTTAGCCGAAAGTGTACATGCGCGAGCTTGCCCCCACTACTGCCCATCTGTGCTCACGACTCGTGCCGGTTATTATATTTACCTACCTACTCAGCGAAGATGACAAACGACTCACGTGAGGATTATTAGCAAAGGTAAATAGGTACCTATTTAATTGAAGATGGGTATTGCAGCCGTTACAGTTTACCTACTTAGAAGAAGAAGAAATAATAGTGTAGGTGCAATGGAGCGTGTAAATGTAAGCGCTACAATTAGATATTATTACATTATATAATAAAACTCCAGGAAAGCACAGATGAAAATCTTATGTTAGTTATGTAAATACGCCCGCCATTGTGACTCATTATATGCCTACTCATTGATAAAATATAAAATAAAAGGTGCGTTATTTGAGTTCAGATTCCACGTATCAGAAGGAAAGTACGCGTACAAGGATCAGGAAAAATCGCAATGTACCCAAGAGGTAAAGCACCTACACTTCCCCTAATAACCAAAAATTTTATGAACAAAAATTGCGCTTGTAGCTCCCCCCCCCCGTACACGTGAAAAAAGTTAAACATCTTAAAAAAAAAGAATAAGAGAGATGTAGTATGACAGACAGAGACAAAGACAGAGAGAGTTAGATATTTATCTTTCTTCTCTACTATGTAACGAAATATGCCTAAACGTGACGCGTCCTAGAAATTTTACTCTCAATTCTCTAGCTTGCTGTTGCTGCATAATTAGTAATCTGTGCAATTCTCGTCCTAAGGAGTTTCACTTCTAAAATAAAAGATTTGGTAAATACCCACAGCATTCTAAAATTAAAAATTATGCAGAATTATATTCAAAAGCGCTGCGTTCGTTGTTCGAATACCTACATTCGCGCGCGTTCGGATACTTGCATCAACTTTATTTTCTTTTTCAGTAATGGTTTATCGTATTAATACAATAGTACCTGCTCGGCCGGCAAAGGAAACTATTTGTTCGTTTTTGCATTGTCACACAGCTGTTTTAAAAGCGAAAAGTTTATTTTTAAGATGGGTATCTAGTGACTAGAGTGGCTTGCCCGGTATGTTATTTATCTCACGCAATCCATACAAACCATTTGCGTGGCAATTTTAAGTGATTTCTGTCAATCTGCTTGAGGCTATTGTATAGAAGAATGATGTTTAATCGCAATGAGAAAAATGATTCAAAGATAACGTTTGAAAAAAAAAGTTCTCAATTCGAGAGCATTTTTTTTTTTTTTTTTTTTTTTTTTTTCAGTATAAAGGTAAATCCATCGATTTTGAAAATTCTTTTTTCATTTGGTAGAGGAAACTTGCGCGGTGATCCCATATACATTTTTGTAACTTTGCTTGGGTACCTACCTAGTTTTTGTGTTAGCTTCATTAATAGTATTTTCTCCGCTTAGTGTATGTTGATGATGCTATAATAATAACAACTTACTGATATATTTACATAGCAAGTAGTTGCGTTTGGGGTAGTTAGGTACCACTACAAAAACGTACACGTAAAATGTGAAAAACAAAATTTTTTTTACAAAAAAATAACAACCGACTTAAAAAAAAGTCTGACATAAAATTTAAATACAAAACCAAGGACTCCGACTCCCGAAACAGTTTTCTTTTTTCACTTAGTAGTGTTTTTTTTTTTTTTTTGTAAGTTAGTAGTTTTCTTAAATTTATTTTTGTAAAAAAGTATTCATTACCTAATCAATGGTAGAGATTGAGCATCCCACTATTTGTTTCTCAATAAGATAGTTTCTACTTATCCCATAATTTATCACCGTATTAACAAATAATTGGCAGACAATTAATCTTAGTACCAAAATTGACGACATAAGAAGTATAACAATTAATTAAAGTCTAAATTAATTATCGTCAAATAGGTTTTCAACAGGGTATTTAAAAAATACCATACAAGGTATAAAAAGTCGCCCACGAGTAGCCATTAAATACCAACATGTATGTAAAGACGTAAAAATAGAGACATAAATTAAATATATTTTTTCACACAAGATATGCGTGCAAAATGCACTTAACAATTGTCTCATAAATTATAGACATCCGATACTGGCTGTAAACGAAAACATACCAGTGCGCTATTTTTAGGACGAATTAAAAAGTTAAACACAACCCATGATTCCATGAATGGAGACGCGTTTTACTAGATACTGATGAAAACTGACGTCTTAAATTATAACGAAGACCAGATAATTGCAAGTTATTTTAATTAAAATAACACATAGTGTGTTTTAAATTCTTAAAACATATTTATTTTAAAGTTTGGTAGTAATTCAGCCTGCTTCACATCTTGTTTTAAAAAATGGCGCTTTTTATTTCACTTTTTTTTTATATTCAAATATTACCTATTATAAAAGTCGCAAATACAAAGTCACAAATAGGTTCAGCCAATAAATGTTACAAAGAACGAACTCAAAAGCAAAACTAGCTAACTAACTATTAGCAGTGATAAATTTTACAAAGAAAATCGTCGAAAATCTAAACCAATTATTTTATCAGTGATCGATTTTTAATTGTCGCTCAAATCTGATAATAGATTCTCAATAGCTGGATATGACTAGGCACGTTCTAACAAAGCCTCCAAGCCAATCGTTCGATCTTATAATACGATATTTGATAATCTTTGGTAGCACAATCAAAGATGGCCTACGGCCCACGGCAATAAAAACTTTGTACCTATAGGAGTAATTTCGAATTAGATGATTGCTTATCAGTAAATAAATAGTCTTTAATTTGTATTTGTTACCAAAAACAATTGATTCGAGTACAATTTGTGTTTAAAATGGAATGTGAAGATGGAGCAGGAATACTTTTTTAACAGCCTGTTCTCATGAAACAGAAATACTTGTTTATTTTTATATAGGTATGTGTGTGCAATGTATGTAACTCTGTGTTGTTATATTTATCAAATAGTCATTTAACGACTTGTCTGTCGTAATTAGAGACACAATTAAAAACCCATTGTGTCTCGCGTAGATCTACGTTCCGACAGACGAGAGGTTAAATAAATCTTCAGACCGTAGCCTGTTCCGTCAGGAACTAATAAAATAAAATAAAATGTGATCTGTCATTGTCAAATGTCAATGTGACACAGATTGTCACTTCACTAGTCACTACTGTCAATGACTTTGGTGTTTATTGTTATTAATTTTCATGGCTACTTTTTAGATTGATAAAATTATATTTATTGAAAAATATGTTTAAAAATTGTTATTGACTTGAGAAAAACGGTTAATAATTTAAAATAATTTATTGTATGTTTATGTTTAAATTAATGAAAAAAAAAAATAGTTTTTTGATTTTTGTAGTTTGTTTTCTCTTCTACTCATACACACTGTGTCAACATCTCTTTTTATCTATTTTCCTATCACAGGTATTCAAGAGGTTTCTTTTGAAATAAGCATCACCTTTGTAGGTACGTGTTTTTATTTTCCTTTCTTCTTGTATGTTTATACTATGTGCGCATAAATGGTTAAATAATTATAGGGATTTTTATTCTTGATAGGTATTTTACTGTTACTTGATTGTCCTCACCCATCATCACAGTTTTATACGGCAATAATCGCACTTTACCACTTTCCACCCGTAATAATCTTGTAAATTAAGAATACCTTCTCATATTAATAAAAAAAAAAGCTCAACATACAAACTAATTACTCGCCAAGTACTAATCACTAACATAATCTTGTAAGCGTCGTAATTAAAATAAACAGCTTTATGCTATTACGCAAAAAGTGGAAAAAGCCTTTTATATTTTAACGCCGACTTGCAGTTAATTAACTTTGCAAGCCCCGCCTCATTCCGGTAACTAGGGAGAAAGGTGCGAACAATCCGAAATGCGCGTCACTTTTTGTTGTCTTTTTTTATGTTTTTTTTTTTTTTAAGGAAAGGCAACTGATGCAATTAATTCATTAAGTAGGTAATTGATTTTAATTTTAATTATGTCTTTATTTTTTTAAGATTTTAATGAGTTTAAAGATGATTGTGATTTTATTTTTATATAAGTAATGTACCTCTGCTATTTAATTTTAGTTATGTATTGTTGTAGTGTATATTTGAATATATCTTTGGTTAGGTACTAACAATATTCTTAATTATACTAACAAAAACATGGATCACTGTGTCTGAAGTACATAAAAATAAAATTTAATTTAAATTAAACTTAGCTGACCCGACAAACGTAATCCCGTCCAAATTTTTATAATTCAAACAAAATTCCCATAGAAATTGCGCTTTCAGTTTTCCCAAATTTTCCAATTTTCCCGGCAAATTTTTCAAATTTTCACCGTTATAGGAACTTTCCTCGAACTTAGCGGAATATTAAAAAAATATGCTAAATTGGCGTAGCCATTCTCGAGCTATGCGCTTACTTAGCAACACATTTAGCGATGAATTTTTATTTATATAAATAGATAGATAATGGTAGTTTCTTATTAATATTTTATACTCGTAAACCTTGGAATAAATTCTCTAAGCTATGTTGAAAACCGACCGCATTAAAATCCATTGCATTGTTTATACAAAAAATCACGAAAAGCGACTTCATTTTATTACTAGCTGCTGATAGTTTTTGTAAAATAAAAGTAGCATAGGTTAGGCTCCTTATGACATCAGCTATCCAGTCAGCCAGTGAAAGTCTCGTCAAAATCGATCCCGCCGTTTCGGAGATTAGCCGGAACAGACCGACAGACAGACAAAGATTTTTTTAAATAGTTTTTTTTTATAATAAAAATAATAATAATAAACATTTATTTCAGACCAGGTCCATATTTTGTTAGTAAAAATGTACTTAAAAAGAACTAATGTTAGTATAGGCAACACAATTAAATTACGACATGAAGCCGCACCCACCTTTGCAGCATGGGGGACTCCCACCGATCAGCAAAAACACCCAGTATAGTGTTGGTAGGTATTGCCACGAACGCGAGCGAGTAGGGAGGCGCATCTTTTCCTAACGATAGCGGCAAAGCCATCAACCCGCAACTCGGCAAACATCCCTGACGCACTGCAACGCCATGGCAGCCCCAACAGTACCCTTAGTGCATTATTTTATATTGGACACGCAGGTCGCTGTATGCCCGCTGCGAATAACTGACCCACAGGCTGCAGGTATAAAAAGATTGGCAATACGCTTTAAAAAGCATGATTTTAACTGAATTCACATCATACAACGGACAGCCAGCGACGAAAGCGCAAGTAAGTACATTCAATAAGCATTTAGTAAAAGCTGTTATTTTGACATTACAAACAGAGACTTCAATTTTATTTATTTGTATAGATAATATAGATAAGTAGGTACCTACCTAGTTATTTTCTCGTACCTACCATTGCGAAACTACCTCATGTTATTTATCTGTCTGAAATGTTCAAAAATTGAGAGGCAGTAAGTAATCTAGAGAAGGTAAATAACAACAACAACTCCCTGAATGATCCAGTTGGTACTTTGGTAGAAGTGTATAAGAAGATAAATAAGCCTTCACCACAAAATACAGTTGCAATAAAATAAAATCAAACAGAAATAAACCTTATGCCTTTCTTTTTGAGCCGTAAATAACAGGTGAGCTAGCGCAGTGCTAACAAGGGCTATAGTTTTGTGTAAAACAAATACAATTTATGGCTATCGAAGGCTTTACATTAAAATACTTTGTAGGCAACGGAGCAGGCAATTTCTTGAGTCACTGAAGTCTGACGTCATCGTTGCAAATGGCAACCGGCTCGGCAAGGCCAGCTCGCGACAACTTTAACATACCTACCGGTGCGCAGCACGCATTAAATAGCAAAGTTGTGTCTACTAAACGTATTATGGTAACAAACATGTCTGCAAAGTTGATTAAATTGGCAGAAATCCCATTTTATTTTTTAATACTTTTCCAAAATTCACAACATCATTTCAGCCGAAAGACGTCCACTGCTGGAGATAGGTCTCCCCCAATTGGGGTGGTTCACATAATTTCATTATTCGCATAATTTTGTTAAATTAAGTACTAAGTACGTGAAAGAAAGAAAAAGTACTAATTGGGACTCGTACAGGTAGATCACATTTTAAACTAAACACAGTCATAGTAACTTATGTACCTAAAATGAAAACAAAGTCGGGGGCCGAAAGGCAAAAGGCGTGAAAAGGTGTACAGGGGCCTTATTATGAACTCTTATTTCCAGGCAGTTTACAGCGTTAACAGAACTGCCTTGCAATTTCGTACTATGAACACGTCAAACAAGCCAGTCACCGGTCACGTGACACCCTGGCCGACTTCTGCCCGAATATTGCCTGGCAATACCGTATTACGAACGTTCGTTTGACATTTCTTTTCATATAACAACTTGTCAAACAGTAACCTCACAATCCATTCAGTTTACGCTACTTCAGAGGAGCTTTTATTGAATTGTTTTGGGTTTATTTGCCGAAGTTACTCGAGTAATAAATAAATAACAAAAGAAAATATTATGTGCGACGAATATGAACTGTTCGAGTTCCTGGAAAGTGACTTTTCTGACCAAAATAACGAATCTAGGAACAAAAGGAAACGACTTCGTGATCAAATTAAAGGCTCCTACAAACATGCGCGACACGCGACGCGAAACAAAGGCACCGCTCGTCGCGCGACACGCGGTTCTTATGTCTCGCGTCGCGTGTCGCGCCTGTATGTAAGAGCCTTAATGCGTTCGACGTGGATGATGTGCAATTCATTGAACGATATCAACTTAATCAAGTGAGGAGTTGAGACATGTCAGGGACTGTCATACAAAATTCACGGATTTATCGGATACAACTTTAAAATATCATATTTAAGAACTTTCTTACACTGAATAAGAAAATACTCAAAAACTGAATAGGAAAATACTCAATAACGAGCTTACGCCATATTTTTGTTTATACCCACAGAGCATGTAAGGTTTGGATTTGCATGGTTGTTTATACCCCGAAAATTCTTACGAATGGAAGTATTAAACAAACACTATGATAGTGTTCATAGTAGTTTGTGAAACAATGAAACAATACTCTTCCATGTGGTCGAATTCCCCGCTGACCTTCAAGTGGAGTTCGTTCGGAAACTTAATTATAATTTACAAACTCAGAAAATTATAATATGAATGAATTATATAGGTAGCATAATATACAGTGCGTTCGTATTTTCACCTATTTTTATACTAAAGTAACTAGATTAATATAAATTGCTTATTTTTATCACAAAATATGTGATTAAATAAAACCGTAACATACCGATAAATATTTAATTGTGTTTCTGAACGTTACGGCAGAGAATTACAAGCCAGCCATAGACAAACTACCCAGCGTGAAGTCGGTTAGAATTAGGAATGTCGTAATACGAAATTTAACCAGCCAGTGAAATGAATTGCCTGGAACTTGCCTGGTTTTTTTAAAGTTCGTAATAGGCCCCCTGGGATTTCATTTCAGAAGAACATTATTTTGCTTTATTGCTATTAATTACCTACAAGTTTTCAACAAAATCGTGCGTACGGCTTTTGGATCCATCCATTTTCAATACAAAGGAAATTAATATCAATTTTATTTAAACAGTATGATGTAACTTTAAGTAGGTAGAATCGTGAAGTTATTATCTATTTAATTTGCACTTAACCTATATTACACTGATTACACATCAATGCAAATGATGATGAATTTCAAGGCTTTTTTTTTAAGTAACTCATTAATAGAGAAACGTCAATTTAAAAAATAACAATACAACACGATATTATATTTTGTAAAATGTAAACTGGCACTTGAATTTTATGACCACAGACGACATCTCCATTCTGGCGAGGAGAAACACAATAAAACCTCAATGTTACAGCTTACACAGACCGTAAAACGAAACGGGACAGTCATTCCTGCCACAGAATGACAGAAATAATATCAATTCCCGCCAATTTCCACCCGCCATATTGGGCAAGTCTTCTTTCTTATTTAAACCTAGCTTATGTAAACAAGATTATTGTGCTTACCTTACCATTACTTTATATATTACTAGCTTTTGCCCGCGGCTCCGCCCGCGTGGATGTCGGTTATCGCGTAAAAAAGTAGCCTATGTCCTTCTCCATATCCCAGGCTATATCTCTGCCAAATTTCATGACGATCGGTTCAGCGGTTTAGGTGTGAAAACGTAACAGACAGACAGTTACTTTCACATTTATAATATTAGTATGGATTAGTATTGTTATAATTCGCATTATATTCGCATGATTAATTATCAAAATTCACCGCGCTCGTGCCGCCACTGTCGCGCGTCGCCGCGTCCGGGCGGGTCATTCATAGAATAAGTAAAATTTTGGAAAATGCAACTCCTTTACAAAATGTCTCAAGCGATATAAAATTATAATAATTATGTAAAAATATAAAACACTTAGATAAAAAAAAATTATTCGCTGCTATGACTTTTTTACCACCTATAGATGAATATTTCGTGTATGAATAGATACACCTTATATAACTCATTTTGGCCCAAATGGCGCTTTAGCATTTTATCCTTTCCATTAACGAAATAAACTTTCCAATACCCACCATTTTATTTTATGAAGACAACAAGCCTTCAAAGCTGCTAACAATTTAATTTGTTATTACGTCACAATGGTGCCGATTCCCTAAGCTTGTTCACAAACTAAACTAAATTTAAGTTCAGTGCATCTTTTTCTTTCTATTTCATTAAGAAAAGGACAGAAGATAAATTTTAGTTTAGTCCTGTCAAATTAATCAGCGCCTGTCACTACTCCATACAAGTTTAGACGTGATTAAAAACTTGCCGACTAAAATTACGTCAATTTACGTCAAGCGCTGATGAATTTGACAGGACTAAACTAAAATTTATCTTCTGTCCTTTTCTTAATGAAATAGAAAGAAAAAGATGCACTGAGCTTAAATTTAGTTTAGTTTGTGAACAAGGGAATCGGCACCATTATCGTATCCATTTTTCCGAACCGTCTTGACTTTGATTTTTCCTCACTTTGTAATGCTTTTTGTACCGTTACAGCTTCGTACAATGAATTAATCTTAATAGGAAAAACTGCAACGGTGCATAAGCAGCGACAAGTCTTTATCACATTAACTGTCGCACAAACACCATAGCAACTAGTTTACTTGGTCTTTTATACATTTGTTGCGGTTTCTGAACAACCAAGTACCGTACTTTTTATCTTTCCCTAATATTTACTGTTTTTATAGCACTTAAATCATAAAGTTTTGTATGTACACACTGCTACATGTCAAGCTATACAAATCCAGTATAAGGTGATCTCGCATTGTATAAGATTTCGCAAGAATGAGAGATCGGCTTATACTAGAAATGTATAGGTTGATATGTAGCCGTGTGTACAGTTGCCAGCACATCAAGTTACCATACTGTCAAATTTTCTCATTCGATTTTGAACTTTTGAATCATTAACGTTTTGGAGAAGACAGTTTCGTATAACCTAATGTGCTGGCCACCGTACGTATGATCGACTGCCTCCATCATCATCATCATGTGCCTAGCCTTTTTACCCGACTGCCCAGAAAGAGGACATCCACGAATGAGAGCCGGGGCCAACGGCTTAGCGTTCTTTCCGAGGCATGGAGGAGTCTTGGTACCTATGTAAAGACTGCCACCCATCCACGGACTAAATGCGGCAAGCGTATGTTTACCTTAAACCCGCGATGGTTTGTGTGGTATGTTTAAACGTCAACAAATTTTGTAAAAAGATTTTCGAATAATAAAAAAAAACCTAATCGATCAACCTGTGCGGCTGTTATTACTTAGCCACTTGTGCCTTACCTATCGGCTGCCTCCATTACCCTCATAAGCCAGCACCGGTTATGAATTCCAGTACATCAATTCCCGCCATTATTCAAATTCCGAATAATATATTTTGCAGCTGGCAACTGCGAGTGGGTGCGCCCACCGCCGAACCTTGTCCATTCATATACATAGTTGCGTAAGGTGAATATAAATATATGTACATATTGCAACTCGAATAATCCTGTTCTAGATTTTGAATTGCTAATAAATGAGGTCGTGTAGCCGATGCAAATAGTTTGGTGAAGGGCTAGGCGTTAGTTGCGCTGCATAACTCGTTTCAGAACAGTTAGCGACGCTGGTGGGTGGAAGAAAAGCGGTGGCGATGCGTGACTGCTGCAGTAGGTATTGTACTGATGACAGCCATAGAAAAGCTACAAATTCCTTTAATTTATTGTCGTCGTCGACGCTTTCCGCTTATGGGAATCTTCAATTTCCTCATAGGTTATAAAGGATGGTTATTAAATTCATGATTTATAGTTCTTCTAAGTATTATATATTATTAGATATAATATCTTTAATAGGCTTATACCCTTCGACAGCACTTCAAAGATATGCCAGTATCGTATAAAAAAAAACATTCTCATAACGAACTCAACTCCACCTAATCAGAAACCATTTTAATAGGTTTTTCTTTCACTAACCGCGATGTAGCTAGGTACGTTACTTTTTGTCGTCTCATATCAAATCGCGAGGGTACAACCTAATAAATAAGTCACGTACATAATGTACATCCTGCGCGATGCGTCGTTGTCCATAAAAAATGCGCCACAGCTAATCGCCGGTCATCGCTCTCTCTAGCTGTTTCAAAAAATATTATATTTTATTAAAGCAACACAGACGCTTACGGGAAAGACAAGTTCCATGTCAGTCGTGTCTCACTGTGTACACAAGTGTGCGCTGTGTAATTGTGATATTGCCTAATTTGGTACGAACAAAGGAGTGGTCTACATTTACAAAAAGTCTAGAACAAAACGTGCCTCGATCTACACAAATCACTGAACGCATCGGCATCCATTACCTTGCATCGTGTTATTTGCCTAAGTGGTTCGATGCAGGATAATGAGTTAGAAAGAATGGCCGTAGGTTACGGCCATCTTTGTCTGGACTCCGCTTCGGTCATGACACCTCGGGGCTAGACAAAACGTGGTCTAATCTTACACAGGCAAATTGCCATGTAATGACCGTGGGTTCCATGATTGTTCCTACACAAGGCCGCATGTGTTAAATGTAACGTTATTGGGAGAATATTATTTAAAAACAACAAAAAACAGGGTGATCATCGGACCATGAAGCCGAATTCGTTAATTTGAAAAAAAAAAAGCGTCCGTCACAACTTCCCGCGTTAACTGATGTCAGCCAGTCAGCAACATAAAAAAAGTGTTGCCACGTAAATTGGCAGCGGCAAATAAAAAGGTAAACAAAAAAGTATTGATCGGTCCCAGCAGGGCGCCTCGATAACTCTCGGGCCTAATGATGCATCAACTATCATATTCGCAAGGATAATAAAGATGTTTTTGTGAGCCCTTATTATCTCGCTTTGTTCCATTTTTGATTACACCTCGAGAGCAAGCGAGAATCATTTCTTGAAAGCGCGCATCGAAAAGGATTTATTTTGACGTTTATGTTTTTGCTGGCGCAGTCGATAATACAGCTTTAATAATCGAGTTTACCTAATAAAAGGCAAGTAATTAAGTACCGAATAATAACTGACGTGTTTTTTACTAGCACTGTCCAAATATCGCCAAGGTTTTGATGTAACATTCTTATGTCAATTAATTAGCATTCATTGTGAATCAAGTTGTTGGATAAGTTTTTACTGATATTATTTTTCGCTAGCTGCTGCCCGGGACTTCGACTGCGCGGCTTTTTTCTAAAATAAAATTACCTTATGTTATTTATTAAAACATCAGCTATCGAATGTGCAAGTGAAATTCCCTTCGCAATCGGTCCAACCGTTTCGGAGATTAGCCGCCAGAACAAACAAAAAAACAGACAGACAGACAGAAAGATAGATAAATAGATAGACAGAAAGACAGACAAACTAATAATAATTTATTTTTATTAGTACTGTATTTACTTTCATATAATTTATGCATTTGTTATTTTGACATTACAAAAATTTTATTTTATTTATTTGAATAGATAAGATAGTTGCCATAATATATAATATGAAGTTCAATTGAAACTTTTACAAGCATGTCAAAACGACTCAGATGTCTGTTGAATGTAAATGGCTCTACAGAAAAAAAGTAAAACACCGATCTAAGATTTCATTGTACCACGCTACAATAATCACAACGAATTTATAGAGTTATCTGTGCACGAATTAAAAAACTCCGTCATCTCATGAGAGCATTATACAAAGCCTCGGCTACTGATGTACACTTCATTTATTTTTGAAGCGACGAACGAAAATCTCATTACCATCCTCTTTTAACGGCTTACTCTCAGAATTAGTTTTGTTAGTAATGTCGGAATGGTACAAGTTTTATGGTTTTTAACGTTTGACGCGAGTCAGGAACTCCTGGCGAGAATAAATTTGTTAATTAACCTTTTCACCGCCACGGTAGGATATAGCCGACAAATGAAAACGTGCCCAACACGCCACCGTCGGCTAAAGCCGACAATGGTGCAAAATTAACCAGCGCTTGACGTAAATTGACGTAATTTTAGTAGGCAACTTTTTAATCACGTCTAAACTTGTATAGAGTAGTGACAGGTGCTGATTAATTTGACAGGACTTAATTAAAATTTACGTTCTGTCCTTTTCGTAATGAAATAGAAAGAAAAAGATGCACTAAACTTAAATTTAGTTTAGTTTGTGAACAACGGAATTGGCACCAATAAAACGTTTTTTTTTTTTTGGTGGCTTGGCCTTGGTGTGGTCGCCAATGCGTTTACGCTCAGACGTTCAAAAGGTAAAGACAGGATAGGATTAAGGTAGGATTTTAAAAACTCCATAGCTAGGAGGTCAGATAGGCAGTCGCTCAATGTAAAATACTTGTATTCAGCTGCATCAGGTTAGACTCAGATGTTCAGTATAGTGGAAAAAAAAAACAAAAACAAACAATACACACAAAGGATGGGCAGTTCAGCCTTTAAGAGCAAAATAAGCGATATGTCCATACATTTTTGCCCACCCTCCTTTGATTGCAGACAAAGTATTAACTTAACAAAATAAAGTTTGTCCTTTGTGAAGGACAAAAGGTGAATTCTTGATTCCTATTGTTTATATTCTGTTCACACACTCGCGGAATTTTAAAACCTGGTACAAAAAGGTTTCCTCTTATTCACATTATTAAAATACTAGCTTCTGTCCCGCGACTTCGTCCGCGTGTAATTTCGGCTCCGACCCTTCGCGTCACATCCCGTTGCCCACCCGCGCGTCGCGCTATTACTTCGTTTTCACATAGCGTTCTTTCTGGCTTTTTTTATTTTTGCCCGGCTCCTTAGATACAGCGTGATAATAGCCACCTTCTCCGGGAATTGGGCTATCAAATACAAAAAGAATTTTCAGAATCCGCTCAGTAGTTTCAGAGATTAGGTACCCCCTACATACAAACTTACAAACAAATTTTACCTCTTTATAATATTAGTATAGATGGTTTTTTATTTGGTCTGAGGATAATATTATGTACGGTATTTCTGTTTAAATTTAATTTAGTTTTTTTTCTTTCGTTCTGTAGTGAACTGTCATTTCACCTGACGCTAGGCATTGACTCTATTGACAGCTCACTTCAACTAAGTTTTGTGAGAGCAAGATCTTTTCAGAATAGCACCGCTGAAGCTTTTTCAACACGCATAACGACATTTAAATCACAATCGAAGCTTCAGACGCCATTTTCCCATAACTTGGTCTGTTCGTTAGATTCCCGCCATTCTAAAGTCGTCGACGCAAGCGCATCCGAGAGGCGGAACTCAAGTAATAGGCGCATTCCGCCGACCAGCCTGTGAATACCGACGTACTTACGATCTTCCAATGGCTTAGGAAGCCATTAACGGGCTCCTCGCTTAATGCTCGAACATAATACCTTCCCATTGTTTATATCGATTTAAGGAACAAATTGGAAGTTTTGTCCTTATTTTTGTTAAGGGTTTGTTCTTTCAAAATCACAAGTCATTTCGGTAGTGTCAATAATGGATGAAAAATTGTATTTCTTTTAATTCTATTCCGGTGTGATTGCGTCACACACATAGAATGACAATCATTTTTAACCGACTTTCCAAAAAGGAGGAGGTTCTCAATTCGGCTGTTTTTTACAGTTCAGTCACGTTCATTGCGCTATTGACGCTGTTAAGCAGACAATTTTTTTAAACCTATGAAGCAATGGATTAGGAACTTCCTTCAAAAACCTCGGATTCTGATTGATTGATTTAATAATAATAATAATAGGTGTAATACCTAAATCTCTCACACTCTACAGATGCCTAGTCAGACACTTTACATGCTCCAAAAAGCCACCATCCTTAACACCTGTCGCAACACCCGAAAGTTCCTGACTTCTTCAACATTATCATCCACTTTTTCTATTTAAATTTCGCCTTACATACTTGGTCCGACCCGTGTGTAAGGTTTCTTAAACTCTCTTAAATGAGAAGAAACGTAAAGAACCGAAAATAATTTAATTTATTTTATTATTTTATTTATTATTAGGAATTTCCTTCAAAAACCTCGGATTGCGATTGATGATTTGAGGATGCTCGTTGAATTAATGCAAATGCCATCACTCTATTAGCAAGATCTATAAAAAAATACCGATAGCTATAAAAGCTTCTGTTTAAGTAATCATTTAATTAATGTTAGCCCCACGATTGACGTCGGGATTGGCAACGGGAATCCTAAACTGTTTACTGTCATTATAGTCTGTTTAATTATTTTCTCGAACAGCAGCAAAATGAATAAACAATCCTCGGTCGCACAAATTCACAATCATTGAAGCCTATTTTATTTCGACTTGAGCGAAATGGCTTCAGAACAATCTATCAAACGCTAAAAAATATGAGCAACTTTCAACAGTTATGTTTCAAGAAATGGAGCAGCACCTTTTGAAGGATATTGCTAATCCATCGCTACATGAGTTTGAAAAAATCGTCCGCTCAACAACGTTAGTGACGCAATGAACGTGGGTGAACTGTCAAAATGAAAGCAATTGGACGTAGTTAAACGAAAAGGATCCAATCCACAACCTGGTCAAAAATGAGTTACGTGTACCAAACTGATGCTAAATTAAATATCGATACTATCGGTGAGTGAAATAGATCCAAGCAAAAAACAACAGTTTATCATTTTGATCAACCTCAGAACCAGCCCACGTGCACAGAAATATAAAAGAATTTTGTTAACTGTACATAACGCCGCCGCCGCACAGTGGAACGAATGTATGGGAGCGGTTGGACGTAGACATGTCCGAAAAATAAGAGTAAAATTATGACAAACTAATGATGCCATCTTATTCGATTACTTAATGCCTTCATAAATTGTGGTGATGAATTTCTTCATAACTCCCATATTTCGGGAGTAATTTGAGAAAATGTGAAATTTTACTATGAAAATGAGTGTATCGAGCTCTCTCCCTCCTGATTCCGGGCTTGTTTCAAGTAGCGGTCTCTAATATCGTAATGCTATTACTAAGAGCTATATTTAATACTAAGACACATAGTGCGCCAAATGTGCACTTTCTGGGATAAAAGGAAATGAAAATTTAAAAAAAAAAACGTTTTTTCCCCATTTGTATTTACTTTAAACCGCAGACAGACTTATTAAGAGGTCTATAAATATATTATATATATACAGAAATATATATTAACAAAAATATTCACAAGAACTGATGAGAGTATGACTTTTAAGTAAGTTGATAATAAATTACCTAGTTTCATTAAAAGTACAATAAATAATTAAGATGTAAGCTCTAATTTACTAAGTTACACATTTTAAAACAATAACATCATTTAATTATCTTCGTCATCATCATCATCATCAATTAATTCAAATTCAGAATCGATGTCCGCTAAATCATTTATGTTAACAAATTCGATATCACTTTTCTCAGAATCCGTAAGCTCATAAAATTCCTTAAAAGAAGATTTTTTTACAAACTTATTTCCTTTTGGACGGATACTTGTAACAAGTGGATCAGAAGACAGTAAAAGATTGTGCATAATATCTTCATTGCATGAGATACTGCTATGCTTTCGAGAATGCCCCTCTCTATATTTTCTAAAATCTTTATTTCTAGCCTCAGATGCCTCTTCGGATAGAAAACCAATGGGCACAATTGACATGTTCTGAACTATGTCTGGCCCATGCATTAAAATTTTATGAAGTGAAGAAGGCATATAATACCATGGGTATAACTCCACGTAAAGCTTAGCAGTATCAAAGCAGAACTCTCGGAATTTAGTTACGTTGATCTTCTCTCCTGATGAAATACACTGCAAGATCACACAGATTTTTCTTAAAAGCATAGCATCTATTCCGGTCAGTTCAGCAGATTTAGTGTAGTTTTCAAAAAATCTCCTTGCCGAGTTGCCATTGTTGGTGGATCCACTGCCTTGTTTCACAACATCGAGAAGTAAGCCCGTTTCTCTTCTTACAGCCTCTTGAACTCTTTTCTTCCTGTCATCAACTTGCCTTTTTGCTATATCACCCCTTACTTGCCATGATTTTATGTCTAATTTGTAGGAAATGTGTAATAAGCATTCCATTGAGCGAATCCAAGCGTGAAGGGTGCTTAAGCTATATTTATACATGTCCTCGTTTGCGTGTTTATCTTTGATTAACTCTAAATTATTCATTTCTTTAGGACAAGCCTTGCATATGTCACACACTGAAGCTGCTGTATTGGATATAATGGAATGAATTTTACCATCAATCATTGTCAACAGCAGTTGGTGTTTGACACTAATTCCATCAGTGATGGTGGATGGAGTTAAGGCTTCAATCTCTGCTTCGATTTCAGCCATCTCTCTCTGCACATTTTCTTTGGTTTCCTTTATAAACTTAAACAATATTGGCCGGCAAAATGAAGTGGAAGATGGTCGCTCGTTTTCCCAAATTGTTACACCTTTTGAGACGAGCCGCAGTGGTACAAGACTAATCATAAAATTACTAGCAAGATCGATTTGCTCATCTTCACTCGTCCTTTGATGATAAATGCTTTGGCTAGATGATCCGTCAAAACCCCATTTGCTGGTCAATACGAGCTGTTGATTGGGATCAACAGGGGTTTCTAACGACCTAATAAGTCTTCTTGAGGTTAAATCCATCAAGGCTTGTAATTTGATTTTTGCAGAGCTCTCTGTAACTGTGAGATCTTCTTTGGCCGGATAGCACTTAATTTTTTCTTTAACCAACATGTAGTAACTCGGGTATTGAAGAGCTCCTTCTTGAGTGTTGAAATCCCGAAGAGTGTTATAGCGCCATTTCGATAAGTTCATCGATACATAAAAAGCCAATGCCTTCAAAGGGGATATTTCCCGTACCTGAATTGATTTACCTTCAATGAAGGCTTTGATTTTTGAGGCCTCTTCTGGATTCTCCGTCAAGTATTTCATAACATAAGCTGTATCGCTTTGTCCTGCCTTTTGAAGCGCCCTTTCGGCCGAAAACATAATTTCAGCGCTGCTACTGCTGCATGAAAGACTATCTTCAGTGCGTCTTCTTTTTTGCCGGTTACTAAGGTCCTCAAAAGATTTACGAGGACTAGGATGTGTACAAGTTGAAGCATCAGATTTAGCAGGAGAAATTATGGGCTCGATGACGTCACTTATATTTTCTGTAGAAGGTTCCATATTTTCATTCTGTAATTCCGGCCATTGAATTGCAGCCTGTAGCCAAATCTCATGTTTCTTCCGAAACTTATCTGTGCTTCTTCCAGACTGTGTCCATTTTGCATAAATGCGGTAGCAAAATCGACGACACCAGTCTTTTAAACTTGTTTCAGCACTTTCACATAACTGAACACAACTGTTATCTTTTAAAACACTGAACAAATAGTTAAAGTCGCGTAAATCTTTATGTGCGCGTGCGCATAAAGCAACGTGAATATCAAGATTTGTATTAAAATTTGGAAAATACATTGCGAGATTAGCTTGGATACAACGAGGTGTAAATCAACACTGATTTTAAAGTTACTAATAGTGACCTATTTATATAAAATCCAGGTATCCCAGGTATCCTTTGTTAAATATTGCAAGGTAATTAGTTATTGTGATAATTAGTAAATGATGCATGCTAAATTAGTGTATTAAGAGCCATTTAGTAATTAAATAATAGCAATGTTCTTATCAGTAATCATTAGTGCATCAGTTTTATATGTAAACCTTAAGTCCCTAATTATATATCCTAATTAGCTTATATCTTCTCTAATTGGCTGCTCAGAAATGTTATTGTAATAAGGTAAACCTTTAGAAAAACGGTTTTAATCAACAAAATAAACAAAAAATAAAAAAATTGTGTTATAAAATAAACATCACTCTTTATCCCAGAAAGTGCACATTTGGCGCACTATGTGTCTTAGTATTAAATATAGCTCTTAGTATTAGCATTATGATATTAGAGACCGCTACTTGAAACAAGCCCGGAATCAGGAGGGAGAGAGCTCGATACACTCATTTTCATAGTAAAATTTCACATTTTCTCAAATTACTCCCGAAATATGGGAGTTATGAAGAAATTCATCACCACAAGTTATGAAGGCATTAAGTAATCGAATAAGATGGCATCATTAGTTTGGCATAATTTTACTCTTTTTTTTCGGACATGTCTACGTCCAACCGCTCCCATACATTCGTTCCACTGTGCGCCGTGTCTAATACATTCAAACTCTATGGTACAGTAGAAAGGGCAAGATGAACTCATGCGCTTGCTTCTAATAAAATAAAATGGCGCCTTGAACACTTACTACTTAGTACTTCTATAAAGATAAAATAATTTCTAAAATAACTATAATTTTGATAAAACATAAAATCTAAAGTAGTATCTAAGACAAAGTCACTTTTTGCTAAGGTACAATATCGAATAGAGAGAACCAGTCATCAGTAATTCGAAAAACTCTGAAGGAGCCGTAGTATTACAAGTAACTTGAAGTTACATCACATAACAGATGAGCAGGCAATTTCATCAAGGTAACAGAGATTAAATGCAAAAATAACACATAATGACGTGTCAGTTGCGGGTTAATTACGTAACAAGTAGCAATGGGTTTAATTTTGACAGTTCAAAAACATTCATACCCATACTAATATTATAAATGTGAAAGTAACTCTGTCTGTCTGTCTATCTATCTGTATGTCTGTCTGTATGTATGTTTTCACGCCTAAACCGCTGAACCGATCGTCATGAAATTTGGCAGAGATATAGCCTGGGATATGGAGAAGGACATAGGCTACTTTTTTACGCGATAACCGACATCCACGCGGGCGGAGCCGCGGGCAAAAGCTAGTTAGCAATATCCTTCAAAATCATTCAGATTGTGATTGATTGTGTTACGAAATTAAGACACCTGAAACTAGCTCTAAACTTAAATGTTCTAAGTATTATGTCTACGAATATGAATTAGCAACAGACGGGTTAGAAAATATTCTCCCTGTGTATAAGAAAGCCTATTTACTATTCATTTCATTGTGTAAAACCAGTAGCTGTTATGTGAAAATGTTTTACCGTTAAAGGTAAGTAAATTACTTCCTATTAGGCTTTTTAGGGTCCCGTAGCCAAAGGGCAAAAAACGGAACCCTTATGGATTCGTCATGTCTGTCTGTCTGTCTGTCCGTCCGTATGTCACAGCCACTTTTTTCCGAAACTATAAGAACTATACTGTTGAAACTTGGTAAGTAGATGTATTCTGTGAACCGCATTAAGATTTTCACACAAAAATAGAAAAAAACAATACATTTTGGGGGTTCCCCATACTTAGAATTGAAACTCAAAAAAAAAAATTCATCATACCCATACGTGTGGGGTATCTATGGATAGGTTTTCAAAAATGATATTGAGGTTTCTAATATCATTTTTTTCTAAACTGAACAGTTTGCGCGAGAGACACTTCTAAAGTGGTAAAATGCCCCGCCCTGTAACTTCTAAAATAAGAGAATGATAAAACTAAAAAAAATATATGATGTACGATACCATGTAAACTTCCACCGAAAATTAGTTTGAACGAGATCTAGTAAGTAGTTTTTTTAATACGTCATAAATCGTAAACCGCAATTTACTACAATGTTAAGTTTTCTCTTGGGATAAAGTCATCCCAACTACGGAACCCTTCATTGTGTGTGGTCCGACACGCACTTGGCCGGTTTTTTTTTCCCATTTTTGGGAAAGTATGTGAAAATACTGTTGTTGCATTGATTAGCATGTCTATGTAAGCGCGGCTTAAACTGATAAGTAAATAAATAATAATAAACGAATCAAATAATCTAATCAAAATTAAAGGATCTGAAAATAATAATTACTGATCTTAGATCCTAATTTGAATCGAAGATCAGTTCAGAACATAGGTACATGTAAAAATAAAATAAAATTTACGATCGAAAAAAGGATAGAAGAACCAATCGGCTTAGCCGCCAATTTGATCTTACTTTATGGCGGCAAGCTAAGTCTATGAAAACGGCCACAGATTATAATAATGATGAATAGATTTTATATTTTCAACTTTTTTTATTAACACCATAATAAGCTGCGTCGGTACGCATTATGATCATTATTCAAAGATTTGTTCGAACTTTGCAGCTACTTGTATAGAGGCCTACGCCTTGAGGTAGGTAGTGGGTTCATTTCCTAGGTCATTAAACATCATTTTCTTTGTTGTGTTGATGGTTAACTTTGTAATTAGGTAGGAGAGCTGTAGAGCCAGGATGTAGGTAAACCAAATTAACTTTACAGAACAAATGAAATAAAAATACCTAAACAAAATTGAATTGTCCGTTTGTAATGTTAAAGTCAAAAGTCAAAGTCAAAAACAGCTTTTTACTAAGTTCATATGAAAGTATACATATACGGGACTTAATAACAAAAACTCAATTTTTTTTTAAATTGTCTGTATTTCTGTTTGTTCCGGCTGATCTCGGCTAGACCGATTTTGACGGGACTTTCACTGGCAGACAGCTGATGTTATGAAGGGTACTTTTATTTTAGAAAAAGCCACGCGGGCCAAGCCACGGGCATGTGCTAGTACTTAATAAAAAATTGTGGCTGAAAACTACTTCCCCCCGACCCTTGCTCGACGAAGCGCCAGCCCGCGCCGCAGCTGAGCCTGTAGCTTTAAACTCCCCTATTAATAATAATAACCCTGATTTGATCCAGCCTGTCCCTAGCTGTCCACCCCCCGACGCTGCCCTAAGCCGAGGTTCGTACAGGGGGTGCCCTTAGTTAGCGTGCAGTCGTTTAGTTTATAAGTTTTATGCCCTGGCTGGAAGCTTTTAGTTTCGCTTAAGGCAGCGACAGGAAAGTCCGGTTAAGGAGTCACGACCTCTCAAGGTCAACTCCGAGAAGCCATAGTAAAAAAAAAATGAAAACTACTTAGCAGAATATTTTTGTTTCGGAAAAAATAAAGAAAGATTTTCTTTATTTTTAGCTACAACTTTTTTAATCAGTTGACTAATTGACTGACTGTACCTACCTACTGTTCAAACTTCCTAAGGCACAATGGCAGGATGCCCAGTTTTTGAGCTCAAGGGTGCGACTTCGTTTCTTTTTCACAAATTACAAAAATCGGAACTCAGTGGTCTCGGGTCGATTTTAAACTTTTGCTTACCGTCAACTTCGTCAACATATAGGGCCAAGTACTTCGGTAACCCAGGTACCCTACGTGAGATTGTCAGTAACACCAAGGCGTTGCTGGCCTTCTTTGAGGAGTTGGGATGGATCGCATAATCGAATTCCCATCCTTACGCAAAATACGCGCATTGACGTGGAGTTGCGGACACCAGTGTTACCGTCAACTTTAGCATCTTTAATTTCCATGAGCAACTTTACCCATGAATAAAGTTGCATTTTACCTACATAAATAGCTCGATTACTACAAATACCAAAAAACACCGTTGATCATACAAAATACTATTTGTAAAATATTTGTGTAAGAATGTCGCGAATTATTTATTTCTTACTAGAACTTCATCCGTGTGAAATTTCTTGTTCCCCCGTTCCCCAATTTGTTCTCAAACCATCAAAAAAGTTGTTGGATACAATTAATTTTCTTCATATTTTTTATTTTCGTGAAATTTTCGAATGTTTTAAATGTTTCTGCTAATCGGGCGGAGACAAATCAAAAAAATCAAAGACAAAAATCGGTCATTCTTGAGTTATAAAAATGGTGTAACTAACCCGACTTCGTTTTATATACCCAATTAGATTTTTATCTATGAAACGTAGGTAACCTTTTAACAAACATCTTAATAAGTACCTAATTTGTTCACCTTCAGAACTAATTTGTAAGTCAAAACAATTAAATTATTGTTAATAACACAGCATCGTTACAAACGGCAAAATTACTTAAAATGACATCAGAGATATTTTAAAACATCACGTTACATAACTCGTCAAGTTAATAAATACTTCATAGCAAACGAATAAAAGTGGTCGATGGTGCCTATTCCCTTGTTCACAAACTAAACTAAATTTAAGTTCAGTACATCTTTTTCTTTCTATTTCATTAAGAAAAGGACAGAAGATAATTTTTTAGTTTAGTCCGGTCAAATTAATCAGCGCCTGTCACTACTCCATACAAGTTTAGACGTGTTAAAAACTTGCCTACTAAAATTACGTCAATTTACGTCAAGCGCTGATTAATTTACCTTCAGATTTCCACCTGTTTCGGTGTCTTCAGAATTCTTTAGGCAGTGTCAGGTTAACATCACGAGAGGACTGCCAAAACCACTTGTCGCGGTATTTTGATCAGAAGTCCCAAAATTTCTATAGCAATGGGATCATGACCTACAAGATGGCAAAAAGTTATCGAAAAAAATGGTACCTACATACTATAGTTAAATGTAAATAAACTATATTATAAAATATTTTGAATTTTCTTAAAAAATGCGAAGAAACTTTCCCCAACCTATTATTTATATGCATAGCCTAATAGGCATTCCACAAATTCCTGAAAAATTTTTGGGACAATAATTTGGACGTGTAGGATTTCATGAAGTACTTACCGTGGTTAGTATGTCATCAAAGATACCTACTGTACGGTGGCCAGCACATCGAGTTACCAAAAACTGTCAAATTTTCTCGTTCTATTCTGAACTTAATCTTCAACAATTTAAAGTTTAAAATCGTTTAGAGAAATTTGACCGTTTCGTGTAGATTTTTGTACTGGCCACTGTACTACCTACTACACCCTCATTCATAGTGCCGATTAGAGTAGATACGCAGTGGCGCCCTCATCGTTTGTTCGGCGATTTATTTTATTTTAGAATGAAATTGAAATGAACATTGTTATGTTTTATTGTAATCCTTAATACGGAGCTTAATGGCCACTTATAACGCTTTGTCTTCTTCTATGAAATGTCTAATTACTGACGAGTGAAAGAGAGAAATCGGTGTGTAACTATACAGACGTTATACAACGTTTATTAGTAATGGGGTAAAACGACTGTTTGTAATAATAGTTTTTACGTAAATAGTCTTGTGGATAACAACGTAACGTGGTTATTTTCTGCATTTTCATTCTAAATTAAAAGAAATCACCGAACAAACGATGAGGGCGCCACTGCGCGCTCCGTACCCTCTTAATAGAGGAGGTGCTACTGCTGAGCATGAGGTCCTGGAGCTCCTGGACTCGATTCCCAGATCGGGCAAAGCGTTATTGGGTTTTTCCATTAAGAATTTCTCAGTAGCAGCCCGGAATCTGGAGTTATGGCCGTTTGATGGCAATAGGCTCGCCCCATATTACATGGGACTTAAACAAAACTGGCGAAATGTGGGTGTTCCTACTATGGGTACACCTATGCATAAAATTTCGGGGAAACAATGTGATATTATGTTATGTTATTTATTATTAATATTATAATTGCGAAAATAACTCTCAACTGTCTGTCGGTCTGTCTGTTACCTTTCCACACCTTAACTACTGAACGCATTTGGATGAAATTTGGCAGACGAATAGACCATGACCTGGGTTAGGACATAGGATACTTTTATCCCGGTATTAAGGCTCGCCCAGACTGGCGCGATATCGCGGGCGCAACAAGGGTCGCGCTGCCTGTCGCGCCCGCGATATCGCGCCAGTTTGCGCGGGCCTTTACATTCTCATGGGATAACTTCCGACTTCCAAGCGGGTGAAGTCGCGGGCAAAAGCTAGTAATGTAATAAAGAGCATTTCTACAGCCATTTCCCGAGGACATAGCTAAAACGCGACCCGTTTCTGAGCATTCCAAACGGAAAAGTTTAACAGCACTTTTCCGATAAGAAATCAAAGTTCAATGCTAGCATTGTATGCTCGGCTGACACACACCGATGTAAAATATTGGTAAACCTATAAATACCGCTCCTAGTATTATCACATCACAATCATGTACAAAAACAATATTGTTTACACGCAACAACATAAACAATAAAAGCAATCTCGAATACCGCTGCAGGCACAAATAGTCCGCTCGTGCGCAATCAGAGACACGCAGCAAGCAATCCTACGTCAAAATGTTATAATTTTGAAGCTCTACGAGGTCGGTTTAAGTAATCCTTGCAACGAACCGTAACAATTCATTCATTGCCTTACAAACCGATGCAAATGAACGGTCCGCGAATGGGTACCGACACCGACCATTTATCGACTACTATCGACCAAACCACAATACTAGACACAGAAGGCATTCTATATTTAAAATTAGAAAAGTAAACAAACCTCTTTGAAGAGTCGTTGAAGCGGGGTGTCCTTTAAAAAAAAAACAATCACTGAACGGTTATGAAACACTGTTGTAACGGGCACGATTGACAGTTTACGACACAATATGGGTCCCGCGATCGTATTCCGACTGTGTAATGCCGCGACGTGCGTACGCGCTGCTCGTTCCGCGCTGACTGTCTGCCTCACGAGACGTGCCCAGTGAACGTAGCATGACCTTCCTGCCCACAGAGCCTAGCAATAGAACCTCTTTTCCTTTTTGAGACGTGTCCCCAAAATTAATGACCTTCTAGGAAAAATAAGAAATGTCCTTTCACAGAGGAAATTCTGGACACCCGATACTACAAAACGGTGACCTCGTACAGATGCCTGTAACCTGTAACAATAACTGGAGTATCACAATGCTATGTGTATGATTTACAGTTTTCCACTTATGTAGTTTTCCACACACCTATCATTTGTAGAAATTGCCATGGTATTGAAAAAATCACCAATGTAGCACCTCTACCTTGAATTTCTTTATGAATGAGATAAAAAGTCTCCTAGAAACAGGCGCGACACGCGACGCGACACAAAGGCAACTGCGTGCCGCGCGACGAGCGGTCTCTTTGTGTCGCATCGCGTGTCGCGCCTGTTTGTAGGAGCCTTAATCCAGGTACAGAATGAAAGCAAAAATAATGACCATTTGCAGTTTGTACAATTTTGCGGCAAGTAAATGTTTTTTTTTTTTTGCTGTTCATGTGGTACACATGGCCACAAATCAAGCTTATTTTCAATTTAGGCTGATCTTGCATTATAGAGGATTTCCGTACAATGAGGGGTCAGCTTATACTGGAAATTTATAGCTTGATTTGTGGCCGTGTGTACCTAATGTCATCTACAAACTACCCTTCCGAAAATAATCCTTGGTTAGAAGTGACATTCTAAACTCGTGGAAGAATCTCATCATTTATGTTTTTATTCTAAGTTTACATTATTGATGAAGTCTTTGTTTGAAATTAGAATGTACAAATTAAAAATTGTATTATTCATTTCCAAATAATAATCACCTAAATAGATCACCAGATTTCTATATGAATAGCTTAGCATTAATAGGAAGGTGCTTACCCGTCTATTCTTTTTATAATCGTATTCGTAGCGTAACTGCGTAACGATTTGCATCATTGCGGTTACAACGGTGAAGAAAGTGTTAACAGGTGATTTCAGTCGAGTACTTCATCATAATTAATTATTGCGTATACTGTGCGAAGTAAAGTTATGTATGCTTACAACGGAACTGTTTTATGTTGCCATATTGATTTTCTTCCATTATAGCAGAAAATAATATTTGTGAAGTCACGTTAACTTCAGCAGATAATCTTGTCATCTCTCGCATTTTTTTCTTAAAATAAAAGAAATCTGATGATTGCAAAATCAACCCCATATTATTTGTTACAAACCTACGAAAAACGATGGATCTCAGAAAATTATTATCAATTTAATTAACTTTTACTTACATTCAAAATATCGGTTTAGGTTTTGGCCAAAACTAGTAGAGGAGCCGTCAATTCGCTTACGGTTTTGGCTGAAAATGATGTGGTTCGATCGGACCCAGATAAAAATAATTATAATCATCGTAATGGTCGAATAATACACTTTCAGTGGTGCAACATTAGCTGTCAAAATCAAACTGACAACCATGAGATCTGTCGTCTGTCACTGTCACCCGATGTCAAATTAGGCTGTTTTGCTGTGGTTTTGCTTGATTTTGATATGACCTAAATCTGTTTAATATACGCATTAATTAGATAAAAAGCAACGTCGTTAGATAAATCAGAATGCATCACTTGAGAAAACTCGTTACAAATACTGGTAAGCTAACCTTTCCAAAATAGGTTATGTTTTGAAAAGGGTTTCTAAATAAAATACTTTCTGTACAGTTTATGCTAGAAAATGTTACTAGTTCCAATAAAGTTTATCAAAAAGCTAACATTTGAGGTAAATACATCATCTTCTAATAATAGTATTCAAATTATAAGAGAAAAGTTAAATAAGTACAGTAGGTAACGATAGAACAAATCTTTACATTAAGCAAACTTAGGGAGAATGACTTATTAGTAAAGGCAAGGATTTTAAAACAAAATAACCTGAACAGCTGCAGCTATTCTTGTATTTTTTTTTATCCTCAACGGGAAAGCTCTTAGCCTTCGTCTCACTTGATAGTAAGTGACGATAAAGCCGAAGGTGGAAGCGAACTTCACCCGGAATCCTCAACCACAGAGGTACTGGCTATCTTACCTCAAACTGACGAAACACAACAAATGCTGTTGACATTATTGTTTTGGCGACAGACTTAGATAAGATGGCGGTAGCTAGCCAGGCAGACTTAGAACAAGCCTTACCACCAACCAAACCAAGCAGAATAGTTGGCTCTGCTGGGAATCGAACCCGAAACCTCTGAGTCTGAAACAGGTGGTTTTACCACTAGACCACAAAGTCAAATAAGCCCGGACAAACATTAGCATAATTAGCCTTTATCATTCTTCCTGCTAGGACACTGGCCTCCTTTATTTAACACTAGCTGCCTGGACGGAAATTATCCTGTCAAAATTTAAATATGACCTTCAGTTCAAACAGAAATCCTTTCCATAAAAAACCTAATTCGGACTATTATGAACATTTTAAAACAAAAAATAGCCAAATCGGGCTACCCTTTCTCAAGACATGCGCTACCAATGAACAGCATTTTTTTTTTTATATAATAATATCAACTTTAATTAATAAAAACTTTAAAATGCTCTAGTTTAAAGTTGCCAACATGTCGTTTGGTAAAAATTGCCTTTCAAGCGTCAATATGAACATTTTATAAAACAAAAAGATTCCAAACTGGGCCAACCGTGCTCAAGCAATGTGCTTATCAACAAACATCATTTTATTTTGATTTATTTACATAGATAATATAAGATCGATTTATTTTTTATTTTTCAGTGAGCAATGAGCGTAAGAAATTTTTTAGACTGCCTCTATTCAAAGACACCTTCAGATGTTTGGGTACAATAGAAACTCCTACTGAAAGTCGAACATCTCAGAAATTGATTCCTAAGGGTATTCTTGGGCAGCCAACATGTCACACACATCCTCATTTGATAATGGACGACCATTTGACATGCGGCATAACGCAGGCTGAGTATAAAGAGAGACGGGAACGATTTGTGAGCAAGTTGGTTGGAGAGGTGGAGAATATGCATACTACACACATTGTAAGTTGTCTTCTTATTTCAATTTAATAATATACGTTTAAAGAGCTTGTGGCTAAGTATTAAGAACCGCACGGGTCGATCGATGAGGTTAAGCTACGCTTGCTGCGGTTGGTCCGTGGATGAGTAACCATCTTTACATACCAAGACCCCTGCATGCCTCAGAAAGCACGTTAAGCCATTGGTCCTGGCTGTCATTTGTGGATCTTTGACAGTTGTTATGGATCGTTAGAAGCCCGAAAGTCAGACATCCAGTCTTACCAAGGGGTACTACCCTGTAACTGAGTTGCGGAGGTAAGATAAACAGTCGCTCCATGTAAAATAATGGTATTCAGCTGCATCTGGTTAGACTGGAAGCTGACCCCAACGTAGTTGGGAAAAGGCTAGATGCAGATGCTGGTAATATGGGCTGGTGTCCGCAACTCCACGAAAATGCGCGTATTTTGCGTACAAGGTAGATGATGAGTATACATTTAAATATTATATTTTTACTACAAATCCCAGAGTATTTTTAAATATTCCTCATATCTTAAAAGAAAAGTCCTGCCTGATTTTCTCACTGATTGACTGACTGCCTCATCAATGCCCATCCTAGAAAATTGAAATATTTCTATTTATGATGTAGACTACAAGGAATAATCTCTGATTTTCCTAAATTCCCACACCATTCAACGGTGGACGAAGGCAATTTTTTTGGAATATTTTAATCCTGTTTAAAATACTCTTACTTACACCAATTTGTTATTTATTAATTTTAGGAAAACTTACAGCTAATACATTTTATAACTAGTTCAATGTTTAAAGATGGCCAATTACAAGCTTCCACTAACAATTAATGTGAGTAACATTAACAAATACGCTAAAACAGCGAAGTACAAGAGATACACATATATGCATTATCTCACGCTCAAAAAATACAATAATAAAGAAAAGACAAAAATATATGTTCATACATCAAAAAATAAATTGTTCAAACTTTTCTTTACTTCCTTAACGCTACTAGTAAATAAATCTAAATCGACATCCTGACACACCATATTAAAAGTACGACAAGCTCTTATCACGTACGAGTTCTGTCTGTAGATAGTTCTGTTCTGACTGTTATACAATAGGCCCAGTCAAGGAATTAAAATGTCAAGCGCTTTATTTAACATTATTTTTACTTGCACCTATATCAAGGTATTGCCAACATTTTGACACTTCTAAATGGTGACATGCATCCGCTATGTCGAAAAGGAATGTTTGAAAATTTTCGTTTGTACATACATAATAGAGATCGGATATTCGGATGCATATTTACCTAAAGTTAACTTTTAGCTATGAAAGTATGGAAGCAGCTTCTTAAAATATATTTTTTTTGTAAGAAAATATCCCGTGATGCCAGGAATACCGGCAATGCATAACTAGTAGGGTGTATAGTATGGAAGCGACTTCTAAAACATTATTTATTTGAAAATAAAAAACCTGGGAATCTTGGATTGCATAACTATTCAGATGCATATTTATTTAAAATTATTTTAACCCCCTATGCAAATATGTGTATGTAGGTTGTAAGAGTAAGGGTGGTGTGTCTGTTAGTTAAAATAAAAATAAAACACCGGAACCGCGGGATTTATTCGATACAAAAGCGCTTTCCATAATAGGAAACATCTCAACTTTAGGTGAGTATGCATCCAAATATCCGATCTCTATACATAACACATGATCTTATAAAAGTATTTCTTAATTTTTTTTTTTTCAGATAGTAATCCCAGCGGCTTGTAAACAGTACATGTCAGACAAAATACCATATGTGTTCAGACAGAATTCAGACTTCTTCTACCTCACCGGTTGCCTAGAACCGTCTGCAGTTCTAGTCCTGCTGAAGCCAGCACAAACAGACCAATTTCAGGTGAAGATAATCAATCCATGCTAATATTTTAAACAGATTTTGATGAAATTTGGCACACGGATAGACCATAACCTGGGCCTCAAGTCTGCTATTACAATAGTGTCAGAATGGTCTCTTCATTGTGAGTTTTTGACAGATTTGCCATACAAACACTGTCAAATACTCACAATGGCGAGACCATTCTGACACTATTGTAATAGCAGACTTGAGGCCCTGGTTTAGGACGTATCGTTATAGCGGGCTGGTGTCCGCAAGTTCACGTCAATGCGCGTATTTTGCGTATGAATGGGAATATCGATTATTCGATCCACCCTAGCTCCTCAAGGAAGGCCAGCAACGCCTTGGTGTTACTGACAATCTCACGTAGAGTACTTGGGTTACCGAAGTACTTTGCCCTGTATGTGGCGACCACCGGGCAGTTTAGTAGCACATGGGCTGCTGTTTCGTCGTCCTCCATGCAGGCCCTGCACAGCGGATAGTCTGTGACTCCTATGACAAAGAGGTGTTTATTAAATGACCCGTAGCCAGTTATAGCTGCTGTAACTGTACGCAGCTGTTGTTTAGTTAGTCGGAGAACCTGTTTCGTGAGGCGGCCATCAATTGTAGGGAGGTGTCAATTGGATCATGGTCTATCCCAGGGGTCGGCAACCTGCGGCTCGCGAGCCACATGTGGCTCTTTGGATGTGAAGCTGCGGCTCTTTAGTTCCATATGCAAATATAATTTATTTTATAAAAAAAAAAAAAAAAAAAAAAATGTTCTGAATCGATTAACGAGGATCAGGCAATATTTCTGTCTCTCAGCCACTTCTACTCGCTTTTCACCATACCCCTCCCCCAAAACTCGAATGAAGCCGTCGACGGATGTTTTTATGTATATATGAATAAATAGATTAGTTATCAAAAAGCTTTTTTTAATCAAGTACTATTTATTTGTTAGCAAGAAAAAAAATTGTGGCTCTTTAAAAACTTTGAAATTTTGTTAATTGTAATTTTTGACTCTTCCGACTCAAAAGGTTACCGACCCCTGGTCTATCCGCATGTCAAATTTTCGAAGCCGCGGTCAAAAGCTTCGACAATAATTTGAAATAAATACAGTCTGGCGCAAGACGTCACGAGCATGTCGTGCATTTCGGTGACGCGAACCTATAAGTTTCCCCCTACCAAAAATCGCTCAACGCGACTAAAGAAGTTTTCACTTAAACTAAACAAATAATAAAAAGGGAAAAAGCAATTATGTAATAATACAGGGATGTGAGTAATAGTAGGAGTAGTGATGTAGTGTGTGAGGGTGGGTGTGTGTGTGTGTGTGTGTGTGGGGGATGTATGTAAATTATTGAATAAATCAATCAACTGATAATATATACTAATCTCTGAATCTGAATACTTTTAATGTTCTGAAATCCATCCCTAAGTTTTACCTACTCTAAACGAAACAAACAAACCTATACCTTTATCTTTCCTACCTAGAGCATTCTATTCGTGCACGACAAGGACGCACACGCCGAGTTATGGGAGGGGCCGAGAACAGGCTGCGCAGTCGCCGCTAGATTGTTCGGTGTTGATGAGTCCAGGCCAGTCGAGAGCTTTGGCACTTTTCTGAATAAGTATGTTTATTTAAAACTTATTTTACCCAGTGCTATTCTATTAAATTACAACCCTGCAGATTGGTGATTGGTGAATTTTTGACCACACATAACAAACACTGCAACCACTCAACATAATAATATCATAGACTTCCAGCCACGAACATTACTAGACATAAAGATTTAAATTCAGTACGTGTTACAGGATGACAGTATCAAGCAAGCCAGCGCTTCTCTGGTACCACAACGAGTCCCCAGCAAATCCTGACATCCACAACATAGTCCGAGGAACCCTAAGAGGGGACCACAGCTTGGCCCTAATGGACCCCCAGCGTGCCCTACACTTCATGCGAGTAGTCAAGTCTCCAGCGGAGATTGAACTGATGAAGGAAACTTGCTATATTGGATCACAGTCTATCAATATGGCTATGGCTTGTACTAAACCTGGTGAGTAGTTTTTTTTTTTTTTTTTTAACTTGATTCCTATCCTGTTATGGTACTCTAAAGTTTTTAATTGATCGTGGCGATAGGTTGTAGTGGAGGAAAATGAAAGGTGAGTTGACGTTATCACATGTACGTATAATGAAGAACAGAAATAAAATTACAACAGTGCCAGTTAATCCTCCGTTATGTCGAAAATACTGCAGCATTCATTTTGAAATAAATATATGGTAAAGTTGAGGATTAATGTTAAGTACTATGTTAGCCGAAAACACGATTCCATAAAATTTTCACTATAGATTTATTTTTCCAAAGTTACCTCCAAATCGAATAAACCGCTGGTATTAAAAAAATACTTCAAATTAGATAATGAAACTTTGCATATTAACTGAACTAACTATAAAGCAGGTCTTATGTTATTTACTTTTTTAAATGACCATTATTTTCACCGTAAAACGAAATTACCTAAACTATCGGCGCCTTGGAGCCTTTTCCCTGCCGCCCTGTCTCGCTTGCTCGTGTGACCGGTAGCAATAGTGTTCGAGCGAGATACAGATTGAGGTGGCGCTGAGGTTGTATAGACTCTTAAAAGGCAAACAAGAAAGTATGAACGTCAAGAAAATGCGCAAGCGCAGCTGTGCGTAGAGGCGTGCAACGGCTAACTGTGGTGGGGGGCGGGGGGGCCCGCATTTGTCTGGTAGCCTCCCCGCTATACCCCTCGTTCACTACCGCCAGCGCGCGGCGATGTTGAGAAGAGCTGTCTTAAAGAGGAAAGAGACATTAAGTATTTATCATTGTTTTAAACGCAACTGAGGTCTGAAATATTTTTCTTAGTAAGTAATAATTTTTTAACAAGTAACTTTCTCAAAATAGGTACATGTTTAGGCATCATGAAATTGATCACTAACAGCTTATGAAACATTGAAAGCCTAAAATATCTACCAATAACTTTTCAATATGTTTAAGAGGATTAATTTGCAAAATGCATAACGAAGTTTTTTTTGTTATAGCAGGTTCTTAAATTAGTTAATACCTAAAATAGTTTATTCTTAAACATACCTACTAATTCGCAAAATAACCTATTATCAAAGGAACTAATTCGAAAAAAGAGCTAATCTAAAAATCCCTAATTCGCAATAGGCTATTCTCAAAAAGACCATAGGCAGAGTGTAATGTGCATAGTGGTAAAATTTTTAAAGCTCATAGAGAGTACTTGTTTTTCGATAAAAAAAAAATATATTTTAATTCGAGACGCCAAACCAAATCCAGTTAACTCAATCATTTATTTCAATAGATGAATTTTTCAAACCTTTGAAGCAATGGATTAGCAATATCATTCAAAATTCTGTGATTGTGATTAAAACTGTGTTACGCAAAAAGGGTACTGATCCTCTATAAAATATTTCCCTCCAGGGATTTCTGAACACATGGTGAACGCAGTCCTAGAGTACACAACCAAACAAGGGGGGGCAGAGCACCTCGCGTTCCCGCCTGTCGTGGCCGGCGGAGCCCGAGCAACTCACATACACTACGTCGCAAACAACCAGCTGTTGGGGGCCGATGAGATGCTGCTTGTCGATTCAGGTAGGTTGAGGAAAAGTATTAACGAATCTATTCATCATTTTCATCATTTCAGCCGAAAGACGTCCACTGCTGGACATAGGCCTCCCCCAATTGGGAGGGTTTGCCATAATCGCCACGCTTGGCAGGCGGGTTGGCGATCGCAGTATGGTGTTAAAAATGCATAGAGAATGCTGCTGCCCCTTCTCTAGTAAGTCCCTTAGTCGCCTTTTACGACACTAACGAGAGGAAATGGGGTGGTGCTATTCTTTACGTCCGGCACCACACGGCACGACACGAATCTATTATAGGAAGCATATTTTTTATAATTACCTAACCTGACTATGAAAGTGTAAAATCTAAAACCGGTCTAGGAGAGTAGTAAAACTCTTTTTTTTATGTGAAATAACTTTGTCAAGCTATTTTTGTCGAATGCCCCTTCACCGTCACTACCGTAGCACACCGTAGTCTGCTCTGACCCATCATCGCAGCTTTTGCCCTGGCAATGCTATATTTTATAACTTCTACATGATTTCAGGTAGTCAACGGTGGATGTACAACTCGGACATATCCCGGACGTGGCCGGTGTCTGGCAAGTTCTCCAAGCACCATAAGATACTGTACGAACTGGTCCTCAGTGTGCAGGTAATTTATTCATTTTAAAAACCGTACCAACAAAACTATCTCAGATGCCAGTAGACATGTGTATGATAATACTATAAATACAACCAAAATAAAAGTGAATCTATTTTCACACCGTTCATGAAACGCCTCTCAAAGCGTTTCTTTGACTCTGCTATAAAGCACCGCAATCGCCTGATTGCGGCGGCCGCCCGATACACTTCCTCCGCCCGATTCGTTGACCAAGACACACCCCCACCATTCCCGATGACGCTATAACCCTCCTCCAGGAGAGTAGTAGGGCTACTAGGACAGTTCGTAAATACAAAACCAGACCGCTGTCCTTCCGTCCCACCGCGCCGCCCCAGTCCACCCCCGCCCCGCCCCTTGCTCGAGCCAGCCCGCGCCGCCAAGCCGGTAGCTTTAAATTCGTCCTAAATTAATTTAACGCCCTAAGCCGAGGTCCGTACTCCGCAGGGGGTGCCCTTAGCATGCACATAGTCGCTTAGTTTATAAGTTTTATGCACGAGCTGGAGGCCTTAATTTCTTGAGGCACCCACAGAAAAGTCCGGTTAATGCCATTCCCCGACAAAAAAAAAACAGGTTCTATTTACGTTTGGCTACATGCTGTCATATCCCAACATCATGTCTTGACTAGCAATTATTTTAAGTACCTAATCTTCAATTCAGAATCTCAGATAATTTACATTCATCGCTAGTTACTCGACAATGGTGCCGATTAATTTGACAAGACTAAACAAAAATTTATCTTCTGTCCTTTTCTTAATGAAATTGAAAGAAAAAGATGCACTGAACTTAAATTTAGTTTAGTTTGTGAACAAGGGAATCGGCACCATTAGCGCTACATATTCTAAATTGATTTTTCAGTGATCATTTTTGTAATAAAAGGGCGTAACAAATTGGTATGTGATGTTTTTAAAATTGGTTTGAATTTGGTTACAATGGAATTTGAACTTTGTGATGTTTGCTGTTCCAAAATTAATAATTATCTTAGATTCTGAATATAGTGGACTTATTAAAATCGTTGGCTGTTTTACGTTTACAGACCCGTTTGATCGAGATTTTGGGCGAGCAGCGTCCACCTTTAGACACGTTGTTTGACAGCATGTGTCGACTGCTGGGCACACATCTGCAGCAGGAGGGCATCATCTCCAAGAACATTGGTGGTCCAGAACTGCTAGGGGTAAGAGATAATTTTTTGCTCAACAACGAGTTCTATTCAAATGACTTCCAATGTGTATGCAAAATCAAATGTCTAGGCTGAGAATCAGCACTTTTCGAATGTCAAAATTACTTAAGACAGTAGTAAAACGCCTAAATCCGGCTCTGGATGACCTGTTTTATTAATCGAATACATATATTTTTCTGCCTGGCCTTAAGTAGGGATGATGCCTGGGTAAAAAAAAAAAATACTGTTTAGTCCTTCAATCAGATAATAAAAAAATATTAGACTCGTAATTTTTGCTTTATCATATTAATAAAAAAATGACTTAGATAAAACACATTAAACTTGGGAGTGGGGGCTCGTTACGTCACAGCTCAGTATAAAATCTAGTGAGAAGTGACGTCATGCCACATTTGAACTCAATATATCGCCGTAATGTTTTGATTACGTAAAAAAAGAAAAAATACGTGTCCAATATTTTTTAATAATCTAAATGAGGGACAATTTTTTTTTTTTTTTTTGTCGTCATCCCTTTTGTACCTGTAACCTGTAATTTGTACGTGAACAGAAAGCGTACAGCCTGTGCCCGCACCACGTGTCGCACTACTTGGGCATAGATGTTCATGACGCGCCACTCGTGCGACGGAACGTGCCCGTCAATTCCAACATGATTGTCACTGTAGAACCAGGTGAGTTCGTTACTTATTTACGCAAACATACTTCACATAAAGGCCTAAAATACAGTTCGATCGGAAATGCGGGAAATTATTCGTTCTTTTCGCCCAAAAGCCTGAATGTGCTCGAATACGACGCGTACTGCGTAAAATCGTTCTTTGTCTGCAGACTACTTTGCGGGGAAAAAAACGTTGTTTAGGGTTCCGTACCTTAAAAGTAAAAAGCGGAACCCTTATTTATTTATTTATTTTATTTTATTATTAAAACTTTATGCACAAGTAAAAAAATACTGTACAAAGGCGGACTTAATGCCTGAGGGATTTTCTACCAGTCAACCTTACCTATAGGATCACTTCGTTGTCCGTCTGTCTGTCAGTCAGTCTGTCACCTCTACCCATCGTCGTATCTTTCGTGTGTACCCTGTACACTTTTTCTCAGGAACGCATGGGGTTATCAAGTTGAAGTTATTATCAAATACGTAGATCTACAGTCCCTTGGAGCAAAGTTTCTAAGTCAACGCAACAAAAAAATACGGCCATTTATGCGACATATTTTGATACTCGCAAATAAATCAAAACCGAGAAGCAAGAAGCAAGATCTCACAGCACAAGTAAAGGAAAAAGTCCGAAAATCGTAAATTTTTAGTAAAAATATTTTTTTTTTTTTTTTTAGCACATACTTTTGCAGTTAGAGAATTGACCGTGACCCCGTGAGACTATCGATTTATGGGAGACCTTGTTTTTTACCAACAATGTTAAGTTTGTTTTTGGGATAAATTCGTCTCAACTGAACGCATAATGAAGGGTTCCGTACCCTTCATTATGCGTGGTCCGACATGCACATGGCTGGGTCTTTTTTTTTTGCTATAGGTGAACTGCCAAGATTTTCAGTCGTATAATTTAATTACGTTCTTTCGTAAATAATCATCTGGCATGATTCGTGCTAGACTCTCAGGCTATATTTTAATAATCTGAAGAACTTGTCAGCTTTCATACTTCAACAGTCTATTACAAGGATGACGGATGTTAATAAAAAAAAAATATTTCCAGGAATCTACATAAGACCAGACGACTTCACAATCCCCAAAGAGTTCCGTGGCATCGGCATCAGAATTGAAGACGATGTTCTCGTCACAGATGGCGATCCAGTCGTACTAACGGACACATGCATCAAAGAAGTGGATGACATTGAAGCTGTTGTTGGCAAACATGGCCTATGAACATGGTCTTCAAAATTAAACGGCTTTTACTTTAGAAATTTAGGCCGAAATTTACTTAACGGGTGTAAAAAGACGCCAAAAGTCACTTATGCTCCCCGCTTGAGATCTTTTTAGGGTTCCGTAGCCAAATGGCAAAAAACGGAACACTTATGAAATCGTCATGTCTGTCTGTCTGTCTGTCCGTCCGTATGTCACAGCCACTTTTTAGTAGATGTAGATGTATTCTGTGAACCGCATTAAGATTTTCACACAAAAATAGAAAAAGAAACAATAAATTTTGGGGGTTCCCCATACTTAGAAAAGAAATACAAAAAAAAAAAAAAATCCTCAAACCCATACGTGTGGGGTATCTATGGATAGGTCTTCAAAAATGATATTGAGGTTTCTAGGATCATTTTTTTTTTTCTAAACTGAATAGTTTACGCGATAGACACTTCCAAAGTGTTAAAATGTGTCCCCCCCTGTAACTTGTAAAATAAGAGAATGATAAAACTAAAAAAAAAAATATATGATGTACATTACCATGTAAACTTGCACCGAAAATCAGTTTGAACGAGATCTAGTAAGTAGTTTTTTTTTTATTATAGATAATGGTACGGAACCCTTCGTGCATGAGTCCGACTCGCACTTGGCCGGTTTTTTAAATCTGTATTAGACCGGGGATGGCGAACCGCTATACATCATATCCACGTGGTATATTTTACTAATGAATATTTTATGTGGCCATGATGTGCTACCAATCTTGAATTAGTAACTACTGGAAAAAAACTAAATAGTTTCAGAATAATATTCTTTATTCGCAAACATAAATAGACGTTTACTATTTGTGTCATTATTTATCGTTTAAAATTTGAAACAACAAATTAGTGCGACTTCTCATCATCATCATTATTTCAGCCAAAAGACGTCCACTGCTGGACATAGGCCTCCCCCAAGCACCGCCACTTCGACCGGTTCTGTGCTTCCCGCATCCAGCGGATTCCTACGTCTTTCATAAGGTCATGGGTCCACCTTGTGGGAGGCCTTCCAACGCTACGTCTTCCGGTACGCGGTGCAACTTCTAGTAGATGCCAAATTATGTATATCAGGTTCACAGTTTCCCTTGCATTTACGCGGCAAAGATAGTCGGAATCGAAGCGTCAGTCGTTGCCGGGCGCGCTCAGATTTCTATGATTTGACTTGTGAGCTGTGACTTAGGAACCTAAATTGTTCAATTAATGCCGTGCTCAAATTATTTTGTCACGTCAATGGCACGCGTGCTATTTGTTCGCCATCCCTGTACTAGATAATCCTGGTCAAAAAACATTTTTAGAACTTTTTTCTTCACCTAACTTCAAATATTCCCACAACTCCTATTCCGTTGCATCCACGAACAAAGCCTAATAATCAGTCTCAAAAGTCTGACCGCCAACCCCTTCATCGCGGCCGTAAGACAGACAGCGATGAAGTGGTTGCCGATCCACGTCACAGTGTACAGTGAAGTGGGAGCAATAACTTCCCAGTCGCCATCCGGTGGCAACTGGGAATTTTATTCCCGATTGCCACCTGGTGGCAATCCATGTGGGGACTGGGAATATTCGCTACGTAATGCCTTTTTACACCCTGTATAAACGTTACATAAACCGTGCTTTGGCTGAGGTCTGTTTCCCGTCTCTACCTTACACTTGTAGTTCGACAGTTGTGTGACGAGACAGGAAGCAAAGTACGTTCTAAGTAATATTTAAAGATCTCGGCCTTACTTAGGACCAGGCGAAAATTCTTTGCTAAAAAAACCTACTTATATTTCGGCCGCCGAGAGAATGTGTTCCTGACTGTCAGTTGGACATGATTAGGAACTAATAAAGTTTAAATTCCTAAAACACGCTTTTCGTCAGGAACGCTTTGTCTCATCGGTCAGAGAATAGTTATGTTTGGTGTGAAATAAATGTTGCCATAATAATTTTGGCTATTCCCATTTAAAAGGACCACTAGAGGTTAGTTGCCAGATGTTAAAATGAAGTGTTACCATGTTTTTAAGGGAGGTGGAATGGAATTGGCTGATAGCCTTTTTAATATGAATTGTAAAAGCAATAAGAATTTGAATGGACTTCTCTTTGCTTTGTTTATCGACGAAGAATTCGGCGAACTACGTTTAGTCATTAAAGGCCCGTTCACACGTACCAAAAACACCACATCGCAGTGACAAAATGTGGGCAAGCAGTGGTTACGTGTAAATAGTGTCGCTGCAGCTTTCTTGCTGTTGCGTTGTGGTTATGGCTAGTGTGGATGTGGCCGGTCGCTAGTGAGCAGTCTCGCTGGTGGTTGCGTTGTGGCTGCGACGTGGCCTTGATGTGGTCGGTATCGCCCACACCGTTGATTTTGACGGTCAAATGTGGTCCGTGTAAATAAATTATTTATTTTCATACAAATTAACCCCGTCCATGTACAGCTTGGCCATAAAGAGTAGAAATTAAATAACATGGAACTAAAAAATTTCCATTCTAAATTGTTGTCATGTTTAAGCATTTTACGTCAAAAATGTGACAGTTACGTAGAAAGTAGCGCCCTCATTTAATTTCTACTCTTTTATGTCGCACTGTACTGTGGTGTGGTTGTAAGGCGTGTGATCTGGCCCAAAGCAGGGAGATAACGATTGTATAATAATTATTATAGTGATTGAATTGCTTACCTCAACAATTTTGTACCAGTCTACATTAAAATGTTGCTATCCTAAAAAAGCTGCCATTTTTCACACAACTGTTCGTAGAAAAAGCTCAAAAATAAACTTAGTGTACAATTAATAAAAAGTGATACTTTTGAAGTATTTATTTCGGAGCGTTTGTACTCGTATTGTATTTTTTTTTTTTAATTACCGTGTGCTGTTCTTAAGTTGTACAGAACACTAAATGGTTCCTTTGTAAATAGAAATTGTAAATAAGATAAATAAAAATGTTGAATTGCGTAATTGAGTTGTATTTTTTACCCGATAAGATCTTACTTATTGGCCACAGAGCAGGGAATCGTCGAGCCGACAGCGACCAGAGGCAATTAGTATGCTAAAAAAAAGACTAGATTTGTAGACCATTTTCTATTTTGTTAAATACCCTGGTACCTAATTGTTAAAAGGCCTGCACCGTCCTCCCATACCTATTAACACTAATTTGAAAACATTGTAAGAGCCAATTATTTTAAAAAGAGTACAGGTCAATTCATAGTAGAGCAGAGTCGAAGCGCATCGAAGCGTCAATCTGAAACTTAACATAGCAAATTCACCTTTATCTCCACAACAAAATACACACATTTCTTCTAAGATAAAAAAAAAACACGCGAATTCGCCCGCATTCTACGGAATACGCGCGTCTGCGAGCGACCAACTCTGATTGGTGCGCGCGCGTTACGTTGTAGAGATAAGGGTGAATTTGCTGGTTTATCCTTTAGATTGACACTTCGCTGAACTTCGACTATGCGCTAGTATGAATCGACCCTAACTCTGCGAGTTTCTTGCCGGCTCTTCTCCATAGAAAACGACCAATTGGAACCGTGCACCTAGCTTCTGACGTTCCATAAGATTTTAGTTTGAGCCGCCATTACTAATACCATTCGTGCCCGCGCAAGTAGTGCCACAGTAGTGCTGAGCGCAAGTTTAGGCTGTCACAGGCAATTTCAAAATTGTCACGGGCCGTTAGTTTCTATGAGTAAATGGTGACACTCACTGACATGACAGATTGGTATGGAAAGTGTTGACAATACCATCTTTAGAAGCATTCGCCGAGGCCTATCCGCACTATCCGTGTTCTGACCTCTGTAAAGGATGTGCACACAAGCACAGATTAATACAGATGGGACACTCCGCAGTTTAGGTATGATGCCAACAAGTACGCGGCGGGCCCATCTCACTGGGCCAATTCAGTAGGACTGCCGCGCGCCGCCGGTATAAGTTACGCGATAGAAAGAGAGGCAACTTGTAGGTGAATATAACTATAGAAAAAGATAGGAAACTTGTTAGATAGTAATAGTTAGATGCTATGTTATTGATTAAAAATAAATGTATATGATTGAGCCTTTCGATAGGTACAGTAAAATTACAGGTTTTTTTTTTTTTTCTTCAGATTTAGCGGTTTCGATTCCTGGTTGAGACAGACGATTATTTAAAATTCTATGAATGCAGTTCGTATTGTTTTTTAAATTAAAATGAAGTTTTCATTCAGTTTTTTTTTTTCTATTTACAGTATTTAAGGTACTTTACCTCCATGTGGCAAAGTCGTGGACGCCCTGTATATACCTTTTTGTACACCAGAAAAATACTTTTGTTTTGAACACTACAAACATACAATAGGCGGCCTTCGGGTTATCAGTCTATGATAGACACCGAGTACCCATAGCGCAATTAGCGGCAACGATCAAGTCGCACGACCGGGCGGCCGTCCGAATAAACTTCAAATAAAAGCGTTTTGGTCGGAGCTAGGTACTGCAGCCAATACGGTCAGTGGTGGTTGTAACCGCGTAGTTCGCGAGCTTCAACACCGCGGGTTATGCTCAACCACATACTTTGCGATATAATCTACAACCTATTTATATTATTTATTATGTGCATAGGGTCGCAGCATTATGCTGAGCGATGGCCGTTTTGCGTGGATGTGACGCATATTTACCCCAAACTATTTTTTTTTTTTTTGTGTTGTGTTCTTTTTTTGCGTCATGTTTACCGCAAATAAACGTTTTTTCTTTCTTTCTTTCTTTCTTTCTTTCATGTATTTATTAACAAACTTACAGAAATCTTAAAATAAAAACTATGCCCCGCAAAACCGTTTTCACGGTTTGTCTGTGTGTTATGCCGCTACAATCTATCGCGTTCAACCATAGTACACGACTGACTGAACAACTTCATAACATTCGAAGTAAAATCATATCTTCCCACATTTTCATCAGGATTGTTGCATTCTAATTTTGAATTTGGTGTAGGGCGGGAAAAGTGACATTCACTTGAAATTCGTTTTTGGATCATCAAATTAATGTGTATGAAATAAAACCACAGGCATGTAAAAAAAAAAACATTTATGTAAAGTACACTTACATGTTCCGGGCTATTCGATTTTAAAGTTACAAAATAATTTGACCAACACCGCCTGGACGTGTGGACAAAGGGAATAATAAATGGAAACAACGGCAAAAGACGACTTTATTTACACAACGATAATATGGTCTAAGTTAGGACGACAAGCTTTCTATCGTTACGTCTCTTAGTTTATTTCATATACAGAACACGATTTATTACTATTACAAAAATATAACACCTTATAAAAATTAAGCAATGTGACGTGTTTTTTTTTTTTTTGCCAGATAGTTATAACATTTGGTCCCCAAATTAACAAAATGAGTTTAAACTTAAAAGTTAAAGGACAAAGGTCTTAAAATTATTACATTACTTAAATTGTGTACATTTTATAAAAATAAGATTGTATGAAATTATCATCAAAACTGATAGGTTCATACCTGCAACATTGTTATCATTTTGTATAGCTCTCAAATATTACGAAGACATATTTTGCGTAAACTAGGTACGCGTTGATAATATAAAATTCTATATCCCCAATTGATGATAAAATATAAAACGATAATATGTACTAATAAGTATGCTGTAATTCTTATTATTTTGCTTTTTTCAATTGCATTACAAACATAAAATAACAAAAAATATATAAAAATTCTGTTATTGATAGGAATGTTTAGAAAAATATTTTCAATTAAAATATCTACTTAAATAATAGTGTAGACCTAACTTGATATACTCTATGGTCGTAACCAGCACGACTTTACCTAAAAACAATAGTAAAATCTAATATTCGAGGTACTATTCGAATCAAATGCATATTTTATTTGAGAATGTTTTGACATTTTATAACGTTGAAGATGTGACCATGATGTAATATCGAGGTGAAATGAGGGTTTTCGTGAATTTATGTATGTTACGTTTCCACGCCTAAACCGCTGAACCGATCGTCATGAAACTTGGCAGAGATATAGCCTGGGATATGGAGAAGGCCATAGTCTTCTTTTTTACGCGATAACCGACATCCACGCGGGCGGAGCCGCGGGCAAAAGCTAGTATAAAATATATGATGATGTTCGTCATTCGTTTCATGGATGCGTTCATCATTCAGTGTCGACTAAAAAAAAATAGACGCTTTGACACTTATGACATTGCATATGACAGGTGCCCTGCGGACCTAACGTCTCAATGCTGCCATCTAGTGAACGTCATTTCAGAAAACCCTCATTATTATAGTCGACCTCGTGTTTGCTTTATCACTTTTGCTGCGGAGTTTGTTGCGCCACTTCTTCCCAGCTAAAGCATTAGGATCAGGGCTTTAAATACCGGTAAATGTTCATAACGTTACCTTGTATTGGCAGAGTTAACGTTATTATTAAAACAATGGTAATTAAATCGATTACCGTTATTTATGAGACTATTAATTTTATCCTTATTTTAAACGGGTGAGATGTAATTAGTGGGGCCTGAGGCGTGCGGCGAGGCGGGAGCCCGCCCTCGCGCCTCTCTGATGCCGTACCGATCAAAACGTTGCCTGAATCTGCCTGATTCTTACCCACAGAACGGCAATGTAGCTAAATTAACGTTATTTATCGTATTTTTGTTAATGTTAATTAACGTTATATTACTGGTAATGTTATCAAGTAACGTTAGTAAGTATAACATTGAAATTTAACGTTACGTAACGGTTATTATTTTGCAATTTGGTAACGTTAAAAAGCCTGGATGGGCGGTTGTGTATTTAATTTCATCACCATTGCTCTCAAAACGGTGAAGGAAAACATCGTAAGAAAACCGGCATGTCCTAGCACTAAACATTCGTAGACATATTGTGACATCAACCAACCCGCACTGAGCCCGCGTGGTACTTTACAGCCCACTCTCTCTCACAGAGAGAAGGCCTGTGTCCCAGGTGATTATAATGATTGTGTTATGATACCAAATTCATATAAAAATATTAATTGACGTCGACAGTGATTTCTTCATGCATCCCGTATCCACATCATTTATTCATATTTTCAACTGCTTTCAAGGTAGCCATAAAAAATAAGGCACTAAAAGCTACCTCCACACTTCATAAATTATATTTATTATTCGATATCGGCTTAAAATAGGTAGAAAAAAACATTTTGTAAATAATATACCTATAGTAAACATCATTTTACACTATTTAGTTTACTAATTACATTTCAAACAACTTTTGTATATCATTCACACACAATATAGTTTTTTTTTTTTTTTTTTAAGTATTTCCTATATTTGCAACATGTTTTGATTTAATTACATTAATCCTTCATATGTCGGAACGTAGATCTACGCGAGACACAATGGGGTTTTAATTGTGTCTCTAATTACGACATACGAGAGGTTAATGTACGTTATGTAGTTTCCGAAATAATTAATTATTTTTGCATGAATATAAACGTTAGAATTGAAGATCAAAGGGAATGTATCTGAAGGGTAAAATTATATTTTCAGCGGTATTTGCGAACTGTCACCCGTTGTCCTAGTAGAAAGATCATCGCACAAATACGCTACGCGAACAGCGCTCAAATCGAAATTTCGCTGAAGACGGTATTGAGAGTCCCGTGCAACACCAGGTGAATAGTTTGCATTTCACGAAAAATCTTAATATGACTTTCAAGCCGAGTATTACATAAATCGCTTGCTAGGCTTAAAATTATGTTTATGAAATCACCTACCAAAAAAACGTTTAAACTCACACAAAATCCAGCACACATCTCATTTTCACCACTCATCATCGTTCACCACTGATCACCAACACCACAGTTCACCAGTCATCATCAGGCACTCCTCCCGGGTACTCTCCTGTGAGGCACGCGGTACAATGACCTCCGACACCATCGCTTGGAGTCGACTTCATGTTGTAATGTACTGCTGATACCAAACCTTCTACGCTTAAGTATTCTAGACTGTCGGCCCCTGTAAATAAGAGTTGTTTTGGGTTAGATGGTGGTTTTTGAAAAACCAAATTGGTTTTAGGTTGATATATTATATTTTACAGTCCGTTCAACTGATTTTGACTTCTATTGCGTTGGTGGCATGACAAATAGCAGCTTCAGTAAACAGTTGGTATTGTAACCAATTTTTTGCTTTTAATGCCATCCTTATGCCTACGGAATAGAAGTAAAAATCGGTTGAATGAACTGTAAAAAATATTTATTTAAATGTCTAATCTTATTTAAATGGAATATAGTTGGTTTGGATACAAGTTTGGTCATGAAATTATGGTTCTATTAGTTAAAAAATACACCTAGATTGGACTGGAAATTATCGACATGTGGACTGCGTTGTATTGAATAATAAAATAAAGATTTTTTTTTTTATTGCAAATCGACCAGGAAGATCACAAATTAAACTAAACATACTCAGAGGAATATAAAAAAAAAAAAAACAGAAAGTCCTGTACGAGGCCAAAAGGCTCCTATATCAGCATGATGCTGCGACATTTATGCATTTTGCGAATAATGCTGTCGATAGTTGTGATTTGTGACGACGACCTTTGACGGTTTTTTGAGATCCTCTAATTTCTCTCAATACCTTGATGCGACAAAGTTTTTTCCTTAAGAGCCATACCTCACCCGGTCCGCCAACAAAATACATATATGATTGGCTGCGTAACCAAGCGGACGCCAAGTGAGCCACCCACTATATAGGGTGGATTTTTGAGATCATCATCATTTCAGCCGAAAGACGTCCACTGCTGGACATAGGCCTCCCCCAAGCACCGCCACGTCGTCCGGTTCTCCGCTTCTGTGCTGTCATCGGTCCACCTTGTGGGAGGCCTTCCAACGCTACATGTTCCGGTCGGTCAGTCAATCCATAGTTAAAAAGTAAGTTGGGAGTCTCATTTTCTACGAAAAGTATGGGAAACGTTTTTTTTTTGCGATTTCTGACTTTTCCAGTACTCTAACCTCAATTGGTCCGATAGTTTTATGATTCTGACAAAAAACAGGATCGAACGGCACCAAAAAAAAAGTTTTTTGCTAATGGCCCATTTTCTTGCTGATTGTAATTTTTTTTTTCAAAATCTATGTGAAACTTAAAAAAATAAGTCTCCTAAGACCGAGGTTTTCCTGTAGCTACAATGATTAATGTACGGTCGACTGCAAAAATCCATGGACAGTACAGAAACAAAATCGTGTGAAGCGAAAAGCGAAAGCTAGTTCTATTTTCGAAAATTTGAACTCAAACGTTCACTGGATAATAGACACTAAGGTATCCATGCAATTTTGCAGGTGAGTGTACCTTCCCTTACTGCCCCATCTCAAAAATACACCCTGTATAGCTGTATACATTTTGTTGGCAGCACGACCTAGCGATGCCGCCATGGCGTCCCGGTGATGTATGGCTCTAACTGACTCTTGGGATGTGGCAAACGCCCAACGCCGACGCGCGTGGTATGCGGTATCAGGGCATCGCCCCCCTCCCGCAGAAGATATACGATGGCGCGTTAATACGGGCCCCTCCTTTTGTGCGCCTATTTCCTTAACTGAGTGTTTAGAAACGCTATGTCGCTATATCCGTCCAATATCAGAAGAATGTCAAAAAAGTCCGGTAATAATACTTTAGAAACCGAGCAAAAGAACATCAAATAATGAGGCAAGCAGTGTTGTTTGCCTCATTATTTGTAGTGTTAATGCACATGAGACATTTCAAATTATTTTGTCTCTGGTGGTCCTCCTACTAATTCGCCACACAATATCATTAAAATAATTAATTTGATATGTTACTCACCAACATGTTCAGCTAGTTTATAAGCGTCCATCTTATTGGCAATTAGCTCTTCTCGTGTGGGGATGTTGATACCCATGTAGCACGGGTACTTCAGCGGCGGTGACGCTATCCTTATGTGTACCTACAGACAAATACATAAGAGATTAGATATTTATAGTATTCCATAGTACTGTCTTCATGGGTTTGTCGAGATTGCACTTTAAGGAAGTATTAATAAAGTGTATAATTCAATGTCATCAGATAATCTTCTGATTTAAGTTGTTTTCAATTAGTGCTTGGCTCGATAAGGCGTTTTACGCGATGTACACGCGCCTCTTCTATTATTACTGGACGCAACATGGCTCCGCGGGTACTCGTACTTAGTTTTGTAAGTGAAACGTACAGTTACAGGTACGTACATCTGACCACAGTGAAAACAAAATCCCGTGCTCACCATAAGCACATCTGTTTATCGACCCTTTTTGCTTCGACAGAAAAGAAATGATTGATTGATTGATTGATTAAGCCTATTGATTGTAACCGTTACCTAGATTAAGTTTATTATGTAATTTCATGTAAGTGGCTCTTTTGTCTTTATGAGAATAAATTATTTAAACCTAAACTAAAAAAAACTTTTGTTTATATCAATTTCTCAGGCTCTGTAACAATGACGTGACCACCTCGGATGGTGTTTTTTACTATCTTTTTTTCTTTTTTTTGTTTACAAAATCAAGGGGCTCAGCAAAAATCTGATGCTGCGATGCTATTGGTTGATAGAAAGAAAGAAAAAAAAAAGTTTATTTGCGGTAAACATGACACAAAAAAAAGAACACAAACACGAAACAAAAAACAAGTTTGGGGGAAATATGCATCACATCCACGCACCACCGCTCAGCTTAATGCTGCGACCCTATGCGAGACAGAGTCCCAGCGCTGGTTTTCAGCGACAGCCGCATGATAAGCGTAGGTAAGCGTTACTATAGCGGCCGAGCGCTGCAAAGCAGGAAAAGTCCTTATGGTAGTTAGATATAAGTGTGCGTATGTCGACACATTACTTTAACCAACCTTCACACAAAAGTAAACCTAGTGTTAAAGCAATTTTAATCGGCTTTTGCTTACCTCAGCGGCCCCAGCATCTCTCAACAGCTTGATAATCGGTCCGATAGTGTTGCCCCTCACAATGGAGTCATCTATGAGCACGATTCGTTTCCCGCGCACATTCTCGGAGAGCGCACCGAACTTCTTGGCGACGCCCAACTGTCGCAGTCGTGTGGACGGTTGGATGAATGTGCGACCCACGTAGCGGTTCTTGCAGAGGACTTCCATGAAGGGAATGCCGGACTGAAATATAAGATGAGGTTATTATTAAGTTTTTTATGTAAATTTACCAAATTTCATGTTTTTATGTGTAATCACTAGTATTGACTGATAACTTGTATGTGTGGTACAAACTGTAAATATAATAAGTTGGTAATTAATAAATAAATAAATCTTAAATCTTGTGTACCTTTTTTATTTATAATTATGTTAGATATATTTTTAGTATTTTTATTATTGTTACTATCTCCTCTTAAACAGAGAACTTGCTATCTCATCTCTTCACCACCCTTGGTTGACTGGTAGAGAATGCCTAAGGCATTAAGTCCGCCTTTGTACCTAATTGTGTGCGAGAAGTTTAATCCATACTCCATACTAATATTATAAATGTGAAAGTAACTCTGTCTGTCTGTCTGTATGTTACGTTTTCACGCCTAAACCGCTGAACCGATCGTCATGAAATTTGGCAAAGATATAGCCTGGGATATGGAGACGGACATAAGCTACTTTTTTTACGCGATAACCGTCATCTAAGCGGGCGGTGCCGCGGGCAAAAGCTAGTAAATAAATAAATGTAAACAGCAAGGATGTCTATGGAGTAAGGAGCGTAACAGGTGGCGCTCTATAGTTTCTGCCTACCCCCATAGGACGAAACAAAAACAGCATTACCTGTCGTGCGTATCCGTGTGCGGCGGCAGTGCCGGACTCCGGTACTGAGGACACGATGTCCGCGTCCACCGCGGACTCACGCGCCAGCATGCGACCGCACTGCATGCGCGCTGAGTATACCATTTGACCTGCAAGAATGACATGATAGTGTTATGAAAAGGCTTTCCAACTTAAGGAGGAAGAAAGAAAGAAACTTTTACTCGGAACAGTACTGGCTTCATCCCCAACTCCCCACGACCTTTGTTCTTTCTGCTGAAGTTTAAGCTGGCTGGCATTAATAAGTGACAGTTATAGTCACCTAACTACTTTATTTATGTTAACTTAAATTGTAAGGGTTTGATGGCATAACTTATTATTGCGGTAGACCCCTAATGGCTACCGTGTGATTTTGTATGGAGGAGATATATATATATATATATATATATATATATATATTATAAATATATGTTATTTCAAACAGTTAATTGTTTCCTTGTATTTCGATACATAACCACCTTGCATCTGGGCTTTTGTTCCTTTACAACAAGAGGGACAAAATCTTATATGTAACAGTGGCAAAAGTGAAAGAAAGAAAAATATTTTATTTGGAACACGCACAAGAAAGTAAAAATTAAAAAAATTACTAACAAAATTTAAACACATAAACCTACATGGGCACTTATGAAACGTCAGAAGCTAGGTGCACAATTGTAAACAACAACAAAAAAACTTAATAGAAAAAGACCTGTGCGAGGCCAAAAAGGCCACCATCTTAGCATAATGCTGCGATATTTAAAAACATAAATACCGCAGCGCTGTTATTCTGATAGGGCCCGCAGTAAGGAAGTGCTAAGGTAGGCCGCGAAATTCAATTTTTCTTACGATTTTTGCAATTTGCAGCTCATTGTCTGGGTGTATGTTGATTAAAGTGTGATTGATGATGAGAGAGGAAAAAAAAGGGAAATTTCTATTTACAGAATTATAATCATTAAAATCAGTACGTACAACTTAAATTAGTAAATAGAAGTCAAAGTATGAAATAGCCTTTTTATAGTAATAACTACTTTGAATTGACATTAAGAGTCCCTATCAATTTCGCGGTCTAAAAACAGAAATTTCTATTTTTTTCAGCACAAATTTCTCAGTAACCTGAAGATACCTGGTTTTTTTTTTAATGCCTTGTTATTCATCATATCTTTATCTAGTAAGTGTACTGATTTAAATTTTGATAACTACTCAATATAAATTACGAAAAATATAAATCTAACACATGTTTTTACGTAAGCACGAAACACCCGGTTTTCTAATCGTTTTTTTGGCTTACTGGTGGCAAATAACAATCTGAAAAAATTCATACATACTGGACATATAGTATACTAGTAAGCCTACAACTTTTTTTTTTAAGTTTAACGTATAAGTTCATTAAAAAAAATGTTATCCACGCTGAAAAAACACAATAAAATCGTGTGCAAAACCGTTGTCTACGCGTAAGAATTGATTGAAAATAACAATAAGTGTTCAATATTCTAAAATTTGATGTATTTATCTAACAAACCAATTTTTTTTTTTTTTTTTTTGACTAATACTTTTATTGTAATAAAATATCTAAATAATGCCTTATAAACCGATGCGCTTGCTCGATACATTCAGTCGCGCCCAAGGGCTTCTCGACGTCGGACCCGTGTCGCCCGTGACGATCGCCGCTCCCGACGTAACTCGCGAATTGTGCGAATTTTGTACTAGGCCTAATCAGTTTTGAGACTGAGTATATTTTTATTTTATTTATGCATAATGTGACACTTTGTGATTTGTTAATGTTATTCATAAATATTAATGTTTTGTATTGTACAGTCAGCTGCAGAGAAATCTCACCCCCTAGCAATGAATAAATACATTGCTAGGGGGTGAGATTTCTCTGCAGCTGACCGTACTATTAGTAAATCAGTGTTTAATTTTTAGAAAATGGGTCGATAAAGTGAACTTTATTATCATGGAAAAATCAAAGGAAAAAAGAAAAAACGCGAAAGGCATGTGCAGTTCTTAGGTATTTTTTGTTTCACATGTCGTATAGGAAGGAACACAAAACATAGCGCGTGACTAAGAATATAAAAGAAGCAGTGGAAGAAAAAAAGCGCGCCATTACAGAAGAATATCGTCGTCGAACTGGGCTCCTCGTCGATACAGTAAAGCAATGTAGCGGCTCAACCAATGAGTGCAATACTGCGAGAACGAACTTTAAAGACCCTGCTCTCGCAGCTGCGATCACTGGGGTTGACAAAGATCTCATTACAAGATTCTCTGTTATATTGAAAGACCTTTCGTGCTCGTACACACGGCCACTAATCAAGCTATACATTTCCAGTTTAGGCTGATCTCGCATTGTATAGGATTTCCGTACAATGAGAGGTCAGCTTATACTGGACAAGTATAGCTTGATTTGTGGCCGTGTGTACAATGTAAAGCCAGAGGCCTACAAGGAGTATACACTTGACATGCCTAGGCTACGTCACCTAGTACCAATGGTACAAAATGCCTTCTAGTGTACATAAAATATTAATTCACGGAGCTAATTTCACCAAATCCCTTGTCCTTCCTATAGGTCTACTTAGCGAGGAAGCTCTAGAGTCTAGACACAAAGACTGCCGCAATTATAGAGCTGCTAATAATTTAGTATTAAATGGGAAAAAACCAAGTGCATAAAATGTTCTTTACCAGATAGTATTGAATCAAGAGAAACTAGAATTCGTAGGTGTAACTGTTTTCCTGGGGATCATGATGGATTCAAGGCTAATGGGGTCCTCATTTAACATCTCTTGCAGGACGGCTAAGTTCAGCAGCATATGCTGTCAGAAAAATCCGTCAATTTACTTATGTAGATACGAGGCTAGTCTATTTTAGTTACTTTCATAGTATAATTTCTTGCGGTATTTTACTTTGGGGACGGGCTGCAGACATTGAGTCTATTTTTATTCTGCAGAAAAGAGCCATCAGAGCCATATATAATGTCCGCAGGCGCGATTCTCTAAGGGAACTGGTTAAGGATATTATCATCATGACGGTACCTTGTCAATATATCTACGAAAACATCATGTATGAACGGAAAAAATTACATATTTTTAGAAAAAGAGGTGAAAGACATAATTATAGTAATAGAAATAGGACCTACTAGTTGAACTAGGTTTCAGACTGGCTAAAGTAGACTCGTCTTTTATGGTACTGTTTAAAATGTTACAATGAAATTCCTCCCCACATACTTCAACTGAATGAAACTAAATTTAAATCTTGTATAAAACGCATACTATGCACGCAGGTATATTATAAGTTGGGGGATTACATCGCGAATAAAAATGCTTGGCTGAATGCTGGTCTTGCTCCACAACCACAACTAATCGATTAACATTTGAAAATAATGTTGGAGCTGCTGAAGATTGTAAGACTATCTTTGCATTGTATGAACTCAATCTCCTTTGTATTATATAATTGCATAGCACAGGTGTGAGTACTATGTACTATAGAGCTACCATTAACCGGGTAATATGCCTTTCATTGACTTGAATGTGCCCTGGCGGCTGAGAGTATGTCATGCTCACTAAGATGTCTCGCTTATGGTGGCGCGTGTGTTGGATCATTTAGCTCCCTTCAAAATGGTTGAGCTGAATGGTGCTAATCCATACGATATGTTCGTGAACGGGCGCCGTCAGTTGGGACTGGTCATCTCTTAGCTGCCACGGCTTATTTTAATTATCTTATTATAATTATTTTATCTTGAAATTGTTTTTTTATTTTTTTATTTCTATTTGTTATACCTACTCTGGACGCTTTTAACGTGTACGTTTTTTTTTTTTATATATCGTTCTTACATTTAGTTATAAACTCAACATTATAGATCATAGAATATTTTTGTAACAATTTAATTTAAAAGAGTGTCCATGGAGTTTCTTGCCCGTTCTTCTCCATACGTACCTACTACGCTTTGGAATGGGCATTTAGCTTCATTTTCTTACTGGCCAACTCCTTGAGAATTCAAAAGTGCCTGTAAATGGTTTAATTGAAATGATTTGAGTTTGAAAAAGCATAGCACGAGAAAAATTGGAAGGAAGCAGACTATTGAAGACGCGCTCTGCTCATCTCCTCCGATTCATTAATATCCAGCATAAGACCATTGCCTAAGAGAAAATCGGGTACTTTGGCGCCAGAAGTATTACAATTATTGAAAGCTCCTGAAGCGCCTGAAAGGATGCACTTATCCGATGAAGAAGCAAACAGCGAGTAGACAAAAGCCAAAGGCCTTTTTCAAGGCCGCCTATTTAAAAGTGTCTTAAACGTAAAAAAAACTTTTTTATTTAAAGACTATATGTATATGTACACATTATATAAATACAACATTATACTTAGTAATATAATTATGTGTTTTTATCGTATAAGTCTACAAACATATACCTACCTACATTTAAATAAAAAAAAAACATATAAAAATCTAAGTGGCTCGTAATATAATTATTCCGAACACTGTTCGCCGGGGAGGTCTGTAGTAGGTACATAATACAGGAGGGTGGGTAATAACACATGTAATTAGTTTCAGACCTATCTTATATATATGTACTGGTCACACTTTATAGTTTGCTTTTACTATGATGAACGCCGTACTTAATATTGGTATTTTTACTTACCTACTAGGTGGTAATTATGACGTGTTATATTTATAACACGTCATAATTACAATAAAATCCATCCAGTATTACAGAACCTAGTAGGTAAGTAAAAATTCGAGAGTGCTGTTAATAGCGGTTACGGACCAAGATTATTTGTTCCCGCTTCACCGTACGACAATGCATACTACGATTGTCGCCGATAGTTCGAACGCACACAGACACGATGCGCTAAACTAGTAGATGTGTGTCTGGTGTGTGTGTGTAGTACTAGTAGATGAACCTAAACTAGTAGCGCGTCGAAATTGATAGGGACTCTTAAACCTTCATGGTGTGAGATATTTGAGTGAAACTTTTTTGACGTGACAACTTCTAATAAATCGATGAACGCCGGCTGCATGCACGAAAAAGGTGACTCATTGTCCCGTTACGCTCCGTGTCCCGTTACGGTCATTGTCCCGTTACGCTTATTGTACGCTTGCGCCGCATCAATTTTGTTATGACGTTGTCACGTCAAACTAGCGTCCGTAAACCAATTTTTTATATTATGCCTAAGAGATTTTTCTTTAAAAAAAATTGGTTGTCTGTAAAGTTGGTTTACGGGCGATAGTTTAACGTGACAACGTTATTACCAATTCTTTCAATGGAGTGTCAGTGGCTGACCATTGGAAAGTCATAATGACGCCATTATATTAGTAGATTACCAAACTTGTCAAAATCAACAATTATGAAATCAATGATAACCATTCTGACACTATTGTAATAACAGACTTGAGGCCCTGATATTGACCTGAACATTGCATAAAACGTAAGACTATTTGAACTTCGCGGGCTACCTTAGCGCTTCCCTTTAAACATACGTATTTAATTGGAACTTCTAATCCTAAAAAAGAAGATACAACTGGGTAGCTGGGTAACTTTGTTGATTGCAACTGATACCGTAAAAAAACAATATGCACACGAATCGAGAACCTCTTCCTTTTATAAGTCGGTTAAAAATAAGTAAATTGTGCTTCTACTAACTATACTGACTTTGCCTAGTAGTGCCAGGATCTCTCGACCGTTATAAAGGCGTTTGGTATTATAACAAGAACCCTTACCTTCGAAGATACTATCTGCCCTGGCGAAGTAGACGTACTCAAATATACAGAAGGCTTGTTGTTTGTCGGCCGGTCTCTCCACAACGTCCACAGTTCGGATCCCGTGCCGAGACATCTCTACGATCTCACCGGGAAGTACCTCGCGCACGTAACGAGCACCTAGAAGATAAAGAAGGATTAGAGATAACTTTTGTGATAATATAACTTCACGATTGTATTTCGATAGTCGAGACAAAATCAAACTGGTTGCTAATGTAATTGCACAATATTTATTATTTTCATGACATTAAGTTTATTGATTACTTTAACTCACACAATGACTTATTAATTGACTGATTAACGACACGGTTGGCGCAGTGGTTAAGCAATTGACTGCTGCGCTGCGTGTCGCGGCTTCAATTCCCGCACGGAACAAATATTTGCATAACCTACAAGTAGTTGTTCCGGGTCTGGCTCATAAATTAATCTGACTTGTGTGAAATATGTAGATTTTATTTCTAACTAGCTTTTGGCCGCGGCTCCGCCCGCGTGGATGTCGGTTATCGCGTAAAAAAGTAGCCTATGTCCTTCTCCATATCCCAGGCTATATCTCTGCCAAATTTCATGACGATCGGTTCAGCGGTTTAGGCGTGAAAACGTAACATACAGACAGACAGACAGACAGACAGATAGACAGACAGACAGACAAAGTTACTTTCACATTTATAATATTAGTATGGATTCCTGTGACTTTTACCTGGCTAATTTTATTATACATTTCTATGACGAGTTGATGACACTATTCTGTAGTGCATTTGTTACAATTTGATTGATTAACCTTTCATATATAACTTGGATCCACAATTGTGTTTGTAATTACGGCATACGAGAGGTTGTTTTAATTTGATTTGATGTTTCTATAAACAATAAAATAACCTACCTATTTATATTTGTACGCCGTTATGGCAAAACATGACTGATATAATTTAATGTTACATCCTGCATGACATGTGTGTATACTTATGTTTTGGACAAATAATGATCTTATCTTATCTTAAAGTCAACAAGGAGGTCAATTTTTTTTTGCCCAAATATGGATAGGATAACAAGCCACTTGAAATTTATTTATACTATTATTTATGTTACTAGGACCTTCTTGAATTTCATTCTTGAATGCATTCCGGAATTCCGGAATTTCGTAATTCCGGAATTCCGTAACAATTTTTCTGATATTTAAATTCCGGAATTGATAGGAGTAATATCTGAATTCCGATATTCATATTTTTTTGATATTTTGATTATTATTTTATCTAAATGCAACCAAACTAGTCTGTGGAACTTTCCACAAGCCGCTACACGGCCAATGTTTAGTTAGAGTAATAAGGGAGAAAGATGTTTAATTTGTTACTAAAAATGATTAAAAGACTGGTCATATACTGATATGACTGATACCTGGTAATGATATCTGAAATCTTGTTTGATTTGAAACAAACTTTAAAAGTTACCAGTTCCGGAAACAGTTCCGGAATTCTGGAATCAGATCTCCAGTATTGGAACTCAGTTCCGGAATTGAGAACCTTCCGATATTGCGTGCCCTAATGCCGAGGTTTTACACATGTTAAATTTATACTAACCAATAGAGAGAAATCCGCAGGACTCTGATGACACGACCCATCCCTCGGCCCTGTCTTCTACGCCGTTCTTTGCACAGCCGTTCAATAAAACTGAAATAAATAATTTACAAATAAACATCACAGAATAGTTTATTTAATTAAATTGTATTTAATGGAAATAATGTGGTATAGAGTAAGAAAGATAGAGAAGGAAAGAAAAAATTATGAAGCCAAAGTATTTTTAATTTGGCTTTTCAGAGCAATTTGCCCATGTATAATATAATAATGATTCTTTTTATCGTCACCATCATCTGATATATTAAATATTTGTGTCTCGAAGACCACAAAATATGGTCGATAAGCTGACGTATTCCGAAAATGATATAAAACCCAAATACTACTGGAATAAAACTGTAAAATTCGATTTTGAGCACCACATAATTATTTTAATGAAAGAAAGAAAGAAAAATAGGTTTATTTGTCACAGAAACACTAAGAGTAATGGAAATACGTGTATTGTTTTATAATTATGTACCACAAAAAAATCATTCGTTATAATATCATGCCCTTTCTAACAGTAACGTGTTCATAATATGGTAATAAAAATGCATGCATATTTATACTGACTACGACTAGTATTTTTATTAACTGTTAACAGTAACATCACCCACTGTATGCAACTTATTAGAATTGTAAGTTCAACCCATAATGTGATTCCATGGAAATATGAGGTCCTGAAGAAAACGCAATGCAATATGGAATATGTAGGGCCGTAGCAAGGATTTCAAGAAAAGAAAGAAAGAAAAGAAAAGAAAGGAAAGAAAATAAAGAGGAAAGAAAGGAAAAACAGAAACAGGAAAAAAAAACATTTATTTAGCACAGACTAAAAGGCACACAATCCATGCTAATATTATAAATATGAAAGTAACTCTGTCTGTCTGTCTGTATGTTACGTTTTCACGCCTAAACCGCTGAACCGATCGTCATGAAATTTGTCAGAGATATAGCCTGGGATATGGAGAAGGACATAGGCTACTTTTTTACGCGATAACCGACATCTACGCGGGCGGAGCCGCGGGCAAAAGCTAGTCCATACTAATATTATAAATGTGAAAGTAACTCTGTCTGTCTGTCTGTTTGTCTGTATGTTACGTTTTCACGCCTAAACCGCTGAACCGATCGTCATGAAATTTGGCAGAGATATAGCCTGGGATACGGAGAAGGACATAGGCTACTTTTTTACGCGATATAATCGACATCCACGCGGGCGGAGCCGCGGGCAAAAGCTAGTATAATATAAAGCAGAAAAAAAAGTTTATAGTGCATGAAAGTGAAGAAATTAGCATGAAAGTGTGCCTCATTGCAGGCTCAGGTGCCGTATTATGACATTTTAAAGCCGTCATGATTCCAGTGCAAGAAAGAGATGGAGCTATACATGACCGCTAGCACCATCCCTTTTTCGGTCAGGAATCTTAATGGCATTTAAAATTCATAATACGGCCCCAGTTCAGTAAAAATACCAAATCGCATTCATCCATTGCTCCATTGCTGGACAAAAGTCTCTCCCAAGATATATTTCAGCCGGTTTAATATCAACCAAACCAGCCTGTAGCCCAAGGGTGGAATTGAATCACCTGAACTATAACGCTACGCCCGTAAAATAGCCCATGTTATGAGAGAAGTTATTAAATGGAATGTGTTCATGCATTACCCTCGGCATGCCGCGCCGACGACTGTTTGTAGACATCTGCAAATGTTCAGGTATTACCATTTTTACATATTTATTACTTCAATAAAGGACTGGTCAATATAAACAAAGGTTTTTCTACAACATGGAACGATATTCGCTTAGCCGTATTAGTAGCAAATCGCGTGACAATGAGTTATAAGAATGTTTAATTTTACAAAATAAACGAATATTAAGTCGATGCTGTAAATGTGTGCGTGAGGACGAGTAGAGCGAGAAGAGAGGTCGCTTTAGGCGCCAAATGGCAAGGGGAGCCAAAATACCAAATGAGAAAAACAATTTCCAAAATTTTGATATCACCTTTTGAGGCGCGGGAACAGTGTTGCCAGGTCAGATTTGGAACAATCCGTGCCTATTGCCTATTAGTTAAATCCGTAAATGTACTGATTTCTTTAAAAGCTAAATCTGACTTTTTTTAAAGCTAAATCTGACTGTTTGGAGGGCTAGCGTTGAACCTAGTCCTTAAACAGCATTTCTTGTAAAATTACATGTGTGACAGCCCTTTTGTGCACAGCTGAACTCAGGGCATCATAACGTTCTGATAAAAAGTGGTATAAAATTTGGGAATTATTATTTATTTAACATAAAACCGAAGTAGACTCAACGTGAAGTTAATGCTCCTGCGCTTACAAATACATTCACAGCGTGTTTGTATACTAGGTAACCACAAGTAAAGCGCGCGTCACTTCGTGAGATAAAAATACTATATGTCAATAACACTAAGTACTATATGTGTACTTAGTGTAAAAATAGAGTCACATTGACCAGTCATTTAAAGTTGTTGTAGAAACACAACTAATGAGTAAAAATAGGTTTTTACATATTATGTTTTGATGAGCCTATTGGATATATCTGGTAAGCTATTGGTTTATTATTTGCAACAGTGAACAACACGCTCATTAATAAAACTAATTAAAAAAAAACCCCAAGATATCCGACTTCTCATAGTTCAGGGAGCTGCGTAACAATGTATAGGGTGAATGTACTGTATTTCCATTTTGACCTCTACAGGGTGTAAGGGACAGCCCTCCGCAAACTAGCAAGGTGCATTCAGCTCCTTATTTTGAATCATATTCCACCGGAAATTTGCTCATTTCATTTCATTTCAGTTACGATTCCTTTATTTTAATGTAAAATTACATTATCTGTACGCAGCACTCCATTTATGTAAATAAAAAAGGTACAATAAAAAAATCTGCAATGTATGTTGAAATACTCTAACGAACGACGCGTGAAATCAGCTAATCACTTTCTGCCTTGCTACAGAGTACATCGAACTCACCGCGCCCTGTGGCGGGCTGCGCTGCCGTTCGCTACGTGCGTTTTGCCACGGTAACAATACATTGCGTGTGAGGTAATAAAACAAATCAGGTTTATTACATTCCTGAAATAATTTCATGTACTGGTCATCTTAGTATGATATACTGAATTCACCCCATCAGTCTGCGGAGAGCTGTCCCTTACACCCTGTATAGAGTTCCTACATAAAATCGGATCATGATGCAGCATATCCAAGTTCATTCCTATTGTTGAGGATTACTTACATACATACATCCTTCATTAGCAGCATAGGACAAAATAAAAACATTATTTAAGTACTATTTTCCCTCATTTCTTTTCTCTGTCTGTATTTTAATTTTAAAACAAGTAAAATACAAATTAACCCAGAATACTTTTATCCAAAAACTGTTATCATCATCTGACTAGCCTTTTCCAAACTTTGTTGCTGCTGAATAACAGTATTTTACATGAAGCGACTACCTATCTGACCTCCACAACCGAATTACTGGGTAATACGCTAGCCCTTGGTAAGACCGATTGTCAGACTTTCGGGCTTCTGACGACCCGTAACGACTGTCAAAGATTCACGAATGACAGCCGGGACCAACGGCTTAATGTGCTCTCCGAGGCACGGAGAGGTCTTGGTATGTAAAGATGGTCACCCATCCACGGACCAACCGCGGCAAGCATAGCTTAACCAGGTCCGTGCGGCTGTTATTACTTAGCCACAAGCCTATCAAATAAGCAAATTACAATTGCTTTTGTTACATACTTATACGTTATTTATACTTGGATCGAAGATAAACAAAGTACCGAACTTTGATTAAACAAATATTGATTTATTATGAAGGATACTGGATAGTGGATACATATTACATGCTAATGTTATAAATATCTCCCAATGATGCAAGTAACAGAATTTAATTGTAATGATAACTCTACTAGCACTTACATGAGGATCCCAGAGGTAAGATCTTGCCGAGACACAGCGGCCTGTTTCCGTAGGGGTCGCGCACTGCGTAGATCTTGTCTTTAAACATTATTACCAGGGAGTAACTTAGAGGTGCCAGTCTATGAAACAAAAGGAAAATAGTTTATTTGTTTACCGTTACATAAGAATGCAGAATTAGTTCATAATGTTCCCATTGCTGGGACACAGCCCTCCTCTCTTCGAGGGGGAGTGGACTACGCGAGCCCAGTGCGAGTTGGATGTCACGCGTCTTCGAATTTTTGGTTCCAGGACATGTCGGTTTCCTCACGATGTTTTCCTTTACCGTTTTAAGAGCAATGGTGATCGACCTACCGTAAGTCGGGGCCGTCACCACTGAGCCACGACTGCGCTCCAGAAGCGCTCCTCATACGAATGAAAGATACAAAAATTTCTTCCAGATGTGAGGACAATTAATTTTAGAACAACCAAACAATTTTTTTTTTTTTTTTTAATGATTGACTGGCCTATAAACTCTTGCACAGCATCAACTTTTAACGAATGTGGCCGTTATGCCGCCTATAATACAACAAAAACAGCCAAAAGCCTTCTCTAATTTGTTTGATTTCATTTTTAAACACAAGTTGCACGTTTTAAAATGGTAGGTATCACGGTAAATAGTGAATATTCTAAAAAAAAAAAAGATTAAATAGAATATGCATTTTATAAAAAACATAGTTTAAAAAAAGTTTCTACTATATGGATTTGAGTGTTGGCTGATGAGGAAGACGGATGAACAGAAAATTCACACCACAGAGATGAAGATGATAGCTGCCGCTGGTCTGGTAAAATTTCTAAAATTGATAAAATAAGAAATGAATATATACGTGGTACTTTTAAAGTCGCTAAGATACACGAAAAACTTAGTGAAAACCGCTTGCGCTGGTACAAACATGTGATGAGGCGAGATGATGACCTTATGACTAAAAGAGTCATGAATATAGAAGACGGAACATGAGGCCGTGCACGACCACCAACAATAAAAAATGATATGAAAGCGAGCAACACAACAAAAGAGACAATCCACAACCGTACGGTGTGGCGCAGAAGTACAAGGAGGGCTGACCCCAAATAAATTGGGATAATAGCCAGGAGAAAGAAAGAAAGAAAGAAAGAAAAAGATTTTATTTGGGACACGCACAGGAAATAAAAACAGTAAAAAAAGGAACATTTAAAACTAAAAAACTTTACATTGTAAACAACAAAAAAACAATAGAAAAAAACCTATTCGAGGCCAAAAAGGCTCCTATCTCAGCATAATGCTGAGACATTTAAAAAATAAATACCGCAGAGCTAGAATTCTGATAGGGCCCGAGAAGACATAGTTTAAAAAAAGTGTGGTTACCTCATGAGGTGGTTAATACGCGCCGGCCAGTCGGGTCCATTGGTCTCCCCCTCAGGCGGGTTGAGGCAGAGTGCTTGTGTGATCAGTTCCGAGTCTGAATGCGTTGATAGCCCTACTCCGCGACCTAACACCTGAAATATTACAAATTATTATAGTTATATAGGATTTCTTTGCCAGTTTCTGAAACTCTGTCAAGTCTGAGGTCAGTAAAACTGTTGGCTTTCATGTTAGCTGCTTTGATCCAAAATCAGAAGTCATTCAATCAAATTAGGCTGAGAATCAGCACTTTTTGAACGTCAAAACTCCAAAACGCCCGCCCCACCACTTACTAGTGCTGCAGCTGGGAAGAAGGAGTAGCGCAACAAACTCCCCAGCAGCACAGCTGTCTGTTCAGTTAGAAGAACTTTGATATTCCAAATAAAGGTGGAAAGAAAAGAAAGAAAAATTTGTATATTTATCACAGAAACGCATACAAAAATATAAAACAAAATAAACAATAATATTTGGTTTGGGTGTGGTTTATATCAATCCTATCCTATTTATTGACATCTATGGCAATGTATTACATTCTCACGGAAGATTATTTCAACAAGACAATAATATTTATTTTGTGTGTGGTTTATTGAGGAAAACATTTCAAAATACCTCAAAGTTTGGAAGTGATTTAAAACCAGAAAAGTTTAAGGAAAAAACAGCGCTACACGAAAAAAAAATGTAATTACCTACATGCAATTTATGATTTCCTTAAACTAAAATTAACATTAAATTTATAAAATGCATTGTCTCTCCATCGCCGTCCGACTACTCATAACTTGAAAACTGATTTGATTTACTACCTTTTTTCTTCAAATTCAGAGATAATTATATTTTCTGCCTAGTAATAAGTAAAAAAAATATGTGATAACCTAATCGCCACACTGTATACTAAACTATATTGTATGTTACTGGCAACTAGAATTAGTTCAATTTTTAGGGTTCCGTAGTCAACAAGGAACCCTTATAGTTTCGCCATGTCCGTCCGTCTGTTCGTACCCAGCTTAGCTCAGAAACTCTTAGTACTAGAAAGCTATAATTTGGCATGGATATACATATTAATCACGCCGACAAAGTGGTATAATAAAATCATGTTTCTGTAAATTTTTAAGTTCACAAGAGCCTTCTATGTTCCTATTTGAAATAAATGGTTTGAATTTGACTTTGACTTCTGGCTATTAAATAAATATATCAATAGTTACCATCTTTCTCAAACTGCTACAGTTAACCAGTTCTCCATTGTGTGCAACTGCTAACGCGCCGTGTGCTGTGTGTACCACAAATGGTTGGCAATTCACTTCCTCGGATGCTGCTGATGTCGAGTACCTAGTCAAAAATACGTAGGTTAACATTATGGCAAATTAAACATAATCTTGGCTTTTTTAGCCGCGTTGAGCGTTTTTTGGTAGGGATGGGTTCGTTTCACCGAAATGCGCGACATGCTCGTGACATGTTGCGCCAGACTGTAAGTTATTCCAAAGTTTTACGTTTCCACTTCTTTCGGTAGTCCTTATGACTGCCTTTTAATTTTTTTTTGTTTTCCTATCCTGTCCCACTGCTGGGCAAAGGTCTCCCCAAATCCTTCCAAGAACTCTTTTCCTGCGCTACCTCGAACCAGCCCTCGCGGTACGCGTCCAGGTCATCTCGTCATCTTTTTCTGGGCCGTCCTAAACGGCGCCGTTCATCTTCAGACACCCATTGTGTGCAGACTTTTGCCCAGCGGTCATCGTGGACGCGGCTGATGTGACTCGCCCAATCCCATGTGAGCCTGGCAGCTTTCTTTCCTACATCCAGTGTGCCTGCTTTAAAACGCAGTGTGGTGTTCCGAATTCTGTCCTGTCTTTTTACACCTAGATTGCTGCATTCCATCGCTCTTTGGCAAACTCAAATCTTGGCTTAAGGGATTAATTTGTTAACAATGGAAATTCAATCTTATCTACTTCGAAATAGGACTGAAATTGGTATGGCGAAATAAAATCATGCAAGATTCAGTAACAGAATATTAGTTTCGAATTAATGATGTTGAAAGAAATTAGGGAAACTACCTAGCTTTAAACATATCAAAAACTAGGATTAAAGTTAAAATAAAAAAAACTGTTGCCAAATTCTATTGTTCATAGTAAGATCATGAGGTCTCGCAGTTGTTAGTGTACCTTACATTTTGTACGTTAAAAAAACTGATCAAACACCTCAACCTTTCTGAAGTGGGGTTCAAAATACAAAAAAAAATGTTTGTGACATACCTAGTGTGTCCAATGCCGAGGTTTCCTTTGAGCTTCTTCATGGCTTCGTCGTTGAATATATTGTTGATGAGTCCCATGCCTTTGTGACTGTTGAACGTGCGCGCGCTTTTGCCCTCTGACGTCACGATACCAGCTGACTCCTGCCCTCTGAGGAATTTATGAAATGTTAAAGGAAATATTTTAAATAAACGTAACTTCAACGTGGCAAGCGACTGCGGCAGGCCCAGACGAAGATGGGAAGATAAGCTGGACTCCTTAAACAAAGATGGATCATTAGCAGCTCTGGACAGAGAGAGTTGGAAGGATAGTAGGAGGCCTATTTAGCAGTGAGACAATAAGAGATAGAAAAAAAAAATTTTGTTAGGGTCAAGTGTGTGTGTGTGTGTGTGTGTGTGTGTCCCCTGCCAGCTTAATGGTTGTATTTGGATATGTGAAAAAATTCACATCACTAGTATTATACAGGATAAGTTTTTAAGCAGTGCGTAATTTTTTTTTTTTTTTTTGTTTCATTATCAGTAACAGAACGCATTTCCATTATTTGTTAAATACTTTTGTTTTTTTTTGGTCCACTTGAAATCAGCAAAATATGGATACAATCTATTAGTAATAATATCAATGGGCGAGCGCACAGCTGATAGGTACCTACTACTGTGTTCCGCTTCACTGACCGGCACGTTGTGCGACGAGTATCCATTACACTAGTTTCAAAATAAACATCTTTCGTTAACGATAACTTGATTTTTTTGTACTAAGACGTATAAAAATAAGAAATAGGTGGTTAATAAAACTCGTTTAAGTTTAATTTGTCAAAATTTGCGCACTGATTAAAAACTTTTCCTGTATAACGAAGTTAAAAGGAAAACTATCACAGCTAGGCCTTACAAGTTACCGAGTAATCGACCAACTTGAATTTAAGTTTGTTCTTGGGATCAATTCATCCCCTTCATTGTGCGTGGTCCGACACGCACTTAGCCAGTTTTTTAAGAATAAACACGGCTAAAAGTTATGAGAAATAACATACGACACTGGTTTAATAATACACACACTAAACTTTTAACCTAATATAAATAAAAGGAATAAAGTTATACTAGGTATAAACGTCAAAAATGTATGGTTATACCGAAGTTATTTCTAGGATAACTTTATTCCGTTTTTATTTGTAAGGCCGTATATTTTTAACTAGGGATGCCTCGATACGCCGTTTTGCCGATACGATACCGATACCGATGCTCTTATAAAAAATCGGCGATACCGATACCGATACGCAAAAATCAAGGTAAAATAAATAAAACACAAGTCAGGTTATTTTTTTAAATTAATATTAAAAGAAAAAAACAAACTAAATAAAACCGTTTAAAACTATAGACAGGTTGAGAATAGTTAATAGTTTTAGTAATTAAAATTAACATTGATGAGAAAAGTATCGTTGAATCGGCCATAAAAATATCGCCGATGCTGATATATCGGCAAACTTCTAGTATCGCCGATATATCGGCAACGGTATCGGTATGGGATGCATCCCTATTTTTAACCTTATTCCAATAATAACGATAAGGTTCATAATGCTATAATCTAGTGCTGACTATCGTATTTCTAGGTTGTACTATGTTTTAATTTAACGGTTCTTCCCCTAATTCTCAAAACGAATAAGGAATAAAGGATTTCTGGGGCTCATAAGCTCAGTGTGTTAAATAAAACAATGATTTGTTATTTGCTATGTAATTTATCCAATGAGTGTTCCCAGTATAGTAATCTAGCCCTGTGTATGTAACATGTTATTTGTTTTATAGGTCAACGTGTACCTACTTTATTTTATTATCTTATCCAGTACGCTTATTAGGCCTGTCTGAGTTTCCGAAAGGTATAAGTAGAAAAAACCGGCCAAGTGCGAGTCAGACTTGCCACGAAGAGTTCCGTAGATTATCTATAAAAACGAGCAAAAAATCGGCCCCTTTAAATATTTATTTTACTATGTTTTTTAGTATTTGTTGTTATAGCGGCAACAAAAATATATCATCTGTGAAAATTTCAACTGTCTAACTATCACGGTTCATGAGATACATCCTGGTGACAGACGGAAATACAGAGAGACAGATGGACAGCGGAGTCTTAGTAATAGGGTCCCGTTTTACCCTTTGGGTACGGAATCCTAAAAACGCTTAGAGAATTGAATTTATATATTTTAATTTTTGTATGAAAATATGATAAATTAAAATCTGATGAATTATTAAAAGTCAGAACAAAAGTTGTTGTTGATTGGTTGTTGTTTAATGATGTAAGTAACATAGTCCTGGGAGGTGATTAGTGGGTTGTTAATCTACTACATCGCATCGCATCGTACATGCATTAATCGAGAGTTCGAGACGTCAAAGAAAACTGATATATATCGAGATGTAAACTTGCACATCTCGTAAATCGTGATTCGTAAACTACTACAACGTACTATTAAAACATTAAAAAAAATACAACCGAATTGAGAACCTCCTCCTTTTTGTGAAGTCGGTAAAAACTCACCTGTGCTGTAGCGCGACTAGTCCTAGACATATGACTGACGGTATGTCGACCTGTGTGGGCCATTCTCCGGTGCTGATGGCGCCGAACACGCCGCATTCGTGGGTTAAACCTGCAACAACGATGATTAGCGTCAAATAACGATTTTTATCTTTCAAACTCAAACATTTATCTCAAATGAGTTATTTACAGGCACTTTTGCAATTGTCAAGGGGTTTGCCCAGTCAGAAAGATGAAGCTAGTTGCCCATTCCAAAGCGTAGTAGGTTCCTATGGAGAAGAACGGGTAAGAAACTCCCCGGACACTCTTACATAAAACAAAACATTGTTACAAAATATTGGTTACATAATTCATGTGAGAACAATGTAGAAAGCGTGCACTCAAAAGCATCCGTAATAAAGAGATTCAAAAATTAAAATAAGCCGTGGCAGCTAAGAGATGACCAGTCCCTACTGACGGCGCCCGTTCACGAACATGACGCATGGATCAGCACCATTCAGCTCAACCATTTTGAAGAGAAATTAATGGTCCAACACGGCTTGGCTTTTTAAAACAGTATGTCGTTGATACCATCCTGTAAAGCTGGGGTTCCCAACCTTTTCTTGGTCAGAGATCACTTTTATATTATTCTTGTTAGCAGAGACCACTATGTAGTTATAATAAAAATAAACTGTAATAATCAAACTGAAACTTTAATTAACAACTCAATAGAAAATTACAAAACAAGAAATAATAATATTTTTAGGATAAACTTCTGTAATTTTGTATTAATGTGATTTCTGAGCTTGCATTTTCTTCACGAGTTCGGCTATCCTAGGACTAATATTGTTACTCAAAGCTACACGCAAATCATCACTTACTTTCAAACGATTCCTCGCCTTGTTTTTAATTACCAACAAAGCAGAAAATCCTCGTTCACATAAATAAGTTGTTAAGAAATTCATGAAATAGCGCAAGGCGATATCTCGAAGTATAAAAATCATTCGCGGACCATATTTTGGCTTCTGCGGACCAATGGTTGGGAACCACTGGTGTAAAGCAATCGGTCAGAGTTAACATGACCTCACGTCTGTAATACCCGATAAGGAAAGAAAGAAAGAAAAAGTATTTATTGTGACTCGCACAGGAAGATCAGTAACTAAACACACAATGAAAAAATATAAAAAACTAAATTATTTTATAAAGATAATAAAAAACTGAAGATCCTGTACGAGGTCAAAAGGCTTCTAACTCAGCATGATGCTGCGACATTTGTAAATAAGTGTCGCAGTGCTGGTATTCTGATAGGGCTCGATGGATTTGCAAAAGGTGTACCTCGGTTAGTGATTGTGGTGGGAAACTATCGAGTTTTGAGACATAGAGTTGAGAAGAAGTTTGTCAGATGCCGAGGGGATGCTGTACAGGTTTTATGACAGGCTTTTCAGCATAGATATAATGGCGTTTAACGACTGATATAATTAAAAAGGAACCCCGAGATGGGAATCTACAGGAGTCCAAAAGCCCGCTTTTAAGATGACGGTAATAATAATATTTTTACAATTTCCTGGTGGATTAGAGCTCAATTACCACCAGTCCAGCGTGATTGCTGTCACCTAACTCACTAACTTCACCATTAAATGATCTATACATTCCTAAACATATGCTTTAACAATTTATTATTCTACAATCCATCATCATCATCATTTCAGCCGAAACACGTCCACTGCTGGACATAGGCCTCCCCCAATTGGGGGGGTTTGCTATAATCAACACGCATGGCAGGCGGGTTGGCGAACGCAGTATAGTGTTAAAAATGCATAGAGAACGCTGCTGCCCATTTTCTAGAAAGTCCCTTAGTCGCCTTTTACGACACCCATGGGAGGAAATGGAACAAAATCCATACTAATATTATAAATGTGAAAGTAACTGTCTGTTTGTTACGTGTTTACGCCTAAACCGCTGAACCGATCGTCATGAAATTTGGCAGAGATAAAGCCTGGGGTATGAAGACGGACATAGGCTACTTTTTACGCGATAACCGAAATCTACGCGGGCGAAGCCGCGGGCAAAAGCTAGTACTTAATAATGTAACAATTTGATAATTTCAAAATAATTAAAAATGGAGGGCCTGGATAAATTAAATTTAAAAATGTGGGTCTGCAATTATCAGTACAGTATTATATGTATCTATTAAATCAGTAGTAGCACTAACAATATTATACGAGTATCATACATGTTGCATGTTAAAAGAGGTGATTTAGCCTATTAAACATTGCTCGGATCATTATTTTGTTTTAATTTATTTTAATTTTATGTTGGGTTTGCTATTGACCCTAGTCTAGGTCAGAGGTGACAGAGACAAAGTCGACGATGCAGTGAGCTTACCCAGAAGAAGCCTGTTCACTCTCACTTTCAATTGATTAGGCTTCTATGCGTTCGGAAACACAGACGCAGGCAGAGAGTTACACTCCTTTGCTATGCGCATTATAAAAGACGTTTAGTTTATTATGTTAGTTTACAATTAGAAATATAAACCTTTCTGTTAATAAAGACCTTTAAAAATCAAATCAAATCGATCAATGACAATGCAGCCTTTCATTTGAAACACAAAACACACCTACCATCAAACACGCGACCTTATCTCGTCTTCGTTCATTTTATAAGTTCACAGAATCACAGTACAGACCCCGCTAATCTAACACGTTTATGTTAAACAAAATGACCTTCAGTTAGGTAATTATGACCCAGTTTTTTGCGTTCCTTCGGTTCACCGGTAACAGTAATTAATAAAGATAATGCCTCCATTCAGTTAATAATTTAGTCAATGATTGCAGTCACTTATCATAATATTAAAAAATAATTAAAATGTTCTTGGCGGGTTATCGGTTTTGGAAAATTGTGCAATATTCTCGGTTGCGATGGCTGTATGACCCAGAACCAAGCAGATCTGGTTTTCTGTAGAGTCAAAGCAGTGGTCGTGTTGATAAATTAATATTGTGAAATATTATATCTATATTATATAAAAATGAACTGACATTTGTTAGTCTCATAAAAACTCGAGAACGGCTGAACCAAATTGGATAATTGTTTTTTTTTTAGGTTTATATTTTATATTTTTTTATATGGTCAATTGTTCAGCAAGGAGTTGTTAAATTCAAACAAACTATACGTCATAATGTCAATGTTGTACGCGCCAGGGAAGGTTTAAGGTAGGGTAAGGTATTTTTTTTTGTAGGGTCCTTACCCTACAAACAGGCAGGCAGGCAGGGCAGGTAGGTGGGTAATATAGGCTAGAGTAGGTAGGTAGGTAGGTAGGGTAGGTAGCGTAAGGTAAGTAGGTAGATAGGAAGGGTAGGGTAGATAGAGTAAGTAGGAAGGGTAGAGTAGCCGCTACCCAGTACACTACTTTCGGACTTTTTTAAATGTTTTCAGAAAAGCCAGGAAAGAGTGTTAGGGAAAAGGGTACCGAAGCTTTTGTTTCTTTATGCTTTGCCAAGCAATACGTGGTACATAATTACGAAACAATAGTATTAGCTCCAAATAAATAATTACTGTAAATAAAGTTGATTTAATGTTTTTATATTTTTTTTAATTAATTCATTAAATTAACAAAAACATCATTTATTTTAGAAAAATTGATTATTATTAAAAAACGATTTTTCTATAATCGATTTTAAAGGAACAAACAAACGATTATTATTAAAAATCGATTTTTCTATAATCAATTTTATAGGAACAAAAAAAAACGATTATTAATTAATCGATTTTTTACCGTTAAGTCACATCCCTGTTAGAGACCGACCGGAAACGAAATTCTGCCTGATTTGCATTTCGGCGAAAAACAAAAAAAAAAAAAATGTTAATCGTTTTGTGTATGTTTTATTGTGTTAAAGTAAGTCAATCTTTGCTATCAGCAGACGAGTCCTGGAGTGGAGAACGCGTATCGGCAAGCGTAGTGTAGGACGCCCCCCAGCTAGATGGACCGACTTTAAAAACATGACTGGGACAGATTGGATGCGGAAGGCGGAGGACAGGGTGTTGTGGTGCAGGCTGGGAGAGGCCTATGTCCAGCAGTGGATTGCGATAGGCTGAGTTGATTAAACTTTACAAAAAACGTTTCAACGTAAATAACACGAACTATCGTCGCACCATTTTCATTCAGTATCTAATAGGATTATTGAGATTGTTTGATACATACACATACATACATAAACTCACGCATTCTTCCCATGGGGGTAGGAAGACAGAAACTATAGAATGCCACCTGCTACGCTCCTTACATACTCTTTTTGCTTTGTTTATGTTCATACATCTGGTCACACACGCACGCCGGTTGCGAGTACTTCGCACCTGACCTTTCTAAAGAACATTACCAATTAGGTCACTATATTATTATGTCCTCCTAGGTCGTCTCCTTCCGGCGTTTCCACTCACATCTGCCTTGTAATCCTCTCAACATGACCAAACCATCTATACCCAAAGTCTGGTCCTGCTCCACAACCACAGCTAGTTGATTAACATTTGACAATAATGTTGGAGCTGCTGAACAGTGTAAGACTATCTTTGCATTGTATAAACTCAATCTCCTTTGTATTATATAAATGCATAGCACAGGTGTGAGTCCTATGTACTATAGAGCTACCATTGACCAGGTAATATGTCTTTCATTGACTTGAATGTGCCCTGGCAGCTGAGAGTATGTCATACTCACTTAGATGTCTCGCTGATGGTGGCGTGTGTGTTGGATCATTTAGCTCCCTTCAAAATGGTTGAGCTGAATGGTGCTAATCCATGCGTCATGTTCGTGAACGGGCGCCGTCAGTTGGGATTGGTCATCTCTTAGCTGCCACGGGTTATTTTATTTTATTTTGTTTCTATTTGTTGTACTCGTACCTACTCTTGACGCTTTTAACGTGTAAGTTTTTATTATTTTTATTTTTACATCGTTCTCACATTTAGTTATAAATTCAACATTATAGATGTAACGAATACTTTTGTAACAATTTAATTTAAAAGAGTGTCCATGGAGTTTCTTGCCCGTTCTTCTCCATAGGTACCTACGCTTTGGAATGGGAATGTAGCTTCATTTTTCTCACTGACCGACTCCTTGACAATTCAAAAGTGCCTGTAATAGTTAACTGAAATAAATGATAATTGGTTTAACTGAAATAAATGATTTGAGTTTGAGTTTGAGTCTCAAATTCAGATAATTTATGTAAACAAAGGGGATAAAATATCAAAAAAATATCTTTGTAATGGTAATTCACATAAAATGGCGAAAAAAAGGTAAAATTTTCTTTTAAGTACTGATTTAAGAAATAATAATTAAAAAATAATCATATTGTAATTATTTTTATAAATTTTCGGTTTTAAACAATGTTATTAAATAAAGGAGATTTTTTGGTATAAAATATTTTATGATGCTGGTAACAATGCAGAAGATCCCAACATTAAAAAAAAAAATCAACAACACAAATATTACAACTCTCATTCATAGATTCATATTGTAAGTAGCATTATATTATCTGAACTAGCAGCCCATCCCGGCTTCGCACGGGGTAGACAATTATCATTTTAAGACTCATTTTTCTACACCTTCGGTTACATTGTTCAAATTTTACCAAGGATCCCTAATTTTTTTCAAAATGAAATGTTGTAATGAAATGTGTCAAATTGGAAGAATGTAGCATTCTATTGGTGAAAGAATTTTTTAAATCGGCCCAGTACTTTTTGAGCCTATTCATTACAAACATACAAACATACAAAAATAGGTACAAATCTTTCCTCTTTATAATATTAGTGTAGATGTAGATGTAGAAGTGTAGATAAGAGACTTTGGGTATAAGCATACTCTTTTAAATGTTTGTCACTACACCTTTTAAACCGCACCATTGTCTTATGACATAATTTTTCAGCATATCATTAATAGTCACGCCACGCATTTATTCTACTTTCATGCGTAGTTTGCCACACCCAACATTCACTTCCATACATAATTATGCGTAAGCACCAACCAGCACACTATTCTGAACAGCCAGGTCAAATGGGCCCAAATCACGTGCCGGTCGTAGTTTCTCCAATAATCATCTACAATCGTACAGCATGCCACACGTGGTCCTTATCGAAACAAAGCTGATAAAATTAGTACAGGGAATTTATTTTTGGTTAATATCGATCTGTGTAAGTTTTTTTTTTTATATTCTCTGATGTGTCGTATTAATGAATAAAATTATTTTTCATCCGACTGTCGAATCTGTCACTAAGCGAATCTGGCGTAAAGCGAATCTGTCATTATACTAGCAAATGATCGTATGCCATATTGACCTCTGTTTCATCAACGAAGATAATAAGAATGTCAGCCCGATAGCACTCGGAAACAATTAGTTCCGAATTTTATCTCAAGTCGTTCATAGTTTATTGTGTATGGAATAATACTGTGCAATAGTTAAGCTAGTTACATCAGACAGGACCGCGGACCCAAAGGCCAAAATAGTACCTACTTTCAAGTAGGTATATAGTTATCTGTGTCGTACTTTCCCGTACTAGTGCGGGAATGGAAAGTAAAAAGCACGCGTGTTCAATACACTGCATTGTGAACCTAAAACCGGTGCAATAAGAGCCACTTTTCAAGCAAGTGTGATGAAAATTTACTTGACGAGTGTTACTTGACACTCTTCTATCATTACTTCATTAGTCATTATACGTACTGTGATATACAATTAAATGTAACACCATAACTCAAAGGTAGCGCCTCAAGAGCGCCCCGCAGAGTCCCGCTCTATCCCTGGTGCCGACTAGACGTTCCCTTTGAGTTATTGTGTACTTACTGATAATTTGGTGGTTTTACTCTCTAAACCCAAGTGATTCAACTGAACACCACATTGGCGACGAGTAAAAGCGCAGTGAGTAAAATAATGGCTCAAATTATGAGTACCTGCTTAAATTGCGGAAATTGGTCAGCAACAAAAAAAAAAAAAAAAAAAAAAAACAAACCAATTGTGACTGCTCTAAGATAAATTCACTAATCGTGTTTGGAATAATTTCAATTTAAATACATTTATGTGTGTCGTTACCTACCTATCTATATACAATCTGTGTCAGCGATCAGCTGAGACAGAGGGATGGGCTGCATAAATCGATGAAATGAGTTTATTAAGTCACTAAATACATCAACTCGTAACTAAAACTGTGTGTTGGAATATGACAAGAATCTAAAAAAAAACCTAATACAATGTTTAGAATATACTACCACACATCCAATATATTGTTGACCAAATCCGTTTGCAAATAATATTTTACCAATCGATAAAATATTATTCGATCGAATAATAAAATGTACCAACGAACACAATTCGTTAATTTACCCGTTTTAACAAAGTTCCACTTCGGAAACATCGAAATTACGTAAGTAATTATTATCTTACCTACTGTTAAAACTAAACAAATGTGTCATGAAAACTGTCAAGGCTAAACAATTAACAAATGTTAAACAAAACAAATGCATTTTGCACTGGCTGTCGAAATCAACAAAAGAATTCATAGAAATCATCACATCTCTATGGGCCTCATTGTGCCCCGATGTGTTATAATTTTATATAACTAGTTTGCTTTGTGGCACTTAGCGCGTTCTTATTACAGGACCCTAGTGCGACTTGCTTGAGAGAGTTTGTTTATTTAAAACTTATAACGTAATCAAACACAGAGTTCTTATTACTAGCCGGGTAGATCAATTGGTTATAAATAAACTAAGTGTAGAATATACATATACGGGGTTTGATTAACTCAATATCAAATGTTAATTGTACCCTTATGTAATAATGAAATAATAAAAAAATAAGTATATGAATTCGTCGAGTCGATCTGAAAATTATTTTACTACAATAGTATGCTGATGAGGTCCCCTCTCTCTTATTTACCAATGATCAAAACAAAAAACTTGCATTGTTACTGCATTCCGGAGGTATGGCACTACAAGACATATATTTTAATGTACCCGGAGCTCACGTGGCAAATCTTGACGCAACTGACGTGTATGACACCGCAATTTAAAAGTTCAAGAGCACTTTTCCCCAAAACAAAGCTATTTATTTGAAAGGCACATTTTTCGGTTAATGAAACAAGAACCGGACGAAATGTTTGAACAAATTCTTGGTTAGATTGAGACGTCAAAGCTCAAAATGCAATTTTGCTAAAGAAGACGAAAATCTTATCAACCAAATAACGGAAAAGTATAGCTCGACTAAATTAAGAAAGAATATTTTGATACTTGGTAAACAGCAACAATTGAAAAAATCATATCAGAAGCAAACTCTCTAGAAACTGTAGAACGGCAGTTGAACAAGTTCCACGATAGTCAGAGCACAAATGCAACAACAACCAGCCTTAACAAAATTGACACTAAAAAAACGAAACGTTTTACCAAAAAAGAGGTTGATTTCTGTTGCCGATGTGGCAATACAAATCACAAATGCTGCCCTGCAATGAATGCGAATCGCATAAAATGTGGTTTCAAAGGTTATTTCCAGAAAAACTGCAAAACAAGGGCCAGCAAAAGAAAAACTTCTAACCTCTCGTCAAATGACAACAATAAAACGAAACTAACAAATTGCCGATGTGGCAGTACAAATCACAAAGGTGATAATAGTGCCTGCCCTGCAATGAATGCGAATTGCATAAAATGTGATACTTCAAACCTTTCGTCAAATGACAATTAAGGTAAACAGCCACTAAAAGTACTAGGATCATTTAATGCATCAATAAAAGTTGGTTCTAAATCAATACTAACAAATATATATATAATAAAAAAAAAATATATAAAAAAAAAAATGCCATCTCCCTTAATGTGCTAAAACTAGGTTTTGAGCTAAATTCCATTGAGGATAAACAATTTCCCAAGTTCAAAGATGTTCAGTTAGATATCACTATTGATAAAACAGTTTCTCTAGTTTGTCAGCCTTATAAACGAGTCCCAATTCATTTGGAATCAAAAATAAATAAGAAATTAGACGAACTGGTAAAAATGGACATCATTGAACCTGTAAACAAACCATCTTCCTGGGTTTCTCCGATGGTACCGGTTCTAAAGCCTGATGATGATATTCGTATTTCTTTAGATATGCGTGCCGCCAACAAAGCCATTATTAGATAAAATCATCCCTTGTCCACCATGGAGCAACTCATTCCCGGAAAAGCAATATTTTTCTCAAAATTAGATGTTAAAAACGCTTTTCATCATGTTGATCTCCAAGAAAATAGTAATCACAACTTTCATTACAAACAAAGGGCTTTACTGGTACAAAAGGTTAATGCTTGGTATATCGTGCACACCGGAATATTTTCAAAATCATGGAGAAAATGTAAATAAAAAAATAAATAAATGAATTGCCATAAGAAGGAGTGACAAAGTTTAAAAAAAAAAAAACTTAAACTTAGTTTAAACTTTATTGATGGCATAGTTGTCTTTGGATGTAATGAAAAAGAACATGATGCCAGGCATGCCACTTGGAAAATACATCAAAATAATAGAATCATTTAGACCACCAGAAACCATCGAAGAAATTCAAAGTTTCCTGGGATTAATAAATTTTGTTGAAAAGTGGATCCCCAATTTGTCAACCTTAACAAAACCCATTCGACAATTACTTCGACAAAAAATGCACAAAAATGCCAATATCACATTCTGGCATAAAGAACAAATAATGGCTTTTATAATAAATAAAAAAATGTCTCTCTAAGACCCTATGACCCAAAAGATCGTACTCAAATAATTGCTGATGCAAGTCCTGTTGGTTTAGGGGTTGTACTGATTCAGTACGACGACAAAGGACCCCGAATCATATCCTTCGGGAACAAGAGTCTGACAGACGTTGAAAAACGGTATTGTCAGACCGAAAAAGAGGCATTAGCTTTGGTATGGGCAATTTAACACTTTCACATGTACCTGCATGGAAAATATTGAACTGGTCACAGACCATAAGCCTCTCGAGGTTATATTTGGCACAAAATCAAAACCTCGCGCACGAATTGAGCGTTGGGTCTTTCGACTACAATCCTACAATTATAAAGTCATTTATAACCTGGAAAGTCAAATATAGCAAATCAATTATCACGTCTGTGTACGAATGCCAGCATACACAAAAATCCTCTTGAAAACGACTATCATATTAACCAGTTTGTTCAATACGCGCGACCCGTAGCATTATCCCTTAAAACGATGATTGAAGCATCGAATCATGATAATGAATTTAAATTAATCAAAAACGCTTTAGTAAATAATGTTTGGGATGCTTCAATAAACAACTACAAATTATTTGAACATGAATTTTGGTTACATGATGGCGTCTTATTAAAAGGAAACAAATGGGTAATACCCACTAATTTAAGAAAACAATATTAGAAGAAGATCATGAAAGCCACCCATGCATTGTCAACATGAAGGCTAGGTTACACACAAAGGTTTGGTGGCCGAAAATAGATAAAGACGCCGGCAATACTGTAAAAAAATGCAGAGGGTGTACTCTAAGTCTCGGGCCCAAATCCACCAGTATCTACCGATGAAAAGGCGTGAACTCCCATTGAATGCCTGGGTGGATACTACTATTGATTTTTGGGTCCACTGCCAAGTGGGGATTATCTTTTCGTGATCATCGATTATTACAGTAGATACAAAGATCGAAATTGTGAAATCTAAATCTACACATGACACAATAAAAGTGTTAAAAAAGATCTTTTCGCGGACTAGGAATCCTGCAAGCATAACAGCTGACAATGGCAGAAAATTCTGTAGTCAAGAATTCAGAACCTTCTGTACTGAACAAGGAATTACGCTTTTCAATACGATCCCCTACTGGCCTCAGCAAAACGGCGAAGTCGAGAGGCAAAATAGGGATATCCTTAAACGACAGAAAATCAGTAAATATGAAAAATCAGACTGGAACGATGACTTGTTAAAATATCTAATGATGTATAATAGTACACCTCATCCCTCTGTAAAAAAATCCAAGGCCAAGGCCATTCAGAGATAAGTTACCTTTGTTAACAGACCTCGAAAATAACTATAACGATTCAGAAATTAGAGACAGAGACAAAAAAAAAAAAAAAGAGAAGAACAAATTAAACGAAGATAAAGAAAAGTTACAGATAGACAATTAGAAATTGGCGAAAAAGTATATGTCAAGAATATGATAAAAGAAAACAAATTGACTCCAGAATTTAACCCCACACCGCATACAGTTATAAATGCTCAAGGGAGCGATATAAATATAAGGAATGACGAAACTGGTCAAGAATACAGGAGGAACATCTTACACCTAAAGAAGGTAGAAGGCAAATGGAAAGTTATCGATCACGAAGTGTCAGATGAAGGAGTTCAGTTTATACGAGTATGTTAAACACTATAATTGTAAGTTTAATGCTAAATACTGTATTGTTCTTAAAACGTAATTATTTTCTAAATGCTTAAAATTGTTATCGTACTTTAAAATTAATTAACGTCTAATTTAAAATAAATTAAGGACTAAATGTGCTAAATATTATTATTGTACTTTAAACTTAATTATCATAAAAAGGAAGAGATGTGATATACAATTAAATGTAACACCATAACTCAAAGGTAGCGCCTCAAGAGCGCCCCGCAGAGTCCCGCTCTATCCCTGGTGCCGACTAGACGTTCCCTTTGAGTTATTGTGTACTTACTGATAATTTGGTGGTTTTACTCTCTAAACCCAAGTGATTCAACTGAACACCACACGTACTAATTATTTTACTGTGTTGGTGAACCACAAAAATGTCGGAATATAAATAAACAAAACATAATGGAGTAACATGGCACTTAATTGGGGAGAGTCGTTATAACCCAATTATAACATTGATATCAAGTGTGAAATCAACAATGGTTATAGGCGAAACGCGGTTTTAATTACAGTATAATACTAAATGTAACAATTTTATAAATATTTTCATCGTTAATAGGTACGCCAAAGATTTTGCTATTGATCAGGCTAACACAACGCATTGAAAATGACAAAGCATTTTTAAATTAAATCTATCTTCTATATATATAAAAATGAATCCCTATTTCCCTTGGTCACGGCATCACGCGTGAACGGCTGGACCGATTTCGCTAATTATTTTTTTGTTGTGTTTGTTATTGTCAGGAGAAGGTTCTTATGTAAGAAAAATTTAAGAAAGTTAAAAAAAAAAGAAGAAACCGACCATATTTACATTTTTATTGTAATAATAAGTAGGTAACTCTATCTTCTAATGTAACTTTATGGCGTTTGACATAACGTGTCAGTCATCATTTGGTAGGTCTGAGAATAGATTTTATCAAAAAAAAAAAAAAAATTGAAGGTTTTAGTTAGGTAGGGTAGGGTAGGTAGGTAGGTAGGGTGGGTAGGGTAGGTAGGTAGGTAGGGTGGGTAGGGTAGGTAGGTAGGTAGGGTTGGTACGGTAGGGTAGGTAGGTGGGTAGGGTAGGGTAGGGTAGGGTAGAATAGGGTAGGGTAGGTAGGTAGGGTAGGGTAGGGTAGGGTAGGGTAGATAGGTAGGTAGGGTAGGGTAGGATAGGGTAAGGTAGGGTAGGGTAGGTAGGTAGTTTCCTTTGCGCGTAGACAAACTGCCACAGTCAAATAGCTTTTGACAGAACGAAGTCTGTCGGGTCAGCTAGTTAAGAAATAAATCCCAAAGACCAGATATTTAGCTAATGATTTTCTAAGACTATAGTGAGGGTATAAATCCAAGCAAGAACCAATGTGACTTTTTCAATTCATATCTACAAGGAAAACATCGTGAGGAGAACTAGACTTACATATATCTATATCCATACAAATAATGATAGTTTATATGGTTTAACGGTACTTATATTTTTTTTTATTGTCTGTCTGTCTGTTGTTTGTTCCGGCTAATCTCCGAAATGGCTGGACCGATTTTAACGGGACTTTCAGTGGTAGATAGCTAATGTCTATATACATAATATAGGTCACACATAGAGGCTTTTCCCAGCAGCGGGAGGGAAAAATGGGCTGGTATTCTTTTTGTTATTATTACTAAAGTGAGTCTACATTTTTAGCATAGCAACAATTCCCATAGTACGTCAGTCAAACAATAGTAAGTACCTGCGATCCAAACTAATGAATATTAGGCGATTATCACACTGCCACGTATCACGCTGCATCAGCATCCGAATGAATGCGCGTGGATGCATTTTCTGTGTGTTGGACTGTGCGTGTTTTCTATACAAACGGAGATACTTACAAGCAACGTTAAAACACGCATTCACGCGCTACGCTGCGTGGTGCGTGGCAGTTACAGATAGTGCAATTCACGAAGACGCGCCCCACCAATTTTCGGTTGAGGGGTCGCGGGGTGCGGGGAGTTTGCTCCGAGCGGCAGTCGCGAACCGTCAGCGGTTCGATGCACACGAATATTACATTCTATGCTGCGAAAATCCAGACTCGTCACGAAAGTTGCTCTACTTTATATATTTTTAAAATGTCGAGAAAATCTCAGCGTGTTGTTCTTAAAAGCCAGGTATGTAAAAAACTTTGCAGTTACTAAAACACATGAAATAAGCTAACGAAAGTAATTTAATTTTAATAAATAGCAAATTTTAGTAATAGTAGATTTCATTTCATTTAAAAAAATAAGTAAAACTATTTGATATTTATTTTTATTTTAGGCAAGAGAAATTATTTCTAAAGTTTATGATTTTATGAAAAAAGAAGCAAGTAAAAATTATGCAGAAAAACTCACTGATGCGCGATGGAGAACCGCACAGGCTGTTGGAGTATCTGAAAGCACAGTGACTAGAATTCTACGCGAAAGAAAGGAATATACTAATACAACGAAGCAAACTACAGTACCTGCTATGGAATCGAATATAACTATGGAAACGGATGCGATAGTTCCTATAGCCCCAAGTGCGGAGCGTACAACAGAGCCGACTACGGAAGCGGATATTGAGTCTGAAAATGAAGCGAGTACGTCGCATTCGAATTTAGTATACAGAAGTGCTTCTATTTTTACATCACCTATGAAGAAGAGAAGGGTAATACCACGAAAAATTAATTTAGACGAATTTGATATTGGTGTAGTCCGAAGAACTATCCAAAACTATCATATAGAACATCGTCAATTTCCAACATTATCACGACTTAATATTGCTTTGAAAGACCGTATACAATTTGATGGATGTATAACAACTCTAAGAACATTGTTACTTAAACTTGGTTATAAATGGAGAAAAACTGAGAATAACAGGAAGGTGCTAACCGAAAAACATGATATTCAAATGCTAAGATTGAAATATTTAAAACAGGTAAAGTCTTTTCGCAATGCAGGTAGACCTATAGTCTACACAGATGAATCATATATTCATACCAACCACGTGCAAAAAAAGTCTTGGGCCGAAAAAAGTTCTAAAACAGCAATAAAACAAAACTTAACAAAAGGAGTGCGCATAATTATAGTACATGGCGGAAGTGCAGAGGGTTTCGTACCAAATGCGTTGTTGACATACAGAGCAGAGATTAAATCCGGAGACTACCACGATAACATGAACACAGAAAATTACTTAAAGTGGCTAAATGAGAAACTAATACCAAATCTCCCAAATGATGCCGTGGTAGTCTTGGATAATGCAGCCTATCACAATACTAGTTCGGAAAAAATACCAACATCCAACTCCAACAAATTAGTCATGCAGACTTGGCTGAATGCAAAAAATATCCATTTTGAACCAAGCTACAAAAAACCTGAACTTTATGACCTTATATTAAAAAACAAAGAAAACTTCCGCAAGTACAAAGTTGACGAATTATTGAAAGAACATGGATTCACAGTGCTTCGGCTGCCACCTTATCATCCAGATTTAAACCCAATCGAAAACATTTGGGGTATTGTAAAAAACGACGTTGCTAGCCGCAATATCAATCAAAATTACACTTCAATTATGCCCATTTTAAATGAAGCATTTGATCGAGTAAATAAAGATGTCTGGTTCAATACTTGTCAGCACGTGGAAAAAATAGAAGACGAATACATGAGACATTGTGATCTTGATTTTAGTTTTATTGTAAATGTCGGTGATACATCAGACTCTGAATCAGATATTTCTGAAACGAGTGATTGACGATTTTCATTTCTCAATAAAGTTCAATAAAACTATTTCCGTATTTCATTTATGTCTATTATTACCTCCTATTATAAAAATAGTAATATTATCGATATTAATTAATAATCACATAAATATCCACACCTAAAAATTAAATTAACATAACCTTTTCCTTGCGGTCGGGTAAAAAATATAAAATTGAAGTAGAGCATCTTTCACTTTGACCATGACGCTCTCTCCTGATTAGTCTATTCATTGTAGTGTGCGTGTGCACTCATAGGTAATTAGTGTGTACCGATAACACTCAAACATTGACGGAAGCTTGCACACATATACTATAAACGGTTAGGAGGAATAGTGGGGCGCGCCTTCGTGGATTGCACTATCTGTATTAATCGCCTTATACCGTCCATGCGAATTTGCAGACGAAGACATAATCCATGGTTATTTAGTTACTGCAAAACAAACTGGTGGCTAGCTATCGATGAAATAAAGTGATTTCTATACTGCTAATAAAATATGGAATTAGTGATGCAACGCATACGAATATTCGAATTCGCTGAATACTATGTATCATGACATTCGTAATAAAATTAGTGACTTCCTAGAAATCCCATATAGATATTGCGTTGCGACCGAGTTGACAGACACAAAGATTCATTTATAAAATCATAAAACTTTCTTATCTTTTGTTTACATACACAGATGGTCAGCAATTGTGGCGACCTTTTAGTTTTTGTATGTACTAAGTTGGTAGGAGTGGACACGTATTTCCCTAAAGCTAAATATTTAATTTATTTTCACCTTGTTTGACTAATAATTGCGTGCAATAGTAGAATTAGTTATTCGTATTCGGCGAATAGTACAAGCGATTTTCGTATTCGTATTCGGTACAATCGGTATTTGTATTCGTTAGACTAGTATTCGTTGCATCAATAGATGGAATGCACGTCATCTTGTCATTGCAGTAAAGTCAATGTTTGTCGTGTCGTAATCAGATAATTATTACGATTATTTTATTAGATAATTATTATTATTATATCGAATACTTACTTACTAATCAAAAAATTAAACCCGCTAACAAGAAGACGAATAAATGGCTAATAAAAACTACCACCAATTATTCCAAAACCAACGAAACAATAGTGGTTATTACTGTTTTCAGGATGATTATCTCACAACGACTTTATCGATACAGGGTCACCACGATGCAACACGATAGGATCGAAGATGACAATGACCTTCGAGATGGAATTGATTAAAATTAACGGTAAGCACCAAAGGGACTGACCACTGTCAACTAAATATTATCATTTATCATCTTCAAGGATAATCATGATCTTGGGTACTTCGTTTAGATGCCTTTTTGCCAAAAAGTACACCAATGAACTCAACTGTCTGAACATGCTCAGTTTAAACCAATAAACTGTTTTGGTGGGTAGATACTTCTCTGGTCAACATATTCATACAAATACGGATCAATCGACTAACTACTTTATGTCAGTTGTAACGCCCCCAGAAGACTGTAAGGTCGATGACGAAACAGAACCTCGGACCATGCTTTACCAAAGCCCTTACTCTGAAGAGGTGTCCGAACTTTCCAATACCGATAAGTCCGAGAGCAGCAGTGTTTGAGATCCGCACCGCACCCTGATTGCGTAACACACTATCAATCATAATCTGAATTATTTTGAAGAATATTGCTAATCCATTGCTTCATATGTTCGAAAAATTTGTCTGCACAGCAACGTAAATAACGCAATGAATGTTGTTAAACTGTCAAAATGAAACCCATTGCTACTGTTAAGGTCTTTGCATACAGCGGGCGCGGCGTGGCGGGACGGGACGGCGACGCGACGGGAAGCAATTATAATGTACTAGATATTACGGACGACGCCACACAGAGCCGTCCCGCTCGGCGCGACGGTAAACAAGGCTCCTTGGTTCCTCCTCCTCAAGATAATTAACTTTATGTTTGAGAGTTCTAGTTTATAATCAAGTTATATGCTACTGCGGCCACTTGAGCGATGTGTTTTTGTTCCTAATCCTTAATGAAGTTTAGTCCCATGAAAAAGGCTCTTATTCTTGTGTCTAGTGTTAACTTAAGACGACAACTTAACGAGCTGTGATGTCTTGATCCTGTTTAATACAAGTAGAAGGAAAAAAGACTAACCTGTCTGCACTGCTCCCCTTCCGAATCTCTTGCTGTTCACTTTAACTTCACCAGGGGTTGTCCTGGCATCACATCCAGGTGTTTGTTCCATTCCTAAACGCTCCATAGCTGCTTGTGTGTTGCTCTGATCCTCACATCCACCTTGACAGCATCGGGATGGTCCTTCGGGACCGTTCATGTTATTTCTGGAAAGATTAAGTTTAAATATTAAGTCTAAAAGTATTGAGAAGGTAATTTAATTAATACTGGTCCTTTTTGTACCGAAGGACCACACATACTCTCTTTATGAAAAAGTGTGTTGAGTGCGTAAACATAACATAATCATGCTGAAAGCAGTAATAACCACTATTGTTTCGTTGGTTTTGGAATAATTATAACCCAGAGAAATAAATAAAATAAAAAATTTGCAACAGGTACCTAAATCCAAAACACCATAACTATGGTGCCAATTTTATAGTTATGTCAGCTAAACATAAATAAAATAAACGACAACGTAGATACTAAATCCAATTAAAAATTGAAGCTTATAAAATCTTTTCCTTGTTTTCTATCCACCGTTAAGTATATTTTTATTTAAACAACTTACATATTAGGCAACTGCCTCCAGAAGTAAAAATAAAACAAAAGTTTTTTTTAATCAAAACAAACACGAGGTCACTAATTATTCTGACCGCACAAAATCACACAGCGACGTTGAGAATCAAACTAACCAGACTCCCTTAACACTTTAGATTATAAACGACTCAAGCCTATACAAACAAGTTTTTAATGCCAATAAGTCAATAACATTTCAATTGCTCGATAATAAAACAAACACAAGAGCTAAATTAACATTCGACTAAATGACAAATAGTTTTGCTTCACAATCACAACACTATAAAAACGTTCCAATTTTAAAATGTGAGTGACGTAAAGGGTATGTTTAAATATTATAATTTGACGTCATACCATATTGGGATGGCGATAATTTGACCGAGATAATGTTACCAAGCGCGATATTGTCAGTAGCAATTTCGTTAAGATTTTGCGCAGTTTCTTCGTTAATAGGTCAGAATAGGGCAGGGGTGAGGGAGCAAAAGCTATTGAATTGAATTGAATGTACTTTACATATATCACATTGTTTTTGGGACACCTTATACATGCCCTAAGACAGCAAACAGTTGGCGCTGCCCATAGAGAATGTGTGATCGTAAGAAATCAACCTCGTCAGGGATTGATAGGTACTCATGTATGTAAATTATTCGCAAACAATTAAATGTTAATCGATTAGTAACTAACGATCAATGGCCCAGAAAACTACCCAATAGTAATAATAATCGTAGTAATAAGTAATAATTTATGATGGCATCCATAGGATAGAAAGAAAATACATTTATTTAGAACAGACTAAAAGGCACACATCACATAAGCAGCCAGCAACCTCATAGGTTGATCTGCGAAATGCCAAACAATGAAACAATCTGAGTGGAAGTCAGTCTGTACAGGTAGTACATGAGACAAAATTACTTATAAAAATTACGGTATTTAATAACAAGGTGCTTAGTATTTTCTTTCTATCCTGTGGATGCCTTAACAAATTAAGGCCTCCAGGCGGAGCATAAAACTTATACACCAAGCAACTACACGCCAATGGCACCCCCTGTGGGGTACGGACCTCGGCTTAGCGCGTCGCTGAGTTGAGGGCAGCAAGAGACAGACTGGATCGGATTTCGATTATTTACCACTCAAAATGCTAACGCGAGCTAATGGCAGTTATCTAAAGGGAAAAATACATCGATACTACTACTGCCTGCCGATAGCCTAGGTCCGGGGTCTCTGCTACACCCCCTCCACCAGTTAGTTCAACGTCTTAAGATTCCGTCGGTCGTCCCACACGTAAACAAGACGTCAATCAAAGTAGTCAACAATTTGTGTTATTGACATGATTTTTGGCATGTACACTTGTACAGTACGCAAAAAAGTAGGCCAATAGAGGCAAAGAGAGGCCTATAGTTGTTTAGACCGTTTTATAGGGTGTGCTGTGCTGGTTATGTGTATGTAAAAAGTTGCTATTGCCTGATTTAAACTTATTTATTTTCTGATGTAATCCAGCTGATAGGTTAGCTCTTGTAGCGTATTACAAATTGTACCATGCGGCAGCCCGCAAGCATTAAAACCTCACATATATCTTTTTCCATTCCTTTCAGAACAAAACAAATACATTGGCGCTCAGTGAACTGGCAATCCTGTTCTAGATGAACCACCAAGTTACCGACCATCAGTTACCAAACCTGTAATTCCCAGTCATACAAGATTTACCACTGATCATATTTCTAAACAACCCATCAGGATTTATAAGTCAGTCAGGTTGTATGTAGGGCAGAGATAAATAAACAAGTTTATGCAAAACTATCGCAAATAAAGCCAGTAGGTACGGATATTAGAATAAACATAATCTTTCTGTGTCAACAGATTTCAAACAAACTTAAAAAAATGGGGACGTTCAAAAACAGCAAACTGGCCACAACTTGCCTATGAAACGTTATCAAAAGAACAAAATGATGAAACACTCGAGAAACAAGTACAAAACAAAAACAATAAATTTTTGCTCGCTATTCTACAAACATAAACATTAGCAATACGTTAGTGATGTGGCGTCATTACAAAAGACGCCTGACTCGTAGGGGGTCAGTTATCTTGTGACTTTAAGTACATTTCCACAAGGGGGACCAATAAACAAGCGGACGATAAGATTATTGGAAATTAACACAACATTAATAACTGTGATGATGACAGTGCCTCACTATATTTAGTAGTCTGGCTGGCGCAATAAAAAAATATCTTGTTGTTGCTTGTTGTGCATATTTTTCTCACATGGATTTGATAGAGATTAAGTTGACCTATGTAATTATCGGAACAACAGGTCTCGTTCCTCGAGTTACAAACTTTTAGACTAAAAATAGAAACGTCGTCGTCGCGATTAACCTGATAGGTATCTTGTTGATAAATATCGTCATCTGGGAGTAAATTAATACACATGACCCAGCGGGGTATTTGCGTAACACACATAAAATTACAATTGAACGCAATGGGATTCATTTTGATTTTGAACTTTCATAGCGTTATTAACGTTGTTGAGCAGTTGAATTTTTAAAACCTAGGAAGCAATGGATTAGTGATATCCTTCAGAATTATTCAGATTGTAATGAAAGTGTGTTACGCAATCATCATCATCGTCAGCCTATAGCAGTCCACTGCTGGACATAGGCCTCTCCAATTGCACGCCATTCAGCTCGATTCTCGGCAACTCTTATCCAGCTGCTCGCCCCACGTAGCCTGAGGACGTCCTATCTTACGTTTGCCAATTCACGGTCTCCACTCTAGAACGCGTCTACCCCAACGATCATCGGTTCTACGGCTGATATGGCCAGCCCATTGACACTTCAGCTTGCTTATTCTATGAGTTATGTCGACAACTTTGGTTCTCTGTCGGATCACCTCGTTCCGAATTCGATCCCTAAGAACTCCAAGCATAGCCCGTTCCATAGCTGGCTGAGCGATCTTGAATTTATGGACCAGCCGTACCGTGAGTGTCCACGTTTCGGCTCCGTAAGTCATAACAGGCGGGATGCACTGATTGAGGACCTTGGTCTTTAGGCTCTGTGGGATACGCGACGAGAAAACTCAACGAAGCTTCCTAAACGCTGCCCAGCCCAGCTGAATTCTTCTGTTAGCCTCTCTCTCAAAGTTGTTCTTACCAAACTGCAGAGTTTGCCCGAGGCAAACATATTCTCGAACAACCTCGAGAACACCGCCAGTGATTGCAATCGTTCCCGGAGTGACGTGTTCGTTGAACATAACTTGGGTTTTTTTGTTCAAGTTCATCCGGAGACCAAATGTGTACAGAAGAATCAACTAGGCCATCCAGAATCTGCTGCAAGTCATGCAGCGATTCAGCCAATATAACGATGTCATCTGCAAATCTGAAGTTTGAGAACTCGCCATTGATGTTGATGCCACGTCCTTCCCAGTTCAGTGTCTTAAACACATCTTCCAATGCGTTAGAGAACAATTTCGAGGAAATTACGTCCCTTTGTCACACCCCTCGACGCAGTGGAATATGTTCAGATCGATGATACTGGGTTTGGACGGTCACTGTCGCGTTTTCATAAAGACATCTCAGCACTGGAATGTATCGCCAGACTTGGCATCGCGGTCTCTATAGAGTCAAAAGCCTTTTCATAGTCGGGCCGATTATACTCTTCGGACTTCTATATAATTTGCCGCGCTGTGTGGATGTGGTCTATGGTACTGTATCCTCCTTGGAACCCGGACTGCTCCGGTGGCTAAAACTCGTCGAGTCTTCGCGCTAGACGATTCGTAACGACTCTTGAAAACAACTTATATACGTGGCTAAGGAGCGAAATGGGTCTGTAATTCTTTAAAAGGGTCTTATAACCCTTTTTAAAGAAGAGAATGACCACACAAAATAACTGTGCATTCAAAAATTGGTCTTTTGGTACGCAATACCTCAATCCATCAGCGGCAGCGATTGTATTTCCGGGCTCATGAGAAAAGCAAATTAGGCAGCCATGACACGCTATTTTTATAGACCTGGCAGAGGTGCAGGTTGGAAGCTTTCTTTCGACAGAAAGATTCAAAACAATTGCCATGTACTACTTTTATTAGGTACCGTTAAATATCACGGTGCTATTGTCAAACGACGTGTTTCAATAAAACCAGTTATTTCTAAAGGGTGTTTTATTTAAAGGCGGAGAACTTTAAATTGAAATATTGAAATTGTTTTTAATATCCATGAAATTGGCTTTAATTAACAGATAATTTTATGGCATTAATGTTTGAATATGATTTCGAGCATGTGGCCGCCGCAGCTGTCGCGCACACGTCGTAATCTGGAGGTAAAATTTTCACACTATTCGCAGTAAATCAGGCTGTATTTTGGTAAGAATGCGTCGAATGTTGGCATCCAAGTGCTCAATGGTTTATGGATTATTGGCGTAGACATGCGACTTTACATATCCCCAGAGAAAATAATGTAATGCCGTTAAATCGTACGAACGAGTTGGCCAGATTTCGTAAAATTATTCGTTCGTCAAACGTCTCTTTCAGTAAATTAGGCCAATAAAAAAATTTAGCTTTCAGTTATAATTTACTAAAAGTTTATTTTTTTTATTTGTTAATGGCCTAATGGCCTTCGCGTCAACCGTGACGGCCACATGCATTAATGCCATAAAGTTATCTGTCAAATATAGATAATTTCATGGATATTAAAAACATTTTTCTGTGTTAAACAATTCAAAGATCGCTTCAAAAAAAGCACCCGATATAACATAGCTTCCGGACATAGCCAACCGGTTATTCCAAAATAAAGGTCTGATATTTCATAAGAGCAACTAGAGCAACAAGTCGACATTGTCATTCTGTTACAGTTACAACATACAGTAACTACCTGATTATGTTTCTAATACATGTAGCAACACTTAAATAACGGCTATTGATTGTGATGTAATGTAACTACGGTTGGTAGATAATAATTAAGTAATTTGTTATTTATTAAGAATATTTGCAAAGATAGGTACTGTTAATTTATTTAAACGCGAATTTAATTGTTAGTGATACAAACAATATCATGGCATTGCCGACACTCACTGCCTTGAAGACGTTATTGCACAGATAGGTAAATTAATTAAACAGGTTTAACAACTAACAACCGTAATAGAATGCAATATGTATGCTAAATCTAAAAATTCGCCCAAAAGGACCAAGGAAATAAAAATCGACCCAGTAATCACGGAGATATTGGTATACAAGTGTCTTTATTCTATTGATGAATTATAAATTAATATAAAAGTCGAAAGTAACATAATTTTATTGTTTTGAAATGAAAATTTTATTGAATTTTAAGAATTGACTATTATGACATTTATTTTGATACTTATTTTTTATTTATTTTTATTATTATTTTGATTATAATGAAATTTGGATTATTGGAATGATTTAAATATAGATTGCATGCACGATGTTTCTTATAATATTTAGTTATAAAAATTCAGATACGATGTAAAAATAGTTATTGAATAAATGAATTGAATTGAACAAACATTTTAAAAAAACCTGCCGAATGCATACCCTCCCCCTTTTTTTTAAATCGGTTGGTAATAAGATTTGTGTTTTTGTAGGTTCTTTATGTATCGAAAACTGTTATCGGCCAAATATTGTGTTATTTTCCATAGAAACATACTTAACTAGCAGCCCGTCCCGGCTTCGCACGGGGTAGACAATTATTATTTTAAGACTCATTTTTCTACACCTTCTGTTACATTGTTCAAATTTTACCAAGGATCCCTAATTTTTTTCAAAATGAAATGTAGCCTATGTCAAATTGGAAGAATGTAGCATTCTATTGGTGAAAGAATTTTTTAAATCGGCCCAGTACTTTTTGAGCCTATTCATTACAAACATACAAAAATAGGTACAAATCTTTCCTCTTTATAATATTAGTGTAGAAGTGTAGATTAGTGTAGATGTAGATTACACGCTTAATTTAACCGTTAGGTACCTACTGCTTTATAAATTTTATATAATACCAAAAAAAGCTATTTATTAAACACAATACCTATTTAAAAGGTTAGCTTTTTATTAAATTAGCAGTGGGTTGGTATTTAGTACTTTAAATCCTTATTTTATCATTGGTGCAGGCGCAATAACAGAACTAAGAGAAGTGCATAAATGGAAGCATGAATTTGAGATGTTGCTAACCCGACTTACGACTTGTAGGTCGTGGGTTCGAACCGAAAATTCAAAGACATGTGACATCCGCCAACCCGCATGGTGAATTATGGCCCAGGGAGTGGGTCATAATCATTCATCTATTCTAGATTTTACATGCATAAAAAACTAAGCCACAAATGGAAATAATACACTACCGCATACAAGGATCATTCAAATATGATTATTATATTAGCGATAAAAAAAGGTAGGTAATAATATATTGGCAAACATGGCACACGCATACGAATTTAACATGACGTAAGTTTTAAGCGTAGATGGACTGCGTATCGCGATATCATTTGATTCAAAGACTTGTGACTTTCAAGGCCTTGATTATCCAGTTCAAACGTAAAGCAACATAAGAAATAACTTGTAAAATTGTCATTTAATAAATGTACGGTGGCCAGCACATCAAGTTACCACAAACTATCAAATTTTCTCGTTCGATTTTGAACATTTACTAGCTTCTGCCCGCGACTTCGTTGGCGTGAAATTTCTTGTTTTAACATAAAACCCCATGACACTCGGCAAGAATTGGATCCTCCTACATACAAACTCACAAATACCTCTTTGTAATATTAATATCTTTACAAATAATTAAATTGAAGTGTATGTTTGTAATGTCAAAATAACAGCTTTGTACTAAATTCTTAAGGAAGTTTATACGGCATTTATGCCCTTTGTTCCCACTAGTACCACCCAACTGTACCACCGGTGGTACTAGCGGGAAATTTCGTTCTCTATAGTACCACCATTTATATTAATTAATATTAGTGGTACTAGTAAGACTGTTTGTTCCCAACCTTTGTTCCCACTAGTACTACCGAACTGAACCACCGGTGATACTAGCGATAGTACCTACCACCACTTATATTAATTAATATTCGGAAGGTTGTTATGTGAGATTCTTGAAACAAAACATGCAAGATTTGCAAGAAATTCGGTTTATTTCTGCTTATGTAAGAATTTAAGTTATGATGCCAACCCTCTGCCGAATTATTTGTTCGATGTTGACAGCCAAAAACGCTTAATATATCTTTGAAAGGACTTTTCATCCAAACTGTCTCGTAGTATTTTTGGAAATTTCTCATTGCAGGTACTACGTCTTGTTTCATTTCTCTTACAACATAATCCCATCCTTCCGAAATTTTGTCTATTGGGAGCAAAGCAAGGTTACTAGCCAAATGAATGATTCGTTGATTATCCCTAGTTTTCTTCATACCCAAAGATTTTGACTTACGTCGCAGAGCATTTAGAAAGTGATAATGACATCCTGTAACTTTTATACCAATTTTAGTTAATGCACTTATGGCTGCCTGTTCAAAATCAGTCATGACCACACCAGGCTGCCATTCCGGAATTCTTATTTTGAGTAGTTCGAACAGTGTAGAGTACGCTTTTTCATTTTGATGAGTCATAAATGCAAAGGCTAATGGGACAATATTTTTGTATTCCAAATTGCTACCAAGGTCTCCATGAATGACGTAAATTTGACGAAATGGTTCCGGGCATGACTTATAAGTACCGTCCATGAAAAACATTGTCGAAGTTTTAAGCAAATCTTTCCCTGTTTCATTGCAAAATAGTATGATTCTCATGGAATCTTCACAATAATCAGCGAGCAAAAATTTCAAGAACTGTTGAGGTACTTCTACCTCTCCACCATTTTTGGAAAGAGTTTTTTCAACACAGGTAGCTTTATTTCGTTGCCTGTAAATTGAAGATTTTCTTTCATTGAAACTTGGTGTCGGCTTATCGGCGAGTAAATCCCAACATTTGTCGTAATTTTAGCTATTGCCCGTTTAAAAACTTGAGGAGCTGGCTCCTCGCCCTTTACTGCCTCATCACAACATTCGCTAATAGTAGCATCAATACAATTCTGGGCAAGGTCAGGCTGGCACTGTTCACTATGTGTCTTTCTATTTATAACACCATCTCGGTTCTAAAACAAAAAAGGGAATTCTATTGGGAAGAAACAGTGTCACTAGTACCATTAATATTAATTAATGTAAGTGGTGGTAAGTACTATCGCTAGTATCACCGGTGGTTCAGTTCGGTAGTACTAGTGGGAACAAAGGTTGGGAACAAACAGTCTCACTAGTACCACTAAGTAAATGGTGGTACTATAGAGAACGAAATTTCTCGCTAGTACCACCAGTGGTTCAGTTCGGTGGTACTAGTGGGAACAAAGGATTTATGCCCAAATACTCAAACGTTACTTAACTTTAAGACGTTCTTATAAGTGTTTCTGTCGCTACAAAACAGTTTAAAGTGACAGAGACAGCATTAGACTTAACGGCGACTTAAAATTGAATTGCGTTTGAGTATTCGGCAGTTAGTATATCAAAAAATCAATTTTTATAATTATTGACTGTTGTCTGTTTGTTGCGGCTCATCTCCGAAACGGCTGGACCGATTTTGACGAAACTTCCACTGGCAGATAGTTGATGTTATTTTTTTTTTAACTTTGCCCCACACTAGGAATTTCTCCTGTATAGTGGGTGCGTTTACAATCATTTAAACTCACATACACAAACGGCCAGACCCGGAACAACTACTTATAGATCATACAAATATTTGTTCCGTACAGGAATCAAACCCGCGACACGCAGCGCAGCAGTCAATTGCTTAACCACTGCGCCAACCGTGCTGTCCCATGTTAAAACGAGTACTTAGGCCTTAGGCTACTTTTATTTCAGCAAAAGCCATACGGGCTAAGCCGTGAGCAGCAACTACTATTGAGTAAAGCTTTACTCAATATTTTAGAAATCTGCCTGAAAAGTCCAAGTTTTGTTATTGTTCGCAATCGCTGTAAGCGTTCTATCTAGGCTTGATAGCGTTGGGCAACGTAATTGCGTATTTCAGTAAAATATATTTCATTATCAAACTGGATATTGCGAATTTTTAAGCAAGTGAAATGCTGTAAATTAAATGAAATTATTTATTTTGAAAAAAGCATATCGGAATCACTTTTACAAGACATATTTAAAATAAAATAAAAGCTAGATGGAGTCGACATTTCCTATCTAACTACCATTGACAAGAAATAATGAACAAACTCAAGGGTTAAAGGCCCTTTTAGAGTCCAGACATAATCTTGGTCAGATCATGTGAGGTCCATGTAGATTAGTGTCCAAAATGGTCTATAATTCTGAGGACCTGACCAGTCAGTGCTACTAGCATTTGTCAGTAATTGTGTAGCTCAACTCAGTAAATCCTTTTAAACAACTCTACCTACCCTATCTATGAAATACAGTTGACATGTGTCAATGTCAAATGAATTCATAAACTTGGTTAAGGTAGCAAAGACAATCATTTTCAGCCTCTAAATAATGCAAATAGGTTTAGGTCACACTATAATTGCATTGTAATTGTAAATAACAAGATTGGCTTTAATAGTATTATTTTCTTTAATATCTACGAATCATGAACCTATTGATAGATAGGCCAAGCAATATGACCATTTATTGCTTGTAACACCAGTCCCATTACCATTATCTTCTATACCTACACAAATAAATAAAATTGAAGTGTCTGTTCGTAATGTCAAAATATCAGCTTTTTACTAAATGCGTATGAAACACATGATTTATACGTCAGTGGTATGAAAGTATGTAATATATTTTTTTTGTTATGTCTGTGTTTGTTCCAGCTAATCTTCGAATCGGCTGGACCGATTATGACGGGATTTTCACTGGCAGATAACTGATGTTATAAGTAACTTAGGTTACTTTTACTTTAGAAAAAGCCAGTGGGCGATGCCGCGGGAAGCAGCTAGTTACTGATAAAATTAATGAATAATTGACTACATAGACAAAAAAAAAAAACAGAAAAACTTTTTAGTATATTTTTTATTTTTATTGGTAAGTAGGGAAGTTTGGAATGCTATACTTCTATAAGTATCATTTTTAGTTAAAGCTGTTGTTAGAAGTATTCTCATAAATGGCTTGGACGGCCATTTTAACTATAATATTTCTGACCTAATCTACAAATTCTTTAGGTCAATTTTGATTGATAGTATTGCTACTTTATCACTATGATGCAATGCCAGTTACGTTATTGCATGTAAGACAAATAGATATTAATATTTTTCTTAAAATCAATGAATCTTAAATAATAATAAATATATAATCTAGTTAGTTTTTTTATTGGTTTCAAAAGAACATCATGAAAAGGCTGATTTAACACAGGATTGAAAAAACAAATATGGTCCTTATTTGTAACCTATTAAATTGTAAATTTGCTAAACATCTTTCCTGTAATTTCATAATAAAATAAAGTTACAAAATTACAAAGTGTTCTTTTAAATCATAATCATCTAAACATTTTTCTTTTTTTTATAATAATAAAACAAGCACCTACATCCCTATATTGTAATACTCAAATTAATAATCTATGTTTATAATTCATATTTTAGATAGTTAATGAATTCATGCCTTTGCATGAATAAAAATGACATTGACGTTTATGAGATTTTGTGATTTTGATCAAAACAAAACCACGCTGATGTCAACAAATCAAAAAGGTAATAAAAATTCCGAGGCCGTATGACCTAACCTTGCTTTGTAACCACTAGTATTTTCCCAATTGGACAGCAATTGTTACAAATTAGCCTTACTAAGATCACATGTGACAAACCAATTCAAGATCACGTCATAAATTGCGTAAAAAAATAAATCGTAAATTACAACCATGTGGTAGACATAACATTCATGAATTAACATTATAACCAGGCTAAATCGCAATGAACATTACAAACAAACAAAAGTTTTACAACTTGACTGAATTTAATTCCGTCGCATTATTTTGGAAACAACAGGTACACGCACACCTGACCTGATTAGGTATAACGTTAGACAAGTTTTTAAAATAAATCACTCACCTGGATGGATTACTTGAATAGAGAATAGTTCGCGAGAAAACTCACTGTATTTTTTTATTGTGTATTAACAGCAGCGCAGCGGCAACTTAATATTGTGAAGGAAGTAATTGTACAACAGTCTCGTCTGTATTCATTCATTTGTTTGAATTAGTTTGACGTTAAGTGTGCGACAAGGATAGAAAATCGGAAAGATCAAGATGCGTTCCAATTTTCTGATCAAATATGAAATCTATTTCTTGTTTATTATTTTTTGTTAAAAATCAAGTATAAAAATCTAGCATACAGATAAACCTACTAGCCCGATGCGTCAGAAAAACCGGCTATTTATTTACTGTTTCGATTAAATAATGAAGCGAATTTTGTAATTATCTCTATAATAGCTTCTTAAATTATAATGGTAAACATTACGAGATTTTGTTTTCTTAAAAATACAGCTTTTATCCAAAAACAGTCACGCCATAAAATAATATGGCATAAATATTGTGATTAGGACCAACTTTACGGTGAATATATATAGCCTTTGGACATTACATTCTCGGTAGCGTAGATAATCAGTTTCAGAACGAACCTATAGTTGCCTTTTTCTAAAAACTTTTTGATACTTGAATATTTTTTGACATCGTCAGAATTATTCAGCTTTGACAATAATTTCTAAAAAAGGTGGTCGGACGTAACGGGGCGGGCACTGAGGAAACAAGAAATAAATGTTTAAACAATATTTTTTTCTCAAATCTTAAGTTTTTCGATTATATCATACAGAACACCAAATTGCAAAGTTTCTTGGTGATTTTTGTCTACGATCAGCCGTTTGTCATATAAATTTGGGACTTTTTTATTTTTCCCAAATCGTTAGTTTCTTGATTCTGTCGTACTGACACATAATTATGTAAATATAAAACATTTTTGTCTACGATTACTGGTCCAACGGAAAAACTGCGTCTGAAACACGAATAGGATAGATAGAATAGGTTCAAAAACTGTCACAGAACCGAGTTAACCAACCCTGACTCCACGTGATACTTGTTTGCCCTACCCCGAAATTGTTTTTTAGAGCCGGATGTGCAGAGGGAGGTCATCCGCCGCTCGCGAGTGTAGGTGTTTGCGTCAGGAGTCCTAAGGTTTGTGACCTAAGGTGTGCACCGTACACATTGACCTTGACGTCAAGGTCACTAGCCAGGTAATTTAATTCTGAAAATAATGTTTTATGATGCATTTTAAATAATTAGTCTTTGATAAAACAGTTTTGTACAAGTTAAGGCTCCACTGTACCATAGACCGCGCGCGAGGAGCTTCAAATTTTTTGAGCGTATAGTTGTCTTCATGTAGAAAGCAAACGCATAGTTTTTGAGAAAAAAAAACCAGCTCCCAAACCGTCATCAAGCCTTATTATTATAGCTTCGAAACAAATTTAGACCCGCCCGTGATTTACCCACCCTTACTACTCCCAGTATCCCACCAATCCCGAAGGAAACTTCGGCGATTTTCTTCTTAGCACCTATTGTATTGCTGGCTTTGGGGTTTTCAAAAATACACAAAAAAGCAAGCTATGTTCATACTGAGCGGCGCGGCGGCGTTCAGATATTGTTGCGTTGATATTACAATTGTTATTACAAATTATGGTAGGAAATTCCTTCACTCTTATTTTGGAACCATAGTTTTTACACTTTTTAACACACAACGTGGCATTTTAGATATATTATTGTCACGCCATGGACACGCTTCCTTTCGCTCGCTGCTATTAGCCGACTAAATCAAATTACAATAATTGTCTGCAACAATTCGCGCGCGCTAGTGCCATATCTACCTCTTTACATATATAATATCATTGCTAAAAAGGGGCTATTCTACCCAAAAAAAAAGCTACTATTAAAAAATCGCCGGTCTATAAAGTAAAGTGCTACCCTATCCAAATCCAAATTCTTATCTGAGTCACTAATAAATAAAAGTATCAAGACTATTCCATCTCGCTACATCACTTGTTATCAAGCCGGGCCGGTCGTGTACGCAACGGAGCACGTGGTGATATTCCTCACATCTCGGAACACAAAACTTTATAAAAGGCCCTCGCTGTGCCGTGGAACAAACGCGCGACCCATAGTCTTGCAATTTCCACACAGGAGTACTCGCGCTTTGCAGAAAATGGCTACACCCAAAGAAGGTAAACTTTTTATTTACAATTTGAAAGTTTTTGACTGTCAAAGATATAACCCGCCTAAATTTAAAAGGACCATAGACGAGGACAATAAAAGTCGTCGGAGTGTTTTTCTAATCGCAAAGGAATTGCTTTCTCGGCCTTGAGGGTAAATTAGATGTTGGATCTTTTTGTTCGTTTTTATTATTTGTTAGTACTGATTTTAAGTTTTCTTATCTGTTTGTGACTGGATAGCATGTTCTATTAATTTGATAAGACAGTCCTTGATCTTTAATTTTTATCTCTGTAATAATGCGACTCAAGTTTTACTGAACTTTCAGTAAAAACTACCCACCATATTTTGGTAGCTATTTCCTGTGTATAGGTATAGGTTCCCATCTAATTACTCCAGATCACCAATAAATACTAAAATATATTAAAATAAGTATCTCTCTCTACTTTTGTAATTATCAACACTCACAATCAATCGTACGTACGCGGTACGGTGGCTAGCACCACAAGTTACCCCAAACTGTCAGATTTTCTCGTTCGATTTTGAACTTAATCATCAACATTTTAAAGTTTAAAATCGTTTGGAGAAATTTGACAGTTTCGTGTAGCTTGATCTGCTGGCCACTGCAAAGTTCGTCAACCACGAAATTAAAATGTACTCTAATTATAAAATCCTATATTTCCAGTTGGCGGTTACAAGCTCGGAGGCCTCATCATCGAGGGCAAAACAAAGCAAGTCTTTGACCTGCCAGAAGCGCCCGGATACGTGCTACTATTGAACAAGGACCGCATCACCGCCGGAGATGGCGTCAAAGCGCACGACCTTGAAGGAAAGGCCGCTATCTCCAACCAGACCAATGCTAAAGTCTTCGATATTCTTAAGTCTGCTGGTAAGGGATTTTTTGTATTTTTTGCTTTTTGTAATATGGAATATTAGTAAGGATTAGTTAGGCAAAAAAAACACAGGTATTATTGTGTAATATTGTTGATATTACTGCTCTTCAGAGATATTTTTTTAATGTTAATCGTAAAGCTTGAAATAAGGAATTTTATTATACATTTATATCTAAATAACAAAAGGTTGATAACCGTTATTTTTCTAATCCATACTCTCAGATTATAGATCTATAACCTGAGTCCATACTAATATTATAAATGTGATATGTGTTGGCAGAGATAGCCTGGGATACGGATGACATAGACTACTTTTTTTACGCGATAACCGATATCCACGCGCAGTAGCGGTGTTAAGACTCGTACAGACTAGTGCGATATCGCGGGCGCGACGCGACACTTAGTAGCACAATTTCTTTGTCGCTGCCTGTCGCGCCCGCGGAATCGCGCGAGTCTGTACGAGCCTTTAGGGTAGGGCGCGGTTGGGCGACCGCCCGAGGGCGCCAGGCATGAAGGGGCGCTCCTTCATGTCTGGTTTCCTGTCTCGTCCTTCCATTGAGAACATTGGTCACTATACCTGTAACGGTAGCGAGTGGGGAAAGGACTTTTTCTTAGCTTAAGCTGATAAAAACCTATTTGCGATCGACATTATCTCAATCGAGATTGACAAACTTGGCAACTTTGTCAATCGAAAATGAAATTGTAGAAAACATAGACTTTGGTGCCTTTATATGAGAGTTTGACGATAAAAAGGTTATAATAGTTTTTTTTAAAGTCTTATTGAAATAACCGGTTATTAAAAAAAAACACCTGTTTTTTTTCACATATGTGTGAATTGGAGAGTAGAAAGGGGGCGCCATAGAAACCTCGTCCATGGCGCCGGTAATACTAAAACCGGCACAGTCCACGCGGGCGGAGCCGCGGGCAAACGCTAGTGTTATAGTAAATGTAGTATAGAGTTGCATCTATCTGCTAGTGAATTGTTGCGACGCTAGTTTTTGGGTTATTTTCGCCACAATAACTGTCAACAACTTACTTCCGTAACTTTCAATCAGGTAGGTATGGTATATCCTCCTGGCAAGGTTCACTTTTAGTAAAGGCTCCAACACACTGGCGCGATATCGCGGGCGCGACGCGACACTAGTAGCACAATTTCTTTGTCGCTGCCTGTCGCGCCAGCGATATCGCACGAGTCTGTACGAGCCTTAACTTGAATAGCTTAGGGTTCATTAGCTCGGGCACTTTTCAAAGCGCAATGAAACATTGAAAAAGTAACACGCTTTAAAACACACGTTGTTTTAGCGCTCATTGTTGGATTTTAAACGCTCAGTTCACGGCCGAGGGCTTAAAATCGAACAAAGTGCGATATTGAAACGCGTGTTTCGTTTGTTTTAACGTGCGGTGAAACAGCACGCGTTCGAATGCTGACTCGGATTACCTCGTATACCTAGTCGTGTTACTCATACTTACTGCACTTCTAAAAAGCTGTTACCAACCTATTTGTACAACAGCGTTTATAATGACGTCTCATTCATCTGATAATGCTCAACGACATGATACTGGCAAATTATTATCAAATCTTCTCCTGTGGTCCGTATTTCAATCCAAGGGTAATGGAACGCCCTTCATACGTCGCTACATTCGTCAATTTATCTCAAACTCATGATACAATACTCCTCTATTGCTTGTTATCAAAGAGATAAATATGGTCAAATGATGTAACATTGGAGGTCTGACCAAAGATCAGAGTTACGAAAATAGCTCATATTATTGCCTTGGTAACAGATATTACTATTAAATTAAGACTGCGCCGAGCGCACAGTGGCGCCATCATCGTTTGTTCGGTGATTTCTTTTATTTTAGAATGAAAATGCAGAAAATAAACACGTTAAGTTGTGCTTCACAAGGCTATACGTTATTATTATTACAAAAAGTAGTTTTAAATTGTTATGTTTTATTGTAATCATTTAAAACGGAAAATAGTGGCCACTAAGCTCCATTTTAATGATTACAATAAAACATAACAATTTTAAACTACTGTTTGTACTAAACAGTAGTTTTAAATTGTTATGTTTTATAGTTGTTATTTTTTATAGTAGTATAATAACGTATATTGTTATGGAGCACAACTTAACGTGGTTAATTTCTGCATTTGCATTCTAAATTAAATGAAATCACCGAACAAACAATGAGGGCGCCTCTGTGCGCTCGGCGCAGTCTTATGATTTATTGGAAGTTGAATGGCAATAGATCTGAAGATTTAGGTATTTGAATAGTCCAATACTTTGATTAGTTATACCTAGATCCCCGTCCTCTTTTATCAACATGTTTATTTATTCATAGCTGATTGAAGATAAAATCACGAAAGTCTCTTGAGTATTCTGTAGCCAATTGTAATAGCACTTTCACTACAGAGGTCTTCGATCAATAGTTTGATCGAAGACAGAGGTAATGAATGATAGATAGTGTCATGAAGTTCTTAGGTTGGCAAATTAGGGCACTTTATACAAAATTTGCTGTGGTTTCTCCAGCCTCGCTTGGCTCCTAAGGGTCGTAGCGTGTGATGATAAATAGCCTAGATAACCTTCCTCAAGAATTGGTCATTCAAATGCAAAAATAATAGGTATTTCCAATCCGAATGGTAATTCCAGAGATTAGCGCGTTCAAATAAACAAACTCTTCAGCTTTTTATAATATATATTGTTACTAGCTTTTGTCCGCGGCTCCGTCCGCGTGGATGTCGGTTATCGCGTAAAAAAGTAGCCTATGTCCTTCTCCATACCCCAGGCTATATCTCTGCCAAACATGACGATCGGTTCAGCGGTTTGGCCACCGTACATACAAAATGATCCTAAGAAAAACTGTTTGCGCAGAAACGGAGTTCTAACAGTCCAGACTACCCCACAAAGGTCATAGTCATATGTTACCCCATCCAGCAACAATATTACGTATAAATCGTATTATTACGTTCTTATTATTGTGACCCCCTGACCCCCGCGCAAACAACAACAGATAATCTTGTAATAGTTAAGGAACATTGCCTTCGATAAAGGTCATCTTAATACCTAATATTTATTGACTATTATTGTTGTATTATTATCGGTAACGAGCTTGTTTTTTTAATAATAGAAAACAATTGCTGACGTCATTAGAATGGACATGGACTTTTGTAAGTACTTCGATGATATAAAATTCGTTGTTAAAGCTAACTCGGTAAGCAAGATAATAAGTTTCATGTATGGCAGTCACCTACTGGCAAGTACTTTAATGAAGTGAAAGCGTGCTTAAAACTTCAACTAATCAACTTGCCTACCTACTATTGCGAAACGAATATCTACCTAGGTACCGATAGCGGCGATATAGTAACGTAATCTGCAGGTTTTGACCTTTGATGATAATCAGGGAAAGTACATGGGGTTCCCAACCCTCCCGGATTGCCCGGGACCGGCTCCCGATGCAATAATTTCTCCGATTTTTCTATGAGAGTGATGAGATGCAACCCTTGCAACCACATCTCGTTGAAGAAAATCGAGTGGATTTACGCTGGGTTGACTTCTTTATGAAATCGAAAGACAGAAATCCCCTCATTCCGACCTCGCCGCCGAGGTCCATTGCGAAATCCCCGACTAAATAGTCCTCCCCGACCTTTGCTCGACGAAGCCCCAGCCCGCGCCGTAGCTGAGCCTGTAGCTTTAAATTCCCCTGATAGTAATCATAACCCTGATTTTACCCAGCCACCGTAAGTTCCTAGCCGTCCTCCCTCCAACTCTGCCCTAAGCCGAGGTTCGTACCCCACAGGGGGTGCCCTTAGCGCGCAATCGTTTAGTTTATAAGTTTTACGCCCTGGCTGGAGGCTTTAAGTTTTTAGGAGCTTAAGGCAACCACATGAAAGACCGGTTAAAGAGTTACTATCTCTAATGATAAACTCTGAGATGCCCTTGGTTAAAGAGTTACGATCTATAATGACCAACTCTGAAATCACCTATTGAAAAAATATCCTAGTCCTGAATTGGAATAACTTATCACGTTTGTTCTTGCCATTCCTATCTCTAATGCTTCTATGGAGCAAGGAAAGAAACCGAATGAATATTTCTTTAGTAAAAGCAGAGTTACAAAATAATACTAACAAACTTCTATTTTCTTTGTAAAAACTTTATTTTTCTTAAAATTCTCCCAGGTTGGTCCTTTCGAGAGTTGGCAACCCTATACGTGATGTAGGTACACCTATAGTACAGTGGCCAGTGGTACAGTGGCAGTGGCATCAAGCTACATGAAACTGTCAAATTTCTCCAATCGATTTTAAACTTTAAAATGTTGATGATGAAGTTCAAAATCGAACGAGAAAATTCGACAGTTTGTGGTAACTTGATGTGCTGGCCACCGTACATACATCATGTAGCTACCCTGGGCCTCAAGTCTGCTATTACAATAGTGTCAGAATGGTCTATCATTGATTTCATAATAAATTGTTGATTTTGACAAGTTTGGTAATCTACTAATATAATGGCGTCATTATGACTTTCCAATGGTCAGCCACTGACACACCATTGAAAGAATTGGTAATCCCGTACATAATGACAAATGAAACTTCCTGCTAAACTTCCAACTTCTGACCGACCAATGATCGACCATTATGAATTTAGCAGGTTACGAACTTTTAGCAAAATGTCAATGGGATCGTGTTGGAGTGACGAATTTATAAAAATAGCAGACTTGGGCCCCTGATATCTTCTAACAAGGGTCGCTTGGCCACAAGTCGTTGCTTGGCCATCATTGTTTTGACTTAGCATAAGCATAATTAGCCTATAATGGGACACAGGCATCCTCTCTTTGAGAGGGAGTGGGCTATAATCTAACACGTGAACCTAGTGCGGGTTGGTAGATGACACATGTCTTCGAATTTTTGGTTCTAGGACATGCCGGTTTCCTCACGATGTTTTTCTTCATCGTTTTGAGAGCAGTTGTGATGAAAAAATTAACACAAAGTAAAACGCTTTCTTGTATTCGAACTCGCGACCTACAACTCGGAAGTCAGGGCCGTTAACACTGGGCCAATACTGCTCTCAGTTTTGACTTGACCTACTTTAATTAGCTTGTCACCAGACATACCCATTACCCCTATCTCCTACACCAGATTTTGATTCAAACTCATTTCAATCTAATTTTCAGGCATCAACACATCCTTCGTCAAAATCGCGTCACCAACAGCGTTCGTGTCCAAAAAATGCGACATGATCCCCATAGAATGGGTGACCAGACGCTTGGCCACCGGCTCCTTCCTCAAGAGGAACCCTGGAGTGCCCGAGGGCTTCAGGTTCACACCTCCGAAGCAGGAGACGTTTTACAAAGATGACGCCAACCACGACCCTCAATGGTCTGAAGAACAAATCGTGTCTGCAAACTTTAAGATTAATGGACTTACTATTGGTGAGTTTTTAAATGCTTGTGTGCTTGTGTACAGTGGGCCAGCACATTAAGCTACACGAAACTGTCACATTTATTCAAACGATTTTAAATTTTAAAATGTTTGTTGATTAAGTTCAAAATCGAACTAGAAAATTCGACAGTTTGGTAACATGATGTGCTGGCCACCATACAATAGGATATAATAATTAAATTATTACAGTACAACGAAAAGCAAACGCTGCATGCCGCGCCCATTTTTTATTTTTTTTCGGTTGGGAAATTAACTTCTCCCGCGCTGGGCGTAGCGGGAGGGCGTGTCAGACTTTTACTAACTAAAACCCACCCGTGTTCCTTCAGTTGCCTGTGTGCCAGGGCCACGGTTTTCCTTTCGGACAAACCCGCAACCCTGCCAGCCATCGGTCCTAGCGGATCGGTGTAACTTCACAGGTTTGAGTTTCGTCATCAGCTGATGTTCGCCAAGGACGACTGACAAAATTGATTTTGAATCAACCCAACTTGCAATTACGATAGGCTTGGAATACATGTTACGATTATTTTTTATGGTTATACGCAAAAGTTTAAGGAGAGAATCGTGGCTAAGTAATAACAGCCGGATCGGTCGAACGTTAAGCTAGGCTTACCGCGGATTGGTTCATGGATGGGTGACCATCCATTACATAACGAGACCCCTCCGTGCCTCGGACAGCACGTTAAAAGCCGTTGGTTCCGGTTGTCATTGGTAGACCTTTGACAGTCGTTAAGGCGTAGTCAAAAGCCCAAGTCTGACCACCAGTCTTACCAAAGGGTATCGTGTTACCCAGTAACTATGGGTTGTGGAGGTCAGATTATACCCAGCTGGTACTTGTTGAAAGGCCTACACTGTCCTCCCATACCTATTAACACAGCTATTTGAAAATATAGTAAAAGCCAATTATTTTTAAAAGAGTAACCGTGGAGTTTCTTGCCGGCTCTTCTCCATAGGAAACAAGCAATTGGAACCGTGCACGTAGCTTCTGACGTTTCATAAGTGCCCATGTAGGTTTATGCGAAATAAAACATTTTGAATTTTGAGAAAAGCTTTCGTTCCATGTAAAATACTCGTGTTCATGTGCGTCCAGGTTAGACTGGAAGCCGACCCTAATGTTCTTGAGAATGGTAGATTGATTGGTTATACGAAAAAGTCACCATTTGGAGTTCCTTTCGCGTCAAGAACTGCTTGACGCCCAAAAAGAATTATTTTTAGCTCACAGTTGATAGACAAGACCAGGGCTTACTTATTCCTACACTTGGCGGAGGCCAAAACAGAACACCAATTCACATGCTCTTTTAGACTTTTATGAAATAAATGTCCCCGACTTTAATATACCTACTATTCCTATCAGGTCAAGATGAGGTTGACTACATGAGGAAGGCTACAATCCTAGTGTTCGAGATCTTGGAGAAGGCGTGGGCTCTCCGCAACTGTGCGCTCATCGACATGAAGATTGAATTCGGTGTTGACCTTGAAGGTGAGAAAAGATATTTCTTTGTTGTTTCATCCCACATTTTACCTACACTCTAATTGAGTAAGTACACTATCAATCACAATCTGAATGATTTTGGAGGATATTGCTAATCTATTGCTTCATATGTTCGACAAATTTGTCTGCTCAACTACGTAAATAACGCAATGAATGTTGTTGAACTGTCAAAATGAAACCCGTTGGTATTGTAAGTGTAGTAGGCAATTACCCATTGACTATTTTAGACTAACACGCTGTTTAATCTCATGTTAACTGCTGTTATTTATTGATCAAATATAAAAAGCCAATCGGATTTTTTAACATGAGAATTTTCAGTTGATTAAATTCAGGTTTTCAGATCCGAGGCTTAATAAATATAATTTTGAACCTTGAATTGCTAGAGCTACAACAAATAAGGTTGTCCCAAAACGGGTTTGTCTCGCTAAAGTGAGCTTCTCCACCAATCTTGAATGCCTTGACCGTTTCGATTAGGCGTACTAAATCTTTGTCCACTTTTAAAACTTTGGTAAAAGCACTTCCTCTCGACACAAAGAAACAACAATTCCAAAAAAACCTTGCTGACGATCGATGCTTTCTCTGATATACCTTTTTAATAAATGTTAATAAATGGTGTTCTTCAATTGCTCAGGTAACATCCTGTTGGCTGACGTCATTGACTCCGACTCCTGGAGGCTCTGGCCCTCTGGAGACAAGAGACTCATGGTGGACAAACAGGTAAGACTACCCTAGAAAAAGAAGAATTCGTTTAAGAAAAAAATCTTACTTTATTGAAGACTTCCCACCAAGATTTTCTTTAGCATATGAAATACTATCTTTTGCCCGCGAATTCGTCCGCGTGATTTTTTTGTTCCCCCCACGCACCGCGTCGCATTGCATCGCCCGCCTGAGCCTGCTTTATTTTTCTTTCATTCAACTAAAATCTAGATGTAGATGACATCTCTCCGCTAAAATGTACTTACCATCGGAGAAACTGATGAAAGAAACCACTTTACAACTTTACAATTTGTTTGTATTTTGTGTTTCACGATCTGTGACCAAATAAACGTTATTCTTTCTTTCTTTTCTTTCTATTTCTAAAAGCATAAGGCTGAAAAGTGTTCAACCGCGGAAAACTTGCTCATTCCTTCCTATCTTTGATCCCCAGGTGTACAGAAACCTGGCCACAGTGACCGCGGCAGACCTCGACGTAGTGAAACGTAACTTCGGATGGGTGAAGGACCAGCTCGACTTCTTGAAGCCGAATGTGCACCACAAAGTTGTTGTGTTCATGGGCTCGCCTGCCGATCAGGACCATTGCCAGAAGATCGCTAAAGGTAAACTGTCCTTCCAAACATACAGGGTGGCAGGGACTTCGACGCGCAACCTGTTATTACCATGGATTCAGTACGTGATTCTGGACACCCCTGCATTGAATTACTGTTCCATACATTTTGACATTTTGTGAAGGACACTTTTGTATGAAACAGCAAATTATTTTTTAATTTTTTTCTAGTTTTTGTCAAAATCTACAGAAATAAATATCATGTATCATCATGAATCATACACCATACCCTTTCATTAATGACGTTTCATCACGTCAAAAATTACAAAAATATTAATTTCTTCTACAGCTGCCCGTGAGCTCGGCCTGGACGTAGACCTGCGCGTAACGTCAGCACACAAGGCCACGGAGGAGACCCTTCGCATCATGCAGCAGTACGAAGACACTAACGGAGCCCTTGTCTTCATCGCAGTCGCCGGCCGGTCTAACGGACTCGGGCCTGTACTGTCAGGGAACACGTCATACCCTGTAATCAACTGCCCGCCGCCTTCCGATAAAATGGTCCAGGTAAATATTTATGAAACTGACTGTAGACCACGCGTTATTGGTATGGTAGTGAGATGGCCGTGTCTTCAATGTTATCATATCAGACCACGCATGATTCATATTGTAGGGAGATAGCCAAGTCTTCATTTATCCATATGATAGTATCTAGTTGGCAATCATTACATGCCTCAGCCTTGGACAGCCTTTCTCTTTTCACTAAATATAATGTTCTGCGAAAGTTGTTTCAATCCTCAACCAGTGATTAAAACGAAAAGGTTTGAGAATGCTCTTTCCTATCATGTTGGATTACAGGGATTTTGACTATCCGATTATCCAAACGCTTCTAATACCCTGTTTCAGATACGAGGGATGATACGCTTCCGAAGTTCCGAATCATACTAATCACCAATATCTTTCCAGGACATCTGGTCATCCCTCTCCGTGCCATCCGGCCTGGGTTGTGCAACAGTCATCTACCCTGACAGTGCTGCTCTTATGGCTGCCCAAATCATCGGCCTTCAAGACTACCTCGTCTGGGCCCGCCTTAGGGTCAAGCAGCTCCATATGGCCGCTGCCCTCAGAAAAGCCGACCAGAAACTCAGGAACCAAGTCTAGATATAATTTTTAATCTGTGAAACTCGAATATTGTTATTGTTTTGTTACTTTTTGTGCAGTATTTTTGGAAGTGAAGTTTTTTTTTTTGTTTTTGATGCAGCCGTTTGTTGCGCTGTTTTGTGTATAATGTATAGAAGCAAATGATGCTGTAACATTCCGTAAAATTTTGTTCTGTGTATACTTAACAATAAAACATGAAATATGAATTAGGTTTTTATTTTACCTAGTTTATACTCTTATTTGCTTGATCTATTCTGAAGACTGTTCAAAATCTCATACACTGCGAAAATAAAAACCAAGTATAAGCTTATACACAAACACTATACCTGTATTCCCCAAAAGGTTTGGCAAAGATAAACAAGGTGTAACAAGACCCTTCACCAAGCCGTCATCTACGCATTTTGTAAATCAAACTATAAAGTAACTTTGTGCAAAAATAATTGCTGAGAAACTAATTCTGTTTTTACGGTAGGTAGTGCCTCATTTATATATAGTAGTCTATGGGTAGTGCGCAACGTAACTCACGTAAAACCACCGTAAAACATTGTGCTTATGTATGTATGCAACGTTAGGTACAGACGCCAGCACATCAAGCTACTACAATCTGTCAAAGGAGATCACCCATTCTGGGCTAATTTTTTTTTTTTGGGTGGCCCTCGATAATTCTTACATATTTTAAAAATATGTATAGAATACATTATGTTTTACTATGGCACCAAAGACGAGAACAATTTGGGTTCGAAGATTAATAGGATTAATAATTATTAGGAATTAATACTGCTGTGCTCATACCATGTCAATTATTTGGTTTCTCGGCTTGGCTAGACATCTAGATGAGCCCTTACAAACACCGGCAGGTTTTTTAGATTATGTTATCGTTCAAGATAATGAGCATAATATGTAAGATCACTGTATAAAAAAAACAATAAATTGATACTTTTGTACCCTTTTCTTTGTTTTATTATAATCCGTACAACGCCTATTATATATATCTAGTTGGTTAGTAGATAGCAGTGTTGTAATCATAAAATATAAAAAATAGGGATCGAATTCAAAATGTATATTTTTTTAGCTGTTTTTCCTAACCCAAAAGTTGCCTGGTAGAAATTACTGCCAAGCAATAAGGCCGCCCGTTGCATTATGTTCTTTCCATTTTGTTATTTTATGAATACCAAAAACCATGAAAATCGGTCCAGCCGTTCTCGAGTTAAAGTGTTCGAACAAACCCGATTTTATTTTTTAAAGACCGTTCTATATCTTTGTCCCTAAATTAATTATAACGTTGTCACCATACAATTTTCTTTCTACTCCTGTAACCTTTCAAATAAAATGTATTTCATTCCTGGCCGCCAACTTTTTTTTTTAGCCCGAGTCGCCCTACTAAATGAGTGATCTCCTTTCTTTAATAGATTTTCAACTTTATCACTACAGTATAAGGTTCAAGGTTGATTGCGAAAATTTGACAGTTTCGGGTAGCTTGACCTGCTGGCGTCTGTACATGGCCAGCACATAAAGCTACACGAAACTGTCTTTCTCCAAACGATTTTAAACTTTAAATTGTAAAAAATCGAACGAGAAAATTGTTTGTGGTAACTTGATGTGCTGCCCCCGTTCTTAAATGGATCGTGGGAGTATTAAAAGTTATAATAATTAAAACTTGATTTCGTAAAAAAACAACAACAAAAAGTTGGAAGTTTGACCTTTAATTTCTCCGAACCAGAGGTATGGTCCAGAGAAATTTGACAGTTTTGTGGACACACGGCCACAAATCAAGCTATGCATTGCTAGTTTAAGCTGATCTCATATTGTATAGGAATTCCGTACAATGAGAGGTCAGCTTATACTGGAAATATATAGCTTGATTTGTGGCCGTGTGTACCTCGATGTGCTAGCCATTGTACACACGGCTACACATCAAGCTATACATTTCCAGTATAAGCTGATCTCGCATTATATAGAATTTCCGTATAATGAGAGTTCAGCTTATTCTGGAAATTATTGCTTGATATGCACATCAAATAACACTACCCTTCCCGACCGGGGATCCAACCAGGCACTCTGTCAGAAATCACGCTTGCGGCTACTATCAGTGATGAAATGTTACAACATATTTTTTTGTCGTGTTAGGTAATCTTAGTTGACCCATACAATCAATCTTATCTTCGGACTTGAGGTTTGGTTCTAATCAATCACTTTTCTTTCAGTGTTAAGTTTTGCAACACTGCATAATTTTTTGACCTTGGCAATACTGCAGTTTAAATGTCAATGTCAGGTTTCCTGCAAAAGTGTCGTGTGAGTGCCTATTGTGGTGTTTTAAAAATAAGAAAATCTTACAGAACTATCCATACGTTTAAAATGGCAGATAAATCTACAGATTACTCTACTGCCAATGGTTTTGAGAGTAAAACCCCGTTCCTGATCGGTGTGGCGGGCGGCACGGCCAGCGGGAAGGTAGGCATAACCTAATGTTTTGGTATACCATTATCGATTTTCCCACTTGAGACGTTACTTACGTAACCAATAATTCTACTGCGTAGTTTTCTGCGGAGAATGTATAAAAAGACAGCACTTTAAATTACTTCAAAGTCGTTTTGCTTAACTACGACGTACGTATAACCTCCATGCACCAACCTTAATGTGGTGTATGATGAAAATAAACTTCCATTGATGATAAAAACATTGCTATCAGTGTTGTAATCAAATATAATTCTCGCCAGATAGTTAAGTATCGATAATGATCGATAATGTTTGAATAAATAAGCAGTGTAGCACAATAATCCGCCTAAAGTAAAAAAGATAAAAGCATTATTAAATTGAATGCGCAGGACGTTGTAGGCTCGGCGTGTGTATGACACCCACACCAGTCGTGTAAAACAATTTACAGATCGCTTTAAAAAGGGTAACTTTAGTACAACGAGCGAACCTGCAGGTAAGCATATTGCTCCTCACGGACAATGCCCTGCCCTCCCTCTCTATATATCTATGTCATCTCTTAGGTCGCTCGTGACAATGTAGCCAAGGTATCTAAAACTATCCACAATCTTTATTGCTATGTTGTTGAGACTTAACATGAATTAATTAATCATTTTAAGAATAAATAATTATTATGTTACACATTTTGCCCTTCAGAATTGTTTAGATTGTGTTATTATCCTGTTTACTATATTATTTCAAAATCCACTCACTTTAAAACCCAATATTATGTATAATGGGTTATAAAGTGAACTGAAGCAAACATTTAAAAAAAGAATCGCCAAACATAAGCTATGAAAAAAAATGTAATGCATTAAAAAAAAATATATATATATATATTTATATGCGTCGACTTGAGAACTGCTTCCTTTTTTCGACTGTTAAAAAAATATCCTTAAAGTGAAGAGTAAGGCAAAAAGTAGGTTGGTCAAAAAGGAACCAAAATGTCAAATAAATATTTAGATCATCAATTTTGAAAAAAAGATAATTGTTGTCATTATATCGGGTTTGACGCAGAATGTGCACTTCGCATAATGTGCAATTTTCAAAATAGCACTTCTCAAAATGAGCATTTCTCAAAATGAACACTTCTCGAAAGCACCTCTCAAAATGAGTGTGAATTTTATCACAATGGGTCAAAATAAAAACCGTTTGCTTACAATTTTTTTTAATTTTTTTATTTTTTTGCTCTATTTTTAGCACAATAACAGTACTACTGTTATCGAACATGTTGAAAAAAAAAAAATTGTAGGCGAACGGTTTTTATTTTGACCCATTGTGATAAAATTCACACTCATTTTGAGAGGTGCTCATTTTGAGAATTGCTCATTTTGAGAAGTGCTAATTTTGAGAAGTTCTATTTTGAGAATTGCACATTTTGCGAAGTGCACGTTTTGCGAAGTGCACATTCTGCGTCAAACCCGTTATATCAACACTTTGTTACTAGTTGAGTTGAAGATGTAGGTGATGAGGTCTAACCTTGTAGGTGAACATCATTACACAACTAGTTGGATTAAAACTCATCACTCCATCCTCCCCAGTCAACAGTATGCCAACGCATCATGGAGAAGCTAGGCCAGCAGCACAAGGAGCAGACAGAACGCCGAGTAGTCTGCATCAGTCAGGACTCCTTCTACAGGACCCTCACACCCTCAGAGAGGCTCCGCGCTGAACGGGGACAGTTCAACTTTGATCACCCCGATGCATTTGATGATAAGAAACTGCTGGCTATTCTGAAGGATATCCTGGCTGGCAAGAAGGTGGAAGTTCCTGAATATGATTACATCACGAATTCTATTAGGTGAGTAAGTTAAAGTAATGATCTGAATTGGTAGAAATTTGTGAAATGAGAGACCACTAAATCATAGATGTAGGAAGTTCGCTCCATACAACGATCGAAAACAGGCGTTCGCATACAGACGCGTACGTGTTGCGATTTCGTTCGAATGCCTACCGCGAGTGCGGGTCGAGGCATGTCTTTGTATGGCTCGTTATATGAAGCCAGCCTTATGGACTGTTCTTTGACTAAAGAGTCAATGCTGGCATACATACAATCCTTTAATGATATCTGTTCTTAGCTCTGACCACTTTTATTCAATTGTGTGAGGGCCAGCTTTTAGTTTAATTAATGCAGCTGAGTATCAGTATCTGACATTGAATTATGTCTGATCTTTGCAATTGTTAGCTGTAGAATCTGATGTACTCGTATTAGGGCCGATTTTTCAACTGCCTGATAACTTTTATCTGAAGAATAAAAATGGCGTTTTGACATATTTTCTATGCAAAAGCTGTCATACTGCCATATTTATTCCTCTGTTAAAACATAACTGACGATTGAAAAATCAGCCCTTAAAGTAATTGGGATCATTAGATACTTGAGCATTTCATGGGTATTTAGGTACTTACTTATTATAACAATTGAGTATAGACAATGACACCTTCCATAACATATGTATTTACTTTCTAAAGCTTACAACATTCTCAGTGTCCACACGATATATTGAGGAACTGCCGTCTGCGAGACAATAGCATATTTGACAATAGTTTTTGTTAATACATTTCTCGAAACTATAATCAAGACGGAATAAAAACCTTCAGATACCTAAAAAATGGCATACTTCTAAGCACTTAAAAGTCAATGCTAGGCAGATACAGCACTACTATGCTCTGAAGTCATAATAACCATACTAACTTCGCGCCATTCAGTAGAATGGCTGTGTCACGTAACAAGGATTGAAAGTATAGAGGTATGAGGAACAGGGGAAGATCCTCGTCCTCCTCCATCCCATCATAGAAAAGGGAGGATTCTCCGACCAGACCGGTGTTGTGTCTGGTGGGCTACTGCCCGACAGTAGTTGTCCGGTTTCTGTTTATATGCCAATCGCGCGGATAACTCTGTTGGCGCGATGCAGGATGTGCGTGACGTCATGTGAGAAGCGTAGTTTAAATGTGATGTTGTAGATGCTGCCACAAAAGAATATCTTCTAAAACTTCTCCATGTTTCCACCGATTTGACCGCCAACCTCTCATCTCCTCAACACCGACGTTATCTAATAAAATGTCTTCTATCACACCAGCCCCAATCGCTCGCACACCATCTACCCAGCCGACGTGGTGTTGATCGAGGGTATCCTGGTCTTCTATTTCCCGGAGGTGCGCGAACTTTTCCACATGAAGCTCTTCGTTGATACTGACTCTGATACCAGGCTGGCCAGGAGAGGTATGTCTTTTTATTCTAATGTTTTGATAATCCAATGGCAAGTTAAAAATCGGCCAAGTGTCGGACCACGCACAATTAAGGGATCCGTAGTTGGGATGAATTTATCCCAAGAACAAACTTAACATTGTAGTTGAAAAACATGTTATCCCATACAGAATGTATCGAACATGTTTTTCAACTGCAAATGTAAGTTGGTCGACTATAACTCGGTAACTTATAAAGCCTACTTAGCTGTGATAGTTTTCTTTTTAACTTCGTTACACAGGATCAAATTTAATTCGTTTAAATCCTCGGGATCATTGTACTCATCATTATGAACAACTTTTACTATGGCACCAAACCTGAAATCGCGAAAAAAAATCCCTACATTTATGTTCGCATAAGACAGTCAAAATGTAGGGATTAGGGAACAGCTGATGTTTTTTTCGTGATTTTAGTTAAAAAAAAAACATTGTAAAAGTTATTCATAATGATTAGAACAATGATCCCTTATGAGGATTTAAACGAATTAAATTTGACTGTGTATATGTAGATATACTACTGCTGTGAATTTTTGCACGTATCCAAATACAACCATATGGCTGGCGGGAGGGGACACACTTGACTAACAAAAATTAGCACTTTAAAGCTTAATATTACGCAAACGGATCCCTGATCGAAAAATGGATTTCACAAACCCGTAATATTTTTGAACGGCCTATCCAACAATACCCCACACCATGGGATAGACGAGACAAAAAAATATCATCCCTACTTAACGTGTATATGCACCCGAAAAAAACATATTTATAAGCAAACTCAAACTCAAAGCATTGATTTCAAATAAACCAATTACAGGCACTTTTAAATTGTCAAGGGGTCGGTCGGTCAGTCAGAAAGATGAAGCTAGTTGCCCATTCCAAAGCGTAGCAGGTTCATATGGAGAAGAACGGGCAAGAAACTCCACGGACACTCTTTTAAAACAAAAAATTGTTACAAAATATGGGTTAAAAAATTGTTAAAAAACATCATTCATGTTGAAGTTATACATGTGAGAACAATGTAGAAAGACGTGCACGTTAGAAGCGTCCGTAATAAAAACAATTCAAAAATTAAAATAAGCCGTGACAGCTAAGAGATGACCAGTCCCAACTGATGACGCATGGATCAGCACCATTTAGCTCAACCATTTTGAAGGGAACTTAATGATCCAACACACACGCCACCACCAGCGAGACATTTGAGTGAGCATGACATACTCTCAGCCGCCAGGGTACATTCAAGTCAATAAAAGACATATTAACCGGTAAATGGTAGCTCTCAGCGATGTAATCCCCCAACTTATAATGTGCTTGGCTGCATAGTGTGCGTTTTATACAAGATTTAAATTTTGTTTCGTTCAATTGGAGTAAGCGAAATTGTAGTCCTTGTTTACTACGGAACCCTAAAAAGGCTCTTCTCACTGTATGCAAAACATGATCTGTGACGTAGTAAAAGATATAACACTTCAAGTAAAAGCGAAACTTGCTCCGAAAAAGTTCAAGGTCAAATGCGCAGCATAGGGCGTATGATATGTCCAATTTCACTTCTATACGGAGTATTATTCTTTACAATGACTATTCTAAAGTTCTAATACTAAAGTCATCGCGAGTAAACGATGATAAAGTTCTTCCTGCGTGACTATCTAATGTCGCACGTAGTAACCGCTCGATGAGCTGGTCCTTATTCAATGTGAATTCCTTCTTTCGCTTATCGTATGAATGTCAGCCGTTAAACCAGTGGCAGTTCGGGCATACATGGTATAGAACAGGCTTACGCTAGATGGCATAACGTTCTTCTGAAGGTGGCTATGGGTGGCCGCGAGAATTTGCTGCATGCGAGAAGCACAGGACCAGTCGATTACGCGACTCTTGGGAGAGGCCTATGGTCAGCAATGGAAATGATAATGCGATGATGAAGTTGGCTATTAATAAATGGCTGCAATTCGAGTGCAGTCTTTGTCCGACTGTGGAATTTGATAGACACACATAATATACATGCTTCTGCACACTACTATATAGTTCGTATTATATTCTAGTGCCCCGTGACATAATGGAGCGTGGACGTGATTTGGAGCAAGTGCTGAACCAGTACATGAACTTCGTCAAACCTGCCTTCGAGGAGTTCTGCTTACCGGTAAGTCTTTATTGCTAACTAGCTCCTGGCCCCGGCTTCCCCGCGTGGCTTTTTCTAAAATAAAAGTAGACTATAGACTCCTTATAACATCAAGTGCCAGTGAAGTTCCGTCAAAATCGGTCCCACTGTTTCGGAGATTAGCCGGAACAGGCAGACAGTAACAATTTTAAAATAGATTTTTTTCTTTTAAGCACTTTATACATATACTTTCATATGCATTTAGTAAAAAGTTTATTTTAACATTACAAACAGACACTTCAATGTTATTTATTTGAAAGAAGGAAAGAAAAATAGTTTTAATTGTCGCAGAAACACGTGCATACATAAAGATAATTTATGATGAATAATGAATGATAATTTATGAATAACTAGCTTTTGCCCGCGGCGCCGCCCGCGTGGATGTCGGTTATCGCGTAAAAAAGTAGCCTATGTCCTTCTCCGTATCCCAGGCAATGTCTCTGCCAAATTTCATGACGATCGGTTCAGCGGTTTAGGCGTGAAAACGTAACATACAGACAGTAAGACAGAGTTACTTTCACATTTATAATATTAGTATGGATTTGGATAGAGGATAGATATTTATGACTTTAAAAATTTGTTTAAGTTATATTTTTCTTAGCGACGCGGTTGAAATTGAGGCTATTATTACATAACAAGTGATATCCTAGCTTTATCATGGGGATCTTCATGAGTTGAATGTTTTCAGACCTTCAGATTTATACGCCAACTAGCTGACTCGACGAACTTGTCCTGTCCAAATTTCAATAATTTCATTCAAAAATCCCATCTAAAAAGGACTTTAATTTTTTTTCCGAATTTACCGAGCAATTTTTCCAAGTTTTCTTTCCCTAATAACCTTATTCGGACTATAATGACGAACTAAAAAAAATAATAAACAACTCCCAAGTAATGCCCTTACCAACGAACAGTATTTCATTTTGATTTATATGGGACTAGCTTTTGCCCGCGGCTCCGCCCGCGTGGATGTCGGTTATCGCGTAAAAAAAGTAGCCTATGTCCTTCTCCATATCCCAGGCTATATCTCTGCCAAATTTCATGACGATCGGTTCAGCGGTTTAGGCGTGAAAACGTAACATACAGACAGACAGAGTTACTTTCACATTTATAATATTAGTATGGATTTTATGAAAGAGGGGCTTGTTGGCTAAGTAATAAGCCGCACAGGTCGGTCGATCAGGTAAAGCTATGCTTACCGCGGTTGGTCCGTGGATGGGTGACCATCTTTACATACCAAGACCCCTCCGTGCCTCGGAAAGGACGTTAAGGCGAGGTTCTTCAAGCGTGCATTCTTGTTCTTGAGGTGGCAGCGGGGCGCGAGTAACTTCGTTAATTTTGGGTTGAAAATTATGTTTTACGATATTAACAATGTTAAACCTGACGGACATTACATCATCTTAAACGTTTATTTTGATGTGATTTTCAATACCAAATAAGGGTATGTTTGGATTTTTTTTTCTATCGAGCGAACTTTGTCCAATTTTACATAATTGGACAAAGTTCGCTCGATAGAAAAAAAAGTACAAAAAAAAAAACGAGTACCCGACGTAGGTACCTACAGAAAGGTCTCAAAAGCAACATATAATTTTTTCACGTGTTTTTAATCATTACCGTTTCTAATTAAAATGGCATTAAAATTACATTTCCTTGAGGTTAACTTGACAAACCTCGCCTTAAGCCGTTGGTCCCGGCTGTAATTCGTGAATCTTCGACAGTCGTTACGGGTCGTCAGAAGCCCGAAAGTCTGACAACCAGTTTTACCAAGGGGAATCGTATTACCCAGTAACTGGTCGCTCCAGGCTCATGCTCCATAGAGTGGAAGCCGACCCCAACATACTTGGTAAAAGGCTAGGCAGAGATGAGAGATGCTTATAAAAGATTTACGACAAGCGTCCTTACCTCTCAGGAGGGGGGGGGGGGGTTTGGAAGACTAGCGAATGAAGCCACGGGAACAGCTAGTGATCTATCTCATAATTTGTCATACAAAGCACGTGTCATTCTTTTCTTTTTTTTTTTAAAACGTTGCCTCACACTAGGAATTTCTCCTGTATCGTGGGTGCGTTTACAAACATTTAAACTCACATACACAAACAACCAGACCCGGAACAACTACTTGTAGGTCATACAAATATTTGTTCCGTGCGGGAATCGAAGCCGCGACAGGCAGCGCCGCAGTCAATCGCTTAACCACTACACCAACCGTGTCGCATTCTTTAATAAGTTATTTATATAAAGTGTTGCAATACAATGCATTGTTGTTGATCTTCTGTTATTGAAAACAACGATAACCACGTTACGGGCTGTGTTATTAAAATATGAACGTACATAACATTACCATAGACAATATACGACGAATTTATTTTAAATCATTGTTTGCAGACCAAAAAGTTTGCTGACGTCATCATTCCCAGGGGAGCCGACAATCTGGGTGAGACATATTTATTAATTTATATTAGTTGTATATTAATTAATGCCTAGGTTTATAATCCTAAAAAGCCCAAGACAAAGGGATAAAATATTTAAAATAGTTGCCGAAATCTAACACTATGATGAAAGACTTAAAAAAAAGTTATTTTTATAAACCAAAAGTAACTACCAATATTCCTATTTGCCGCGTTTAAAACTAGAGATAATCATTCTTTCATTACTTATGTTTCTAGTCAAACGTTTGCCGATAACAGATTATGATAGAAAAAAAGTTTTTTTTTTTGTGAGGTCTCACCGTATCATATCGCATTACAAAACCGTTTTTCTTATACTAAGTGATATTTTAAAGCCAAGGTAAGTGACACAAGGTCATAGCCACTGCAACGAGGTCGTATACTGCCACATTCTGTATTCGAACTTTTAAAAAAATGCAAAAAAAGTTTGCAGCGGCTATGCTCTTATGTAGCTGCAAAAAAGCGACCGTATTCACTCGCGTTTAAAGTCCGTTTTGAATTGTTGCAGTGGCTATTGACCTAATCGTGCATCATATATGGGATATCATGTATAAGAAGAGGGCTTCGCCGCCGAAGATTGTGAATGGGTGCAATGGACATCAGGAGGTGGACGAGACAACTGGAAGACGGATGTCTGGCAGTTCAGAAGATACGCTAAGCCGATAGTCCTAGGTCTTACGACAGTGTGTGACTTTGTGATCTACTCGCTATGATAACTGTTTGATTTAAGGTATGTTTTCTTTTATTATGAGAGATATTAGGTTTTGGATTTTGTCGGTATTTTTTTAAATTTTGGGTGACGATGGTGGCGAACTAACATAACTTAGATATTTCATGAAATAATATTTATCTTATGGGCTGCTTCGCGTTATCGAGTTATAAATAAACTGGCATAGAGGTAAATTTTATTTTTATTTTATTTGTCGTTATGACCATAGAGTGGTCTTCAGCAGTTTAGCATAATAATCTTACCAAAGACTTGCCAACTCTCGCAATAGAACTTTTAACCATCGTTGCTCAGTTATATAACGAGTATACAGGATGTAAGGGACATTGACTCGCAAACTGTTACCATGTATACAGCCCATGGGTTGGCGAATAATAATAATTTCAACGCTGAAGAGATCGCTGAGGGTCTAGAATAATGATACTCTCAGCGTTGAAAGTATTCGTCGGTAATAAAAATAAAAAAACAACTTTTCCATACATTTTGACCGTGTAGGCATTGCACTTTTGTATGAAACAGCAGATTTTTTTAATAACATTTTCAAGGGGTATAGAATCATGTAGGTACGGAATTCATGGTAACAGTTTGCGCGTCGATGTCCCTTACACTTGTATTTAGATCACGAGGTCACAGACGAGGTCCGACCTTCGAGGGTATGTCACGTCCCAGTACCTCAGACACTTGTGTTGTAAAACTATATCCGATTATATTGCTTGTAGCACATGAGAGACAAGCCGACTGGCCCAAAAGAGCTACTAGAACAAAAATAAAATGGCTGTCTGGAGCTACTTTCTCTGATTAAACAAGTTTGCAATTGTCATAATTGCCAATTTTGAAATGTGTTTAGTCACTAACACTATTATTATCACTAAACAGTTTTTTACAATGTTTTAACTTTTATTGAGTTTCTGATTTTTGGTCAGTTGTAAGCGTCATGTTCACCGATAAACTGAAAAACATAGTAGATATCCTGTTTACAGTTTTGTGTAGGTACTACCACAGTTTGACCGATACCCCACCTCGCCGTAAATTCCAAAGCGCGGTACAGCGGTATCGGTCAAACTATAGACAGCTGTTTCTCATGTCCTGTAAGTAAGGTATTTCTCCAATATCTATGTATAAGTAATATGTAGTTAAGGTCCATTATTGTTTATTATAAGGCTGACGCTTTTCAAAGCATATAGTTTAAGCATATTTGTATAACGTGTTCACTCCAATTTTAGGGGTATAGAAATATTTAATGTGGTTGAAAATTATCTTTCTACGTTTATTTTTTGTAGGGTAGTTAGTAACGAGTAGTTAATACCCATTTTTCAAGTGAATGGCTGTTTATTCTGTCAACCAAACACAACCAAAGATTAAATCGTTGGATTCGCCCTACTGCGTCAAAATATTGGCACGATTCTGTTTCGTTTTGACACCTCGGAGTCCTCTGACTCACACAATGTCGCAGTCACTATGACAACGCCATATTCGGGATGTGTGAGCTCACTCTTCTCGGTATTAACACTTTTCGCGTGTCATAGGTACGAATAGCCACCACGGGTAAGCTAATGATTTAAATCTTTGAACACAACAGCTAATATGAGGTATGATAACAGATTTACGTACTGTTCAGAGGTTTGATCAGTCTTGCTTTACTATAATAACCTCAATTATCTTAGAGTAGATAAATACTTACTAATCAAATATTTCTATAACCCCATAAATATTCTTCGAATTGTAGTCCAATTTGCTTCACAGGGTTACACTGTATATTTTGTAACAATTGCCCCAACATTTGACGCCAATATCTCATACTAAATTATTGGTATACCAATATTTGTGTCTGCTACAAACATTTGTACCAACATTTTTTTAATTGACTGAATTATATGCTTTATTTATTGGGACTTAAAGTTTATAATGGCTAAATTAATTTTGACGTATAGGGTTAACTCGTAAATATTTGATCAGTATTTAAAAATATGCCATCAAAACAGAAAGTAATTCATTAAAATGTGTCATCCAATTTTTGGTCGTAAGTGTATTAATTGAAAATAATGCATTTTTTTAAACAACGTGATACGAATAGGTGCGCAATGTCATAATAATTATATTTCGAATATTTTTGTACTTTTTTTGTGTTCAATAATAGCCAGTGTTGGTTATATTCAATTTTGAGACCATCATGGGCATACGTGGCCTCTTTTATGCATAAGCATACATCACAGCACGAAATCGTCGCGCCCGCCGGCAGAGACTAGAGACGCCTTTACAAATAATATTCATGTCCAAATTTGGCGCAACTGAGCGCAAACTAGCTGTCACAGGGTATTGTTAAAAATTTCTTAGGCATGGGCCTTTTGTTTCTATGAGTAAACGTGACAGTTGACGGTCACTGACATGCTTGGTTTGTAATTTTGTATGTAAAGTGTTGACAGTACCGTCTAGCAGCGGCCGCCGATGCATCCCCGTGCTCTGTGAATACATGGACGGCAGTTATAACTTAGCCACGAGCCCCTTTGTGCACAATATATACGTAGTACATTATTCTTTTATATCCTAGATAAGTTACTTTACCTGTTTCTTCTGTCTTGTATTCAAATATGTGTGTAAAAAAGGATATTTTCCTTGTAAAATGTTCACAGTCTCAATTAATATTATATTTTATTTAATGTATTTTACGCTGTGCTATGTTTTTCCTTAAAATTATGTAAGTGAAGCTATGTAGCTTAGGATGACAAGTTACCATTGCCTTTTATGGATAATTACAAAACACCAATCGCTATTATAAAATATATTTTTCAAACAACAGAATTTTGTAAAGATATGCATGTTTTTGTCCAAAATAATATTACTTTATCCCCAAGAGGTCCTAAGTATCATTATTCGACTCGTTATTGGTACTAAAATGCACTAAACCAAACTGCTTTATAACATGGACAGCCAATTCTCGATGTTTTTTGTCATTAATAGAACTTTCGAGAAAATGTTGACCAAAACCATGGGCAAAAATATAAAATTCTACTGTTTTTATAGTTACTCGTATGCACTTATAGGTATTTATGTATAATTTACAGACTGATTCAAAAAGATTGGAAAAGACTTCATACATCAATATGATCATGTAGAAAGTGGTAGAATTTACATTGTATTAAACTGTTCACAATTAAATATCATCTGTGCGCTGTCTGTTTCTCCAATTATTCGTAACAAAGTAGTTTCATTTAAATATTAGCCCCTTTTCACACGCACTTCTGCCAGATGCCTGGTAGAGATAATAAAATACATTTATTTATTCATCCATATCCGGTTTTCTAAACATTGGCTACCAGATATCTCTGACTATACCTACAACAACCAGAGACACGGAGGTGTCAAAAGGGGCTTATTATATTGTGATGATCTTATTCATACTTAGAATCTAAAGCAATCAATCTAGTTTTAAATAACTCGCAATACAATATTAGTGATTATAAGATAGAGCTAACATAGAAATAAATATTTACCAGATTCCAAAATCTGTATAAAAATTAAATCTGAAAGAAACAGAGGACGTGGCCAATTCCAATGATTAAATGTGATAAAAAGTAGTCGAAAACGTAAAAAAATATGTAAAAAATGTAAAGTTGTATGTCGTTATATTGGACTTTAAGTTGAACGCGGACTTTTGCGACCACCAGCCATGATTAGTCATCGTGATCCAAAATGAATGTGATTTTGTACTTTAGGGGGTGAAAACTTCAACTTACTTTAACTTTTTTGGGTGGGATAATAAACCATAAGCCCAGATACGCACGGGCGATTTTTTTTTCTGTGCTGGCTCTGTTGGATTCTCAATGCTCGGCTCAATACCGAGAGTAGAAAGGGAAATGCGCGAGAAAAAAAAAATCGCGTGAGAGTAACTTGCTGCACTTTCATTGAATATAATTCTATGTTGTCTCAAACTTTGAATATAATACATATTCATAGGTGTGTTTACTCTCTAACCTTTCTGCTACACGCTATAAATATAAATGTCGTAAAAGTGCGCGTTCAACTTAAGTGAACTATCTTAATTGTAAAAATAATATAGTAAAATAATATTATTGTTTAAAATTTTAGGTTTCGGCAAATTAACTTTTGCCTGAAATTTTTAAATTGTTTTCTGGTAAGACTTCGTTTTTTATTCTAGATTTGATATATGTTGTTGAATAAAGTTGAATAAAATATTCCATTATAGTTTGACCGATACCGCTGTGCGGCTAGCCTTTGATCAGGGTAGAGCGAGATTGTCTTTCGACGCCCTTTAGTCGACGCTTTCACTTCACGTTAATTCTACTTCGGTTTAAATAATAATTCCTAAATTTTCAAAAATCTATTGTTATTACAAACTAGCTTCTGCCCGCGACTTCGTCTGCGTGAAATTTCTTGTTCCCCCGTTCCCCAATCCGTTCTCGAGATATCATCAAAGAAGCCGTTCTATACAAAATGTATACACTCAATCTGTGTGGTTCTTTCTTCAAAAGACCATTTCAGACACCAATCTACATGGTCTTCACATGATTTGACCAAGATTATGTCTGGACTTTAAAAGAGACTGTGACCTCTGAGTTTGTTTCGGCCTTTCTTCTCAGAGTAGTCAGATACGAAACGCCGACCTCATCTAGTTTTAAAATATGATTGACGTGTATAAGTGTTTGTAAAAACCTACTTACAGAAACAAAATAATTTATCATTATCATTTATGAGAAAATGAATTTTCTATATATTTTTGTTTCGTGATTTTTTTCACATTTTTTAATAGTTATTCTGCTATTCGGGGTGGAGTCAAATCCAACAAATCCAAGATCATAAACATCGGTCCAGCCGTTCTTGAGTTATACATGGTGTAAATAACCCGACTTTGTTTAATATAGTAACTCTTATTAGTATACTCCTGCTTTTTTAACATAACATCTGATCGGGCAACACTGCTCCCGCGCCTCTCCAAAGGCGCCGTTATTTTTTTATTGTGCGCTGGAAATTTGTTTTTCGCATTTGGCTTTTTGGGTCCCCTTGCCATGTGGCGCCTAGAGCGACTGCTCCTCTCGATCGACTTCCAGGGCCGGCGTTACGCGCGGCTCAACGGGGAGCAGTGCAGGCCGCTCATTCGTCAATGTGAGGCGCGGTTCAGTAGTTTCGGTCAAACAACAGATTATGTTGTTCAATTATACAATTAAATATAAATTAACAGAACGTGGTGAAAATAATTTTAACAATAAGAATAATGTTTTTTTACTATAGTTAACTTATAGTACTTTAAAAATTAGACATTGTCTGTTCCTTATTTCCTAATTATCTTTCCCATAGGAGTATTATGTTACATAAGCACAATAGCATATTATAATAATTAGTATATTATTATTATGTAGAGCTTCAGCATTTTACGTAGCATTTATATACAGTTGACGCGTTGATTTATATTTGTGAATCAATGTCTGTGGTGTCCTCTATATTTACTCTAAATATTGTCATTGTTTGGCATAAAACAGCCCTTATTATCATAAAATGATTCTTTTGATGATGTTACAAATATTTGCACGAATTATGAATTAATTTAATGAATTATTGTGTGCGAGAAGTTTAAATAAATTTAATAAATTCCACCTGCAAGTGCACCTGTAAGTGAAAGTGTTGGTCATCACTGTTCCAGTGCCCGCAAGAGATAGCGCTGTTTGTTTCAAAAAGCTTCATCTCTTTCACGCACTCGAAAAGCGATGACTTCAAATACTTCCCTATACGGTCTCTGTACAATATTATTACAGTTTTAACAACTACATTATGATTGTTAAGTTTTTACGTAGGTATGCTTTTGGCTGTTTTATGCATAACAAAATTATATTTTTACAAATAATTATGTAATCAGCACAAATGATGTATCTGTTTAATGTTTATTGCCTGTCTAATGATTTAATTTCCATTTTAAACAATGTATAATTGAAGCCAGTTATGTATATTTTAAAGGAATAAAGTGTTTGCAAACTTGAATCGGCGTTTATTTTAATACAAGTAGAAAATTTATAGATACCTATTTCATTTAAACGAAACCTGAAAAAATACTATTTAAAAGCTAGATTTTTTGAGCCTGATTTACACAGTGCGATTTAGTTGTCTATGGCATATACCATAAGTTGAAGCAACATTAAAAGTTGCACCGTCTAAACAGTGTTTTGACGACGCAAGTCATTTGTTGCTACAATTTTATTGTAGGTATGCAACAAACAAGAAAGTTGCATCGTGTAAATACACGAAACATCATACATTATAGTGAATTCACGGAATCACAATCTTTCCATATACATTTTTATATTTTCTCTGACTATTGAATTATTTCTTTCGCGTTTTTTTTGCAAGCTTACACGGGGTTCACACCTGGTACCTACACTATTTCTTCAGAGTTATTCAGTCTAGAAAATGTAGGCTACCTCATCATAATTCTATCATAGAATACAGTGCATAATACAATTCAGTCCTATCCATTATGATTGGAAGACTCATGGCCAGCGGTTGTAGGGATCTTGCATTTTCATTAGAGCTATGAATAAAAATAAAAATTCATAATATATACTCATCATAACATATAGTAAGCACCCAAAACGATCCATTATCATTAAATATTCGTTCGTAAATCAATAGATTGTATTGTTACCTTTAATAGCACTGTTTAGTTTTTAATAGTTTTACCTCGATTCTATGCCAGTTACCATACATAACAATAAATTACTTAATTAAAATTACCTCATTGTGCTACTATCCATACATAAAGTGGTACAAGGATCTTTTGACGCCTAAATGACATTGACAAGGTTAATGATACACATACCATTTGTGAGATTGTCACAGAAAGTGAGATACTCCCTGTTCCTCCCTGAAAAACATGTTTCTAGATAAATGTACCATTACTGTACTATAATAAAATACCATTTATTTCAGGCAACACAGGCACATAGAAAAATACCCTAACCTAAATATACATATATTAATATAATACGTTTTGTAAATTAATGGTACAATTTGAAGTAACAATTTCTGTGGTGTGATATTCCCTAATAGAAAAATAAAAAAAAAACATGTTTCTAGATAAATTGTACCCTTTATGTACTTAAAAGTACGTGTAATGAAAAAAATTGTACCTCGACAAAGTTTTGGTGGCGCGGTCAGGGAACATACTCCCTGGCCGCTCCACCAACACAAGGCTATCATTTTTAAAGTAATAATATTTTTGAATGTCTATAAGGCACGAAAGAGAAAAAAAAATCGCACATTTTTTTTTGTGTTTAGTATGTCGGGGCGCGCCACCATAACTTCATTATATTTCGTTATTTGTTGAGGTACAATTTTTTCATTACACGTACGGTTTAATATATTAATGGTACAATTTATCTAGTTTTTTTTTTTACCTTTTGACCGCCACAGTTATGTATAGATGACAAACCAAAATGTGCCCTGCACGCCACGGTCACGACTACATGACAGACTTTTATAAAGTCTCATGTAGTCGTGACCGTGGTGGCGTGCTGGACACATTTTGGGCAAAAAAATAAAAACATTGTTTTTTTTTTTTCTTTTGCTAATTTTGTTCCTAGACTCATCCTAATTTATATTACTTGAACTCGAAAGGATGAATTCGTATTTTGGCGCCGAGGGCACGTTTTTGCTTTTTTGACGTGGCGGTCATAAGGTTAATTTTTCACAGAATCACCACAGAAATTGTATTGATAAAACAAGATGGCAGCATTAGTTCCAATTTCGGCCACCCGCCAAAAGAACCTTGTAGCGTTGTAACTCGGGTCTCGTATGTCACAATATAACTGACTTTATTGTCTAATTCCCAGTGGCCATTGACCTGATCGTCCAGCACATATCGGACTACCTCAAGCGGAGCCCTGTGGACAAGAACATCGCGCTGGAGCTCGGCCTTTCGTCATCGTCTGTGCCCGGCAGTCCGCAGCGGGCAGGGAAAGGAGGGCGGCCGCATTAGACTTCTAAGGTAAGTAGGAGGTGGAGCCCTATGGCTTATCTACATACTCTTCTGCTTGTCAGCTGTAGTAAAGTAAACCTATGAAAATTGCGACATCCATCAAAAAATATTCCGCACTTTACGTATAGGGGAGATACCCTAAAGCTTTGATCACTTGCTCGCCGTCATTAATATGTATAGTGTATACCCATGCCAAAGTACAGCTTTCTAGTACTAAGAGTCACCGAGCTTAGCCGCGAATAGACAGACGGTCATGGCGAAAGAACAAAGGATGATTACCACCAAACCCCCAAAAATTACCAAAACCCTTAAAACCACCAAATAATTTTTTAGGGTTCCGTAGTCCACAAGGAACCCTTCCTTGTGGACTACGGAACCCTAAAAATCCGTTTATTTAACCTCGTTCCAAACAGCGAGTTGTTGGGTTATTAAAACCGTACCTAACTGTAGGAAATAAAGAAGACTGGATTAGCCGTGTGGGTTTAAATCAAGCCTACGAAGTATACAGTCTAACCAATATTCCAAATCGACTGATGAGAACCACGTGTTTACTGTAAGACCCATGATTAGTGACTGATCTATACATACAAATAAATAAAATTTAAGTGTCTGTTTGTAAAGTCAAAATAACAGATTTTACTAAATACGTAATGAAAGTATATACGGCACATATAACAAAATATCATTTTTTAACATTTTTGTCTGTCTGTTTGTTCCGGCTAATCTCCGGAACAGGTGGACCGATTTTGACGGGCCTTTCACTGTAACTTAGGCTACTTTTATTTTAGATAAAGCAACGCGGGCGAAGCTAGCTTAGCTATTTGTAAAAAAAACTGAATCGATGGATCCATAATACTAGTTGCTTACATAACAGTTTTGTATATTTCAGGATAGATATTGGAGCGACAGCAATAATGGGAGACGTTGGAGGCATACGACCAGCATCGCAACTGCACCGACCTCGCTGGCGGGATCACTAAAATTCGCGTAGTCTTCTCAATGCGGCGGGAAATGGGATGAGGTTACCTTTATATCCAAAAATAATATTTAACTTTAACTCCAGCACATAAATAATCTATGTCAGCGTTTTTTGGACGTACAACGTCAGATTCGCAGACTTCGAAAGGTCATTATGTGCTTAAGTATTTGAATGTTACCGACCAATAGTGCTGGCATCGCTTGGAGCTGTGCTCACTCCCTAAGGGATAACGGTCGTGAAGGTATTACACATGTTTGGAAAGTAGATAAGCTTAAAATAGATATTTATACTAAATTGAACGGGCTCGTGAGTAGACCGGACCTATAGTGGTGTGCCTTGCTGAAAAAGGACATTATTGACATAAATTGTTATTATAAACATGTAGGTATAGTAGTTTTTAATATCTCAATTTCTTAGCAACTTTCGAATTTTCGTCAATTCTCTTCGCAACTCTAGTAACAGCGTTTTAAGCACAAAATATTTTTTTATAGAATCCTGTTCCGCCTTTCAGAGTAAATTTTCCCGCCATATTACTGCTGCGCCATATTGAATTAAAAAAAAAAACAGTTGCTCTATTATAGTAACATAACGTAAGTAAATAATTTATTAAACGAAATTTAAAGTAGGTAAATCTCATAAGAGAGCTACATATCTAGAGATAAAAATATAGTATAAAACTCCTCTAGTAAGCCACTAGTCAAACAGTTTGTTTAAAATAAAGATAATTTATGCTCAATGGCATTAGTACTTATTCGGTCTGTTAAAAGTTTTGATGTGTTATTTTGTCATTCTATTGAATTGTTAAATAAGATAAATTTATTAAATTATGTACCTACCTAATCTTTGAAAGGGATTGTTTGAAATAAATATGTTTTCGAAAAATCAGATGAAACGGCGTTTACCAAAATTTTTGGGGTGTAGAAAAAGGTTTGCTTGCTACAAGGCCTTCGTCAGTAAATTGATATTTTTAAATGATAAGCCATAAGTGACTACGGCCTTTTAAAATGTAAGTTTGAGAGCCTGTTTAACAGTGGCAAAATCTTCCAGATTAAAAAAAAAATGCCCCGGAATTTATATGAAAATATCTGTCAGACATGTTAACCGGGACTTATTTGGTAAATAAAGCCATGGGTCTTCTTCCCCATTGAACGTCCCTAACAGTGTGTTACTAGTCAGATGTTAACGGATAATGTAAAGAATGAACGCGGCTGTTGAAAAATTTGATTGTCGGATTAAATCGCGATATTCGCTATTATGTTGTTGATTTTATTTATTGTAGTTTGTAATATTATAGATTAAGCTGTAGCTTGTAGACTTGAGGCTATATTCCTCGATTGTATTGTATGTATAGTAGGCTGCACGTCAGTATTAATAGAAGCTGGCCTCTATTCAAACTCCGTGCTACGAGCTCAAGGTCACTGTTGCTACCGATGTGCTGTCGACTGTACAAGAAAATATGCTCGCTTCAGGTAGATGACGTTGTAGACTCAGCTGTTATTGAATAATAAACCTTATTATCAGTGTCTTAAAGCACAAATAATAAGAACCGCGCATCTGATGTCTTCGCCAATGTCTGTACAAATTTCCACTTTATGTCACTGAAAATATAGCGTATTATTGTCTGCGTTGAGTCTTCGGTAACCAGACTGTTGTAAAGAGGTCTAGCCAATCTGATGGGCTTAGCCCTTTTAAGATAGTAGCCAATCCAATGTGCCTGCTGGCTTCTTTCGAAATGACAGTCTGGCCGTCGCGTGTACCTTACTTGCATTTTTATATAAGTAAGTTGCAGAGGAAAGACGATTATAATCGTTACCATGTTGATAATAGAGTTGAAAATGTAAATGGCATAGCAAGACATGATAAAATAGATTCAATTTTTACCTAGGGTGATTATATCTCTTACTAGTTGTAAGCAGCAGATTAGCAATACGAACACATATTTTAAATTAATATAGAGAGTTGAAATAGTATGTTTTGTATGCCTTTTGTATGTTGATTATTTTTAATTGTAAATGATTTGTTACTACTTAATTAATGCACATTGAATTAAGATAATTCTTGTGGTTTTATTTTGAGATAATCGCAGATATATTAAGGTAGCCCGCGAAATTCAAATTCCCTTAGTTAGAATTGGCCTCAAATATCATGATTTCATGAAATATTAATTCATTTGTATTTAAACAGTTGTATTGATGATTTATTTATTTTGCTTACATGTTAAACACTGGTTAGTAGGCATGCATTGAAATTTCATGACACAGTATTAAGACATGCACCCTGTAAGGGCACTGCAAATGTTTCCTATCAAATTATTGTATTACATAATATGTTACTGATTCTAATTATTACAATTATTCATTACATTATATTATACTAAACATTAATCAATCATTTATTTAAGATTAAGCATTATTTTCATGATTATAAATCTTTAAATACCTACATAGATATTTGTGACGGTCGCTAATCATATTTTGATCAACATACAACCTGATACTGACCAACCAATTGCAAAAACGAAAGAAAATTTTAATTTCGCGGGTTACCCTGTCACGTTTGCCTTCACTTTTTACTCATTATAATTTTAAGAATATTAAAAGACATCAAAAGACGAGATTCTTTCTATTTATTTAAATCTGCAATTATGTCATAATGAGCCTTGTTGTTTGTTCCTTATTTATTGAATTAGATTTTCCCGTTTAAATTGTTTTAAACATAATTATGTGACATAACGCCTATTAATGATTGTACCAAAGAAAGTGTTTACATGTTATAGTTATGTGATTGTTTTTATATTTATTGCTATAAATTATATTATTAAAAATATCATTTCAAATAGACCAACTATTATACCGCTGGCAAGGCCGTGATAATCATGTAAATATCTAGTAAAGTTGGGGTATCTTCTTGTTTTCAGAAGAGGTTATAATTTACTCACTAGTGACAAAGTTTCTATGTGATTATGGCCTTTGGTTGTTACAGCAATAATTCTAACTTGCCTTATTAATTATATTCCTATTAGTAATTATTTGTTATATATTCACAAGGAGAAATTACATGAAACCCCAATAATATCTAATAATAGTTAAAGCTCGCTCGCACTTACGACACTTATGGGAGCTGTGTTAGTGTTGGGCGGAACTGTGGTGGGTGTATTATCGATACTTAGCTAAGGAGTCATCGACAGTGTACTCCTGCGTATGCACATTAGCTAATTATCGACAAAAACTCGCGCTCATTGTGCATTATTATTGACATAATGATTTATGACTCCAATTTTGCGTTTGTAATGGCCTTATTTACAGCCCAATTCTTATCCGAACGTGAATCTATCAAAACTACATGTGTTATGATATGATTTTCGCCAGCAGTTGTAACTCTGGAGCATATTGTTTCTCTAGAAAAAAACGAACTCTATTTGTGAAGAACTTTACGAAGCTTCAAAATTCTTCAATCCATCGTTCTAATTCCTTGCCAGCAGTCGACTACAAATTCGTTTCAATCCTCTAACACTTGGTGATACTGTACATAAGCATATTATATTCCATACTACATTCTAACGTTCTGTATTCCGACGCAATAGTTGTTTACACTCATACATTGTACAAAATATATTATTTTTTAAATAAAAGCCATATTCGTTTTATTTTCGGAAGATACAGAGACGGTCACATAGCGGTTATTTACGCATTCTGTACATCAAGCTAAGTAACATTGAGCAAACATTATTGCTGGAAAACGACTTTTATTTTTGGTGTGAAAAAACGCAGTTTATGGTAGCGCGCAATGTAACGCACTCAAAACATTGTACTGTGCTTGCAACGGTGTAGGAGTTGTTGGGTATTTTCAGTTAAGTTATAAGTTTATTTATACTCTCACTGGAACGCCATACAGCAATTACACCAACGGAGCAAAATAATACTTCATGTGCTGCTATCCATCTAGCGTGCGCGGTGCACATCGAGCGATTGGCCATGCATAACGCAGCGTCAAGAGACTTCTCCATATTGCGCACATTCTTTGAGATATTTGAATTTTTCAAAATACATACTATTACGAGCTTGAGGTTCGTGACAGTAAAAACTGCCGATTTAATTAAACAACACTGATAACAACTCAAACACACACTAATTATAAAACAACTGCACTCAAAAACTGCTGCTGCTCTAAAGTCGCACTTGAAGATCGCTTAATTATATCGTTTGAAGTTTACTTGTCGCTTGATCGCTTGTTTTTCGACTGTCTGGGTCGGGGTCCATACCGGCCTTATATAGTCCTCAGATAGTTCCAGAACCTTCTACTGTAGAAACATCTAAAATGTTCGAGTACATACCGGCCTTATAGTCCTTAGATAGTTCCAGAACCTTCTACTGTAGAAACATCTAGACTGTTCGAGTACCTACATACCGGCCTTACAGTCCTTAGATAGTTCCAGAACATTCTACTGTAGACACATCTGGAATGTTCGAGTACAGACCGGCCCCGACTGACCAGATGTCGATAGTTCTTGCATGGAACTTTCTAGAATCATCTTGAGTCTACTATTTCTGCTACTCGATACTAGATGGCGCTAGTGGTACTGTACCAGGCATTAATTGTGGCGCGCAACAATACATACATAAACTCACGCCTTCTTCCCATGAGGTTAAGCAGAAACTAGAACGGCTACGCTCCTTACATACTCCTTTTGCTTCGTTTACATTTGGTCATACACGCACGCCGGTTGCGTGTGCTACGCACCTGACCTTTCTGAAGAACATCACCAATTAGGTCACTATATTTATGTCCTCCTAGTCTCTTCCCGGCGTTTCCACTCACATCTGCCTTTAAATACTTTTAGTTAGTCGCCTTTCATTCATCCTCTACAACTTGACCAAAAATTTTTTTTCAAAATAAATACATTAATTGTTTTCGTGTAAAAAAGTTAAAAAAGTTGGACTTCGACCTTCAATATCTCCGTAATCAGAAGGTTCCCAAATTTGGTTCAGTACAAATATGTGATTTGATCACAATGACTAAGAGAACTCTAGGCTAAGTTAAACGTCTTTTTACAGCCGTTATAGTTTGTCCTGCAGTTGACTTTGAGGATTCAATTTAACTTCCCTTGACAAAAAAATTGATAAGGCGTGTATTGATAAAGGTGGTAAGTAATAAAACAGCAAAAATAAAATTTGATCCATATAATACACAATAAAATAATAATTATTGCAATAATATAATAGAAAACAAGTTAATCGTTGTTTATTAAATAGATTTATTTAAATATAGTCTCGCCTTAACTAACGCGGTTGCACGTAGGGTGGCGCGCGGACTAGAGAGCGCTAGTGTCGCTTGCGCAGTGACATCACATATTATGGTGGAAAATTATTTAAGTAAAGAGGAATAGGATAAATAATGATGCTTGCTCGACAAGAATAGTAAGAAAAAAAAAAAAAAACACTATAGTTTCTGTTAAGAAAACGATTTTCAAACAGAAAGTTCCAAGATATTTCATAGTGAGACATATTCTTACAAATTATTTATTAATGAATGCCTGTCACTGATCAAACGGGTACTGGCGCCCAGCGTGGGACACGCGGTGCTAATCACAAACGTTGCTTCAAATAGCCTTCAAACGGATAGTTCTTGTAATTTCAAGCGATTGCTATAAATATGTACCTAAAAATATTTCATGCCAAGTTGATGCTTGTGTACATGAACATTATAGTTGATTATGGCTCATATTTGTAAATGTCAAATTAACGTAATAAAAAATAAAAGGTAAATTGTAAAAAATAATTGAACAAAAACTATCCAACGCACATCACGTTTGCTTATAGTACATTATTGTACGAATCGATGTTCAGCCAACTAAACTGACCAACTATTTAGTCGATTACACGAAGCTTTCCAAAAATCTAAACGTCTAGTTTAGTTGACTAAATCGACTAATAAGTCAACTATTCGACTAAAGTCAAGATAGTCGAGTTACAACACTCGTACCCGAAGCGAACAAAAAAAAATATATCCAATTTTAATCTATACATTTGGTCAAAATATTAAAAAAAGAAATGTACAATTAAACACTACAATTATTATAATATATAAGCTGTAAACACTATGATGCTCTATTTGTTACAAATATAATTGAAACTTAATTCGTTAGGGTTCGTCCACTGGTCAGATCAAGGATTAAAAAAATCGGTAACACAAAATATCGTTAATTCCCTCATAAGTACAGACAAAGTTATTGAATAACGTGAAAGAAAACAGACCTGAAAACAAGCAAGGTATGGGATCATTAGAAATAGTATTTAACCATTATTTGTACTTACATATCATAAGGGCGTAATCTGCGGTGCCTAGTTTACCAAGCTGTAAGCCCTTGTTCAACAAATATAATATTTTGCCTTTACCGTGCTTGTACATTACAGAATTATGCCTATTTGTACGAACCAATCCGAAATTTCACGAAGAATAAAGATGTAATTAAAAGAAATGTAGCTCCTAGGAATGAAAATAAGCATAAACATATGCTCTGTGTACGACAATGTAGACTCGGATTGTACAAAAGGAACTCCTATATAACGGCTATAAAGGTGTATAATAAATTACCAGATGCCTCTAAAGATTTGCCCTTGGCTATGTTAAAAAAAAGATTAACACAGTGGTTAAGGGAAAACTGTTTTTATGATCATTGAGAAAAAATCATGAAACGAATTTATGTCATATAGGGCAGAAAGTCAATTTAAATAATATTGATGTAACACACACCTAATGATAATTAATTCAATGTTTAAGATTAAATGAAGCGTAACATTATCATTAAGGAGTATGGACTTAGCATTATATTCGTAATTTGACATTTTCTTTTTTTCTTTATTGACGTTAATCAATGTATGTATGTACATAATATATTAAACTTAATCATTTAACTTGAACTATGATTCACTAGATTAAATGTTAATATGACACATTTGCACATCAAATGTAATGGTAGAACGTAATTGGGCCACGCTAGTCTTAAGACCTTGATTTGTACCTACATTCTAGCAAATTAATTAATTCGAATTTTGAATTTACGTCAGAAATTATTATATAACAGGAGACTTGGTTCAATAACGTACCCTCTGAAGAAGAAAGTTCTCAGTCAAAGCAATATTTATTTATGTATTATCTCCGTACATGCAAAGACAATTCTTCCTTTTGTTCCGCATCTACCCAGTGAACGAACCCATTCTATGTATATTACAAATAAAATCTTGCGCTATCTGTATTGCATTATCTGTCACTTACAATAAAATGTACACGATATTTACAATTATAGAAATCGTTATCTATTACTATTGATTGTCGAATAGGAATACAACCCCCAACTGTACAGTGCTCTCTTAAAGACATATGTACTGTTGTGCTTTAAATCTGCGAGTATTGGCTTCTGAATAAGCAAGAAGAAGAATTATTGTTTAACCGCATTTGTGGTCTACTGGTAAGACCTGTCTCAGACCCTGAGATCGATGTCAATATCCACCTGGGGCAAAATTTTCTGTTCGGTTTGGTTGATGGTAGGGCTTGTTCTAAGTCCGCCTGGTTAGCTACCACCATCTTTTAAAAGTCTGTCGCCATAGCAAAAATGTTAACAGCATTTGTTGTGTTTCGGCAGTTAGAGGTAAGATAGCCACTTCCTCTGTGGTTGAGGATTCCAGGTGAAGCGCGCTTCCACCTTCGGCCTTATCATCACTTACCATCAGGTGAGATGAAGGCCAAGAGCTACCCAGACACAATATTTGTTTATTGTATTGTTTCATCACAATATTTATTGATTATAACTTTAGCACAAATTCGTTATATCGGTTCCACGTGAATGTTAACACCTACTTGCTAAAAGCTACCTGCCAACCTTTTCGGGAAATACAGGCATGATTCCTGTTGATTTTTATGTAGTCTGTTAATTCTTCAGGAATATAGCATTAATAATACCATACCATAGACAATTGTAATTTAATGTAGCATCTTGCATGCCGTGTGTGTATACTAATGTTTTGAACAAATACAGGGTGTAAGAGACAGCCATTCGCAAAATAACAGGGTGCATTCAGCTCCTTGTTTTGAATCATATTCCCCCGGAAATTTTCTCAGGAAAATATTCATTTTTGATCGTAATATATATATTTTTTTTTTCAGATAATATTCCTTTATTTCAATGTAAACTTACATTTTCATTGTTACATTTCATTACACAGCACTCTATTTATGTAAATAAACGGCTAAAATCAAATAAAAATCTGCAATGGGTGTTGAAATACTCTCAACGAACGACGCGTGAAATCAGCTGTTCACTTTCTGCTTAACTACAGAGATGATTGAACTCACCACGCCCCATGGCGGGAAGGGGAGCCGAAGGCTCGCTGCGCTGCCGTTCGCTACGTGCATTTTGCCTCGGTAACGATACTTTGCGTGAGGAAAACGTGAAACAAATCAGGTTTATTGGATTCCCATAACGTTCCTGAAATAATTTCATGTACTGGTCATCTTAGTATGATATACTGACGTTACCCCATCAGTCTGCGGAGAGCTGTCCCTTACACCCTGTATATGATCATAACTTGTCTTAGTACATATTATTATATTGCATGTGGGTTAATTTAACGATTATAAGTATAGTATACAGTTATTGGAACAGAACAGTCGTGGCTCAGTGATAACGGCGCCAACTTACGAGTTGTAGTTCTTATATAGTTTCATCACCACTGCTCTCAAAACGGTGAAGGAAATTCTCGTGAGGAAACAGGCATGTCCTAGAACCAAGTGTCCCAGCAGTGGGAACATTATAGGCTGACTATGATGATGAATCATTGGAACAGACTTTTCTGTTTTGTTCAAAAGCGCGACAGTACATTGTCCAGCCAAAACTCAATTCCCCATCCAATACGTTAAGAACATATTGTCAAAGCTACACTGCTCGGATTCATTAAAAATATTAGGTCTTACTTTATTGGTGCACATTTTAAAATGAGAACGTTACTATTATTTGTAGAAAATCTTTGTCCTACATATATTTATTGCTTATGATTTCACGGTATATTGCCGTCAGAAAAAAAAACTAATAATAAACTTATGAAACCAATGATAAATAAAAAGATTGTGCACTAATAAAGGAAAACCTGTAGATAGTCCACAAACGTTAATTTAAATATGTATACATGGTGTTTATAGTCTGTGATTCACAAATGGTATTCTGAATTTTAACAACAAAAATAACCAATTTTGCTTCTGATAAAAGGGATGTTTTAAATATCGGAAGAAAATTTGGTATTTCAATTTTTATTGGCGTACTCCTATTCCAAGACACTTTAATTTCAGGTGAAAATTAACTAAAAGTCTTGAAACTTTGAACATTGTACGCCAAATAAGCCCGTTTGATTACCCGACTACGATGAAACCAAGAGTGCAATGCCACACAATGAAAATGTATGAAAGATTGAACTGTCATAAGATGTGCAATGATGTCCTTAGGTTCTAGTGTAAATAAAAACTAGTATGGCTCATTCCCAACATAAACTAACGATGTAATTTTAACTAAAACCTCTTCCTGATTGGTCGGTAAAGAATCGATAAAGCCGAGTATAGACTAGAGCATTTACTTGTAACAAAACACGAGCCGCTCTAATGTGTCACCTTGTCACGAACCAAACAATGAACATGACTCTCGAAGCGTTGTTACAACTAGATTTTGCAAACAAACGAGCGAATTTGTGCAACATTTCATCGAGCAAAGACAAAGCGCACGAAGAGTAAACGCAAAATAGAAAAGTTACAGGTAAATGCTCACTCGCCGTGAGCATTCGCAGGAACGGTACGTTACATGAAAATGCTTTTTTAAAATTGAGCTCTAGTGTATACTTAATGCAACTCATGTACCTACTCTTTTCTTTGGATGCCGAAAAAACTTGATCTCACCGACCAACAGAGAGCAGTCTCAATGGCACCGTAGTCTGGTCATTCGCAATCACAGTATCAACTAGTACATCCCAAAATATATCACTATGACGTCACAACTCCGTACTAAATGTTCCTTTACAACTACTAAACGCGTTTTGTTCCAAAATATTCATTTAACGAGTACTATGAACATGTGCTAAGTTATTATTATCACGCGATAAGCCTTCGAACACCGTTGCTTAATACTGCAAGGCCGTTGAATATTTACATAAAGGTGTAGTTCTATGCACGCGACTGATCCGCAATCACGACCAAGACTGAAGTTTAAAATGCTGTATTTACTCTATAAAGATTGATTTAACGTTACAAAGTAGTTGAGGAGTGAATCACATTGAGAGGTAGCTGGTTTATTCGTATACTCGCGTTTTTTATGGACTATTTTTGTTGATCTCAGTCAGAAACTCAGTCTTAAATCAGGCACTTTGAATACAGTTATTGTTTAGTAGCCAGACAAGTTCATCAACTTTACAAAGAAATATATTTGGAAAGCTGAAACTTTAATATTTTAATCGGTCTACTACGTTAACTGTGTGTAAATCTGGGAGCAAATCGACAGCGATTTCGAGTTCTTAGTCGATAATTTCAGTCGCGTACACGAGAACCGGACCTTAAGCAGTAATAAAATACAAAGCCATCGTGCCGTCTTTCTCTAGTGTTTATGTTTATTATCGATATAATTATATAGCGCAGTACGTTGAACAACAATGGTCGCGAGGACAACGTGGCATCAATTACTTACTTTTATATTGACTATATTTCTTACAAAATCATATTTCTACTATTGCTTACGGAAGATGTTTTCTACTTTGTAACAGTATTAAGATATTATGAGGTACAGGGACATTATTTAACTATGGCAATAGTGACCGGTTCTCAGATGTCATGTAGCAATACGGATTTTTTTTCAGTTTACCACTTCAAAGCCATAGCTACATAATTTTCCTGCACAAGGCTACAATGGTTTCTTGTTTAATCAAAATATGAAGAACTGACGGTTTAAAAATTCGTCGGTCTAAAGTACGACGGACTATGGAAGCTTGTGAAAATTATCATTATACCTGAATCTAGCATGGATAAAAATAAATTGTCCCAAGGGTTTTTCGCTAAGCTTTCTCAAGCAGAGCTAACTGATCCAAGTTTCGGTGTAAGCAGTGTTGCAAGTGTTCGATGCCACAGAGTGAGGAGAGGGGCGCGCGCTAGTCGGCGGGGCGCGGCGCGGGCGCGCGCGGCGGGAGGGGAGACGCCGGCATGCTCCAACTTTCGCTGTTGCCCCATCTGCGAATAGGTCATTTGTTGCTATTGTTTTATTATACTCGTAGTCATTCACATTTTCCGACTGACTTTCCTCGTATTGTCTGATAACTTTCATCTGAGGAATTAATAGGACGATTTGACAGCTCTTGTATAGAAAATACGTCGTCTTTTTTAACGTTCGTATATTTTCTTCAAATCAGCCCTTAGTCTGATTGCATCATTCTTGGTAGGACCGCCTACGACTGAACATAGACCACTATGCAATTTATGGAGGATCTAAATATAAGAAGTTTTCTGGATACATAATTATATATATTAATTTCAGAATTAACGACCATATAAAAACTTCATCAAACGTAAATATTTAAAGTACGAGCGATGACAAAACCCCCATTACCAATCTCCGAGCACTTACTTGGCAAGATTAGATAGCAGTTTTGGCTGGTCAGAGATGCCAGAATGCGCTCGGCTTACCATCCTTTCACTACAGTACATACAGTACACACTACATCCTACATTATCATGCTCGCACAAGACAGAAAATAATTCAAAAGTATGTAAAAAAAATACTTATATGGACCCCACTAATAATCTTACAGCAGTAATTAGCAACAGTTTTGACTGGTCAAAACTGGTGCTGAACTGTGCACTGTCTTTTCACTACAGTTCTTACTTGTCTTATAAAGTGTGGCGATTAGGTTATCACATTAATTGAAACCACGTATTCTACATTACATATATACACAATTAAAATAATGAATAACAATTTTATTAACTGTTTTTTTTGTTTTAGTATTTAACAACATTAAACTTAATTTGTGATTAAAATGGTAACAATACCATAGAGTACGTGTTGAATTGTTGGTACCATCACCCCGCGCGTGTCTAGTGCCTTATTATCAAAGGTGGTTTATTTCGTGCCAATTTTTACGCTGTTCATTTTGTTTGAAAAAATTCTGTGTTGTATTTTTAGTAAAATTTTATATTTTATTATGTTAACAGACTGATAAAAACTTGTAATAAGCGCTGTACTATTTAATGTGATAACCTAATCGCCACTCTGTATAACATGCCAGCACAATCTTTCAACAGTAAAAAATGAATGTGGTGTCGCTCACCTATGCTGCAGATGATGTTGGTGAGGACTGTCTCTGCGCGCTGCAAGGTGATGCCACTTGACGTACCCGCTGAGCCGGCGCTTCACGAGCCCGGCGAGCGAGTGTAGCCAGCCTGCGACCGAGCACCATCGACACGCGACCAACGACCGCGATACTACACGCCGCTCTGCCCGCTCCGGTTATACCGACTCTTTGGTTGCGGTCTACTTTGAGTTCTTACGCAAATTTTCAAACTAAACTCAGCTTTAATAACTCTGGTGTTGGCTAAAGACTATTATTATATTGTTGCGACTAAAGACGGGTAATTATCTAATCTAGAACGATGCTCGAGTATGATTCTCGTATGTCCAAAATAAATTAGCTAGCGAAACTCCTCAGATGTGATACGTAGCGATATCTAACGATGTTAGCTAAGCTCAATGTGTCTGGTGTCAGAGGTAACAACATCCTGAACCTTATAAAAACGTACCTCGGGGAAACAATACATGTAAATATTAAAAAAAAATGCGTTAAGACTAAACGTGAAAATAAATATTTATCTGAATATAGAGTTATCAGATATGGTGTACCACAGGGCAGTGTGCTAGGCCCATCCCTGTTCTTTCTCTGTATAAATGACTTGCCACGTTACATCCAAAGGTCTTATTTGCTGATGATTTCAATGTTTGCTTGCCTAATTTAAGGTAGATTGTACACGGATCACAAAATTTTGTAAACACCTTTATTTATGTAGGTACCTACTTTCTAAGCAAATAAATGATTGATTTGATTGATAAAAAGATTCCCTAAATTCATAACTTCAAGTAACCACACTACCGGTGGTCGTTGACCCCACAGTCAGATTTAGTTGAAATAATCAGTTTAGAATTTATTTATTTTTCGTCTTTAGATATAATTTTATACTCATCACATCAGCGGAGTTTCGCTAGCTAATTTAATTTGACCCTGTAGAACGATAGTGGCAGTTTCATACCATGTAAATATGCCTGAACATCACTTTAGCTAGAGTACGGACGTTCTTAAAGTCTGTCTGATGCTTTCATATTATCGACTTAAAATTGAGTTGCGTTTGAGAATTCGACAGTTTATGTCAGTGTTTAGTGCAATTTCGCCAAGATATTTTGGTCGAAACTGTCTGCTTAAACGTGAGCAACATTTCGAGTATTGGGCTGAGTATTACAGAACATTTTCTGCTCAATTTTGATCAAAACAGTTACTGTTATACCCAAGAATAGACGTTTTCAAGGCCTGCTAGCATATTGGTTTAGATACTGAGATGCGGACATCATAAAATGACCTTTAGTCATACTGATTCATGATTTAATTTCTATTTACCGTATATTGCTTACATCCTAGACAGACAGTAGTGTATGAACCAAAGAGTCGGTACTCAATGCCTGCTAATGTTACTGACAGCGAAGCTACCATGATGATGAGAGATGAAGAACAGCTGTCTCGCTCACACCTCGCCAGTAAAAGCCACGTTATTAACTAAACAAGTGGATAGCTTACAAGACTGGCAAAAAAATTGCGCTTTGTGCGAAACCTGTCTTTTTTTTTTTGTTTGAAAAATAATTATAAGAAATTTCGTGTAAATGAAAAATAATTTGAAAACTGCTGAATCTCAAAATGCTCGAATTTTTATATTATATACTTAATAGTTAAGAGATTTTAGCGCCATATTGCACTAGGTATGTGTAGCATAAGCGCAGAAAAAGTTGGTATCGATGAAAGTGCCAATTTTAATATCTTGTCATCGCTTTCAATGGTTCGTCGATTTTCTATTTCACGAACGATTCAAAGAGACCCTTTCTTTTATTTTTCCAAACACAACACCTAGTAAACCATCCACCTCAAAAAACAACATCGTTGCAAAAATATCTCGACATAAAATACAAATCGCAAGTAAATATTTTAGCAACGCTTCCCAAAGCGATACGTACCCGCAGTATACAAGTGTAGCCCTTATTAGCAAGGTGTTAGGGTCGTGTTTAGTGTAGCGAGGCATGTGACAGAGCTACTATGGGCAGGCGATGTGTGGGACGCGGAAGGACAGCGGCAAAGCACAGACACATTGGAAGGAACATTTCGAGGGAACCGTGAACTACAGTACTCGGACGTTAATATGACACATGAAGCTTTAGAGTGAGACACACAGGTATAAGTGACAAACAACGCTCTACAGTGTCGGACTTTTTCTCAAACTCGATGAGCCATTTTTACGGTTGAGTACTGTCTGCCAGTTAGTTTAAGCGCTTATCTACTCTGCAAAATCGTACTGTGTTGTGCACAGCAGATGATCCAATATAAGCGCTGAAACTGTTAAAATTGAGTGTACATTCTAAATACTGGTAACACCTTGATTGTACAACTGAAGTCATTTTCATTGCTAAACACGAGCATTTTAATCAATTCTGTGGCTTTACTGTGACTAATTACGATATAAAACTGATAAAACTTTTTTTTGTGAAACAGTTGCACAATCAATAGAAAAGCTCCTTCAATGTGTTATAACATATTACATACATCAACATGTCGGTAAGAAACATTTGGGAGAACAAACAATTTTGAAAAGCTGCAGTCTTAACAATACCAAACATGACAATGTCGCAGACCTGCTGGACTAAGATACGCACCGCGACAAAATTTTGTCGCCGCATTATCTCGCACCAAAACGGTACACGACTATGTATAAAATTTGTCAGTAGTTTGACAAAACTTTGTCACACGCGCATGTCGGACCGGTTGGGGGAATCATTTCAAGACTTTATGTCGTATAAGGAGATGTTAAGATTGCTAAACATACAATGAGTGGGTTAGGTAATAAAGTAGATAATTTGCGGCTAAAACTCTAACAATATAGAGAGTTTGATTTGATGTAAACATTAATTTAGCACATTTAGTTATATCGACACAAAATTTAGATATCGATTTTTGTAGATAGAGGTGAGACAAATCGTTAAAATTATTCAAACTGTATTTTATCGATAACAGTTAACTACTTTATGCAACTGTCACACATTCGATGATCGATTACGATAGGATATACATATTATTTTGTTTATCAATCTGTCACAAATCTATGCACAAAACTCGACGATAATTTCCAAAAGGTATTTCGGAAAAAAAGCCTCTCTTTGGCTGCCTTACTTCGGTTGTGCGAAAGCATATAACCGCAAAGCACAGAGGACGCGTCAAAAGCTTATTTCCCATAAGTTCATGGTTTTCCTCCGATATTTACACAATGGAAGGGTAGAAACAGACTGTATGAGAATGAGATGATTTGTGAAATCATTGCAACGTCAACTAAACATAATTTGTGATTTAGAGCCTCAAATTAAACAAGAAATCGCGATTATTTAGACCCGAAACGAAAAAGAGTAAGATTACATTACGGTATCGATAATATCGTTACAACTCTATTCTTATTCTCGCTATACCAACTTGTTTCGAGTCCAAACGAGCTTCAGTAAAGTGGAAAGTGCCAAAATGAATAACAACATACATTTACATTGTTAACAAGTTTTTTCGGCTTCGTAAGGACTCAAATAGCAAAAATACAAGCAGGTTTTTAAGTAAAATAAAATGATCTTCGATTTATTAAACTTTTTATTAACTTCAGAGTGACAAAGTGCCTGTATTGCAACAATTTCACGCGTCTATACACACGATGCGTGCGGAGAGAGTGCGCGCGCGCGGAGCAGCGAACAACACGCGTTTAAACTCATAGTAGTCATAGGCTGGCTGTACTCCTTCGTTACAAATTGTCATTGTCAATCATAAGTAGTGTTACCTCGCGTTTACACCCACATACAAGCTGTTGTTGTTTTTAAGAAATCTTGTAAAAGGCTTGTCAAAAACATGTAATGCATAATGTCACATTGTGTCAGTGTTTCAAACATGTTTGTTAGACAAAAAGGTTTTTTTTTTTTACTGATTATTGCAATTTGCAGTTCAGTATCAGGTTGTATGATGATCTAATTATTGAAATTGATTTCATTTAAAAGTGTGTCCATGGAGTTTCTTGTCTGTTCTTCTCCATAGGTACCTACTACGCTTTGAAATGGGTTATTTCTATCGGACCGACTCATTGACAATTCAAAAGTGCCTGTAAGTGGTTTAATTAAAATAAATTATTTGAGTTTGAGTCTAAATATGATTTGCGGCCGTTCAAATCTTTATTTATATAATTATAATCATAAAAATACAACTCTCCAAGTTCATGTAATCCTATTGAATGACTATTTCATGATATCATAACTTTCAGGATTTAAGTAACTTAAGGTGTTGTACTACTGATTCTAATGATTATAATTCTGTAAATACATATTTTTTACGGTCGCGAATCATAATTTAATCGACAATGAGCTGAAAATTGCAAAAATCATTTAAAAAAAATGTATTTCGCGTGTTACCTTAGCGCTTCCCCCTTAAGAGGGTGCATTCAGAAAGTTGGCAACATCGCAAATAACTATCAAATATTTCGCTGTTTTGATTTGTATATTTTGCTGATGTAATGGCAACATTACAAAAATAAAAATAAATTGCTGATAGAAATTAATAAAACATATTAATTATGAATTGCAATAATAACACTGAATAGTGTATTGTTGCGACATTAATTATTACCTTCTGAACTTTTTGTTCACACTTTTGACAAGTTTGTTACAAGTTTTGCCTAAACTTTTTTTTGATTAGTGTTCACAACTTGTTTTGATGAAAACAATAAAACAGTGGACACAACATGTAGAATGCATGTTTTATACCTTGGTGTAAACGCGGGGTAATAGTGTAGTCTGCAAGCGATCGGAAGGAGAATAAACCTTGTAGTCATTCTCATAGCATTCTTATTTTGCCTTTGGTTTTGTTATCCCATTCTGATCTCTCGCAGATTATACTATAGTAAAATCAAAGAATTTGGACACGCGATAAGTTACGTAGCAAAAAAAGGCAAAAGGTTTTAGACATTTAATTACGCAAAATATTGTGTGTCAATTCAATGGATCTAATTTATTTTCTAATACTTGATTTTGTTACTAAATTGCCTCGTAAAAAGTAATATTCCCATAAAATCATCAGAGATCGGAATAGGTAGAGTTTAATTACCTAAACTTCGAGGAAAATACATAGAGTGGATAATACCTCGTCTAAAATCCCGGAATAATTATAATGACGCTTAAATCCCGGGATTTGAAAACCAGGAATAATTTATTGGACTTTGATTATAGTTACAAATTATTCATTTGAAGAATCATAACATTTTTTAAGGTTCCATACTAAAACTATTAAAGAGCTTCGTTTTACATATTATAGGAAAATAAATTCTTGAAAAATTGGCTGGTTATTGTGTGTATATTATATTGCGATAATAAAAAGGGTATTATACACTCTGTTACTTCCTTCTCAAAAGGTAAATAAACTCTACCCTATTCCGATCTCCGTTTATCACTCACAAGTAAAATCTAGTAATCAAATCATTAAATTCTGTTCTAAGAATGCGTAAATTAGATAACTTTATTAATAAACCCTACATTTAAGAAAGAAAGTAACTGAAAATATAATAAAACAATAATAAAAACTTTCAATACGACGTTCGTATCCAGCATTTGCCATTTGATCTAAATTAGTAAAAATATACTGTAAATAAAACTCATTAAATCGGTTTACCCTTGGTTTTATGATCACTGCACAGTGTAATATTACAGCTGAAACGCTGGATACGCCCGAATTGTTTCAAATTCTTCAAGATATGGCCCAGCTAGACCAAACATTCGGGCTAAAAACTGGCTGCATGCGAAAGCCGATTCACAGCCAGTAGCAGTGAATGCTTTTATCGATATTTTATAGTACTTTTTTATTGATAATTTTCTGCACACAATGCGTAAGTAATTCAAAGATACTGAAGAGGCAATTCCCGTATTAAAAAAAAAAAAAAAAAACGTTCGCATTCTCATAATAGTCTCAATCTGTTAAAAAACCTCTAATATACCTGCATTTTTGACAAGTTTTTGACATTGATCTCACGACACAATCCTAGTGCGGAGACCAGTGTAATAATAAGAGATCGGAAAAGGTAGAGTTTATTTACCTAAACATCGAGGAAAATACATAGAGTGCATAATACCTGATAATTGAAATATTTTATTAATTTAGTAGATTCTTGTTTTGACATTGCAGATTTTATTTGAAATTTAATTAATTGTCAGGAGAATATTATATTGATTTATCCAACAATGTTGATGTGAAATGAATAATGAATTAATTCAAATTGGTACTAACATTTATACGCCTAATGGCAAAGCATAGAGAACTTACAAAAATGTAACATCTCACACGCCTGTGTATCTGTAACCTATGTTTAAAAATAAATAACCTGAATCTGAATCTACCTCCTCTAAAATCCCGGAATAATTATAATGACGTTTAAATCGGGATTTGAAAACCACGAACTATTTATTAGACTTTATTTATATATACAAATGATTGATTTTAAGAATTATATATACATTTTTTTAGGGTTTCGTACGTATTAAATTAAAGAGCTTTGTTATACATATTGTACGAAAATAAATTCTTGAAAAGTTGGCTGGTTATTGTGTGTATATTAATTATATTGCGATAAAAAAGGTATTATCCACTCTATGTTACTTCTTTCCTCGATGTTTAGGTAGGTAGATAAACTCTACTTATTCCGATCTAATAATGTATAGGGATCAATTTATAAATTATAAACTTTATGGTTTATCGCTGAGATGAGATTGCTACTTGTGAATCTAAACGTTTTTAATACTAGAACTTGCCTTCTGGTATCATTAAAACTATACAAAACACGTATTATGTCTGCACCTGCATCAAGTTCTTGGCCCAAGTACTAGCTACATTCCACGTTCCCCATCGGAGTGTTCGTAGGAACTTACCCTGGTCGTCGTGATGATGTTTGAGCGGCGCGGGCGCAGGCGGCTCGCCTTTGTAACCGTTGCGGAGTTCAGCCCGCGTTAAGCTCTGACTACGACCTTCTGATAGCCTGAAGAATGTTTAAAGTGAGGTTAGTGATAGAAGTTTTTCATGTTAAGGCAGCTTCAAGGTTTAGATAAAATAGTTTCGGCCATAGCGGCCAATCTCAACGGGACTAGACTAGCAAGTATGTCAAAAACCGCCATATTGTATTCTTCAGAACACTGTCTGTCTGAAGATCTGATGATTAAAAATCTACCCTAAAGCATAATTTAATACCATGTTTTGTTACTATCCAAAGTGCGCGTTTTGTTTATCCCATCCTCGTCACCAGTGATCTGTCAGCTACTGAATAAAACCACCGTTGCGATTGGATGCTAGTTTATTACTGGCTTAGGGATACACATAATGGTGCAGGCACGCACATATACATACACATACACATCACCTACACAATACTCACCATACCAATTGGTTTCCAACCCTTTTTGCGTATAAATTTATATCCTATGAAATATGATAGTTTTATTTAAATTAAAGCAACGGTTCTCACCTATCGTTGAGTAATAAAGGCGACGGTGGGTGCAACCTCTCGTGTAGCGCGGGCGGTTCCAAATCCGTCGTGCTACCGTTTGCTGAAACTATAAACCAATTCATTCGCTGTGATACTCCCGTGTACAGTTAAACCAGAAAAGGTATCGCTTCGGTAATCTTCGCGTTTCCGAATAAGCACGAACGGCACGCAATGCTTTTGTTTTGTGCTGTCGTGCTTTGTCGTAGTGTACCTATCATTGCGCATTTGTATGAAGTTTTCTCTCTGCCGGGTTATCTACTCCAGTCTCAGATCTACATCTGTTACTTAAAAGTTTCTCGGAATGAGGGCTACCGTTTTTGTGCTCACCAGTTGGCGCCACTGTCATGTAAGGTCCTGAAGTGTAGCTGCTAGTTTTTTTACTACGGGCGTAAAAACAAAGTTTACATTAAAAACATATTTAATACCTTAAAACTGTACCATAAAAATATCGAGCATGCCGCAATGTAGCGCAGTCCCGTTTTTTTTTTTTTTTTTTCAGAAAAAAGGAGGACATAAGTTTCCGAAGGATGAAACCGTTTCAAAGCACTGACATTCATTGACCCGTAACTCATATTTGCCATAGTTAATCTCAGTTATAGCAAAATATTCACAACATTAATCTAATTTGAAATAAACCCGCATAGTCCCCCCACAAACAGTGACATTTGACATTTCGGAGACCTCACACTACACCAGCGCCTCTAGCGGCGAATTCATAAGCGATAGCCTTCATTGCATAGAGTTGTTAAACTATAATTTTGTATTCATGGTAATACAAAATAGACAAGTACTTCCAGGGTTATAACAGTTCTATATTAGATCTTATGTTCGCGCGTTTGTAGAAGATGATTCCCGAAGCGCATACTTTTCTTGGGATATCTGTACTTCATTTAGATGCCCGTTTACGAAGTGTGTGTTATTTACCTTCATGTCCCAACATTGTGTGTTGTCGACTAGTCCTCGGCGGCGGCTCGGGTGACCGGCCTGTGCTGTGTTCTCTACTTAAACTGAAATAACATTCACATAGATGTAGCACTGTTCAGTCCTATAACTTCATCATCATAATGCCAATTCAAATCACCTGTAATCCCAGAGCTGTACCTATAGTACATATTGTAATAGGGGGCGAGCCTATTGCCATCAAATTCAGACTCTGGGCTGCTACTGAGAAATTCCTGATGGAAAAACCCAATAACACTGCCTGACCAGCATAGTTATAAAATCAAATCAAATCATTTATTGGTTCTACCGTCACATTGGCATGCAAATCATATTATTAATTAATTTTCACAAATTTAAAGATACAAAAAATTGTAAATAACAATTAGGAAAATAAAATAATACTAATTAATGTCAAATCGTTTGAATTACAGTAAAAACTCATAATAATACAAAAATGACAAATTTCAACAAGGTCATAGTAATAAAAAAGTTAAAAAATGTCAAATGGAATAATAGCATGTCAATCAGTCAGCGATTCATCATTAAGGAAGTCGTCAATTGTGTAACACACACATCCACATAAGCGCATTGCTGACTGCAGGCATATTATTCCAGTCAAATAAGCAAAGAAAAGGGGTCAACCTCGGAATGAGAGATAATAAGCTGGAAACTCGTATATACCTTCATATTGGCGTTCTAAAAGTTGTCTTAAAAGTCTCATAAAATCTCGGGTCTGCGTCGTAAGCTATTCAAGGTCAAAGGTCACAAAAATTGGTTTTTCACGATTATCTAGGTTTCTATAGCTCCAATGATGTTCTCTCCGTCTTCTATCTCAAAAACGGTTGAGCGCATAATAAATTTTATGCTCTCCAATATTATAATAGATATTATCATCATTGGAGCTATAGAAACATAGATAATCGAGAGAATCCGATTTTTGTGACCTTTGACCGTGGATAACTTGCGACGCAGACAAGAGTTTTTTTTTTTTTTCGAGTATTTTTTTATTTTATAGATAGACTTTTGAGACAATTTTTAGAACGCCAAAATGAAGGTGTATACGAGTTTCCAGCTTATTATCTCTCATTCCGAGGTGAAACCCTAATATGACTGGACTATAAATGTTATATCATTAGATGTTAGTTTAGTTTAGCAAAAAAATTACATACCTTCTATGTCTAGGTGTCGCGTGCAGGTCAACTCGTGATCTTCTCTGCTGGTTTTGATGGTAAAACCTCTGCAGGACTATAGGACTAGTGTTGCCGGAACTCTGTACGAAAATAGCTCCTATTAGTTCAATTCAGCCAGTAATAGTAGAAAAATACGATTATCAACTGTATGATTGTGTAACTAAGTTGATTTTACCATGGCAAAATATAGAAAAGGGTCATATAACAATTTCATTCGCAATGAAAACTGAACTACGTCATTGAAGTTCATTCGTAAGAAAAGTGGCTAAATGTGACATTATTCAAATTCATGTTCATTTAAACCAAGTAGATTTTACAATGACAAGAAAATTTGAAATGAATTTTGTCGCAACCAAAACTAGACAAATTGATATGGACCATAATACGAACATGTACATTATTTTTATTACCATATATGATATGAACTATATGAACATGTACAGTATTTTTATCATTCTCACCATGCAACGCGCGCTATACTTCTGGTAACCAAGTGTGAATGTGTGCGTAAAGACGAGTAGTGTCAGCACATAACAAACAAACACACACACACACACACTTCCGACTTCGCCATTGTCTCGGACGGTACCGAGAACTCCTGCGCTTACACACACATTCACAGCGTGTTTGTACGCTTGGTAACAACAAGTAATACGCGCGTCGCTTCGTGAGATAAAAATACTGTAAACTAAGTTGATTTTAGATTGACGGAAAATTTTGAAGAAGCCATACGAAGCAAAGTGTTCTATTTACAACTGAAAGATTTCCTTGTAATACAAATTGCTAGTTTCAAATGGCTTATGTATAAAGTTGACAGTGATTATTTACGAAGATTGACTTAAAACAAGACGTCTTCTACCATTCACTACTACGGCGGTGACACACGTGACACGGTGCAAATCCCCTGCGGCGCCACAGCGTTATCATAGGAGTACATAAACCCTCGGATTCCGAAAGTCTGATCAAGTTTGAATTGCTGTAAAATCCCATTTATTTATTGTATAAAGGATCGTCAACATTACAAAAACTGCAAGATTAACAACGGATTATTCAAGAACAATTCTAGAGAAAAAACACAATAAAACCAAAACAAGAAAAACAAAAGAAAACAAGAAAAACAAACAACAACAAGAAAAACAAACAACAACAAGAAAAACAAACAACAACAAGAAAAACAAATAAAACAAATTAAAACAAAAACAAGAAATAGAAATCATGAATACTATTGGCGTTGGTTGACCAACTTTTAAGTTGTATCCACATAGAATCCGGGTCAGGGCCTTCCGGATTCGTCGGTCGTTTATGAATAAGCGCATACTAAGTGTGCAAACCACCTTTGTCCCAGTCCCTGACGGGACACTTATTTTCGGATTCCCCAGATCCGAAAACGAACTGTGAACAGGAGGCTAATTCAAGTGCTTAAAAAACGTTCAAATTCAAGTCCCAATCTCGCTTTTTTCTTTTAACTCAGTGACAATTAATGTCAAAAATGTAGTGATTATATCTTAAAAAAATTGAAAAAATACGAGAATTGCCCCTCAGATCACTATCGGCGTTGGCATGAGATTTTACCGCAGATCAAACTGATTAACCTAAGATTCAATAGCATGCCACACAACGCGCTGCAGCGACGCAGTACATATTCCCAACATACATGTACTATATCCTGTTGTTCCAGATCCGGAGACCTAATGAGGACAGGCGTCGTCTGGATGAATGCCGAAAACCGTGTCTGAGGCATTACGGAGAAGCTTATGTCCAGCACTGGACGTCGATAGGCTGACTTCGGGTCTTTGGAGGCCTAAATTGAGTCTTTTCTTTCATTAGTTACTCTATTTTTGTATAATTTGGATTCAGAATATTACGTCACTGCCACTTACTCAATTTTCTACTTTAGAGTCATGTAGTCGTAAGTGGAATTTTGAGTGACCATTACTAATTAAAAGGTCCTGAAGAAAGTTGCAATAGAATTTGAACTTTGTCATGTGTGACATTGAGTGTATAGTTCGAAATCATGATAATCATGTAAGATTCTGAATTCAAGTTAAAAATAATAATGTTGTAGTATATGGGACTTACCGCAGGCGAAGCTCTCCAGCGATTGTCGGCGGATACTCGACGCACGGGGGGCGGGGGAGGAGATGCGCATGCGTCTATTGTTCTGTGAAGCACACAAGTTTTTCAAATTAAGGTATCTTAATCTTCTTCTTGATGATTCCTCGTGTTATTTGTATTAGCTTTGACCAGAATTTCGCCACATCGACTGAGTTACCAATGTCCTTGCACAGGTATTTCAGAATGCAGGTCTTATCGCACACAGAGGAGGCAGAGTGAGGCATCGTACATTATACAATCAAGATGAATGAATATTACCAAAGGGGATACGCTAAGCATTTATCGACGACACGTTCATCACGTTAACTTTTGATTGCTTTACAGACTTGGCTATCTGCTGGATCTTTGAATAAATAAGTCTAATTTTGCTTGATAGGAAAATTAATCCTAAGTAAGTGTTTATTACCTTCTTCTAGGGTAAGGTGAGTGAGTACACATGTCAGTTTCTAAGCTGGTGGGTTGCGAACTGCTGCCGCCTGCGTTCGCGTTGCTACTCGTCGCCCACCATGCTCTGAAAGGAAATACAGTGCACATATTACAGTTACAACAATATAGCTTCTATAACATCGGGATAAGGTTCAAATTGAAATGATGCAGGCATAAAGAAATGGTTTAAACTTAAACTTTATTCGGTTTTACATCTTGTTTAGGCAAACTACTGCATTCTTTCATATTATATTTTTTATAATTTTTAAATATTTCTCAACGTTTTTCCATTGGATCGAGAGGAATGTTGGTGGTACAGCAAGCTTTGTCAACAACTCCACGCCTGAGCGCGAATTTTGCGCATAGGGTTAAAGACTTTTTCCAAATCTGACAAAAAACATCAATTCTCACCTCGCAGGTGTCGGCGTAACCTGCTCCATCCAATGCTGGGAACTGGTCACAAAGTTCCTCACGGGTTGAGGAGTAACCGGTGACTCTACTCCATTACTGGGCGGCGTCACCGGTTGGGCAACCAGTGACGTCACCGAGCCGGCCTTGGACGCTCCCGATTGCCCGAAGAACGAGAGGGACGCGTACCAAGCGCCGACGGAAATGGAACTACGCGCGGCTTTCACTACGAATGGATGTTCTAGGAGTTTCGCGTATTTTGGGCGTTGTCTGTAGTTTTTTGTTAGGCTGGAAGAGAGATTTGAATGTCAAGTTTTTGACTGCCTGTGAAGTTCAGTTTGAAACGATACAAGAATGTTCGTGTTTAAATTATATTTGTAGCATTTGATCATTACCAGCAACAATGTGGTAGCTGGGTACAATAATACGGGCATTTTGTTTTAAAGAGATCGTCTTAATTTTCTGTCAATGCTAATAATTCAAAAAAATTGTATACACAGTTTAAGTTTTCTCTGAAATGGGCTCAACCCCTTTTAAGTTTTCTCTATTTAGTTTTTCGCCCAGTGTATGTGAAATATGTAATATAATAATATATGTAGGACTTACCACTGTGACACAAATAATTTAAACTCAGGCGTGAAGTCAGTCGTATCTGGAAGTTGCGGAGGGTCGTCCGCTATTACCTGGGGCACAAAATATAAAGAAATATTAGTTGCCTACATCTAAAAAGTTATTATTATCTTTTCACAAGAGGCTTCTACATCGGCGATTGACAATTTGACCGTCTGTTTCAGAAGCTAGATACTGGGGCTATACGTTTCCCACCATACACATACACATTCACCCGTATCACCCCTCCAGCTCTCTCACTTCACGTCTCCACCAGAAGATGCAGTATCGCCAGAATCACTAACACGATTACGCGATTTAACAGAGGAAGTAGCCAAATTGCAGCTGCTAAAAGTATTGTATATTCTTTAAGAAAAATCAGTTTGCTTACAGCGTATTTTGACCTATTCCGGCCACATAATGCGAAAGGGAGATGGCAACCTTGAAAAGCTGGTCATTGTTGGCAATACCGAGGGAAAGAGAGCACGAGGCCGGTCGCCAACACGATGGTCCGACGAAGTAAAAGAAGCTACGTCCTCAAGCAAACTTCAGCAGGTGGTGATGGCAACGTTGGACCGGAGTCGATGGAGGCAGATTGTCCGCTTAAAGGGGTCCAGTGACCACGATCCTCCGTAATGAGGGACCGATTGAAGAAGAGAAACTTTTAAGGGAAAATATTTTTCAGTTGGTATGCGGTCAATTTCAAATGCACCTTTTTCCAACCATTTAAAGTATGATATCCCTTGTAACTCACCCTAGTGAGCACCTCGAAGTCATTCTGGCAGTCTCTGTAGGGGAACACGCCGGTGGCGAGCTCTACGAGTGAGATGCCGAGCGACCACACGTCCGCACGGATGTCGTAGTCCGGCCGCGTCGGGTCCGGCGGGTCTATCCGCTCCGGCTGTGCGGGAAACATAATGTTTAGTGTCAAAATGTCAACCACCGCTAAGCGGAATCTTCAAAAATATTAATGAAACAAAAGTTATCCAATTTGGTAGCCAAAGCATAGTACTGATGATGCATCACCGTCGCTGCTGCCTGGCTGATGGGTTTAATGGTTCTGTGGCCATTAACCGGGTCTAAATATAAAGTAAATCTAAATATAATTTGTTATAAATCCTGGAAACAGCACTTTGATAGAATCAGTCAGCAAAAAGGTATATGGTATAGGAGCATACTCGTACAAGGCGAGCCTCCTCGTGTGCATTGGTTCGATATCGACCAACTTAGTAGGAATTATGTTAAATTAATTTTAAGACTTCGCTCTGGACACTACCATCAGCGAAGTTTGCATTCCTTATGAAATAAAACTGATTCACCGAATTGCAGAGAATCTAATCAGATTGAGGACGTGCAGCATTTGCTGATGGATTGTGTCCGCAACAGGCGCGAGAGGGAGGCACTTTTGAGAGAATTAGACTTAAATAGGCTTAATGTGGGATTAATACAGTCATTTAATAACAATCCTTAATCGGTGACCTTTATCCCGAAGAGTTTCATATATTGTTTAACTGTTTAGTATAGTTTGTGTTAATTATAAGTGTTAATGTTACAACGGTAAAAGGCACGATGAGGTTAACATATCTATTTAAATAAAAATCCCAAAAAAAAAAATAAAAAAAAAATAAACCTTGTCCAGCCTACCACACCTCTTATAACAGACGTGATGGTACAGCCCCAGACCGAGCAGGCCGCCTTGAACGGGCAAACGCTCGGGTGGTTTGGACGCGACTCGTGCGAAGCGCGTGGCATTACACATACTTGCCGGCTCTCTGGTAAGTTCGGGTTCAAGCAAAATTTTCTGCTCGGTTGTTCTAAGTCCGCTTGGCTAGCTACCGCCATCTTATCTAATCTGTCGCCATCAGCAATGTTAACAGCATTAGTCTCGGCAGTTAGAGATAAGATAGCCAGTTCCTCTGTGGTTGAGGATTCCGGGTGAAACTCGCTTCCACCTTCGGCCTTATCATCACTTACCATCAGGTGAAATGAAAGCCAAGAGCTATTATTGTCGATTTAAAAAAAGTGGTCGTAGACCTCCTGACCGAGCAGACCGCCACGGTCCCGCGTCGGTCGGTGTGGACGTTCACATATTTTCCGCTTTCGAGGGTTTGTTTTGTGAGGCCCGCCTTTTGAAAATGTCATACACCTAATTACTGGTGATAAAAATTTGGGCACATGGGATTTTTGAAAGATTTCTGCAATATGTTTACAGCTCGGTCACCTAGGTTCTAAGGTATACTGACCGCCATGTACGCGGCGCAGCCTGCGCTCCTGGTCTTGGCTTTAGAGTCCACTAGGCGGCCGCTGATGCCGAAGTCGCATAGTTTGACGTTCCCGCGTTCGTCTAGAAGGATGTTGCTTGGCTTAACGTCTCGATGGATGACGCCGTGCGTGTCTTTCAGGTATGATAGTGCATTCACCGTCTGTGGGAAAAAATATATTGAGCTTGTAAAAATTTCGTACATTGTTTCCATAATGAGCTCTATTTTTTGTTTGGTAGCAGTCGGTCAAACCAAAAACAGCTGCAAATAGTTCAAGAACTGATGAATCACTCAAATATAATATTGTTAAAATTGAGGCCAACAACAGTTTTTAAAAGCTGAATTAATTCATCAGTTCTTCGACCTAGCTACAGAATACTTACCCAAACAGGTACATTTTTATTTCTGGATTATCCATACTAATATTATAAATGTGAAAGTAACTCTGTCCGTCTGTCTGTTACGTTTTCACGCCTAAACTGCTGAACCGATGTCAGAAATTTGACAGAGATATAGCCTGGGATATGGAGAAGGACATAGGCTACTTTTTTACGCGATTATCGACATCCACGCGAGCGGAGCCTCGGGCAAAAGCTAGTATTTACATAATTTAGAAGCTAATAGTCTTAAAATAATATGTACAAATATAAAAAAAGGGATAGGGTTCTGACGGCCTTTTGGGCACTTTTCCTGTTGACAACGATGTGGACGAATTTTTTGATGACCTTTTTTTTTAATATAGACCTATTGCAGTTAGGTCCATAAAGCTTTGACTGCTTAGTCGGGTGTTAGCGGGGCCAGAAGGGCCTCTCGCCTGTTAACAAAAGTTAAGTAGCAAAGCTTTTTTGATGATCTTTAATTTTTTACCCAAACATAATTCTCAATAAAGCCGATATTAACCACAAAATTGCTGTTCTGGATCCAAAACTTTTCATCCATTTACAAGATCACTCACCGCCACGGTCACCTTCCCCAGTATAGCCTCAGGTATGGGTGCGCCCAGCCTCTTGAGCAGCTTGTCGAAGCAGCACGCCATCAGCTCCATACAGATCCACACGTCGGCGTCGGTGACGAAGCAGCCCAGACACCGCACGATGTAGGGACAGTCGTGGGAGCGGACTACTACGTCTAAATCCATTAGGATGCGTTTGGTTTCTTCTGAGTTACCGGAGCGACGCATTTGCTGTTGAAACAAAGGAAAACGTAATTAATTATTTTTTAAGTAGGTATGTAATTTTTTATATATCATTATGTATGTGGTCCTAAGGCGTTTTTGAAAAGTAGATACACCCTTGTGGCGGTATCAACAACGCCACATGCTAACTACGCATCAAAGACCTGACGTCACAAATCCTGCATCGCGCTATCAGAGTTTACCGCGCGACTTGCATATATACAACATCCCGACATCAACCGTCGGGCAGTTGCCTACCAGACACAATACCCGTCTGGTCGGAGGATCCTCCCTTTACTATAGAGTATGAGTGAACTTTACACCCTGTTCCTCATACCTCTAAACCTTCGCAGAAAAGCGAAGGTAACTTATAAAAAACTGCAGATTTTTTATTTGATACCTATTACTCTTTTCAATAACCACTGCTTTCATCTATTTGAATAGATGGTGGGTGAATGGCAACTAGACTTTTTGATTTCCGTTGATCCAGAAAACCCAATAATATACTACTGGTAGTCTCTGGAACCACAGCATATATTTGAAGGAAAAATAAAAACACCATTGGAAAGGTACATTATTCCAGATTGACATAATATTATATAAATACATAAAAAAAGAAGTACTTAATAATACTAATGAATTACTATCTTGAATTCATGCAAGCCTAGTACTTTTTGTTATGTTACTGCTGAGAACGTGTCTTAAACCATAACATGTGCACGGCGTCTCTTGAACAGAATATCGTCTTCACATGTTAATTGCTCGAATGCGAAGCTGGGGCGGGTCGCTAGTATTGTATATAGATTACTCACTTTAACAGCTATGACAGTGTTGGAAGGTCTGTGCAGCATTTTAACGACATGTCCGCAGGTGCCGCTGCCGAGCTCGCCCAGCTGTTGGAGTTCTTCTATGTGGGATCTGTACTCCACGCCATCCACGTTCAACTTGCCGCTAACCTGTGTAATCATGGATATGTGATGTAGACAAATATAAGCAGTACCAGATTGATAATAGGACTGATTATCTCTGGCCCATTTGCATTGGGCTCTGTAGAGTGGTAAAAAGAATCTGGGAGTATTTAATTTATAATGAACTTTGGACTAAACAAATCTTGTAAAAAAACTGGTTTAAGTCAATAAGAATAAAGTAATTTGAGTATGGCAGCATTATAATGAATACCCTCTGTTTCTTATGTGACCTTGCATCCATTGAGATATTTTATAACCTGGTATGTACACACAGTGCCCATTATTAAACATTCATCCATTGGAAGGTTTGGTTTCCGCTCCAGGTCCTTCAGGTGGACCATTGTACCTGGGGCATGGCGGCCGTCGGTGGTTATTCTAACCAGCCCACCCAGTCCAGTTCCAACTGTCCTTCCAGAGTTGATAACGTCTCCTGGTCTGTTTAGAACATCAGGGAAAGATCTGGGTACCACGAGGGTTTCTGTTCTAATCTGGGTGACGGCTGTGAATTCAAAGAGCACATGCGCGACGGTTTACTCAGCCTCCATGGAAGCCCTGCACAGAGGACTTTTGTTATGCCTATTGTGTGACAGTGCTTGTTTAGTGAGCAGTGTCCCGTGATTGTCCCCGTCACCAGGCGCACGCAGGTCCTGTCCAGGAGTAATAAACTGGAGCAGAATGTTGAGGTGGATGGATACTTAATTATGAGCACCGTGTCTACTACTATTACTTCTTCTCCTTCTTATCTATCTTATGGGCGAAACTTGCCCAGAAATGACAATACTACTGTAACATGACTGTATATATTGAAAGAGAATATTGTCAAATACCTTGTAAACCTCTCGCATTCTGTTCTCAGTCTCAGAAGCTTGGGGTGATCTCGGTGGGAATGCTGGTATCTCTCTGCTTGAGAACATTGGTGCTAAAACAATAATATTATACTGAAAACCATAATCAGAATACCTATATTGACCTAATAGGTAATGTTCTTCAGAAAGGTCAGGTACGTACTACTCGCAACCGGCGCGGCGTGCGTGTATGACCAGATGTATGAATGTATGGAGGTGGCGCTCTGTAGTTTCTGCCTTCCCCCATGGAACGAAGGCGCGAGTTTATTTATTTGTTTATGTTTTTTATGTATATACTTTAATATGTATTTAGTAAACAGCTGTTATTTTGACATTCAATTTAGTTGGGTTTGGCTCATGCAATGATAATTGGAGTAGCATCAGAGAGTGAGAGTGAAACCATCAATACAGAATATTTTGGCAAGGATTGAATCAAGAAATCATATTCAACAATGCATGTGATGTGGCGTTATCATTTTCTAAGACTGTTGAAAGATAAGTCATATTGGTTTCACACTGATCTTGATGTAAAACAAGGTGACTGAGATTAACCTTACACTTGTTTTCAAAAAGATATTTTTTATAATATTTATAAATATAATATTATATTAATATTATTGTATATATTACTAAAATAATAATATTTATGATTTTATTTAAAACTAGCTGTTACCGCGGCTGTGTGGATGTCGATATACTTCCCTATGTGAATCGGGTTTTGTTCACAATGTCATGCGCTATCATTTTTAGAGAGGAGACAGCTGAACAGACAGCTGTGCTGCTGGGGAGTTTGTTGCGCCACTTCTTCTTCCCAGCTAAAGCACTAGGAATTGGTGAAGTCGGGCGTCTTGGGGGACTGTCTTATGTAATTTTGACATTTGAAAAGTGCTGATTGTCAGCCTAAATTGAATAAATCACTTGATTTGGTTTGATTTGAAGGAAGTTTTAAATCCTACAGTAGATAACATGTATCATCATTTCATCATTTGACCATAAATTATGAAAGTTTATTACTGTGGTTTTTTTTTTTAATTAATTTATGTTATTCCTATTTTTCCATATCTGTCTTGATTTGGTGTTTGGACTAATGGAATAACCAGATAATCTGTGCCAAAACATTACATAAACCTTTGGCTGGTGTTATTATCAATTTATAAACCTACTCATTTTATTGTGCCTTATAGTTCCAAGTCTATGGTCATTCTGTTTTCAAAAACACACTTTAGGCTGGAGCAAAATACTCACATAAGATTTGTAATATTATGATAGAGATTAGGCGGCTAAGTGTTTTGTCCAGCAGCATAGAATTTACTCAATTATTTCTTGATCATTCTAAGGCATAAATTCTACAAATTGTCAATTCGCAATACTTCTTATTTTCTGGAGAAAAGCAAAGGATTTACTTCACAATAATTAATATCACATTCTTATTACATGCAGCCTTCATACAAACAACACAATAAAAATTGATTTTAAAAGATATGTATAAGTAAAATATGAGATTGTATAGGTTAAAACAAAAACAGAAAAACAATGTCTGTATTCATGTCTCAGAAACGACCACCCACCGCTCACTCAATGCCAATTTATGCAAATAATTTGTACACAATGTACAGCTCAGGCAGCTGGGAAGCTGCCTGCATGCATTATAACACATTAGTTTGTTACTGAACACTGTATAACCTTTAGGCACATTGATAACAGACTCACTTTTTGTAGACAAATCTTAGGTTCAATTTCATAGTACTAACCACAAAGAAGCATTACATACTTATGTATCAATTAGATTACGAGCCTCAAAAGCAAACAAACAACCAAAAAATAACAGTTCAGCATCCTATAAATGAATAAAACGTAAAGATAAAGTGTTATGGTAAATGATGATGTATCAAGTCCAAAAGGTGCACGTGCCCTAAATAGCGATATCTTCAAAATACTCACGGGGCCTCGGCCTGGTCCTGCCGCTCCCCGGCCTGGGAGTCCCAATTCCACCTTGGTTGTTGAAACCACCTTCTCTTCGAATACGCATTTCATTTTCGAATCGTTCCTGTAAACCTTTCAGTTTCCCCTCAATCGAACTATTTGACATTATAGCAACTAAAATAGTCCACTGATAACATTTAAGTACTTATTACAAAACAAATATACTAAATTTTATTTACACAAAATTACAATGAAAAGCGCAGCAGTCCAAGGATTTCCTTCAATTTCCTTCGCCAACCATTTCCATTCGTTCATTTTTAATCTTTATTCAATTTTTGTCATTCGTTCATAAGGTCAAATCACTCTTTTTGTAACCTGACTAAATATAAATGCTTGTTTTTAATTGCCTATCTCTTTCGCACTTGGAGAACATTTGCGAGTATACGATTTTAGAAGGAGCGTTTTCGTTTTGGTTAGGTTTGAGTTAAAGTTGTCAAAAAGTTATCGTTCCGGAAATTATTATGTAAGACTTTTAGTCTTTTAGATTAAAATTCAATATTTTTTTAGTTCATATTATGTGCAATAATAAATTGGTTTGACCTCTCCCTACGTTTGGAAGTGTTTATTTCAATATTCATTATTTCTAAGTAATTTCTGAACGTAGCTTTTCGTTCTGTCATTCATTTCGGCTCAAAAGATCCATAGTTAAGTCAAGTAAAATAATATAAAAATACGAAATTCATTTCGCGTTTCTCGTCTTTTTGCCTTAGTTTCCGAAAAGAGAAAACGAGAAAATTTCATTGGGAATCCTCAAGAAAAGAAATAGTATCCTTCCAAAATTTAATATCGAAAGATATTTATAAATGGATTGGAAAATACAGTGTGGGATTTAGTACGCAAGCGTAATGAAGGAAGTGAAAGAGTGTCAGAAACTTGTTTCCTTTTATTGAAATGACGTGAAAACACAATTTCATAAACATTTTAGTGCGAAATGTGTTTGTTATTGTGCGTTTGATTGTGAACGATCATGATGCAATCAACGTCGGAAGGATGTATGAACATCGCCGAGCTAGCGAATCAGCTGAGGCGAGAGAAAATATTTATCAACTCTGAGAGGCAGCTGTTACAGAAACTCAATGAGGAGGTGGAAAAGCGGGCCCTGGAGTTGCTGCAGGTAGCCTGGATCTGTTCGCAGCAGCGCCAGAACCTTACAAACTTGATCACGTCAAGATGTGAAGCTGACTCCATAGCATTTTGTCAGAGAGCCAGTCTCCTTGAAAGAGCAATTTTTGTAGATGCCTTCAAAGTCTTGAAGTACAAGGTAAGTGATAAATCACTTCTTAGACGCATTAACTTTTTTTTTAACTTTAGTTGAGTGTTTTGCAAAATATGATAACTAAAATAAAGTAAAATATTTTATTTTCTGTTAACATGAAGATTGTCAAACAAAACCTTACACAGACTAAAATCTATTGTTAATACTTATCTACAGTTTGGTCATGATAATTATCATAGTAATTACTTCGTAAAGTTTTTTCTGAGCATTACAAAACAATAATGACCTACATATCCACCCACTTTTTTCAAAGTACTTAATTATTAATTATTGATGGAGTTATTACTCAGGAATCCTTGGTATTTGTTACAATACAATTTTGCATGAATTTTCAACAGTTACAGAGTTTAGAATTCAGTTTTCTTTATTATTTTTAATGTATAAATAAAAAAAAAACCTCATCCAGGCGCACATCCAAACTGGGCGTCTATAATACTGACTATGGAAAAAATACAGCAGCTGCATTTAATAAAACACCAGCATAAAAAAGGAAACAAAAAATAACATCAAATAGTGATTAAAATATTAGTTGTTATTTACTTATCATTCCCACTAAATGCAAAATATTGTAAGGTAAATTCTTGCATTAGATAGGTCTTTGGAATACAATCAACCTTTATAATATATCACTTGACCTTGTCCATGTATGAAACACACAAATAAATTAAATTGAAGTGTCTGTTTGTAATTTCAAAATACCAACTTTTACTAAATGCACATGAAAGTATTAACAGTACATAAAACAATTTTTTTTTTTTTGTTCTGTTTGTTCCGGTATCTCCGAAACGGCTGGACCGATTATGACGGGCCTTTCACTGGCTGATAGCTGATGTTTTAAGGAGTAACGTAGGCTACTTTTATTTTAGAAAAAGCCATGCGGGCGAAGCGGCAAACAGCAGCTAATTGTGACATATGCCTAGGCTTTTCCCAACTATTCTGGGGTTTGCTTCCAGTCTAACCAGATGCAGATGAATATCAGTATTTTACATGGAGCAACTGCCTATACCTCTGCAACCCAGTTATTGGGGAGCAAAGTACCTCTTGGAAAGATCGGTTGTCAGACTTGATTGTGACACAATCATACATTATTAACATTATTGCACCAATTACAATAATGTTTTGAATGTACAGCACATTGTTTCATTCCATCCATATGGTTAAAATAATAAACCATTTCTTGTGGGGGATTTTTCTCTACGCCACTTAAATATAGTTACCAAGGTGAGTTCTGGAGTGAGTTTTGGAAACTTTTCATATTTTTTTTATATCTTAACAAAATAATTTGTTCCGAGTTAAAATCAAAACAACCAAACCTAATTGATTTTCTAAATAATTTATGAGTTAACAAATTATTAGAATTATTTTGTTGCTAATTGGTGTCAAGCTTTTTTTTTTTGTGCATATTCTCTCCTGCTAGAGGTTTCTTTATACTTAATTAATTGTTTTGGGAGTGGTAATACTAATTATTCATTATATTTATTGAATCAAAGAATTTATAATTTCGTACATATCTTATTATCACAGTATTATCATTGTTGTACAGTACAACAATTTTCTTAATGTCCCTCGGCAAACTTCGTGTTTAGCAGTTTTCCTCCCATTTTTAAAATAAATTAAATTCAGTAAAAAGAGTATTAACCTTTCATAGAATGTGGATCCACGCGAGAAACAATGGTTTTTTTAATTGTGTCTGTAATTACGGCATACAAGAGGTTAATAACTATATACTTCCAAGTCGATTGAGAGTGTCCGTTCTGCACCAAGTGCAAAGGGCAACTGATAGAAATCCGACGACTGACGAAACACGAAGTTTGCCGAGAGACATTAAGAAAATAGTTGTACTGTAGATGAGTAAAGAATGACCTAAATACATAATAATATACTGACTTTAATCTAATAAACCTTAAAGTTAGTCATACTAATTTCTGTAACAGGAAATTCAAACATGTACTACATGACATATTTGCACCTGTCTGCTTATTTTACCTGACATATTAGTCATATTACTTATATCATCATAATTTTCTGCCCCCGCCCCATTGGTCTTGTGGCTGCAAACGCGAATGCTTAGCGTGGGGTCATGGCTTCGATTCCCGGATCAGGCAAAGTGTTATTGGATTTTTCGGAGTTTGGAAGTTGGCGGTTTGGTACCCCCGTGCCTCGGAAAGCACGTTAAGCCATTGGCCTTGCGCCTGATCTCTCTCCGGTCGCGTGGGATTGCTGTCCCATCGGAATGTGACAGTGAGCGAAGAGAGAGTGCACCTGTGTCACACACTTGTGCACTATAATTTCTCCCGCGCCGAAGGCTGGTCTCTGCTGAGATTGGTGGCCATGGCCTTAATTCGGTTTGGAGGACTATATCATCATAGTTTTTAAACACAGTTATGTTTTGGACAATCCAAGAGATCTCAAGAGTCTGCTTTATGGCTCGAACCCGGAGTTTCTCATTAGTTGTTGCAGTACATTTCATGAGATAGCTCTTTTCCTAACATACATATAGCTAGTTATGCATAGTTGTCTATCACCTTTGTCAAGAAAACAATAACAGTTGTTATAACATCACTATCATCACTATCACTATCACTACATATTATAAAACAAAGTCCTCCGCCGCGTCTGTCTGTCTGTCTGTCTGTCTGTCTGTCTGTCTGTCTGTTCGCGATAAACTCAAATACTGCTGCACCGATTCTCATGCTGTTTTCACCAATGGATAGCTTGGTTCTCTAGGAAGGTTTTAGTATATAATTTGTTATGTTTTTGTATGCATTTTTGTATGAATTAACGATATTTGTTGGAGGTGTCGGAAAAAAATAAGCCGTCTGGGAGCTTTCAACGAAAACGCTGTCTAAACCCTTTGAGATATAACAAAATAATGTATGGTGGAATTGTGTATCATAAAAAGGTCTTCAAAAAAGTCCGCGATGGCATATGTCTATCTCTTAAGGATAACATACTATATCCATTTTATTGACTTTTTGTAGGTATTTGTTTGCCGAATTTTACTCTTGGAAATACGATTACGATAACAATACGCTATAATATCAGTAGCTATAAGCCAAATTATGTTCGTAGATAAATAAGCTAGCTACTTACGTGTATTTCAAACAGTATACAAGAATATTTATCATAAAAACATTACTAAACACGGCGGCCTTATGATCAAAATTTGTGCATTCCAAAACTTTCGTTACTTTTTCACTGACATATTTATCACTTTTCGATAAACTAACACTCAATACGAAATCTACACTTATTTCTCAGTAATTCTGTATAAGATTCTTCTAAGATTAAACCGTTTTCTCATTGAATCCATTAATTTACGCACGTATAAACCTTGATGAATGTTTACATTAAGCATCGCGTCACACCGCCACACGACCACAGAGTATAGACGTATTTTGTTTTCTTTTTTCGTTCGTTTAGTGGTGTTCCCGCTAAAATGTCAACCGGTCAATTATTAGTCGATTAATCGAATTCTACATCCAGATCGTGTTTGCAAGTACAAAATAAATGTCTAATATTTCGTCCAATTGCGAACGTGACCCTGAGAAAAGTTAGTACTTACGTGAATTATTCTAAAATTATTATTTGTGTCGCAATTTTATTTCGTGTTGTATTTGGTACAATTGATTGCTTTAAGAATTTGAGTGAAATTTCGTATTTTGATTTTGTGTTTGTTATCTTTAGGTAAAGACTCATTCACGTTCAGAACATAAGTACTTTTACTATATTAAATCATTTGTTTCGGTTTCTATTCACATAGTGTTCATGAAGAAACCATAAAACCATAGTTATTATTGTGAAATGTTAAAAGTTTGATGTCAAGCTCGATAGATGGCGTTGACGTCGAAATAGATCTCGCTATGGTTTCGTTACCGCGATTTGGTTGGGGTCTCGCAATTTTAATTAAGTATACCAGCTTAGATCAGTACACTATTGTGGTTTTATTTTCAACCCTATTAGTGTGCACATTAGTTAGATAGTTCAACTCATTACCAGCTCGGTAATAAACACATAGTGAGTCACATTAAAATTAATATTAAGTTAGAATTTTGAGATATAGCCTGGGATATGGAGAGGGTAGTACATAGGGTACTTTTTTATGCGATAACCGACATCCACGCGGGCGAAGCCGCGGGCAAAAGCTAGTATCATATAAATAACAAACAATTTTCCAATCACAGACCAGTGAAAGTGGATCAGGAAACAGACAACACCAGCCATGTGGGTGTACTTATCTCATTGTTATAATAACTTGTTTCTCCTAGTCACACATAGTGAACGAAAAACAATAGTGTTCATTACCATGTACTGCAAGTACAGGCCTTTGTCTGTGTTCACATATGACAAGTTGACGTAGTAAACACGTCGGTGAAGGGGTACGAGTGGTACGAACATAGAATAAAGAAGGCATAGCAGCGGACTACTGCTCTGAACACATTTTTAATGCCTGCCTACAGATTCGGCCATTTCAGCATGCTGTTGTCGGGGTTGTAGCGTAGTTTAAGGCGTAAGGCGCGTGATATCAAAAGTCGCACTGAGAAAAAATCTGCTCGATTTGTACGAACAAGCATCTCCCACAGGCGAATCTGTGCCTCGTGGATCGTTCCTACGGACTAGCCACAACGCTCTTTGTCGTGCCGCCTGGAGCGACATTCAGACTCTCCCCATGAAGGCGCGACCAGATTTTTTGTATCACGCGGCGGCGTCTTGGGAAGCCAAGTTTACTCTCGATCATCGAAAATATTGATAAAAATCCGACCTACCTACCTGTTTTGGTATTTAGCTCGTCGTAATAGGCTGGTGAGGAGCGATTGCTGATTATTTCAGTGATATCGGCGTACTTTCAAAGAAAAGTAAAAGAGTTTTGCTTCTATACGGCTTTATAATTCTATGGTACGACGTTCCGACGTTCGTAGAGGATAATGTGATGTACAGGAAATTAGGTGAATTGCCTTACAATGCAATTGGTTTTTGACCAATGAGTTGTTCGCGGTAGGGAAGGATTCATCATAAGTTTGATAGCCTTTACACCAACTTGACTACTTTGAAATAAGGAAAACTAAGGACAGTGAAAACAAAGCTGGTACCTAATTTGAGGAAAGTGTTTTCCTCTTTGAAAACCTAATTCATTTATTCAACTCTCATAAAAGTTTTCGCTTAGGTTTCACCGATGATAATCACTCGTTAGGATCGTCAAGCAGAGCGCCCTATCCTGGGTAAGCCGGAAATTCAAACCATAATTGTAATGTTTTTTTCACTGAATGTTATCTATGTGATTTCCCTGGAATAATATTACTACAGCTGCTTGGAAAGAGCGATAGGCCCGCCCCCAATGACGTGGGACGTAATAACGTCATCTGCGATACACGCCTATCAGGTTCATTGAAAAATACAGTCAGTGAATGCGGAAATTCTGCTGTGCACTTTATGTACAAATTACAATTACTAAGGCGACTGACAAAAGGCAGATGTGAGTGGAAACGCCGGGAGGGGACGCCCTAGAAGGACGTTGTGACCTAATTGGTGATGTTCTTCAGAAAGGTCAGGAGCGTAGTACTCGCAACCGGCGTGCGTATGACCAGATGTATGAACGTAAACAAAGCAAAAGGAGTATGTAAGGAGCGTAGCAGGTGGCTTTCTATAATTTCTGCTTACCCGCATGGGAAGAAGGCGTGAGTTTATGTATGTATCTATTAAAAATAAGCTAGATGGAGTCGAAATTTTCTCTGAGTAGAAATGGCGAAACAAACTCAGGGTTCAGTCTCTTTTAAATAGGGTTGCCATACGTCCGGAATGCGGGGGGAATCCTTAAGTGTCCGGAATTTCCAAATAAGAGTTGAAAAAAAGAAGGTGAAAATAAAAAACTCATCACAATATTCACAATCAACCGTTTTACATATAGGTCAAGCATGTAGGTTGTACATTTATGATTATCTTATTTGTACTTCAGGCACTCCACAATATTCTGCCTTCTGCCAAACCTTTCTCTTTTATTATATTTTGTAAAAAGTTTTGATATGTTATTTCTTTTAAATGTATTATATTGAGTCACTAAGAAACCAATATGCCACGGAATTAAAATTTTAGAAGGAAAAGTCCGGAAATTTTAACAATGTCCGGATTTTCCTCTGGAAACCAATTTTATTGATCTGGGAACCGTACTTATAAAGTGGAAATTAATAATGAAAATGTGGAGTAAGTCTCTACATTTTTATCATTTATTTTCACATCATACACCGATACATCCTCTGCTCTTTCAAACACCATAACCTTCGTCTTATGCACATTTATATTCATCCCTTTCATCTTATATGCTTCATCCATCACATTCACCATGTCTTGCAACTGTTCTGCTGACGATGCAAGTAGAACTTGATCATCTGCGTAGAGAAGGCATTGGACAGGCAACTCATTCATCCTCAATCCACACTCACCCTCTTTCAAATCTATCAGACAACTATCCATGTACAAGTTGAACAGCCACGGTGACGCTACACAACCTTGTCTAACACCCCTTGAGATGTAAAACCAGTCTGTGTATACCCCATTTATCCTAACACAAGCACTGGGATCCTTGTATAAAGATTTCAGTTCCCGTACCAAGCGCCAGTCCACACCGTACGCGGATAGTGTCGACCACAGTTCTTCCCTCCACACACTGTCATAGGCCTTCTTCAAGTCAACGAAAGCACAGTAAACTTTCTTGTGCTTTGCCAGATGTTTTTCGGCTATGCACCTTAAAGACCAGATCTGATCCACACAGCCCATTCCCTATCTAAATCCTGTCTGCACATCCCATATTTTCTAATCTGTCACTCTTATCACTCTATTAACACCTTCGCATAGTTTGCCAACACTCAAAAGACTAATGCCGCGGTGGTTTTTACGCTCTTGCTGAGACCCTTTTCCCTTATATAGTGGTACGATTACAGCCTTACACCAGTCATCCGGCACACGGCCATATCTCGGCTTGCTACCAATTCGTCACCGCCCTTCAGCATTTCAGCAGACACTCTGTCATACCCTGCCGCTTTCCCAATTTTAATCTCTTTCAACGCTCTTACAATCTCATCAATTTCTATTTTATTCCCTTCATCTGCATCTGAGCTTGGGTCTTCACAACTGGCTTCTGCCCAGTTTACCCACTCCTTGCACACTATCCTGACAACTAAATAAACTTTCAAAGTATCCCTTCCAGCTTTCCAAATACCTTACATTCTTCGCTTAGTAAACATCCATCTTTTGCTCTTATAACATTCATACTCGATGTTCCTGTCACTCCGCGAGCCAATCTTACCTGTTTCCAGAACAGTTTAACATTGGCCCTGAAGTTATCAGAGAACTTCCTGTTATACTTTTCTTCCTTTTCATCCTTCTTCATTTTTACAATCTCACTTTCGTTTTCATTTCGGTGTATTTCTTCTTCACTCTCTCCAAATCATCTGCCACATTTGTTGCCTGATTCATCCTATTTTGGGCCTTACAGGCTAACACATTAAGCCAGCTCTTTCTACTTCCTCACAACCTCTTCAACTTCACCATCCACCCAAGTATCATTCGTTCTACTACCACATTTCCTCTTCGCCAGACCACACACTTGTGGCGACTTGCACCATACTACTTTTCAATAAATTTCAATCTTCTGTATTTTTTTTTATATGACGTTTAATAAATGTGATTCCGATATCCTATTTACAGAATAACCGATTTCGTTTCTTGCCCCAACCGTTGGGCAACTGCCGTCTTCAATGGGCGATTTTATTGATCAATTTTATCATAATAGCTCGATTAGGTAGGTCGCAAAGAAAATAATGCTTAATGGTTTATCAATAATGCAGTTTGAGCTGAGCCATTTCTGTCGATGAACTGTCGATGTCGGTTTTTTAGTGTTGTCTAATTCAGCTTGTTAAATTCCGGCCGATGAGAGAATGTGTTCCTGACACCTTTCATCAGAGTCATCATCTGCCTGGCCTTTTCCAAACGTTGGGTTCGGCTTCCAGTCTAACCGGATGTAGCTGAATACCAGTATTATACATGGAGCGACTGCCTATCTGACCTCCACAACCCAGTTGCTGGGTAATACGATATCCCTTGGTAAGACTGGTTGTCAGACTTTCGGGTTTCTGACGACCCGTAACGGCTGTCAAAGATCTACGAATGACAGCCGGGATCAACGGCTTAACGTGCTTTCCGAGGCACGGAGTCTCGGTATGTAAAGATGCTCACCCATCCACGGACCAACCCCTACAAGCGTAGCTTAACCTGATGGATCGACCCGTGCGGCTGTTAGCCACGAGCCCCTTTGCACACAAATATACATACGTAGTACATTATTCATACTATCAATACGCTTTATCTCTAATTACAAGTTGCATGATTTATTTGTTTTCCACTTAGACCAGTTCTGTGCTTCCCGCATCCAGCGGGTTCCTGCAGCCTCCACAAGGTAATTGGTCCACCTTGCTTCCAACGCTACGTCTTCCGGTACGCGGTCGCCACTCCAGAACCTTTCGGCCCCATCGGCTATCTGTTCTGCGAGCAATGTGCCCTGCCTACTGCCACTAAGTTACTTGTGGACGTATAGTTAAGCCGTATACTTGTAGACGAGTATACGGACAAAGCATCGTTTTAAATAAAGTAAATCTGGCACCATTACGAATATTTAAAGGAAAATTAACGAATACAATAGAATATGAATCGTTACTGATTATGATTAGTTACCTCTGAGAGTTATGTTGTGTCGTTAGTCATGCTTAATTTCATTTTATTGGAATCCAGCAACTTTTTGGGTTCCGTACCTCAAAAGGAAAAAACGGAACCCTTATAGGATCACTCTTGTTTCTGTTTGTCTTTTCGTCAGGCGTGTTTGTCACACGCGTGATAGCCGATTTGCTCCGAATCTACTGGGCCGATTAAGTTGTTTGGTACTCATATGAACTTCTGTGACCCCCAAACACGAACGTGTAACGTAAATAAATGAATTTTGAATATGGGGGTCACTTTTGGGAGGCAAATTATAAAAATAAAAATAAAAGTTTTGCGAACTGTACCGTGTGACATAACAAATGAAAGGGCTTATTATTGTAAGGATTTTAGATATTTTTTTAAATAATTTTAAAGCTTTTACTTTTTACGTTATTAAAGAAAATAGATGAAAATTTATCATTTATTTTGAAATTATACATGTGAGAACAATGTAGAAAGACGTGCACGTTAGAAGCATCCGTAATAAAAACAAAAAACAAATCAAAAATTAAAATTAAATAAGCCGTGGCAGCTAAGATATGACCAGTCCCAACTGACGGCGCCGGTTCACGAACATGACGCATGGATCAGCACCATTTAGCTCAACCTTTTTAAAAGGAACTTAAGATCCAACACACACGCTACCACTAGCGAGACATTTGAGTGATTTGGTCACCCATCTACGGACCAACCGCAGCAAGCCTGATCGATCCCGATTCCGATTTTCTGTGTGGCTGTTATTACTTTGCCACAAACCAATAGACAATAAACAGTTCATTGAGCTGATATTCAAATTGACTTATACTCCATTTAGTATAGCATTAGACAAATAACGGCTAAATAACGACAGTTATTGTGTAATATTGTTGAAATTACTGCACTTTAGAGTTATTTTTTTAATGTAAATGGTAAATAGATTACAGTGCTTTGTATTTATCAGGAAATAACGGAGTTTATTAAACGTTTACATCGAAAAAACGAAAGGGTGATAACAGTTATTTGTCTAATGTTATAATAAATAGAGTATAGTAACTCAGCTATCTTCAGTTACTTTTTAAAAGTTCTGGCCATTCTTATCACAAGTACCTACAATTCTTGGGCCACTTAACATAATCACGACTTGGATTTGGCTACATTATCGCAACGACGTAACATTTGGACCAAGTACTCGTCAATTCCAAGCAAGTTCAACAACCCCTCTTGTAACGTACTAACTAACCTACTTAGCACAAACAATACTTGCGCTTACGACTCTAAACAATCCCTTTCTTGACCTACGGTAACAGGAAGTAATAGCTGTTTGTTATGAGCGATGTAACAAAGCTATTTCAAAGTATGTTTATTTACTGCTTCATTGGTGAAGTATCTGCAAGATCTTCAATACAAGTGCGACTTCTAATAACATTACCCTCCTCTTGGGCCAGTCGGGTAACAATCCTTGATTTGTTTTCCAGTTCACTGCGCTTCTGGAGAAATAGAAATTGTGCACGGTAATTTACCGATCGCGGACCTTGTGTTTATTCCTTCAGTGGTGTATTTACCTAAACCAAAGACATTTAAATATACTTACTTAAAACTGACAACCCATTCTTTGATTCTGGGAGTAAACGAGTAACAGTGAAGATGGTAATACTAATCCAGGAAATAGCTGTAAGGGGTCCATAAGGGCTTATAAGAACCCTGCGACCCACAAAACTTAATTTTTACTCAACACAAGCAGACTGTACTCCTAAATAAAAGTAGGATTAGTTGACGTTGACTTTGAGCCATATTTTGACCGTAAATCTGAGGTCTATACAAATCTGAACAATATTATATGATTAAGAAAGAAAGAAAGGATAACGTTTATTTGGACACAGTTCTTGAAAGACAAAATACATATAACATATTTTTTTTTTTTAATAATGTTTTAACAACAGTACTGAGTGCCTCACGGCTGCGTCAAAAAGGTTAATTTCAGCATTAATGCTAGATAGATGCTGTCTGACGCTGATTTTCTAATAAATCTTTTGATTGACGTACAATGCAATATGCATTCGCAATTCGCATGCATTCTAAACAATTCTCTTGACCTACGGCAACAGGAAGTATTAGCGGTAAGCGGTAGTTCGTTACGACTTGCTAGACTTGCTAAATAAAACTGTTTAGCAAGTGCAATGAGTTGCCATTATGTACTTTACTGGACTTCGTTCCAAATTATTATGTGGACAGTAACTTGGCCTTTCTGCTTTTGATCCTCCACGTAGCGTGTTTACAAACGTTTCTTCATGCCAACTCTTGTACGTGGTTGTGCTAAAGAACCTTTCGGGCAGACAAATTTTTAAAATACCGGTTTATGGACTTAATTTAACTGGCGAAATGTGGGTGTACTATACCTACACCTCTGCCTAATCCTTTCAATAAAACAGGCGTGATGTTATGTTAAGTTTTAAATACGAGCTACGTATGCGTTTTTAACCCAACACATGAGCTGTGTTGAGTAGAAGAAGGAACGTTCTGTCTCCACGTATCATACTTTTGTTCTGTAGACAACACTATGTCCTTTCCGAATTTAAGCTCTGATTTCGGTTTGGTAATCGCAAAATTAGCTTCGATCAAGTGGTCCTTAAGTTCAGGGCCTCAAGTCTGCTATTACAAAAGTGTCATAATGGTCTCTTCATTGTGAGTTTTTGACAGATTTGCCATACAAACTGTCAAATACTCACAATGGCGAGACCATTCTGACACTATTGTAATAGCAGACTTGAGGCCCTGTTCTTTTGTAGAACTTCGAATAGACAAAATTTAGAGTATTCTGTTTTATTTTTCGATAAATTTGTTGATTAGCTAATTTTGTCTTGTTCATCGCTTGCACTTTTCGGTTTTAAGTGCTTTGAAGCAGTTACTGCGTTTTGATAGTTCACTTCCTTTGCTGGTTTAGTATTCGGTTAGAAGCTCCCTGTTTCACGAGGGATATGGTAAATGCCGAGTATTGGCAAAACACAAAGGTCAGACGATGCACTTCCAAGATCAATAATAATATTACCGTGGGGACAGACTCGCAGAATAGGAAGAACGTCATTGTAACATGCGCTGTGAGTCTGTGACCTATCGCCTTCGCTTCGTATTGTCGTAGGTCAAGATAGAAAACAGGGAATTGCTATTGGATACATTGTAATAACAATATGCATTGTATTGTAATGCGGAATTAATGTTTTGCGTACTATTTCTAATGGATATTTTATTCATTTTATTGACTCTGAGGTCAATAGAAAACCGTGTGAACCATTGGAATGTTTTGAAATATTGTATCGGAGATAAACATAACTTATTATGGGGGAATCAATACAAAACTGTTGGAATTTGGAATGTTACACAAATTCTTGATTGACTTTTAGCTAAGCTGTTCGGCTCTAAAAATTTTACGTAAATGATATTTATTTATGTAAATTGGTTTTAACAAACACTTTAACCTTTTTTTTTTACTAGATGTGGTTTCCTTATTTTTTATTTATCCGACTACTCTGAGAAGAAACACCGTAACAAACACAAGGTCACATTCTCTTTTAAAGTCCAGACAATATCTTGGTCAGATCAGACTATCTAGACATCATGCCGAATGGTGTTTGAGATGGTCTTTGAGGAAAGTACCACTTCTTTAATTAAGATGGTTAAAAACAAATCACTAAAGACGCAGTTTGTTTATACACATGCACATAAAAGAGAAAATATAAAAGCATCAAGTTCAGGTAACACAACTTTTTTTAAATCCCTCTCATAGTACTTCTGACATGCCAATCAAATCTTCTCCATTCGTCCGCAAACAGATCGTTTGTTGGATTAGAATCCAAGAGATCATTAAGTGCGGCCAGAGTGCGAGGTACTGGGGACTTAGCACGTGCATTTTCTTAAGTACCCTGGTAATTGTTGAAAGGCCTACACTGTCCTCCCATACCTATTATCACTGTTATTTGATAATATTGTAAAGCCAATTATTTTTAAAAGAGTAACCGTGGAGTTTCTTGCCGGCTCTTCTCCATAGGAAACGACTAATTGGAACCGTGCACCTAGCTTCTGACGTTTCATAAGTGCCCATGTAGGTTTATGTGAAATAAAATTATTTTGATTTTTGACAACGATGCGAGATGGAGGCACAGAAAACAGTCTGTGCTTTTTGCCGCGGCTATCAAAACTTTGAGTGAACCCATCGTCAGTGAATCGTGTAGCTCAACTCAAAACTTAAGCAGCAGTTGAAACAGAAAGTCGACGTCGAGGCTGCCTCTGCCGAAATTAATAACGCAGACTGGTCTCCAGTGACCAACAGCCCTTTGTTAAATACAGCAATCGGTAACTTCGTTTCAATATTGTCCGCGGCATGTGAGAAACATACACGTACAACTAAAGTTAGCCGAATTATGATAAATATTAAGCCATGGATAACTCCTGGGTTAATTAGATGCTCGCATCACAGAGATAAACTCCACAGTTACTCAAGGGCACACCCGGATGACGCTATCAGTAGAAAAGTTTACAGCCGTTACCATAACTTCTACAACTCTCTTCTCCGCAAAATAAAGGAAGATTATAACGCTAACCTAATATCGGAAAATAGTTCAGACCCCAAAAATCTATGGAAATCAATCAAAATCGTAAGCGGAACGTCTAACCGTAACAATGACAATTCAGAATTACTACACAGCTGTCAAACCCCTGAGTCTTCTTTAAACAACTGCAATAACCACTTTGCCACGGTGGGGAAAAAACTGGTCGATAAAATACTCTCTAAAATATCAGAGACACAAGAATCATTAGTATCTAAATACAAACCTCGTAGCACGGTGCAGCACACGCTTTTTCTACACCCTTCAGATCCTTATGAAATAAGTACTATAATCACTCAGCTCAAAGATGACAGTTCACCAGGCCCGGACTCGCTTACTGTCCTTCTGATTAAGAAATCTCTTAATTCCATAGTTGTACCACTAACTTATATTTTCAACCTGAGCTTGGAGACAGGCACATTCCCTGAATGCTGGAAAATAGCGGCCGTTACACCAATTTATAAAAATGGCACCAAAAAAGATCCAGAAAATTATAGGCCAATTGCTCTGCTTAACACCTTGTCCAAGGTACTGGAAAAAGTTGTTAACACTCGTCTGGTTAACTTCCTAGAAAAACATAGATTGGTATCAGAGAGACAGTTTGGATTTCGCAGGGGTAAGTCCACCGAGGACGCCGCGACACTTCTGGTTAATGGAATATCGTCTCATACAGATAACAGAGATAAGTGCATCGCGGTCTTTCTTGACCTGGCAGAGGCGTTCAACGCGGTGTCGGTGGATTTACTTCTGAGAAAACTGGAGACGATAGGGATACGAGGAGTAACTTACGACTGGTTCAAAAGCTACCTCACTAATCGCGCACAATTTATGAAAATTGGTTATCACTGTAGCCAACAGCTCCCTACAGTATGGTGTCCCACAGGGCAGCATACTGGGTCCCACGCTTTTTACGTTACACATAAACGACATCTCTAATCTTGAATTAAATAACGCCGAAATAATAACCTACGCGGATGACACAGTGGTTCTATTTCATGACAAGTCGTGGGACCTTGTATTCACTCGCGCTGAGTAGGGAATGACTTTTATTACAGAGGCACTCGATAATAACCTACTGTCACTTAACACTGAAAAAACGAAATACATCGCCTTCTTGAAAACCTCATCCTCCAGTCCTCCAAACGACCTACAACTGACAATACACTCCTGCCCTCCTTTGTCAGGTCCACAACCTGCAAACTGCACATGCCGCCCGGTTGAACGCGCCTCGTCAGTCAGATATCTGGGCGTGACTATTGACTCAAGGTTTTCCTTCTGGCCACATATCGCCGCTTTAACTGCCAGAACAAGGAAACTAATCTTCATAATGAAGAATCTCCGTGACTGCCTGCCTCCAGATCTCTTAAGAAAGGTCTACCTTTCTATCTGTCAGCCCATAATTTAGTACTGCGTTTCTGTCTGGGGAAGTGCCTGCAAAAGCCACATGATTTACGTCGAGAGAGCTCAGAGGGCGCTTCTGAAAGTCACGTTTAGGAAACCATTCCGATTCTCAACTGACAAGCTCTATAGAGAAATCCTAGTCCTCCGCGTAAGGCAACTTTTTATTTTATCTGCAATCGTCCGCACTCACAAGACCCTCCCCAAAAGAGCTGACTACAAAGAACTTCTGTCAAAGCGGGTATTCAGAATTCCTACTCCACCTGCGAAGTCCCTTTTAGCCAGACGAAGCCCAGCTTACTCTCACCTATACACATTTAACAAGGTCTCCAAATCTCTGGACATCAAAGACTTATTAACCGCTCGCCTAAAAAGTGTACTAAAGAATTGGCTTCTGGTACTTACATACACCGAAACAGAATCATTTATCTAATGTTTGTCGACAAGCCAAAGTGCCAGATAAAAACATCCCTCTCTCATAATCTCACCCTCACTGACACTCACACAAACACTCACACTAATACACACACAACACAATACACGCTTCACTAAATTAGCCTGTAAACAGACATATTATTTCTGCTCAATCGTACTCCGACCCCCAAGATACAAGCCCTGCTTAGTTTGGGGGTCAACGGCCAAACCAAAATATCGTGATGTACAAACTTATTTATTGTGTTTTGTTAGATCATTGTCTTCATCACCTTTTCTTTCTTTATGCCAATAAAACTTTTTGTATTTTTGTAGCTTAATGACTCAACGTTACGTAGACAAAATGATAAGCCGCCCACTCATCTTCTATTTTAGACAAAATGTTTAACCATACCTCTTCTTCAACAGGAGGCAACAGCGTTAGGCGAGCTACTAGGATGGCTCCGCGAGTCCCCACATCTGGTCTCCCTCTGTCTGCTCCTAGGCGAGGACCACATCCCGCCCAGTCTACCATCAGCTCTAGTCTCGGGGCTGTACGGCAGCTGTCGATCAGCTTCCGACAGGACCAGATTCCTGGCTGTCGTGCGGTCGCTGATCAAGCATCAGATGGCCACTTCTGGTGAACCTAGGAAGTAAGTAACGAAGTAGACCTCGTTATTGCATTACCACCCTAAGGTTGAAAGTCAGGTGGACGTCATAAAACATCAAGGTCTGTTTATGTAGCAGTTTAGAGTTGGATAGTTGTAACCTTACTGAAGTTTCAATTTACTGGTAATTGAAGTCAAAAGTCTAAGAAACAATGGAAGGACTGTGTGAAAGATGTATCGATGCATCTATATTTTTGTTCGATATATCGATATTTTTTGGCGATTTAAATTATTTTGATATATATGAAAAAAAAGAAAAAGAAAAGAAAAGATGTATGGTTTGTGTGAAGAATGATATGAAAGAGAAGGGAGTGAATGATAGAGTGACGGTTGACAGGGGAAATGGGGAGAGTGTTGCGCCGACCTCAAGTAACATGGGACAAAGGCAGGAAGATGATGATGATATATGAAAGAAAAGAAAGACAGAAGACTTATTTTGTTCAATGTTTTATTAATGTAAAGATTTTACATCAGACAATAATATGATGTTCCTAGTTTGGTATTTATATGAATACAAAACAAACAAAATATAATTTCATAAAGTACAAATATTTCTCATAAAATTTCACCGATATATCGATGTTAATTTTTTAATAGACATATTTTTTTTAAATTAAGTATACATAATTATATCGATATACGATACTTTTTGGCACTTTTTCGATCCCTAGGTCCCTAGCGCCGAACCCAAATAAATTAGGATGAGGGCAGGAGAATGATGATGTTGTCAAAAGTAGTAAAGCAATTACGTATTTATGTACCTCTACCTATAATGAGGTAAAAACATACTTTGTTGGTGGTTGATTTAACATAATAATTATGTGGTATTATACGTATAGGTACCGATTATCTAAACCAAGTTTGGTGTGTCACAATAACCGTCGTGGTCTGCTGAAATTTGTCATATTTTCTCGAGTATTCTGATTCAAATGCGGAAAATATGGCAAAAACTAATTAATAAACACAAACGCATCATTGACGAATCAATTATTCAACTCGAAAGAAAGACGTCAAATTGAAATTATTTTGTCTTTTACCCTACTCATTTTATTTTATTATCCTGTTTTACCGCCTCACTTCAGGCAATTGAATCCACGTATAATTTATGACGCGGGGCAATGAATAAGCTACTTTTATCCTTTCAACGTTACTAAAGGGTCGAATAGAAACCACAAGCTAATACACGAGGGTAAAAACTTCTTATAAAACTTGTACGAAGAACAGCCGAGCTGCTTTACCAGCAAACCTTAGGCCCGTATTAGATAACCACACTCAAGACTCAACCATTACTTAAAACCAATAGTAATTGTTGTAATTTATATTTTCAACCAATCAAATGGCTTTAAACTCATCATTATCATCGGCAGCTTTGTTCCGACCACTGCTGAGTATAGGGCCTCTTCCCACCACTGCCGAGTATAGGCCTCTTCCCTTTTATACCATGTTCCCCTGGTCTGTGCGAGTCTCAACCAGGAGCGTAGCTACGACCGTATCAGCCATATCAATGATACGGGGCCCGCAAGTTACAGGGGCCCCCCGACGTAATAGAGGTTCTGTAATACGGGCCTTAGTGTATGTCTGTTTGTTTCGTAGTCTAATACCACATCCATTCCTCAGGTTATTCCGCACAGGTAAGTGCGCACTGTCCTCCCTGTACGCGGTATACCGCGACGGTCATACTCCGGCGCGGCAGTTCCTGGTCGCAGCGCTTCAGAACCCGGTGATGGCTGTCCTACATGAGGACGAGTTCTTCCTCGATATTGACCCTGATAAGGCTATGGAGAGGTGAGTGGAATTATGGACGGGGGTTTAAAATGATCATCTAACGACACTTATAATAAAGCTAAAGAGTTTTTTTGACCGCGCTAATATCTGGAACTAACAGTCGGATTTGAAAAAATCTGTTTTCATTTTGATAGTCCAATTTTTGAGAAAGTCTATTTAACATTACGCTAGGAGCCTTAGGAGCAGAGCAAAAAGAAAAAGTTAGAAAGAACGCTAAGCGAAATGGAAGTAATAGTGCGGGCGGGCGATGTGATGCGACGGGGTGGGGCGGGGGAACAAGAAATTTGCATTTGCAGAAGCTAGTACAAAATAAAATAAATAATTAACAGGAGGAAGATCCTGGAAGCTAATATTAGCGATAGATTAAAAATGCATAAAGGTGGTTGTGCGCGGTGTACTATAGCGCAATATATTGTTTCTAGTCATATCAGCAACTGGGCAAAAGCTATGCTCGAAAAAACTAGAACCGTTCGGAAACGCGGTCAAGCCACTATGATGCAGTGTCGTTCGGATTCTATAAAATAGATTTAAAATAATCATCTTGTATATTCACCTCATAAGTTGTACTTTAGAGCTAGGAGATTTTACACCAAAGCTTCAAACAGAGCTTAAACACACGTCTAGACAGGTTTAAATGGGTTTCGGGTTTATAAATCTCTGTTATGCATCATCGAATTTTATAATCCCGAAACTGCTACATGTGGCATGCACCGGTTGATTCCTCGGCTTAGCAGGTATTCAGCCCTTTCTAATTTAGACTCTTTCATCAGGTATTAGAGCTGAAAATTGGTCAGTGTCTCAACCATAACATTGTTTTCAAAACAAATGATGCAAAAGGTGTGAAGTGTTGTTTATAATCTTAATATTTACGGAGTAGTGCGAGATCAGACGTGTCGATCACTGTTCTTTTTAATGTAAACTATTTTATGATATCTTGGCACGTGCATCACATACCTGTAAGGAAAATTGTAGAGCAAAATGATAATTTTACCTTATATGATTGTTTCGCCATACGCTCCTTATTTATTTATATACTTTATTGTAGAACAATGCATTACAAAGAAAATAAAAACTACAAAACATACCTACAATAAGCGGCCGTATCGCTCCCGCAATCTCTTCCAGGCAACCTTGCAATGGACACAAAATGAGGTTCTCATAGGTGCAAATATAAAGTACATTATCATCATAGATGTAATATACTATAATAGATATACAGATGTATACATATGCCATAATAATGCTCCTTTTTAGCTTGTGGTTGAAGTGAGATTATGCAATCACCGAAACTACATCGTTATTATCATGATGAACCCGTAATTCTTCCTACAAGACCACTACAATAAAATTCTTATCACAATCAGTAGAATCATAGGCATATATTTCCATACTTCCATCGTCATCCAAGCCATTGTAGCGCGTAAGATGAGTGCTGGTTTTGTTCAAATGATCCCTTTACCATATTTTAGGACATCAATCTTATGGAGATTTTTTTACCAGCAACCATATATCTCACATTTTCATTCCATTAGATGTAAGAAATCATAACCCCTTATACGAGGGCGGCACTGAAAATTTCGGGAATCAAGGAAGAGACACAACATTACTATTTAAAAATGTATTTATTGCTTTTCGAAGTATTCTCCGCGAAATTTGACACATTTTTCCATACGATGGAACCAATCATTGAAGCAACCATTCCATTCGGAAGTTGGGGTCTCCAAAATGGCCGTTTTGTTGGCGTCCACAGCTTCTTCAGGTGATGAAAATCTCTGTCCACGCAATTTATTCTTTATTTTAGGGAAAGTATAGAAATCATTAGGGCTTAGGTCGGGGCTGTACGGCGGATGGTCTAATAATTCTATGTTTTCATGCTCTAAAAACTCTTTTGTTCTGTGCGCGGTGTGAGAACTCGCATTGTCGTGATGGAGGATGATGCGGCGGTTGCAGTTCTCTAAACGGAGTTCAGAAACGACCTGTGGCAAACAAATGCTAGCATACCATTCTGCATTAACCGTTCTTTGTCCCTCAAGAGAAATAGTCGTAAAATGGCCGGTTTTGGAGACAAACGTGGCCACCATTTTTTTTGCAACACTCCGTGAACGAACAATTTTTGTTGGCTTTAACTCATTTTCGAACACCCAAACTCGTGACTGGTTTTTTGTGTCGGGTTCGTACGCATATATCCAGGATTCATCACCTGATACGATGTTGTATACAGCATTTGAGGATCCTGCGTGGAATCTTTCAAGAGTTCTGACGTAGCAAGTAACGCGAGCCGCTTTTTGCTCTTCACAGAGCGAATGCGGTATCCATCGGGAAAACAACTTTTTTACACCTAATTGTTCATGCAAGATTATTTGTATTTGACTCATGCCAATGTCTAAAGTTGCCTGAATTTCGCGGTATGTCACATGTCGATCTTCCTCAATCAGCTTACGCACAGCATCAACGTTTTCTTGGGTGACTGCAGTTTTTGGACGACCTTGACGGGGATCATCACTGAGCTTGACACGTCCACGTTGAAATTCATCAAACCAGCGATAATTTGTGGTTTTGGATGGGGCTTCATCACCAAATGCAGAAATCATCCGGTCAACACACTGTTTTTGTGTTAAACCACTTCGAAAGTCATAATAAATCATCGCTCTTGAATTTTCTCGAGTCAATTCCATTTTCTCAACGACTAAACAAGTTTGACAAAACCTTGTGATAAGACCGAGAATCTTTTTTTAAATAAATAAATGGTATTCGATTTTTAAAACCAAGGAGTTTTCAATTAAGAAGATTTTAATATGACAGGAACAGTGGAAATATTCCATTCCCGATACTTTTAGTGCAGCCCTCGTATAGCCGCATTAGGCCGCGAACAAATGACCGATCAAAATCAAAATCAAAATATTTTATTTCACATAAACCTACATGGGCACTTATGAAACGTCAGAAGCTAGGTGCACGGTTCGAGTTAGTCGTTTCCTACGGAGAAGAGCCGGCAAGAAACTCCACGGTTACTCTTTTAAAAATAATTGGCTTTACAATATTATTAAATAACAGTGATCATAGGTATGGGAGGACAGTGTAGGCCTTTCAACAATTACCAGGTACTTAACAAAATAGAAAACCGCCAACAAATCTACACTCTACTAGGCCTACAACGTTCTCACATTCACAAAATATAAAATAATCTAAGTATATAAAATATTAATGACATGATCGCTTTGGTTAGGACACGGGGTTTAGAAATATCTTTTCAATGCAGCCATTCGACCTAGCACCTGCATTTTATATAAGTCAAGTGCTCCGATCAATACTAGTTCTCAACACATTAGCAATTAGAAGCACTGATAGTGTAGCCATCTGTTTATTCGACCTTCATCGATCCATCATTTTGTAAATAAATAATGGATTTCTGTATTCTTTGAACTATTTCTATGAAACTCGTATTGTGTATTGGGCCCCTTGCTGTTCTTGATCTATATTAATGACCTGCCCAAAGCAATAAACTTCCCTAAAACACTTTGCCGACGATAGTACGGTTAGCATTCCCTGTAATAAACCTGAATTATATGAATTTGATATCAATAACGCGATCAATTCATTAATCTCTTGGCTTGATAATAACAATTTAAGAATTAATCTTGGAAAAATCCAAATAATCACTTTGGCCATAAAAAAAACTAGTTTGAAAATGGAGGTTCAATATCAGAGTAACAAAATTCACGACATAGATTGGGCAACCTTTGACATGTTGAGGGCCAAACGTTCGCGGGCCGCGTTTAAAAGTACTTAGTGTATTTTAAAGTAGTGATAATATTTTTTGCGATAGATATTAGACATGAAATAATACGACAATGTTATTATAGTACAATTTATTAAAATAACAAAATGAAATGAGATTTAAAAAAATGGTACTTTATAATTGAATAGTTAAATTTGCAATTGTTACAAACTACGAAAGTTAAATACACCGAAATCAATGAGTTACTTGAGCTTGAATTTGGGAAACTTATCCATCGATATTTGGATTAATTCCACTGACAAAGACGTAAAGAATTTTCCAAATTATCGTCAGTCAGTCTTGTACGATGTGTTGATTTATTAACTTTCATCAATGAAAAGAACTGTTCGCATTTATAAGTACTGCCAAACGCACAAATCAATCTTCTTGCGAATTTTCTAAGCTGCGGAAAATTGTCTTCTTCTAGGTATTTTTTGTAGAAATCGCACAACTCTACGTCTTCAAATTTCGATTTTAGGAGTGAGTTTTCTTGAATCTCGATCAACTCCATTTGTAAGTGTATTGGAGCATTTTGTACATTACATTTTGTAGGAGTAGCAAATAAACTGAAATAGTCTTCCATGTTTTTGAAGTCGCTAAATCTGTTCGAAAATTGTTCCGACAGTAACTTGAGTTCTTCAGCATATTGAGCATAAGCAATATTTTCATACGCAGAGAGTGTGTTGAAATGGTAACTGTTACCAGAAAGCATCTGTGACTCCCACAAGCGTATTTTGATCTGAAACGCTTTCAAATGGTTGTACAAATCATTTACTAACTGTCCTTGTTTTTGAAGTTTCAAATTTAAATCATTCAAATAGCCTGTAAGATCGACCAGAAATGCTAAGTCACATATCCATTTTGGGTCACTTAATTCTTTTATTTTCATAAAGTCTGCTATCTCATTTCTAAGCTCGTAAAACCGTTTCAACATTTTTCCTTTACTCAGCCATCTGACTTCACAATAATAAATGTTACGTCGCTATATTCAGCTGATATTTCATCCAAAAACGCCTTGAACTGACGATGGTTAAGACCTCGGGATCGAATAAAGTTGATGGTTTTTACTACCACATTCATAAAATTCTGGAGTCGAATGGACTTAAAACACAAGTTCTGTGGGTAGATTTATATATTTTGGGGTAATTCTACAAACAGAGAAGCCGCTTTTAAAGCGCAAAAGCGATAAATCAGTCATGTTTGGACTTAAAAAAAAAAATGGAAAATTCTGACACTCCCGGCTTTGTATATTTATGAAACTGCCTTATTTGTTATGCTAAATGCACACCTGTTTCCCCACCTATCGGATACTGTTAAACGTAACAGGCGTAATTAAAACAAGGAGTATAAAACAGTGACATTAATACTGTACCTAACATTTGTACGCCACAACTGGCAGAATGTGGTGATACCATTGACTAATCTTAAGACCATATAATGTACCATATTCTGACAAATAAATGATTATTTTTATGATCGAAACATTACTATGTTTCTACAGCATTTTTATTTCAGGAAGCGACGCGTGCTTTACTTGTGGTTACCAAGTGTAAAACACGCTGTGAATGTGTGTGTAAGCGCATGAGCTCTCGGTACCGTGCGAGACAAGAACGAACTCGGAAGTGTGTGTGTGTTATGTGCTGACGCTACTCGTCTTCACGCACAAATTCAAAGCGAGTATGTACACTGGCTTACCACAAGTCAAGCACGCGTCTCTATATGAGATAAAAATACTATACAAGTGTAACGTTAAGATATTTTTGACAACTTCATTTATAGTTGACAGAAGTGGTTAGTGTGCAGACTGCCTCGTTGGTCTATATTTATTATATTGGTCAGACCAATAACACTTACACCATATGATGGTACTTACCCAATAACACTTGCTTTACTTATGCTCAACAGTAGTTGATATTGGGTAGTTCCATCTGGAATTTTTCAGTAGCAGCCAGGAATCTGGATTTGTCCTCGGTTGATGGTAAAGTCTCGCCCCCCCCCCCTTCGGGGAATACAGGCGAGATGTTATGTTATGTCATTAACAGTTTGCATGAAATCAGCCATCGCGCATGCGGATCATATTCTGATAGGCTACATATATCATAAAGTTACATTTTAATTGCTTTTAGCTCAGGGTTAGACCTTGCTTTAGTCATTGTTATCAATTTATATGCATAATTTATTTATAATATTTGTGTCCGTGAGAATAACAGTATTGCATCTGCACTATATTGATAACTTCTTGTTAGAAATGTTTTCTTCAGATATTTGTAAGTAAAACATATTTTATTGAAGCCTTCATTTGGAAAACTACAACGCATCTTTTGGGCAAGTTCCTTTAAATAAATTATAACGTCTTGACGATATATATTTATCTTTCTTCAAGGCTATTACAGTCGGATACCTTTCATGATCTCATGTATTTCTTAAAAGTATGCTTGCAAAACGAATGGCCTTTAGAGAGACTGACTTCAACAATGAACTGCATTTTGCAGGTCCTTGTCCCATATTTCAAAGCATCTATTGTTGTTGGCGTGATAATCGATCACCACGCATGCGCGGCTGTGGACCAAGTTTCAGGATAACTTATGCCAAGGATGCAGTTGCATATCAATCAGGACATTGCGTAACTCACCTCATTTTATTAGGTAATATTAAAAAGTCGTGGGTCTCTTGTCGATATTAAAATGTCTAAACATTGTAATGTGGTTAGTTGATAGATTTTGAGAAACCAATAAGTAACCTTACGGTTTATTTTCCTTAAAATTTGAATATTTCAGCGAAACATTATCATCAACAGAACTACATTCTCATTTTTAAGACGTAATTTTTTTTTTATTGTCAAAACGGGGCATTTTGTCATGGTGGACATGGCGATTCGCATGATTTCAAATCTACGTTTTTTTAACAGTGATGCTCGCTCAATAAGAATGTATTTCTTCTATCAGAATATTATAATCAGTATTTGGTAGTTTTAATTACCGACGTTTTAAATATTTAAAAATAATATTCAAAGTAGACACATAATTTTATTATTTGCGTTAATATTTAGCTTGTCAGTTGTAGGTAGCCGATTCCCATTTCCTAATTTGTAATGTCCTTCACAAAATTTGACCAAATACACCACTAATCTAGTAGAATATGAAAACCGCCATATTGTGCGAGAGGGACACGCTACCAATTAGTGTTGTACCTTTTAACACCATTCCTTTCGTGCGTCTACTTGTAATGCTAAAGAAACTTTATGTCTGAAGTATAAAGTTTTTTTATATTTACAACTAGATAACTAGACGTTGTCCAGTCCAAAAATTCCATAGAAAAAAGGATGTTCAGTTTATCCTGAATTTGAAAATTGTCAAGATTTTTTTTTCCAATTTGTTCTTTCCATAAAAACCTAATTCGGACAAAATCGGTCCAGCCGTTCTCAAGGGATGTGCTTACCAACGAACAGCATTTCATTTTTATTTATACTAGATGTAATTGTGATAACTGAAAACCTCTGGAGGTCATTGTACTCATCATTATGAACACTCAGAATAGGATCAACGCTGAAAACGTGCAAACATTTACATTCGCGTAACTCGACAAAATTGATGGTGCAACTGATTGTCTTTTCACAATTTCAGCGCCTGTTCCTGAAGGAGTAGGCCTACCTGTGCCTACCCCTCCGGGAACAGGCGTGATATTATGTTTACTACGATTTCAAAATAAAACTCTTGGGGCAGATCGTAAACATAATGATGCGTGTTGTATCCAAGACTACTACACCCTGTATGTACCTAATTTGAATCCAGATGTTTAGATCAGCGATAGATTCTAAAGATTAAGTTTACAATTGACTTTACAGTTCCAAATATGTTAATTACGAATCCTCCACAGATTCTCCCCAGCAGACCGCGCCAAGAAGTTCGGTCAGCCGAATAGCCAGGAATACGCGACTAAGGTGGCCCGCTACCGAAAGTGGACCATCCAGTCGCTGTACAACCTGACCAGCAAGTTCATCGTCTCGCTGAGGGAGCACTGGCCCAACTTCCCCGCAACTATTGCCTGGATTGTACAGCAGATCGTGCACTTATTGAAGCAACATTCCAGGTAAGGCAGAATTATTTCTTTTCCTTACTCGTGTTCCCAACAACAAGTTAGCAGGCTTTAACTGAGGGCTGAACCTAACAACTTGCAAAAGTCGAACTTACCTTTCGGTACTACTTAAACTTAGTAAGAGTTCAAACAACATCACTATTTTTGTAACAGTTCAGTTTAATTCCAGCATCTACTTATCTAAATCCTTGGATTCATTTTATAGTGGTTAATCCCGTAAATAATGTCCTTTTGTAAATCTTTTGGTATTTACCCTTACTTTTTAGTCATCTTAAATACACTTAATAATAATTGTCAACGTTGGTTGCAATGTGCTCATGTCCATTCTCAAAGTAATTAGAGATTATTAGGTTTAAAATTCTTAGGTCCAATATTATATTATTATTTCAACAGAACATCAGACCGAGAACTCCACGCGATATGCACAGACCTCATACTGAACCACTTCATATGCCCGGGCATCGTGAACCCCGAGGCGCACGGCGTGGTGGAGGTGCCGGTGTCGTACATAGCGCGCTTCAACCTCATACAGATCGCGCAGATCATACAAATGCTGTGCCTTGCCAAGTACCAGGAGGTAAGGCATCACTATATAGTACTGAACCATTTCATATGTAAATTTTTATGATACATTGTCTGGTAAGCGGGATGCGCTAAGGTAGCCCGTGAAATACAAATTTTCTGACGTTTTTTGCAACTAGCAGGTCAATGTCAGTTTGAATATTGACCAAAATGATTCGGGACCGTCACAAATATGTATTTACATAATTATATTCCTGATAGATTTAATATGCCTAAATCTGTGGTCAAATCACCCAAATAACATTATTTCTATAACTGGATTCTATTGATACGAATTTCTGATTGATTCTAACAGTAATTTTTCCTACGCAGGTAGAAGCCAAAGTCCGCGACGTGTACCTGAAATTCGAGCGTTCCTGCGTATGGACGCTCATAGAGAGCGTGGCGAGCGAAGCGTGGTCGTGCGCGCCCGCGCCCGCCGCGCCGCACGCGCACGCGCTCGCCGACTCGCCGCGCATCGCCACCGACGCGCATCTGCACACTACCGTGGCGCTGTTCACGCCGCAGGACGCGCAGCTACTGGTGAGTGTGACGTCATAGTAACACGAAATGCTTTTACGAACAGGCACTACTGGTGTCACAGAACCGTAGATCGCGCAAGCAAAGTTCGGCTCACATCTTCAAGAATCAGAAAATAAAGACTGACTTACTCCAAAATCGAGCTCATGGCTATTCAGACTACTTTTTTTATTTCTCGTCACTTACTGGTTTCTGTGGGGCGTGGGCCGCGATTCCATACAAATCAGTTGGGGGGTTCAAGATTTTTGCCGGCTATTACACCTTAACTTCAATACTTTTAACCTGACATCATGATCTCCTTAACACTCATGTATTGTTACAGATAATGTTTCTGAAGCGTATTTCGTCCAAATTGAACAACAACACGCCTAGCGTCACATCAGCTGACGAGCAGTCGGCTAGTGGGGCCGTCCCGGATGCCGCAGCTTTGAGGTAACGAAACTCAATCATAATGTTATCTTTACATTGTTTTGTTTCAAAGAAGGTAAGACAATGTACGCGATAGATTGACGATATCATCAAAATAGAATGAAACACTTGACACTCCAAGTTGAAATGATGATGTAATTGGTCTGTTTAGTTAAGAAATAAATAAAGAACGAAAAATGCGTTAATCGGCATAAGAACAAAAATTACCATAAACCTGTGAAAACAACGAAAAAAATGCTTGTAATGCCAAAATGGTCTCAGCTCAGCATAATGTCAGATAACAATACAACCATACGCAAAATACGTGCTTGGAAGAAGAGTAGCCTGACGATCTGTGCTGATCATCAGCTGCAGCCCAAGAGTGAATGCAATTGTCTGTCGTAATAATAGTTAGAATAAAGTCCTAGATAACCAGTTCACTTTAGCCACCCAAACCCAGAATCCAATATTTTGGTTTCCATATCCAGTAATAGTCCTACACCAACCGGGGGTTGTCCTTGGGTGGACTTGCATAGTGCGAACAGGGATAGTCGTCGGTTGGTGCCTCATTTAACTAAAAACCGGCCAAGTGCGTTTCGGACCACGCACAATGAAGGGTTCCGTAGTTGGGACGAATTTATCCCAAGAACAAACTTAACATTGAAGTTGAAATACCTGTTCTCCCATACATTGCAACTGAAAATGTAAGTTGGTTGACTATTACTCGTTATCTTGTAAAGCCTACTTTTCTGTGATAGTTTTCCTTTTAACTTTGTTATATAAACTACTGCCGTGAATTTTTCACATATCCAAGAACAACCATTTAGTTGGCGGGGGGTGGCGGGGGAGACTGGACACTGGACTAACAAAAAATAGGACTTTGAAACTTAATATTACGCAAACGGATCACTGAATCGAAAAATAGTTTTCACAAACCCGCAATATTTTTGAACTGCCTATCCAACGACACGCCACATAATGGAATAGAAGAAAAAACATATCATCCCCATACGTGTAGGGAGAGCACCCTAAAAAAAAATATAGTTCAAGATTTTACTTTACCACTTTGTCGGCGTATTTACTCGTATACCCATACCAAATTACAGCTTCCTAGTACTAAGAGTTTCCGAGCTAAGCCGCGGACCGACAGACAGACAGACGGACATGGCGAAACTGTAAGGGTTCCTTGTTGACTATGGAACCCTAAAAAGCCTAAAAGGCCTCTGCGAGTTGGCTTCGGCCCCTCGTTCGCCTTCCAAAGATCCGGGACCCCAGGGTCCTAAGAAATGTAAGAATAAATCAAAGACACCAACGGTCATCATTTTTGAAGAGAAAAAGATGGAAAATGTATTATTACCTGTGTGATGGATATCTTGCACGACCATTATTAAATCGTTCGCGTCAACGACACCTAATTCTTTTCCTTAATTTTACAATACTGATTTTGTGCAGCAGTGAATCAAGCAGTGAAAGCTCGAGCAATGGAGAAGCCTGTGCGAACCGCCTGGCTGCCTTACTGCAAACCAGCGAGCCGAACTACCGCAGTCGTCTGCATGACCTGCTGCGAAAGATGCCAGATCTCACCAAGTACAGGTATGACAGAGATAGATAGAATCCATCAATCATCGCGTAGAAAGAGACAGATGGACACAAGAAAATCAATTTGCCACTTAAGGCGTTATGATTCGGCGCTCGAGCCGACTGAAGTAGGTTCGCGAAGTCGCGAGTGGTTGCCTCGCGCATTTGTTAGGTATTTAAACATAGTAATTAGTTTAATCATTTTATCAAGACAAACTCAACGAATTGTGCTAAACAATTTTATTACCATAAGAAAAAATACGTCTCTTTTATTGCTATGAGATTGATTAAACATTACGAAAAGGGGTAACTTTGGGATGTTTTTCTATTCAGCAAAGTTAATCTAATCGTGTTATTCGATTGCATGTCCGCCATATCCTTAAATAAGATATATCTTTTTGAGTATAGTAGAATTTTATAACACTGTTTTTTATTTTTTCCATGCATTCAAAAAACTAGTAAGCGCAGTCTCTGTCGGTTCATACCGCCTTAAAACACTGAAGTTCACCTTAGCAGAAAAAAGTGTTTGTACTGCATTTTTTTTTCACAGCTTTTCAAGCGGAACTATATTCCAACTATTTACTTTCACGCACATAATCTCTAACATATTCTACTATTCCACAGGCAATCCCCACCCTCAGAATCTAAAGACATCCCCTCTCCTATCGAAAACGGGCACTCAAACAAGAAGAGCATCCTAGCCAAGGTGCAGAGGCCCCGGCTCCCTCGCAGCGCCAGTTCTAACTCCTCATTAGCTTCGGCTGCTGAGGATAAACCGATGAACGGGAGTAGCAAGGAGGATGGAAGTGTGGAGCATATGGAGGTGCTGGTCATCAAGCTGGCTAATGTTGAGGAGCAAGATTATGTGGGTGAGTCGGGTTCGGGCAATGGTTGTGCTATTAAGGAAACAGAGCTTAATAAAAAAAAATTGGCGTTCCCAAGTGTAGAACTGGCAAGAAGCTTCACAGCTATTAAACAAAAACACAAATAAACGTATTTTACGTCACACCTGGCCATAATGTGAGTTTTACTGTGCGCGTAGCGTGCGGTAAAACTCGCATTATAACCAGGTGAAGACGTAAAATTGTGTACTCACCACCACGGGCAGTAAAAAAGAAAAGCACTCTATCGCATATTTACAACCCTCGCCTGCGGCTCGGGTCACAAATACCTGCGATATCGGGCTTTCTTTCTTTTACAGCCCTTGGTAAGTAATGTACTATTCTTTTTTTTTTTTTTTATTCAATTTACGCCACGCCTCTTGAGCCCTGCCGGTGTCAAGTTACAAACTACGTTAAAATCTAGTACATTTTGGACATGAGATGGGTTATGTTCACATCTCATGTCCAAAATGTACTAGATTCTTACGTAAAGTGATTGACAGTAACTTTGCACCAGTCTATTCTTCCTCGTCTTATTTCATGTGCATATTTCTGAACTGATTGAAAATTGTATATTTCTGAATAGGCACGGCATGACTCCAACATATAAATTCGTTCTTTCACAAGTAATTTAAGCTACAAAAACTATATCATCGTCACATATTTTTAAATCCGTGTGTCTTTCCATTTCTACCAGGTCTAGTCCCCGAATCGAAGGTTCTAGAATGCTACTATGGTGGCTCAGAAGCAGGTGATGCTGACGATACTGGCTCAGCACTCGCTGTAGCCGGTCCGGGCGCACCAGTACAGAAGAGGACCAGGTATGATGGGATTTGGAACCTTAAGAACGTGGTGTTAAAATATATTTTGGGTTGTAATTTTTTTCACTTTAGTGCATTGGGTTCGTCTATAATAGTAGATTGTTTGCCAAGGGAGCAAACAACTATTTTGAAGGCCAGAGAAGAGGGGTTGAAAGAGCGACCGCCTATATCTAGATGGCATGAAAAGGAGGGGTATAAGTTAAGGATTGTCACGTTAGTACCTTACTCCCTCATAATTAGTATTAAAAAATATTATACATTTTTCAAATCTCATTCATAATAATTAATGTGCAAAGTTCCCTTACGGATCAAGTATGGAATGTTTACATTATATGTATATTTTAGCTTGAGGGGAAGAGAAAAAGGAAGGAGGGTAAAAACGTGACAAAACGTTTCGTGTTTTATGGACGTCCCTCACACAACATTGAGATGAATTAACACGGTAGTAATACAAGCTTCTCTTTTGTCAGGTTTTCCGTATCACATGATGAGGTGTCCCTGGGCAATACTTCTGATAACTTGGAAGCGGTATCCGAAGCTGCGTCAAACCACAGCGTCACCTCAAGCCTGGAGTTAGAAACTGAAGACCAAAATGATAACTTGTCTGATATGGTGAGTTTAATTGTATTTTGACGTGACGACGTCTAATAAATCGATGAACGCAGGCTGCATGCACGAAAAAGGATGACTCATTGTCCCGTTACGCCCATTGTCCTGTTACGCTCATTGTACGCTTGCGACGCATCATTGTTTTGTTATGACGTTGTCACGTTAAACTATCGTCCGTAAACCAACTTTACAGACAACCAATTTTTTTTTAGGGTTCTGTACCTCAAAAGGTAAAAACGGAAACCTTAGAGGAGTGATCCTTTAAAGGTTACGTAACACCGTAACGCCGTGCAAATTGGCTGTGACAGATGGACAGACAGACAGATATACGATCACTTCTGTGTTTGTCTGTCAGCCAATTTGCTTGGAATCTATTGAACTACAATCGACTAAATGGAAATTTGGTACACATGAACTTTTGTGACCCAAACAACGGACGTACGAGGGCTGCACTAAAAGTATCGGGAATGGAATATTTCCACTGTTCCTGTCATATTAAAATCTTTTTAATTGAAAACTCCTTGGTTTTAAAAATCGAATACCATTTATTTATTTAAAAAAAGATTCTCGGTCTTGTCACTAGGTTTTGTCAAACTTGTTTAGTCGTTGAGAAAATGGAATTGACTCGAGAAAATTCAAGAGCGATGATTTATTATGACTTTCGAAGTGGTTTAACACAAAAACAGTGTGTTGACCGGATGATTTCTGCATTTGGTGATGAAGCCCCATCCAAAACCACAAATTATCGCTGGTTTGATGAATTTCAACGTGGACGTGTCAAGCTCAGTGATGATCCCCGTCAAGGTCGTCCAAAAACTGCAGTCACCCAAGAAAACGTTGATGCTGTGCGTAAGCTGATTGAGGAAGATCGACATGTGACATACCGCGAAATTCACGCAACTTTAGACATTGGCATGAGTCAAATACAAATAATCTTGCATGAACAATTAGGTGTAAAAAAGTTGTTTTCCCGATGGATACCGCATTCGCTCTGTGAAGAGCAAAAAGCGGCTCGCGTTACTTGGTGCGTCAGAACTCTCGAAAGATTCCACGCAGGATCCTCAAATGCTGTATACAACATCGTATCAGGTGACGAATCCTGGATATATGCGTACGAACCCGAAACAAAAAACCAGTCACGAGTTAGGGTGTTCGAAAATGAGTTAAAGCCAACAAAAATTTTTCGTTCACGGAGTGTTGCAAAAAAAATGGTGGCCACGTTTGTCTCCAAAACCGGCCATGTTACGACTATTCCTCTTGAGGGACAAAGAACGATTAATGCAGAATGGTATGCTAGCATTTGTTTGCCACAGGTCGTTTCTGAACTCCGTTTAGAGAACTGCAACCGCCGCATCATCCTCCATCACGACAATGCGAGTTCTCACACCGCGCACAGAACAAAAGAGTTTTTAGAGCAAGAAAACATAGAATTATTAGACCATCCGCCGTACAGCCCCGACCTAAGCCCTAATGATTTCTATACTTTCCCTAAAATAAAGAATAAATTGCGTGGACAGAGATTTTCATCACCTGAAGAAGCTGTGGACGCCTACAAAACGGCCATTTTGGAGACCCCAACTTCCGAATGGAATGGTTGCTTCAATGATTGGTTCCATCGTATGGAAAACTGAGTCAAATTTCGCGGAGAATACTACGAAAAGCAATAAATACATTTTTAAATAGTAATGTTGTCTCTTCCTTGATTCCCGAAATTTTCAGTGCCGCCCTCGTATAACATAAATAAATGAATTATGAATATGGAAAAAGTTTTACCAACTGTACCGTGTGACATACCAAATGAAAGGGTTTATTGTAAGGACTTCAGATATTCCCTCTGAAATTACTGATCCAAATTTTTTTTTTTAAGTACAGAAAATAGTTCTTTACTTATTAGATTACATGAAAACCTATAAGAAGTCTATGGTATTAATATAACATGATAAATCTCTCAATATTCTGCGTACAAACTTATATTAGCAGTTTGAATTTATGGGATAACTTATTTTCAGCTACAATGTTAAATTTTTTCATGGGATAAATTCATCCCAACTACGGAACCCTTCATTCTGTGTGGTCCGATATGCCCTTGACTGGTTTTTTTTTTTTTTTTCAATGCTCGGCTCAGCCCCTAGAGTTGAAAATCCAGTGCGCGATATAATCCCGTTGCGATATTTTTACGTCTGTGCGAACGTGGGCTCAGACCTCTTTACAACCGCATTCTAAAACTTGCTGTTAAGAGTCTATAATACCTAAGCGCCACCTCACTCTTTATCTCGCTCGTATACTATTGCTCCCGGTCACGCGAGCAAGCGAGACAGAGCGGCAGGGAGAAGGCTCCAAGGCGCCGATACTTTAGGTATTTTTTTTTACCGTGAAAATAATGGGATAAATAATTTAAATATATATATATATAAGACTTGCTTTATAGTTAGTTATGTTAATATGAAAAGTTTCATTATCAATTGGATTATTTTTCTATCGAGAAGATTTTCTGGAATCGTGTTTTCCATATATTTATTTGAAAATGAATGCTGCAGTATTTTCAATATAACGGGGGATCATGCTAAGCCATTTGAGGTATGAAAACTCATACTGTGCAGGTGTCGGCGAACGTCAGCGGGCGCGGCAGCCCCAACATCTCGGGGCGCGAGACGCCGTCGTCGCAGGTCACGGACGGCGACGCCGTGGACGCGGCCGTGCGACGCGCGCCTCTGCACACGCCCGTGTCCCACGCGCACCACGCGGGCGGCAAGCTGCTCAAGCAGACCCGGAACGACATCGAGGACAAGTTCTGCAAGTTTGAGATCAAGGTGACTCTTAGGGTGCTGCTAAATCACCATCTGCCTAGCAGCACCATACGACACGATTCCTACCGGCTTCGAATCAGCAGCTATTGATGGCACACTTAATAATGTCTACTATTGCCAAAAAATGTGGTTAAACTACGAGTATTTAATTCACAGTTTTGAACAAGAGCGGATCCAGGTGGGGGGGGCGGGGTCATGACCCTCCCTGGCTAGGTCCAGGACCTACGTGGACCACTAATTAAAATTGTTAAACATAATGTTTTTATTTTAGTTAGTGTAGTGACAGCGGAAAAATTGAAAAATCTTTCTCTACGTTACAAAAAATCAAATCGTGGCTAAGAGCTTCAATGGTTGAAGAACGTCTAATCAGATTGGCACTTCTCTATGTCCATAAAAACGTACCCATTGCAGTAGATGAAGTGATAACGCAATTCGAGAAAAAGAAAAGAAACATTTATTTGTTATTTAAATCTAAGTAGGTATTTTTAAATACAGTACTTACATTTATTAATAAAATACCTACTTTTTACTTGTATCTAATATTATCAAAATTAAATTATTACTTCTTGTGACTTGACGACGACTATGTGACACCCCCCCCCCCCCCCCCCCCGGTGCCAAAACTGGATCCACCCTTGGCTTTGAATTACAACAACAAAAATATGGCAGTCATGAGGACTGTCGACAAACCTGAAATAACAAAACTGGAATAACTGTTCTTTTATACATATAGCTCAAGGAAAGCGTTCGGTGACGATGACGATTTTTGTTTACCCAAAAAGTGCTCAACGCGCCTAAAGAAGTTTTCACTTCAAAAACTAAAATAAACCGACTCTAAAACGTCATAATCGGAAACAAAAACTTCATACAATAGCGATCACGTCACGACGTCACTTTAGGTCACATGGCACCGCTTGATATGGACGAGAGCAAGCCGCTGTACAACGGGTAAAGCTGAGACACATGTATCAGAAAAAATACGTTAGCGAAAGCGAGAACGAGATGCACATTTTATTTAATTTTCACCTGTATTGTATTCGATTCTTTATATTCCTATAATAATTTTAGTATGTTGGTTCCTAATTTTTTTGAGTTTATTCCTGTAAAACATTGAAAGTTTTGTTTGTGTAGTGCCAGCGTCTTTTTGGTTTTGTTATTTGACGCCATCTATCGTCAAATAGCAAAACCAAAAAGACATACACAAAGACAAGTTAAAATTAGTAAAGAAAATAACTTATTTTTAACTTAATATATTAATTTTTACTTCATTGATAAGTAAGTTAAAACCGACCTCGCCTCGGCTTCTCTCTTATGAAAATTCACACTTCGCCGCTGAGCTGAATACTAGCATTTTACATGAAATAAAGACAATAATATTAGCTTACATGACTTTTAGCCCAGTAAATGTTTCAAACGATGACAACAACTCGTATGAGCTACATATTGTACGTCTTTGTTCAGAAGCTGCTGGAAGGCGACGAGACCATCAGCATAATGTCGGACACGTGGAGCACCGACGTGTTGGCGTCGGACTCGGAGACCATCGGCGACTCCTGCGACCACACGCAGGTCGCTGCCAGCCAGGGTGACTTATGTTTCATTTTGTTCTTCATTCACATTGTGATACTCTCCTATATTTGGTGGACGCAAGCGCTACTGCTGAGCATGAGGTCCTGGGTTCGATTCTCAGGTTGGGCAAAGTGTTATTTGGTTTTTCCAATAGGAATTTCTCAGTAGCAATCCGGAGTCTGGATTTATGCCCGGTTGATGGCAATAGGATCGTCCCCATTACATGGTACTTAAACATAACTGGCGAAATGCGGGTGTACTTATAGGTACATTCTACCTAAGCCTTCAGAGAAATACGGGCGTGATGTTATGTAAATCTCTCTAACTTGAACGTACTAACTCGGAACTACTAAATATAGGTAAGGCATACAAATATTGATTTGCATACGAAATTGGAATAACTCAGCAGTAGCCCCTGAGCCAATCATTATTATTTAAAAAAAAAATTGTGTGGGAAATGATCAAATAACTTCTCCCGCTCTGGGCGGAGCGGGGGCGTGTCAGACTTTTAATGATTAAAACCCACCCGTGTTACTTCAGTTGCCTTTGTGCCAGGGCCGCGGTATCCCTTTCGGACAAACCCGCGACCCTGGCAGGCATCAGTCCTAGCGGACCCCGTCAGTGCGTGCTGACATCTCCTTGAGGCGCGCGTGGAAAACTTTGCGCCGTCGAACCGGGCCTGGTCCTTACCGGACGGCGAGCTGCCCATAGCTCGCCGTCTAGGGGCGTGAGGGCGCACAGACTGCCGCTCCCTCACGCGTTCCGCCTCCTCCTTCGCGAGCCTCTGGGCCTACCATGACTTCATTTAATGTAACAGGTCGATATACACTTTTACAAATGCGACAAATCGTCGCGTTAGTAGTGAAGGGAGCTATTCCACACTAAACTGGTTCCAAGATAAAGATAAATCAAACATTCACCACTTGACTTTTTGTTCCTAGTTTCATTTAACTCCTTTCACGTCTGAATGAAAAACCAAACCTCTAGTTGAGCTATCACTTAGATCTCTTCATCACTAGAATCTCCGTCTAACGACGAGTATGGAGGTGTTCATAACTCATTTCGCTCAAAAGTGTGGCTTAGCTCTCTTCAACACTAAGGTGACGAAATATGTTCACTAGACTATGTTGTGGCCGACTTCCAGTCTAACCAGACGCAGTTGAATACCAGTATTTCACATGGACCGACTGCTTATCTGATCTCCACAACCCAGTTACTGGGTTATAAGACTGGTTGTTAGACATTCGGGCTTCTGGCGACCCGTAACAACTTTCAAAGACCTACAAATGACAGCCGGGACCAACGGCACTTTCCGAGGCACGGAGGGGACTTGGTATGTAAACATCCACGACCCAACCGCGGCAAGCATAGCTTAACCTTATCGATCGACAAGTGCGGCTGTTATTACTTAGCCACAAGCCCCTCAATCAAAATAGCTTATTGATAACAAGTACTGTCCTAGGTACAAGCACAAGCAACACCAACGCACCCGATGTTTCGGAAACTGCGAGCGAGTCTGCCTGGAGCATGGACGTGCTTGCGTCAGATAGCGACCGGAATACGGAGGTAAAAGAAAATTTCTATTCAAACCTGTGGTTTAAGAACGCTCTTTTAAAAACATATTATCTCTATTATATCTTGGATTTCAATACGAGGCTTTTGGTTACTTTGTATTAGTATGTGTATTTTGTCTATTTTTCATGTAATATGCGTCTTGTTAGTGCAGAATCCTTTGATCCTAAATACTGTTCTACACGTCGCTCAAATAGGGTTTGTTACACTGAGTCTCGTAGAACCGTAGCTGCAAGTCGTCACTACAAACACTTAAGTTCAAAAATCTACAACAAGTTAAACAAAAGCTTGCACATCTACCCATTAACCAAGAGCAAATGCAAAATGAAACTTAACTCCTGGTTAAAATCACAAAGTTACGATGAAACAGACAAAATCGTGGAAGTGTAAAATACACGTCACTCCCTTTACACACCCCAACAAAACCACACGCAACACACTTGCCACAAACACCACAAGCACCCCCAGCACATCTCATTAACACTTACCCACACACTCATTCACTCTACACTCACCACATTAACTAAACGTCAAAATTCATCCCAAATCAAATTATACTATGTCCTGTACTGTTTATTTTTAACTTATTTTTTGTTTTTATTATTAGTTATCTAAATCAACTTAATTACCTATTTTGTATGGAACGTCATTCCATTCTGTATCTGGAGAGGGGTGTTGATAGCTGCGCCACAGTTTATACTTTTGCGGCTATCATCGTTCTACTTGTTGTACTTATCTTGTGTTATTGTTCCGTAATAAACTTTTTATTATTATTATTTATTATTAGAATAAACAATTTTTCTTTCTTCTTCTTTCTATTTAATGTATATGCGAATGGTACACCACTGACTACCTGTAGTATTGTCTCTTCTTCTACTTTTGATCCATCCAAAGGTTGTCTGTAAAAGATCGCTTTTAGCGATAAACAACAAAATTCGATCTAAATAAAAGCGGCCACATTCCTCTAGATCATATTTTGTTGCTTCGTGTCTCAATATGAAAACGTTATAGAAGGTATTAGAAAATTCTAGACACACTTACCGCGGTAGCTTTTTGAGCCGTTTTTCATAATTCCTTCTCAGTCACGAGATAATATTTTTTTTAAAGAGTGGACCGTAGTATGCCCTCTTAAATGTAACAATAAAAAATAAAAAAGTTTGACTGTTGTCCATTGCTTGATGTCAGGACAAGACCACAGACAATAGATGTTGCGTAATATAACGCCTTGTGCAACACTGGTAAATGACAATAAACAAACAAAACAAAATCTAAATGCATAAATACATACATACATAAAGCATATAGATACTTATCCATATAAATATATATACATACAATAATAAACATGAAACATTAGCAAGGAACTTTAAGTTTGATTATGTAAGTTATGTATCAGGTGGACACAGACGACTGCGTGTCTGTAGCAGCGAGGTCTGACACATCATGGCCGCGACGACCATCACAGCAAGAAGATCCACCGTTCAGAAATAATAACAATCAGGTATGTTTACTTATTGCTTCCCTTCTAAATGAAGACGAGCATAAGGAAAAAAAAATGTCGCAGACTCCTGTGTTTGCCACGAATAACTAAGGCTTTGCCATTCTCTGATACGAAAGTTACCGTTAGAGCGTTTTCAGACTGTCCGATTCAATATCGTTGTCGGATCGATATCGGGGCAAGTAATATATAGGTATGAATTATGTACCTGCCTTTCAGATTGTCAGTTCCGATATCGGATCCGATACCGATATATTGGCGGCACCATTGGATGCCCGTGGGCTGTCAGACAATAAGGTTTGTATGTGTGCTGTACGTTTTCCTACATTTTCTCTGTGTGTGTGACTGAGCCGATGGCGGCAATTTCGTGCAATTTTTTTGTTTGTTTGTATACATGACATAGGCGTCATTTAAATACGTCATACTTAAATTGATGGAACTGGTGGAATTTAGACCACCATAGCATTTCTGTAGGCACACAGCCATTCGAAAATGTGCCTATTTTGTTTTTTGATGCTGTTGGTTAGGTGAATTACCAAATAATCGAATGTAGATTCATTCTTACGAAAATAATTAAAAAACTTCCAAAGTGCATTTTCCTGCTTTCTAAAAAGAGTATGAAATGCTCCCTCTGTATATCTAGCTTGCACAGTAGGATGTGTTCAATACTGTTTGCGGACAAATCTTTTTTGCGTCTCGATAAAATAGATACTTACAGCAAATAAAGTTTTCTATTATACCACCTGCCCGCAAAAAGCTATTGAGAAAATGGCCGAATCGGAACGATATTGTCGGGAATATGTGATGATACCATATGGTATCAGATATCGTATCTCGGCTACCGGCGTTCGGCACCGATATCGTATCGGACAATCTGAAGACACTCTTACCGACAAAGTCACATTAAATAAAAGTAAATGTAGGTCGACTTTTGTTATTCGATTGGTTGTAATGTTACCAATAATAGAATTTGGGGTGATTTCAAGGACACATTTGTTTCAGAACGGCAACGTGAAGCGTGCTGAAGTTAGCAGTCCTCGACACACGTCCCGACCAAACTTAACTAACAGGTAATTTGACACGAAGAATAGATGTTTTTTTTTCTAACTATACTTTTATTGTCACCATCGCTTTACAGAAACTGCAGAATTTTGACTTTAAACCTTCCACATCTAAACAATTATGGAATTTTATTCTGAAATAAAGAGTTTATTATTATTATAAAACTTACCTCTCAAAATTCAGTTGCTAAGCCATTACTATCTGTATTAACATAATCCAAAAAATAATTCCTCTCATTTCATCCCAGTTGTTGTTTTATGTTATACTAATTACAATTCTAATTTCAATGCTTTATTTTTTGCTTTTGTGGACATGATATATATTCAGATTTGTTAGTGTAGTTGTAATAACAACCATTTCATTTGGTTTAAATAGGTTTTTATTTTTATTTAATTTTTATATTTTATATAGATACTTTTCTATTTTGTGAATATGAGAACGTTGCAGGCCTAGTAGACTGTAGATTTGATGACCATTTTCTATTTTTGTTAGGTACAACGTACTTGTTGTACTGTCCTCCCATACCTATAAACACTTTTATTTGAATATATTGTAAAAGCCAATTATTTTTTAAAGAGTAACAGTGGAGTTTCTTGAACCGTACACTTAGCTTCTGCCGTTCCATAAGTTCCCATGTAGGTTTATGTTATACTCGTAGAGGTATGAGGAACAGGATGTAAAGTTTACTCTTCCTCCATAGAAAAGGGGGGATCTTCCGACAAGACGGGTGATGTATCTAGGGCAACTGCCCGACGGTTGATGTCGGGATGTTGTATATAGGGTGTGATATCTATTCAAACACGAAATATTTTAAGAGATACACCTATAGGTGATAAAGAAGCCATGGAAACGATTTTTTGAAATCTAAGAAAAATATTTAAAAAAATAAATAATTAAAATTACTTGATATGATGTTTAATTATTAAAATAAGTAAGTAAAGGTTTTTTTGCAAAATGTTTCAAGCAATTTTAAAATTATAATAATTATTATGTAAAAATATAAAACACACAGAAAATAAAAAAATCGCCGCTATAGATTTTTTACCACCTATAGATGTTTCTCTTAAAATATTTCGTGAATGAATATATACAGAGGTATGAGGAACAGGGTGTAAAGTTCACTCATAGTCTATAGTAAAGGGAGGATCCTCCGATCAGACGGGTATTGTGTCTGGTGGGCAACTGCCCAACGGTTGATGTCGGGATGTTGTATATAAGCTAGTCGCGCGGTAAACTCTGATAGCGCGATGCAGGATTTGTGACGTCAGGTCTTTGATGCGTAGTTCACATGTGGCGTTGTAGATGCCGCCACAATACTGATCCTGTTTCCCTTCCGCGCAGGTCAGGTGGCGGCTACCTGACGGCCACGGCCGCGCTGTGTCGCGGCGGAGAGTTGGACCTGCCGCACGCGCCGCCCAATCATCCACAGTATAACATCGAGAACAGGAAGAGCATACTTGTTAATGGATATCCGGTAAGTGTCGTAGCTTCTAGCGATCGCTTTTAGCTATAAGACCGCCCATTGTGATACCCTATGTAACAGTTCTGGTTAAAGACATTTAATTGAATTGAGTTCGTGGAGTTTCTTGCCCGTTCTTCTCCATAGGAAACTACTACGCTTTGGAATGGGCAACTAGCTTCATCTTTCTGACTGACAGACCCCTTGACAATTCAAAAGTGCCTGTAATTGATTTATTTGAAATAAATGCTTTGACTTTGAGTTTGAATTCTCAAAAAGAAATTTACATTTCACTTACATGAGAACAAATTTGTACTTAGAATACAAAAACTAATCATACTTAGTCCTTCGACACTTGGATTCACAATAAAACTGACGTATTTGACTATTTATTAACAACAAAACAAAATTATAGTAACCCAAATAATTAGTATTACTAATTATTTAGGTTCGCGGTTACTCCCAAGAATCTAACACTATGGGTAGCAGATGCAGTTCTACATTTGTATCTGTAATTTTTATAGTGTACATAATAAAGAGTATTCTATCTATCTATCTATCTATCTATCTTCTCAAAAATATGGGTAGAATGTAGTCATATCTGGTCTTCGATCATGAATACACTCGTCTAGATTCAGGGTAAGCGCCTCAAAAACTTCCACCTTATGTTGCGCGATCAAAAACAGCATAATGGGATACAGGCCCACAGGACACACACAGGGAGTGGGCTGTAATCTACCACGCAGGCCTAGTGCGGGTTGGTAGATTTCACATGTCTTCGAATTTTTGGTTCTAGGATATGCCGGTTTCCTCACGATGTTTTCCTTCACTGTTTGGAGAGCAGTGATGATGAAATTATTTACACAAAGTAAAGCACCTGCTTGGGTTCGAACCCATGACCTACATCTCGTAATTCTGGTCCGTTACTTTGGACAGCCACTGCTCGATCAAAAACAGAATGAATAACTTGAAATTTCCAAAATAAATTTTGAACTCAACTGCTTCGATTGTAAGTTTCATTTTTGTATATTATTGTACTTATTTCAAAATTACTTTATTATCAAGCTTTAAGCGGATTAGTTTTTACATTTTGTCGCGTTAGTAGTGAAGGGAGCTATTCCACACTAAACTGGTTCCAAGATAAAGATAAATCAAAAATTCGCCTCTTGATTTTTTGTTCCTAGTTTCATTTAACTCCTTTCACGTCTGAATGAAAAACCAAACCTCTAGTTGAGCTATCACTTAGATCTCTTCACCACTAGAATCTCCGTCTAACGACGAGTATGGTGGTGTTCATAACTCATTCGGTCAAAAGTGTGGCTAAGCTCTCTTCACCACTAAGGTGACGATTTTCTCCATTGGCAGACAGTCCAAAACATTAATATATCGTAAACATATTTCACATTATGTTCGATTATTAAGGTTGATAATAAGCTGAAGATAATTAAAAAAAAAAAAACTTTTTTTTTTAATCTATACAAATGAACAAAATTGAAGTGTCTGTTTGTAATTAAAAAAGAACAGCTTATTACTAAATGTATATAAAAGTATAAACGGTACAAATAACAAAAAACTAATTTATAAAAATAATAAAACTGTTTGACTCTGAGTCTGACTTGAGTCAGTCTGTTTGTTCCGGTTGATCTCCGAAACGGCTGGACCAATTTTTAGGGGACTTTCACTGGCAGATAGCTGATGTTACTTCATGGGTATCAGATAGTTAAGAATGTAAATGTCCAGTACATTGTTTTTTTAAACGTTGCCCCACACTAGGAATTTCTCCTGTATTGCGGGTGCGTTTACAAACATTTAACCTCACATACACTAACAGCCAGACCAGGAACAACTATTTGTAGGTCATACAAATATTTTTTCCGTGCGGGAATCGATCCCGCGACACGCAGCGCAGCAGTCAATCGCTTAACCACTGCGCCAACCGTGCCGTATCTATCAATCGCGGCCAGTTGAACAATGCGTTTTTGTTCGTGATACTGTATTGAGTGTATTCTTGATCGAAGTATTTGGGCAGACAAGGATTCTTAGAACGATTCTTTTCGTGTCTGTGTGAGATAGCAAGTACCTATTCAGTGAAACTTGGCAAGACACCGTTTTTTGGTGAATACTAGTCAATAGGGATGTTGACAAAAAAAAATGTTTTGTCCGTCATGTAGATTATAAAAAAATATTGGACACGTATTTTTTCTTTTTTTACGTAATCAAAACATTACGGCGATACATTGACTTCAAATGTGGCATGACGTCACTGCTCGCTAGATTTTATACGTAGCTGTGACGTAACGAGCCCCCACTCCCCAAGTTTAATGTGTTTTGTCTAAGTAATTTTTTTATTAATATGATAAAGCAAAAAATATGTGTCTAATATTTTTTTATTATCTGATTGACGGACTAAACAGTTTTTTTTTTTTTACCCAGGACACATTCCTATTATTGAGACCATAACCGTGAGTTTAATGATAGATAAATACTTTATTCCTCCATTTGTCATCTTGTAGGTTCGTGTCACAAATCCTGGTATTCAGGAGCAAAACACCAAGAGTTCCGGTCAAAATGTAATTATGTTAATTTAGTCAAACATCTACAAAATTCAATTATTTATTGGTTGGGGATCACGATTACTTCAAACAAGAGTTCGTAATGGTTTGGCGGAGATTAATAAACGTTACTTATCTACCTATAGTAACGTTTATCAGTCTCGGCCTTAGGATGTAAGTAATGGTTGGTATGTTTGCAGGTGATGACGTGTTACGCGACGTCAGCGCCAGAGAGCCCGAGCACGTCAACTCCCGCGCCGCTGCCTAGTGATGTGTTTGATTACGTGCCGCAGAACAAGTGAGTTACTACTCTTTTTCTACTACGCAATGCAGATAAAAAGACGTTCATGATGTCACCATTTGACAGATTCAGTCGGCAGCACAAATCAAGCTAAAGCCCACGTACGCTCGGGCGCTTTTTTAGCGCCTAAACTATTTTCAACTTTCAGCGTTGAACCGAGCGCGTGCCTAGACTGGCGGGTAAAAATATAATTTTGCCTTTTTTTGCGTTTGGAGATATTGTTATTTTAACCTGTTTTTATCGCAATATTTTTTGCCATGCAATTAACTAGTATGTGCTGGACGTAAATTGGTTCAATTTATGAAAAAATAATGGACTTGCTTTATTTCAAAATAAAAAAAACAGGTTACATTTACCTAACATAACTTTTCTCTCAGCGATGGCGCCCAAACGGAATCAACACTCGACGCGAACAGCCAATCAGACGCAACCAGCCAGTGGGTGGACGACAGCTTTCCCGCCCCGCACCACTCCCCCGACCGACCCTACCCCTCCACCTCCAAATACGACCTCCCATCCACTTCCAAACCTTACGACGATAACGACATGGATCGATCACTAAATTCAAGCGAGAGCTCATTCAACGCGTACGGCGGACGATTCGATTCAGGAATCGATGCAGAACAAGCCGAATCGAGATCGACAATAACCGATTTAATGACTCGAATGAGTTCGGCCACAATCTCCACATCTGCCAATTTGGTGAACAATTTAACATCTCGAATAGTAAAGTCTGAAATTCGAACGAGTATTGTATCTATTTCCTCGTCTAAAATCGAGAAGAAGAGGGAAGGGACGAGTAATATGTCGCTCAGTACGTTATCAGTTAATAGTGCAGAGACTTCGGTGTCTGATAAGAGTTCGTCACAAGACGTCAACTCTGAGATCGTGACGGAAAGGCGCGTCAGTCCACCGCCCGTGAAGAATGTGTCGACGGGCGCTATACCGAAGAGTATCAGCTTTGATGCTACAGCTGAGAAGTCGCAGAGGTGAGATGACACTTAAAAATTATAATTTAAAAATACTTGACACGTATTTTTTGCTTTATCATATTAATAAAAAATTACTTACAATTAGATAAAACACATTAAACTTGGGGAGTGGGGGCTCGTTACGTCACAGCTACGTATAAAATCTAGCGAGCAGTGACGACATGCCACATTTGAAGTCAATGTATTGCCGTAATGTTTTGATTACGTAAAAAAAGAAAAAATACGTGTCCAATATTTTTTAATAATCTACATGACAGGCAAAAAAATATTTTTTTAGTCATCATCCCTATTGTTGATCAAGCTGCTAATGTTGCTTTTATTTTGCTCAGGAGACGTATCGGGGAAGATGGTCTAGTAGGCAACCTAGACGAGCTAAAGAACAATGTAAAGCGTTCAGGAGGCAACCTGCTGCATAAGATCAAGATGTTCAGACAGAAGGGACGATCACATACACATCATAATGGTAAGTACTACATCATTACGCTTTTTCGTATAGTCATACTCATATACTGCCAAAGAAAATGAAAAGACACTCAAGAGGCTTGTGGCTAACTAATAATAGCCGCATGGGTCGATCGATCAGGTTAAGCTACGCTTGCCGCGGTTGTTCCGTGGATGGGTGACCATCTTTACATACCAAGACCATTCCGTGCCTCGGAAATCACGTTAAGACGTTGGTCTCGGCTGTCGTTCGTGGATCTTTGACAGTCGTTACGGGTCGTCAGAAGCCTGAAAAGTCTGACAACCCAGTCTTATCAAGGGGTATCGTATTACCCAGTAACTGGGTTGTGGAGGTCAGATAGGCAGTCGCTCCATGTAAAATACTGGTATTCAGCTGCATTTAGTTAGACTGGAAGCCGACCCCAACATACTTGAGAAAAAGGCAGATAAAAAAAAAAAAACATTTTCTCAAACATGCATGGAAATATTGTCGAACAAACGGACAAAGAAAATAAAATACATTGCAGGCGCGTTTTTTGAATTTGGAACATTACAACGCTCCAGCAATGTTTTATTTCCCTGCATTCTTTTGTGAAAAGCATTATATATGCCTCGGCGGAAATGGCAATTGCCTGTCTCGTATTAGTGAAGTCCTCGCCTACGGCTCGGCCTTCATACTCATACTCGACCTGCAATTGCCTATTTCCCGGCCTTTGCAATAATTTACTATTATTTCATGCATCGCAATAACAACCTTAAGAATAACAAATGTATACGTATAAAGAGAAGAAAAAAAAACTAATATAAACATTTAAGATCTCATGTCGTGCGTAGAAATATAGTTGGTACAGAGTAATTCACACTGACCTCCGTACTAGTAGAAACTGTATCACGGTAGGTCAGTAAAGATGATGATGACACTCAAGCGGATAATATAATCTGCGCTAATTTATTATCTTTTCGCTCTGCCTCTGTTTATAAGAACGGGAGACCGTTCTTATAACTGTAGCATAGAAGATGCGTGGGCGGTGGCAGTCTTTTCAGGCCTCTAACAACCTCGTAACTGACACGAAGACGGTGTTCACGTTTGTGTGCCATCGATTTAGAATACCCTAGATACACTATCACCTACAAATCAAAGTCGCAAAAGTGTCCCATCGCTAAGTTACAAGTGTGTGCGTCTACTAAGGCAAATCTAAAACAGATAATGTACTTAAGAACATTTCAATTTTCCTTACATACAACCTTATGTGCATGGAATTAAGGTGTGGTTTCGAGTGCGCGCGATGGGCGGTTATGACATTTCAAAATTAGACCATCGCGCAAGTCGTAAAATTTTATTGCTCTCAGCTGTAGGTAAGATAATTTTAAACGATACTATTCCTTAAGCAAATGCTTATTAAGTCAAATTCAGTTTACGCCCCGTGACAATCGTAAAAAAATATTGCTTTGGAACAGAAGGATAATGGAGTGGTCTTGAAATTTTACTCAGTACTATGTGCTTAAATAAAACAGGTTGAGGTGGTTAAAATTAACTTATTTTATTTATTAAGACAATTTAAAAAGATTGATAGATAATGGTGCCGATTCTCTTGTCACAAAATTCTCTAAACTAAGACTAAAAATCACCAAAATTTAGGTTATTCCTGTCAAACGACTATTTCCTATTCTGAAATTGACTAAAGTGACACAACTTAACTATAATTTAGTTTGACAGCTCTAAGATATAAAAAAGATTGTTTATGTCTAAGATGGTACTGAGTTTTTAAATAGAGTGAAAATGGCAATTTTACTATTCTGAATTTGACGTTTTTTAACTAAAATTTAGATTTTCTAACTAAATCTGATATTATTATTTATATTATTATTTTTTATATCTAAGTGTTTTATATTTCTACATAATTATTATAATTTTAAAATTGCTTGAGACATTTTGCGAAAAAATCCTTTATTTACTTATTCTATGAATGACCCGCCTCGACGCGGTGACGCCGAACGGTGCGGTGGGGTAGCAGCACTAGCGCGGTGAATTTTGATAATCGTATCAAGTATTTTTTTTTTTAAATAATATACTCAGAATAAAAAAAAAATCATTTCCATGGCTTCTTTACCACCTATATGTGTATCACTTAAAATATTTCGTGTTTATCCCAATATTTATTTTTTTCTTTTCTTTTGCTTATATCTCCAAAATGGTGCGTCCTATCGCAAAAATAATGAAAATTTCGACCCCCTTTTATAAGCCCTTAAACCGCTATTACTCTACATGTAGGTAATATTTTTTTTTATTTTCCACACAAAAAGTGAAAAATTCTATAAAAAACACGTCGTGGACTCGCGGCTGCCCCCCAATGCGCGTCTCCGGCTCTAAAAAAATCATAGGCAAACAAGTACAACGTTGCGAAGCCATAAAAAATAAATACCACGTGGAGTCACGATTGTCAAATTCGATTTAGTTGAGTCAAACTTATTTTTAAATTTAGAGAATTTTGTTTGCAGAATAGCTTTAAGATTCTCATAGCCAAAAGTAAGGAATTTTAGTGATAGTTTAGTTCGGTGTACAAGAGAATCGGCACCATTAACTCAGCACATTTACTCAGTAGTCACAATATTTTATGTAAAAACTTACTGCAATACATGGAATAACCGCTTTCTTTACTTTCCGAAAGCCTTTCTTCGTATAATACATGTCATTTTCTGAGAAGTGACAAGAGCGAACCACACTATTCTTTTTTTTATAGAATCATTTGGCTTAAAAAAATCTTCACTCCTCTCATTAGCTATAATTTTTCGCCATTTTTCCCTTTCAATTAATAATAACTACAATATAAAAAACACCAATCACCATTCAAATAAATTTTGCTCATCTCCGGACAGGCTATAGTTATTCTATGTTAATTCCATATTATTGACATACCGCAGAAAGAAAAAAAAATAAGCGACTCTATTCATTTAATATTTGACTATGTTCCACTTTATACATCTTCCATCTCCTTTCCACTTAATACAAGTGCTGCGCGAGGGAAAAAGCCAACTGCGTAGCGTCAAATGAAGAGACGTATTGAAATAAATTTAAAAAAATATGTTTTTAATGAGTTTGAAGGCGTATTTTGCCACAAATTCACTACATTATAAAACTATTATCTAGTACTTTCCGAAAATACGATATGCCATTCCTTTTCAACGTGGTTAAAGTATTATTTTTGCACTTTTTTACGGAGCACTTTGGCGTGTTCACCCGACAACGAAGCGCGCGTTACTGAGAGCGCAACTGTGCTTAGAAGTAATTTAAGCACAGTTTTATCGAGACACATTTCAAGCGTTGACGGTGTATCTAGGGTATTCTAAATCTATGTTGTGTGCACGTACTCACGTGCTATGGAGGCCATACACGTTAGGGTATGCATGATGGTTTTAGCCTAGCATGCTGTTAGGTTAGTTAGTAGCTATAGCTATATATATAGTTGCGCGACCTGCGTGTCGAGCGCGTACGCCTCATAGGCCAGTGCAAATAAACAGCTTGTTAACGAAGGCCGTGTCTTATTTAACACATGCTTAACCGACAGGCAAACCCTATGGCCTCCATTAGCTATACTATACTCCATTTATTATAACATTAGACAAATAACTGTTCTCACCCTTTCGTTATTTTGATGTAAACGTTTAATAAACTCCGTTATTTCACGATAAATACAAAGTACTGTAATCTATTTACCATTTACATAAAAAAAATAACTCTAAAGTGCAGTAATTTCAACAATATTACACAATAACTGTCGTTATTTAGCCGTTATTTGTCTAATGCTATACTAAATGGAGTATAGTTAAATGTTTTTCTTATTGATCGAACTGTGAGAACTCACTGAAGAAGTCTTTCTTTGATCTTATATCCGGGCTACTTATAGCTCCCATTACTCAAATATATAAAAAAAACGAAACAGTCTTTGAGGACTGCCGATAGAAGTGAAACCTAAGTAACTTGTGAATTGTATCGTCGAGCTATTACATTATAAATTTCGAATTGTTTTTGGTTTATAGTGTTTATAATCAAGGATTAAAGTTGAATATAGCTCATGGAAAGCGTTCGGCGACGATGACGCGAGTTCCATGATTTTTGTTCACCCAAAAAGTTCTCAACGCGCCTAAAGAAGTTTTCACTTCAAAAACTGGCCAACTGCGTGTTGGACCTGCACAATGAAGGGTTCCGTAGTTGGGATGAATTTATCCCAAGCGCAAACTTAACATTGTAGTTGAAAAACATGTTCTTCATTACATTCCAACTGCAAATGTAAGTTTGTACGCACAATATTGGGAGATTTACCATGTTATTTTAAGACCATAAACTTCTTTTAGGTTTTCCTGTAATCTATAAGTATAGAACTATTTTCTGTATGTTTTAGAAAATGTTAAGCTCAGTATTTTCGGAGATAAGGGGGTAAAATTTTCATTTATTTTCGTAAACAACTTTATCATTATTAAAAAAATATTTTTGATATTTTAGCCTCTTCATTTGATATGTCACACGGTACAGAGTGCAAAACATTTTTTTATTTTCTTATTTGTCTCCCAAAAGCAACCCCCATATTAAAAATCAATTTATTAACGTAACACCTGTGTTTGGGTAACAGAAATTGATATTTTTACTAAATTCCAACTTAATTAGTGCATTAGATTCGGAGCAAATTGGCTGTGACAGACGGACAGACAGACACACAAGTGATCCTAATTCGGACATACGGAACCCTAAAACACTAAAGTCTTTTCTGTTCCATCAGACGTGAAACTGCCCGAAGAAGAGAACCGCAGCGACGACGGCAGCCGGCCCGAGCTGCCGGCCGGCGAGACTTCCGAGGAGATCCTCGCCAAGTACCGCCGCAAGTGCTCCACAGAGTCCAGCGGGTCCAAGCACAAGCGCACGCAGAGAAGGGTGTCCGATGTGCCCGATACTGAGTTGGACAGGTAAACATTTTGTTTCTATAGCATCGTATTACTCGTATCTTAGTAGATTGGATTTCGATACAAAAATGGGCAACATATTTCTGACTCAATGAAATCAAAAGTCATTTATTCAAATTAGGCAGAGAATCGGCACTTTTCGAACGTCAAAATTACATAAGACAGTCCCCCAAAACGACCGGCATTCACCACTTCCTAGAGCTTTAGCTGGAAAGAAGAAGCGACCCAACAAACTCCCAGCAGACAGACTCCTTGACTGTTGAAAAATGCCTGTAAATAGTGAAATAAATGCTTTGACTTATACCTTTTCATTGAAGATCGGATATTCAGATGCATATTTACCAAAAGTGAATTTTTGCTATGAAAGTAGGGAAGCGGCTTCTTAAAATATATTTTTTGTAAAAAAAAAGAACCCAGTATGCCAGGAACTCCGGGACCGCATAACTAGTCGGGTGTATAGTATGGAAGCGACTATAAAGACCCCGGGATTCTTAGATTGTAGGTATAACTATTCAGATGCATATTTATTTAAAATCAATGTTTAACCCCCGATGCAAATATGTGTATGTAGGTGTAAAGGAAAGGGTCGTGTGTGTTAGTTAAAATAAAAAATCTTTTTTTTAAATCAAATTAAGTACTATATCCTAATTGGGCGTAAATATGTATTACCTCGACTACATAGGTAGGTAGATATGCATCCGATTCTACAAGTCAGAAAAAAACACAAACTTTGTCGATTCCGGAATTTCGGGATTTTTACGATCGATACAAATGTGCATTCCATATAAGCCATCACATCTCAACTTTAGGTGAATATGCATCCGAATATCCGATCTCTACTTATCATAGCAATGATATAATCATCCGTCTTTAAAACCCCACTGCTGGATATTATCCCACTCCAGTTGCACATCACTGTGCTTGATTCTCAGCCCCTGTCATCAATCTCTGACCAGCCACCACTTGGGCTTATTATGTTGAATACAAATGATCACGATTAAATAAAGTACTTGACCTTAAACAGTAATTTCTTATACCAATATTTTGTTTTTACTAGATGTGAAGGTGTAGTAGATCTCAACGATCCGGAGGTGTTCAACAGCATGAAGCGCAAGTTACGAGTAGTGTTGTCCAACCCTGATCTGCATTGCGCTGAGTATGTGCCTAATGTAAGTGTTTTGCACAATTTAATTATTTTTTTAGGATAAACTTAATATTAAAATGTATTATATGACGGAGAATGTACACACGGCTACTAAAATATCAAGCAAAGAAAAAAAAAAGAAAGAAAAAACGTTTATTTGCGGTAAACATGACGCAAAAAAAAAAGAACAAAACAAAAACTATAATATTAAAAAAAGGCCGTGATAACGTCGACCGGTGCAGCATACAATGAGATAAAAAATAAAACAAATTATATATATATATTGCTAAATGTTTTTATAAAAATAATATTTTAAATGGCAATTCCATTCCGTATCAATTTCCAGTTTAAGCTGACCTCGCATTCTATAGGATTTCCGTAGAATGAGAGGTCAGCTTATACTGAAAATGTATAGTTTTATATGTAGCCTTGTCTCGTTATCTCGTCTCACTCGTTATCGTATTATATAAACTACTGTGGGAGTACTATGGGAAGTGTTGGTTATTGCTCAAAAGAAAAACCGTTTGAAATTCAAATCAAATTATAATTTACAATCAAATTAATAACACTAAAATCGCGACAATCTAAGAAGTTGGATTTGACAGCTATAAAAATACTTTATGTAGGGATGGGGAAAAAAAAATCGGTAATAAACGATTCTCGAGTCATAACGATATATCATACTTAGAGTTTGTAATCGACAATTTATCTACATTGCTTAAAACCGATTCTCGTAGAATATCGTTATAATACACGTACGAGTTTGTAATTTTTAACAGTTATTACCTAGATTCTAACAAGTTTATATTGTTTCTTTTTTTTTGTTATTGTTGTTGTTTTTTTGTTTTTGTTGTTTGAAATTTAAATTGGAAATTTGGTGCTAACGAATGATACTCATTGCTACAGTGTATGGATAACATAGTAATTAATTAGGATTAGGTATGAATTTGATTTTTCGATTTCTTACATAGACGTTCATACAAAGTTATCGGGGCATGTAGAATGAAAAGCCAATCCGACTTCTTAGATTATTGCGATTACTAGCTTTTGCCCGCGGCTCCGCCCGCGTGGATGTCGGTTATCGCGTAAAAAAGTAGCCTATGTCCTTCTCCATATCCCAGACTATATCTCTTGCCAAATTTCATGACGATCGGTTCAGCGGTTTAGGCGTGAAAACGTAACATACAGACAGACAGAATTACTTTCACATTTATAATATTAGTATGGATAGTAATTCACACACTGTAGGGACACGACACAACTATACGGAACGCACGACACTGTCCCGATTAGTGAAATTAGTGACTAACGTATTTTTGACATGTTGTATATAGGCTTATTTTATGCCGTTTTTGGGAATATTGGGAATTTTCAAAAATTATACAGGTTGATATTTTTAGGTTGGGTACATCCTGTTTTTTTTTTTTTTTTTTTTTTTTTTACTTTAGCTCATGGTTTGTTTTAGTTTTTTTCTCTATGAGCTGTAGTTTAGAACTTACCCAAAGTGGCTAGAAAAAAAGTTTGTAATACTTTTGGGATGTATTATTTTTTAATGTTAATTTGACCAGTCTCTCGTGACTTCATTCATAGAACCATTTTTGATGTAAATTGTCGCTATGTAAAATAAAACAATTCGTGGGTTTTTTTTTTAACTGGATGCTGAACAAAGGCTTTGGTTTACAAATTATTATCATTTCTATCCAGCGTTGCACCAGCACATCGCTCGTCGAATGGGTCCGCGCAGCCGGCGCTAGCGCAAGCGGCGAGAGCGGAGCAGCGCACGCGTCGGAGCTGGCGCGGGCGCTGGGCCACAGCGCAGGGCTAGCGGCCAGGCTAGCGGCTGCGCTGCGAGCGGACCTGGCAGCCCGGCGGCCCTACGCGGCCTACCTGGCCAGCTGCCGGGCCGCGCTCGCGCACACTGACCATGCGCTTACCAAGTACGTATAAACTAGTCACCGGCCACAGCGCAGGGCTAGCGGCCAGGCTAGCGGCTGCGCTGCGGGCGGACTTGATGTGCTACACTGCACTGCACCATACTACAATTCTTGCATGTAATTTATTTTCATTTCTTTGTTTATAAAAACTAACGTAACTCTCACTTGTTCAGACAAATCAAGCTAGTCCGTGAGGAATGCTACTGGTGCTGCCGCGCGGCTGCGGCTGCCCGAGTCCTGGATCAGCTGGAGCGAGGCAGCGCACTGCGCAGGCTGGCGAGGCATCACCACGCGCACAACAAACACGCCATGCATAACGGTATGATATGATATAATAGTATCATTTATGTGCATTCCGCATTAAAATACCGTTCACAATACAATATTGCATATTAAAAAAAAATATCTGCTCAAGTTACCCATGTTTATTTTATCAATGTCGAAGGTGTACCATAATGCGATGTCAGCCACGCAGCGGATTCACTAAAGATGATCTTCAGTTACATTCGATTAGATATTCAGTCTTCGGATTAACCACCATCTATCTATCTATCTATCTATCATTAATAAAATACAGCATCATTAATACAATAATTCTCGCAAAACTTTAAGAGCCCTCTGAACGTGGGCCCGAGTACGAAACCGCGCGTGGTACAGTAGAGTGCACAATCATTAATGTAAGATTTGAAACATTTTTATAGTACATATATTATATGCCTATCTACAGCATTAATTTGTTCATCACAAAAATAACTAGCTATTAATATACTTTTAGGTACTTTCTACGTGCAGTACAATATGTTAGACCAAACATATTAAGCAATGTTGGGCGTTAATCAATAAATTTTTCAATCAACTCGGTAATTGACTAAAAAAGTAATTGCAATTAAATTAATTGAATAGCGGTAGCTGAAGTCGGCAAACTATCTACATACCGCCTATCCATAAGAGACGCAATTAAATTAATTGTAATTAACTTTTGCAATTGTTCTATGAAGCAATTAAAAATAACAATTAATTTACTTACCTGTAACAAAATCAATTAAAGTACTTATGTGACAATGACAATCACAAATCTGCCGAAGAGTCATATATAAGGTGACCGACAGTATGTTCGAAAAGAGAGTCGTGTTAAAATGCAATCTAAACTATTATAAACAATTATATCAGGTTTCATTAGAATCATTGATGATTATTAATATCAGTATTTTATTTGTAACTAACATGCGTATTTCAGAATTTTACTTACACTTTTGGTTATGATACCACCAGGCTCGTACTGTTTAATTGTTAGTGTTTATTTCAATTCAAAAACAACAGAAAATTAACCAATTGTTAATCTTTAATTGTTGTTACAATTAAAATTTTCCCAACACTGATATTAAGTTAATTAAAAACGTTAATATAAAACTTGTGCATTTATTTATAATGAAGCTATAACTCCTTGCATGTAATAATAATAATAATAATCTCTGACTTGCCTTTATTGGCCGGCTGGAGTGAGCACTGACGAGGAACTGAGCTCCCACCTCATTCTTGCCTTTATTGGCCGGCTTGAGTGGAGATTTGCAAGAGCAAACGTGCTCGGAGGAAGGAAGTATTCCAGTAAGTGCTTGTAGGGATCTTGACCATCTTCCGGGCTCTGGGATTGTTTTGAGAGCCGTGGAATACCTCTCCACTCCTCGAGCACCTCAGGATATGTTGCCCCCTTGTCGCTACGTCACTATGTGCTAGCGACCGTTTCCGGGGGCCCATTAATGAGTTTGCAAGTCACCCCCTGCCATTTTATCCGTGTACAATAAAACATTGATCAGGGCATAGTCCTTCCATAGTTTTAGGTAACCAGTCCATTTTAACCACCCAAACCCATAGTCCAATATATTTGTTTCCATATCCTACAATAGTCCTACACCAACCGGGGGTTGTCCTTGGGTGCACTTGCATAGTGCGTACAGGCATAATCGTCGGTTGGTGCCTCATTCCATTTAAAATTGTCTAAAGGGCCTCTGCGAGTTGGCTTCGGCCCCTCGTACGCCTTCCAAAGGTCCGGGACCCCAGGGTCCCGAGATATATAAAGGTATATAAAATAATAATAATAATAGAAGATAGGAGATCTTCATCTCACGATGAAGAAATATTGATTTAATCTAAATCGAAATCTTGAGCCCCTGTCTCTGAACTGTTCATTTTCACTTACGTGAATCACAAATATTTACAATAACAGAAACAAACAAAAATAACGAAAACAAGTAACAAAAATTTACAGCAACAATGAAATTTTATTGATGCACTCTACTATACTTACTCCTCGGACACATAAAGTATGCTTACTGTGCAGCCACTCGCATGCAACTTCCGAGAGCTCTTAAAGTTTTGCGCGTACTGTAAATTATTACTGTCTCTGAGGTCATTATTTTAAATTGAAAACATCCTTTTCGGCAGTCTTTTTAGACAGCCATAAGCAGAGATCGGATGCATATTTACCCAAAGTTAATTTTTGACTATGAAATTATGGAAGCGGCTTCTTAATTTTTAAATATTTTTTTTTGTTCATATAAATCCCGGGTTTCCAGAAAATCCGCGATTTTTTTATTTTTTTTTCCTTTTTTAATAAGAACTGACGTTCTTAATAATTTATTACAATCTGGCCTAATAGACTATTATGCAATTTAACTGTTAACTTATTATTTTACGTGATAGATTACATAACTAAGAATAGTGTCAATTTGCACTTTTACATAGCACTTTCTTAGAGTCTGATAATTAATAAAAACACTGTTCACGTGTTACATGTATAGCACAGCATTGTTACTATTATGCATTCACTTAACTCAAAAGATTTAGTTCTCTTTAGCCTACGCACTATGTCCGAGTTGTCTAGCAGCTGAATTGCCTCGACATTCACATGTCGGTGTAGTCTGTGTTTGTGGGCTTCAGCAAATTTTCGGGTGATGGTGGTGACGAGTTCCATTTTAAGGTCACGGTGGAGGTCATCATTTCTAATGTACCATGGTGCATTAACAACATCCCTGAGTACTTTATTTTGAATTGTTGGATTATTTTAACATTGCTTCGTTTAGTACAGCCACGAATGCATAACTAATCGGATACATGGTATGGAAAAGACTTCTTAAATAATGTGGTATTATTTAACTTTACAACATTAGCTAGCTAGCATTCGATTATATTGTCAAAAAGTACAAAATTTATCAATTCCGGAATCTCGAGATTTTTATGATCAATACAAAAGTTCATTCCATAATAGCCAACACCTCAACCTTAGTTAAATATGCATCCGATTATCCGATCTGTAATCATTTGGAAATAAATTAACTTTATTTTCATTGAACAGGTGGAGAACTGATGGATGAGAAAGCAACAAGACTGACTGCCAGCATAAAGGCGATTACAGCTGAAGTGAAGGCAGACCCTTCGTGGGAAGGTGAGTGCATTTAAATAGATATTTTAAACAAGTTTTTGTGTTATGGAAGCGCTGTAACCCCGCGTTTACAACAAGGTATAAAACATGTATTCAAAACAAGTTCTAACGACTACCTGTATACAAAACTTGTTGAAAACTAGTAAGAAATCTCAAATCTATATATATAAAACAAAGTCGTGTTAGTTACACTATTTATAACTCAAGAATGGCTGTAGCAATTTTTATGATTTTTGAGTTTTCGGATTTGTCTTTGTCCGGAATAGGATAATAAGTATTAAAAACATTGGAAAATTGACGAACAATATAAAATAAGAGAAAAAACATTTTCCCATACAAAATGTTCACTGGTTTCGTAACTGTCAAACATTTAATGTTCATCCCGTCGATGCGGTAAAGTCTCCCCTCCAATTAAAGACGGTATTTAAGTAAAGGTTTCGAATCGACAAAATATAACGTAATATTCGGATAATGGCGTATTTTAGATTTAAAAAATTTAGAATAATGTCAGTAATAAAAAAGGATTGACATAATATATTGGTTGTCAAATATTTATGCGTGCGTTCAGATTAAAAAGGATTATTAAACGTAAACTAAGATTTTTTTTTATACGTTCAGTAGTTCAGCAAGGAGTTGTTAAATTCAAACAAACCATACGTCATAATTTCAATATTGTATACGCCAGGGACGGTTTTAGGTAGGGTAGGTTAGGGTAGAGTAGGCAGGTAAGGTAGGGAAGAGTAGTTAGGTAGGTAGGTGGGGTAGGGTAGGTAGGGTAAGGTAGGTTGGTAAATAGGAAGGGTAGGGTAGATAAAGTAGGAAGGGTAGGTAGGTAAGGTAAGTAGGGTAGATAGTGCTACCCGTGCGAAGCCGGGCCGGATAAAGCTTGTTGGTGAATAAAATGCATTGTTAACAAGAGATGTCTAAAACAACGTCAATATTTGAATGATACATGTTTTATACAGATATGCTTTTGACAATTAAAACTGGTATTACAACTTCTAGATTTGTTTATTTATGGCTGTAAACGCGGGGTAAGGGGTTGCAGCCGCTGATAAAGGGTTATACAGTGCTTATTGAAATTTTATCGTAGTTAAGGAACCAAATGTGATATTTCATACCAAAAACGGCAACAAGACAAACAAAATATTCGCCGAAGTCAGTTATATAAGATTTTTTAGAAAGGTTCACTTTATGTTAATGTAAGTGAGGCGTATTTTTAATTAATATTGTTACAGGTGCCACGCCGACCTTACTGGAGAGTGCAGAGGTGACAGTGGAACGCGCGGCGTTCGCGAGACTGTACCTGCACGTACTGTTCCCCAACGGAGATGGAGACATTGCTCGAGACCAGTGAGTCAAAAAATACTTATTCCTTGACAGAAAACTTAAGTATATCGTTGGTAATTTCCTGCGAAGTTATCATATGGTCATCAGAAATGGAGTAATTTGAAAGCGGAGTTTTTATTTAATAACCGTCTAAAGTATAAAGTGTCCTCAAAATCGTTTCATATTGCGTATGTTACTTATTGAATATTTCCTGTTTTGTGACTTTTGATTCTATTGAACAGGGTGTTGAGCGAGCACATCCGTCGCGTGTCGTCCGTGACGTCAGCGCGCTCCGTCGGCGTCGGCGCCGCGCACCGCTGGGCCGCGCCCTTCCCGCGCGCGCAGAGGCACCTCAGGCACCTGCCCGTGTACCGCACGCCAAGGGATAAGGTACCCTTCGGAGATACTGAACTTCATACCGTTTGCGAACGATGTACAGTCAATAAAAAAAGAAAATATCCTGGCAAACTCCCCAATGTTGGGTTCGGCTTCTATTCTAACCGGACCCAGGCCGACTGCTGACGTCAAACCATCATTCTCTCATCATTATTGACATTATGTGTAAAACTTTTAAAACTATTTATTTGCACTGATGCACGTCACACGTATTACATTAACACATGGGCACATACAATAATTATATTATTATTATTTTAAGTATTACTTGCGTAGTTCAATGATTAAAAAATATTGGACACGTATTTTTTTCTTTTTTTACGAAATCAAAACATTACGACGATACATTGAGTTCAAATGTGGCATGACGTCACTGCTCGCTAGATTTTATACGTAGCTGTGACGTAACGAGCCCCCACTCCCCAAGAAGTCATTTTCTATTAATATGATAAAGCAAAAAATACGTGTCTAATATTTTTTTATTATCTGATTGACGGACTAAACAGGTTTTTTTTTACCCAGGAAACATCCCTATTTCATGTCTGCAAACTTCTCGTTCTTCGTCTGTCGTTTCTTTTGTTTTTCTAAAATAATCGTAAAGTAATGTTCTTTCACATAGTTATCCTGCATAATGCGCTGCGTGACGTCAATAATGGCGGTGCTGGGTCTAACGGAGGGCACCACTCCTTCTGCTGACGACCTCACGCCAGTACTCGTCTACGTTATACTAAAGGTAAATATAGCAACTCGTAAGTAGGTATATTATGAGTTTAAAAAAAAAACCATCATAGCGTTAATCGGGAAGAAAATTCCATTTTCTACAAAGACGACAATCCTTTGCCAAACAGTTTCAATGTCTTATTATTTTGTTGACCTTCCACATCAAGACAATCCTTACAACCTCTGCCAATAAAATAAAATCGTCAGTAAAGTGTCTATCATCTTAAACCCATTCTAACTCCATATTACCAGGTGAACCCACCATCTCTGCTATCAACGATCGAGCTAGTAAACGCTCTCGGTGGCTCCGCCCTGCAAGGCGAAGCCCTATACTGGTGGACTCAGTTCTGCGCCGCTGTAGCCTACATCAAGACCATGGACTACCCGCGGCCCGACAACAACGATACCTAGCCCATACAGACGCGCCTGGTGAGTTCCACACACTTGCGCAAGCGCACGCACTCCGTGGTATTAATTTGACATTGAAATTGGTTTTCTAATAGTCCTTTACGTCTGACAGCAGCATTCGAAAAGCAACCTTATTCTGACGAGAAAAAGGCAATTGTGAATTTGACAATCATGCTAAATCAGAGGTAAAATAACTGCGAAACCACTGATGCGCGGTTATTACCTTACACATTTTCGGCTTATTCCACAAATCCCCCCTGAAATTCCCCCTTAGGAAGAAAAGTGGAATCTATAAAAAAACAGTCTAGAATTAACCCCTGATAATCCCGCTTAGGGGGGAAAACTAGAATTGAAGAAAGAAAAAAGTTATTCCAAGATCATCCCCCTGAAAGTGATTTTTTTTACATTAGGGTCCACTGAGGGGGATTCTCTTGATTAGTGGAATAAGCCACGTTTTCAGAGCTATTACATAATTATTAACGCTCGGTAATAAATCCAATTAATTAACCTCTCGTATGCCGTAATTACAGACACTATTAAAAACCATTGTGTATCGCGTGAATCCACGTTCCGGCGGCGAAACGATATGAAGGCTAAACACTAGCTACTCGCCCCGGTTTCGCACGATTGCATTTTTTTTTTAATGCGAGCTGTGGTTCCGCATATATACTCCACATATACACAAACTCACAAAATTCGCTCTTGCTCTTTATAAGTATAGATAAGCTTCAGCCCGCGACTTCGTCAGCGTGAAATTTCTTGTACCCCGCCCCACCGCGTCGCATCGCATCGTCTGCCCGCGCTATTACTTCGTTTTCGCTTAGCGTACATTCTGTCTGACTGTTTTTCTTTTTGCTCGGCTCCTAAGGGAATAACAGATCAATTAATTATGTGATAGATACATGGTGCTCACATATTTACAAACATAGTAAAAGTTAAAGAATGTAAAATTAATGTCATAAAAATAATAAATCATACAATGAAAATTAGCAACCAGTTTGATTTGTCTCGACTCTAGATTGAACTATACCCAAAGTCTCAAATTCAGATAACTTATGTAAACAAAGGGGATAACATAACAAAAAAATATCTTCGTAATGGTAATTCACATAAAATTGCGAAAAAAGAGGTTACATTTTCTTTTAAGTACTGATTTTAAGAAATAATAATTAAAAAATAATTATACCGTAATTATTTTTATAAATTTTCGGTTTTAAACAAAGTTATTAATAAAGGGAGATTTTCTGGTATAAAATATTTTATGATACTGGTAACAAAGCAGGAGATACAAACATTTTCAAATTTTTTACATCTTCAACAACACTAATATTACAACTCTCATACATAGATTCATATTGTAAGTAGCATATCTAGCCACATTTTGGATGAAAGCGGCTGTAAGCTGTTTCGATTGGAAATCGATTTTGAGAGGCCTACGTCTAGCACTGGGCTGATTATGAAGATCATATACCGTGTCTCCGACACACTACACAAAATATTGTTTGGCAACGGTATTTTGTGTGCAAAGTTCTTATAATTAATACACTTTAATTTTTTCGATGATTATTTACAAAAACATTTAATGACAAAATGTTTTGCACCACTGTCCAGTCATTTTGTCATTGACATTTCTTGACATTACTTTGTTTACATAAATTGGACCCTGTTAAGCAGAAAAGATCCAACCAACATTGTGTTACTTTTGAGTAAATACGATTTGAAGTTTAGGAGTGAATATAAAAGTTACAAGTAGAGGAATACAAAAATGGAAAGTTACTAATGGTAACACAGTAAATTAGCATTATTTTAAATGTAACACCACAGCCAAGTTGAACACAGGTTTCCTGATTTTCTTAAAAAACTACCTGTGGATCTTTTATGCAAAAAAGAAAATTGTCGGTCATATTTTTACATGGGGGATCCAAATAAAAATATATGAAGGTTTAAAAATCTTTATTATAGGGAACACATTTTTTTTAGTTATTTTACTTTATTATGTAGCCCGACGTTTCGGACACTTGTCCCATGACAAAGGATCGTAAATAGTGTCCGAAATTTCGGCTTAAATAATTGATATTGTGAAAGCAAATAAAACGCGATAGTATCCGTAAGTTTTAATTTTAATTGAAATCTTGAAAGGGTTAATCAAGTTCTAATCCACAAGCGATCTAATTGGATCGCAATCTTCTTCCACTTCAAGCTCAAAATCTGGTTCCCCCGAAAATCCGTCTACATCATCTTCTATATTACTATCACCAGTCATTTTTTCGTAGAATGGCTGAGCATCGCTCGGGATCAAATGCATTAAGCTTCTGATGTCGTTCAACTTAGCTTCTGGTATCATCTTACCATGAGGCAAAAGCATTTGCATAAGATTTTTTTGATATCAAGCGTGTTCTGCCGCGGATTTTTTTTTTTTCAAATCTACTTCTACAAAAGAATCATCTTGACTGTACCGCATGAATAAAGAAAACATAGCCTCCTTTTTGAGCAAAATTTCTTTTGTCTTTAGCCACGATACTTTTTCTCCCGAAAGTGTTTTTTTTCTATTAGTTATAATATTCTCCAGTGCACGTGAACTAAGAAAATCTGTTGATTCCATGCGGTGAACTTGAAGAGGCTTTTGTTTCTTGCAGGTTCTCATGACATTTATGTAGTCCTCAGGCGAATACACTCTTTGTTGGTACTTCAACGCATTTTCCACTTTACCGAAATCTGTATCGTTCGGCAATAAGGAAAAGAGAAAAAATATTTTGTGGAAAGGATCCAACCAGTTTGGATTAAAAAAAATAATACATTTAATTTTTTTTGAGATCCAAGAGTCATGTATCTTTTTTGTTTTTCTTTTAAAACGTTAAATGTGTTTTGGTACATGTAGTGTCATAGAGGTTTGTTTGGTGAAAGTGATCAGACTGCTTGGGTCTTTTTTGCGTATATAAAGTTCGATGCGTAGATTCTAACTATATATATAACTCGATTTTGGACAAATTGCTGGTTGGATCTTTTCTGCTTAACAGGGTCCAATTATCTGAATTAGAGACTTTGGGTATATGGAGCAGGACCACCATGATTCCAAGCATTCTTTGATATAATCCTCCAATTTGTAATATGTTTGTTTAATTTGTAATACTTTAAGGCATTTTATACAAGTAATTTAGTTTTAAGGATAATTATTGATAAAAAAATAACACATGTGAACAATGTTTATTTTAAGCTAAATTATGAATATTAACTCCATTTATGTCCTTTTCAGATTTCAGCGCGTGTTCCGTATACAAAATTGGAAATCATTCGCCGCCAGCGGTGCCACACCGTATAAGCAACGATAACACATAATCAAACACTTTGCAGCTATACTTAGAGATCTATTACGAAATCATGATACTTTATATACCAGACATTTAGATTTACGCGCAAGTTCAGGTAGAGAATTCAGTTTTCTGTTTGTAGAACAATGTCACGTCTTTGCTGGCTTTTGTATTATAGGGCTTAACTAAACAGGGGGTAGTGTTATTTAAATAAAAATAATAATATCAAAACGTCACGAAACGCCAGAAAGTTTTTTGTATGTCATAAGTCTTTATAAACAAATCCGAATTAATCCTTCTTTGCTATCATAATCGTTGATAGTACAGGTAAAAAAAATCGTTATTGGTGCCGATTCCCTTGTTCACAAACTAAACAAAAATTAAGTTCCGTGCATCTTTTTCTTTATATTTCATTAAGAAAAGGACTGGAGATAAATTTTAGTTTAGTCCTGTCAAATTAATCAGCGCCTGTCAGTACTCTTATACAAGTTTAGACGTGATTAAAAACTTGCCGACTAAAATTACGTCAATTTACGTCAAGCGCTGATTAATTTGACAGGACTAATATTTATCTTCTGTCCTTTTCTTAATGAAATAGAAAGAAAAAGATGCACGGAACTTAAATTTAGTTTAGTTTGTGAACAAGGGAATCGGCACCATTGTCTATATATGTGATATTTGTAGTAAAAAAAAATGCTTTGTTTATAAAATGACTGGCAATCAAACTTACATAGCGCGTATCATAGAGCAATCAACATAATCAAAGACATAAATTTTAACGCATTTTGTATATCCTCGAATCATTGCAATTTAGTAGATACTTATACATTGTAAACAATTGTTGAAAGCTATACTTACATTACATATAAATTAAAACTATCATCAATCTATAAAAAAAAACAGGTCAAATTAACTTATCTAGCGAAACTCCGCAAACGTGACGGGTACCGTTATCTAAACATCAGCCTATAAGGTACCCACTGCTGAGACACAGGGCTCCTCTCTGTTAGAGGGACTGGACCGTAATCCATCACGCCGGCCCAGTGCGGTTTGGTAGATGCCACATGTCTTCGAATTTTTGGTTCTAGGACATACCGGTTTCCTCACGCTGTTTTCCAACACCGTTTTGAGAGCAAGGGCAATAAAGTAATTTACATACAAATAAAGCGCCTATCTGGCTTCGAACCTACGACCTACAACTCGTAACTCGCGGCACTTACCACTAGGCCCGTCACGTGTGTGGAGTTTCGCTAACTAATTTCAACCGAACATTAACCTTTTATTACCCGACTTTCAAAATGGCAAATCGATTTTAGGGCTTTATCACACTAGCGAGTTGCGAGCGAGTGGAAAGCGGGGCGAGTGCGCAGCGAACTCGCCGCGAGTTTGCAACGTGTGCGCAGCGAACACGCCGCGGGTGGGCAGCGAGTTCACGGTCTACGATCCGCGTTTTCTCTGGCACTGAATGTACAAAACCGCGGATCGTACTCGCTGCCTACCCGCGGCGAGCTCGCTGCGCACCCGCGGCGTGTTCCGCGGCGGGTTCGCTGCGCACTCGCACCGCTTTCCACTCGCTCGCAACTCGCTAGTGTGATAAAGCCCTTAGAAGTCACTTATTCCTTTTAGACGGACTCTTTCAAAAGCTCGATGTCATGGCCGTGATCTGTTCAGCGGGGTAATGACGTAACACAATTACAGTAGCAATGGGTTTCATTTTGACAGTTCAACAACATTCATTGCGTTATTTACGTTGTTGAACAGACAACATTTTCAAACATATGAAGCAATGGATTAGCAATATCTACTAATAGCGGTATAATCTTTGGACAAGAAAACATTGTTCATAATTTATACCGAGATTATTAGTGAACGAAATAGTCTTATCAATGTAGAGATAGAGATAAGGATCCAAGTTAACTAATTGTGTAGTAGGTGATATTCGTAAGGAGTAAAGTGTGCACTTGAGATCATTTGTGTTCATGGTCTTCCATTTTATATGGTAGGCCAAATTGCCTGGTTTTTCGGACGTGTATCTAATTGTTTTTGGGACGTGCATCTAATTGGTCGGTACACTCAAAATTGTTTTCAGCTTTAAGCGAAAACGTCAGGATAGCTCGCAAAATTCAAATATAACTAACAGGTTAACTTACAGGCAGGCAGGTAACTATCAAGTTGTATGTTGATCTAAAGATGATTCGCGGCCTTCTCAAATATTTAGAATAAAAATCATCAATACAAGATCATAATATAATCCTATTGAATAAGTATTTCATGAAATCATAACATTTTATGATTATACTAACTTAAGGAGTTGTATTACTGATTCGAATAATTATAATTCTGTCAATATATATTTGTTACGGTCGCAAACCATACTTTAACCAACATACACCCAGACAATGAGCTGCAAATTGCAAAAAACTTAAGAAAATTAAAATTTTGCGGCCTACCTTAGCGCTTCCCCTTTAAGGCCCATATTACAGAACGTCACTCAATACTCAAGCATTACTTAACTAGATTCAAGCCATTTGATTGGTTGAAACTAGTTTTAAGTAATGCTTGAGTATTGAGTGACGTTCTGTAATACGGGCCTAACTGCTGAATACTCAAACGCAATTCAATTTTAAGTCGCCGTTACGTATAATGCTGTCTCTGTCACTTTAAACTGTTTTGTAGCGACAGAAACACTTATAAGAACGTCTTAAAGTTAAGTAACGTTTGAGTATTTGGGCATAAGTCTTCTAGATAATAGCCTAATAAAATGAGTCAACAACCAGACATGTTAGTTGCTTTTGTGAATAGCAAAAACGTAGCTACTCATACATATTTTCTATGCTGCATTAAACAATTCAATCACAATAGATCGTGAATACTTTTAACATATTTGAATACGAGGCTTTTTATTTTGGCAATTTTTTTATTTTTTTTGTAATGTGCGTCTTATTTGTCCAGAACAAACAATATTTCTTTCTTTAATACACAATTTGTAATTCATTGAAGGAGACATCTAAATTCAAAGTGCTAAGACATAATACATTATAATCATGATTATCGTTGGATTGGCCTAAACCATTCGTTGAATTGTTATTTAATAAGGTGTCTTATTTTTTAACTAATCTGCAAGTGAATTTATTTGGTCAAAGATAGGAAGGATCAATAAAGCATCCTACCAGATTATATTAGAAATTCTGATATTAGTAGGCACTTGTAATTTTGATTTTGAGCTCAGTGTATTGTAACTGCCGATATTGTTCACAATCTTCGCCAAGTTATGAAGATATTTTGTTTAAAAATATTCAAATTGAAGGCGGGAACTTTTTCAGATTTTGTTGCCCAGTTAATTGAAAAACTATCCTGAGCATTTGAAAACTCTTTTCTCTCTTTAAAATACCCGATAATGCGTTCACAATATCGCCGCTTGCAGTACATATGCTCGTGTATTAGTTAGTATGTATATTTTAATTCCATGTACCTGTTAACAACGGCAGGATCGCTGCCGATCCTCTTGCGCACTGTTACCTAATACGACATCTCGATTGGTCTGTGATTTTAGAGTTGGATTTAATACTCGAAAATGTGTATTTTTGAAAATGATGTAGGTATCTAAAGGTGTGTTAAGTAATATAAAAATTGATATCGAAAATAAGAGGCCGATTTTAATAAAATAATTTATTGGAACGTGTACATTTAATAGATTAGATTGTGTAACTTAGTTAAGTTCAAATAGTAATGATATCTAAGCGGTTAAACTCGCTTGTAAACTATAAACCATATTAATCATTGAAGAAACCCCGTAATGAAAATATCATCAAATCTCATTATTAGAGTAGGTGTAAGTTAAGTTTTATTCGTTGTCTAAGCACCGGTTTACTTCGCACCCCGATTTAAAAGACACTATTTTTGAACTAACCTAGCATGTAACGAATCTAATAAATAAAAACAGTAGTACGTAATCTCCTAGTTGTTCCATGTATCAGGGATCCATGCTTCATTGTAACGTCGGTACTAAACATTCAGATGGCGAATGTTAAAAAAACTGTTGATGCATTACGAGTATTTTTGGAAATAACCAAAGCATTTAAAAACACTTCAACAAGATAAGGCGAGGTAAACCAAGTCTTAACTAAATAATAGGCTTTTATGTTTGTACCCGATGTAATTTAAAAAAAAAAATCTCTGGATGTTTAGAACTGGCGCATTTAGAGAACTTCAAAATGAACTTGCAAGTTAGGATGATACGTGAATGCTTGTTGATACTTTTCGCTAGGCTGAACACCGACATAATCTTTCAAAGTTCGTAGATCCATCTTGAGACTAACCAATTTTCTAAGTTCTAAAATACCAATTTTAGATCAACAATTTTCGCGTATCACCGTAACTTGTTCACTTAAACTGGCATAATTATATCTTTTTAATCTCTTGCCTAGGTAGTCAGCAGACGTATAGGGCATGCACTAACCGCTGCCAGGCTATGTCTCATGTAAACATGTACCTAATGTAATCAGAGCAATGAAATTATATTTAGCAATAATAAATACTGTCTATTATTTTATTTGAGAAATAGGCATACCCCTACCGCCACCTCCATCGGCACGACCTATAGTAGAACTGCAACGTTGGTTTGCTTGTGATTGTCTTACTTATGGGCTTGTATATTTGGCTTCACCGCAGAACTCTGGGGCGAATTCAAAAGTTAGCGCTGCCGAACTACATGAGATACATGTGTCCAGCCAGTTAGAAACTCAGCCTGGCTGGACTTCTCGTAAACCCTTACATGTGACTCCATAAATCTAACGTTATTACTGTCACATATTGCGTCACTAATTGTTAGTAAAGGAACCATTTTCGAAAACGCTCCCGTTATTGAGATTCGGAAGTGCCAGCACGATCTATCAACATAGCGTCAGTGCACGAGCCGACGATGTGCGTCACCGTAGCGTGTGGCGCAATGCTGCATTTCTAAAAGACGCTTCTGAATGAACACAGACTTGTCCTAATACACTGACCGATTTATACGTCAGTGTCCTAATATTATTTTTTGTTCTTTGGTCCTTAGAAATTTGCGCGTTATTTTTGTTCACCGAATCCGAACGCGTCGTCATGCCAACAGAGGGCGCCATCCGGTTTTTCGAACAACCGAGTCAATTGGATTCGCGCGGCGGCGACAATCGCATAAATTAGGACCCCCCCAAAGAGTATAATAATAATATGGGACCCCCCCCGTTGGTCATACATAAACGCGTAAAAGTAAAGAGGTTCCAAAGCAGCTCACTATAAACTTCAGCTCGAAAAGTAAACTTAGCGAATACATAACATCCCGCCTGAATTCCCCGAAGGGCTAGGCAGAGGTGTACCTATAATACGCTCACATTTCGCCAGTTAGGTACGTCCTACCTTGTGTAATAGGGGGCGAGCCAATTCAAGCTAAGCCTAGTCGTGGTTAGCGAATACAATACCTAAAGGTCTCTGCACACAGCGGGCGCGGCGCGGCGGGACGGGACGCCGGCGCGACGCTGAGCAGTTGTAATGTACTAGATATTACGGACGACGCCACACAGAGCCGTCCGGCTCGACGCGACGTGACGCGACGCTCTGTGTGGCGTCGTCCGTAATATCTAGTACATTACAACTGCTCAGCGTCGCGTCGGCGTCCCGTCCCGCCGCGCCGCGCCCGCTGTGTGCAGAGACCTTTAATGATTTGATAAAACAGCTACCTCCATGTGCCTATCTGTGACGAATGGATAAACTAGTTTGGCGACTACGCGCACCGGAAGTAAAGCTACGCACATGCATTGTGCATATTGATTTAGGGTCAGAAGCTACTTCTCTATTCACCTCTACATTTATGATCTTAGCAGAAATGTTTGATTTTAATTTCGGGTGGTGTGGTTTTAATATTTCATGGCAATTATACAGGCTTGGTATATCACCATACCTGCAACTCTATATCTGAGCGTGTTTTACTGTGGATGATATTAATAGGGTTTTTCAGTAATAAAAATTCATATTAGTAAATACATAATTTATTATGTACTTGGATTTTCATTTTATAATGTACACTTATAAACAACACAGCTTTTGCAGCAGCAGGTCACTGAAACAAAAAACATTCTGTTAGCAACTAGCCGTATTTTCCTTCCTTTGTTTGTAGTGAAGAATGTTATCAGTCGTCGTGTTACGTCATGGCATTCAGAAGTAGCAAATAAAAATAATTACATCATACAAACCACGTGTAATGGCTAAAATTAAGGTTAAAGTTTCTTGATAGGGAAACCCTACTGCAATATTGGGTACTTTTATATTTTAAAAACAAAAGTAGGTACTAAAATCGTCATAATTACCTTATCACAGTGTAAGTCACGCTTACGAACGTGGCCTTTCCTTCTTTTCTTTGTATAAGGCTAGGAGGGAGACATTGGCCACCTTCACGACCTGTAGAACAAAATACCATCATCAGAACATGCAGAGGAAAGCTTCAATTCAGCTAAATTCATTATATCTTCACTTTAGTAGAAGTAATTTCATCAATGTGATTAGAGTAGCAAATAGTAGAATAACGAAATTGCCAATATTCAATGGTTTTTTTTAAACTAGATAAAATTACCATACAAGACAATGTATAAATACAAGTTCTCTAATCTTTTTTCAATTTATAGAATTTATTCAGATGTTTTGCATGGAAATGAAGTGTGTCATTTGATTTATTCCAAAACCACCCAGATTTTAAGTGCAAAATTTTGTTCCACTCAGTGTGCTCTGAGCATTTCGATGGTGGAGTGCCAATAACACCTAACTGACAAAGTCAAAAATGTACACAAACTGAATTAGGATGCGCGCATGCATGAAGGTAATGCCATAAAATAGGCATGTTGGTTTAGGTGAGAGGTATTTCCACATATTAGTTTAACAACTAAAAATACACTTAGGAGATTTCATTAAAACATGCGAATAATGCCTTTAAATTCAAATGATAAAGTGAATTCTAGAAAAATTTAAGTTAGGAGGTATTGGCACTTCACTGTCGATTTGTATACTTTTGACCACCACCAACCTTTGAAATGTTTTAAAACTCACCTTAAACCTGACTCCGGGAATGTCACCAACGGCGTGACCCTTACGACCGAAGCCTGCTACTAGTACTTCGTCGTTCTCTTCAATGTGGTTTAGACAACCATCCCGGGGCACGAATGCTGTTACTTTCTTGCCGTTCTTGATCAGCTGTACTCTTACACACTTGCGGATAGCAGAGTTAGGCTGCTTGGCTTCAACGCCACTGTAGGGAAAAAAGGAGTGGTCAATCAAATGCTTAGTTAATTGTTGAAGACATTCAAGATTGGACTGTCAAGCTGAAAAAGTACAGTGAACTTGCAAAAAACATGAAAGTATTGATAGTCTATTGAAGCATGGCCATTGACTGCTTTAGTGTAAGGCATGAGTGAGGTATAAATCATAGGTGCTATGCCCAATCTGCCTGCTATGGAGCCAAAAATCTATTGTTTTAAGAATCATAGAATAGAACTTTATAAAACAATTGGCAGAAAATTATATTATTTATAACCAAAATGTGGTTTGACTTTACCAGGAAACTACTGTCATAAAACTTAAATACCTATTTAGTAAGCATGGGGACAACTTTACAGAATTCAAGTTCAGAGGAAGTTTATAATTCCTAACACAATTCAAACAGATCTAGAATGTACTGTACACATACTTTAGATGCCACAACTAAAAAAATCAATAAAAGCCGCACACGCGAGTAAAATAACGGCGCAAGAGCGTAAACACCATGCCTATGCATGTGTATAACCTCATTCACAGTTCAATGACCCATGTGGTATTTACACATCTCATGTTTCATGCATTTTGTTATTTTAACAGCATTTTAGCGGTAAAACAGTAGAAGAGAGTAATGAATTGGAAAGTTTCTCGAATTTGCATTTATAATCATGCGAAAACATGACAATTAGGTTAGGCTTTAAGCATTACTAGATGTAGCTTAGTAGAACTAACTAAACTGTTATTACAATATTTCTTCGTTTCAAAGTCTTGATCTTGAATCTTGTCTCCTCCAGGAGCGTCGCGACGCCGCCACTCGCAGTATTATCCTGTGATTGTAATAGGAACACATTCACGGGTATAATACTGCGCGCGGAAGCGTCGCCATCAAGCTGCCGCGTCCATCTTCTTGACTTCATTAAACAAACATGCAAGTGCACCAAGTTCAGTGAAGTTCAGCGAACACTTCAGCATTCCGTGACATAAACATCTATAGACTCACCACGAACAGGCTAATACAGTTACAGGGACGTACTTACACTTTCTCCAGGACGATGCCCTTAGCGTGAGATGCACCACCGAAGGGATTGGCCTTCCACCTCGTCCCCATGTGGGCTTTCTTGTAATCTTTGTCAGCCCATCGCTGCTCTCTGCGGTGGTTCACGTGCTTTCGCGCCGTGCGAATACCACGGGGCTTACCTGAAATATTGACGGAGCCGGTTATCACTTGTGTTTACGACGCACGACACAGAAATCGATACACCATAGTTTTAACTGGATAACGTGAAGGGGAAAACTTTTATTGCACCTCATAATTAACGCGGTGACAGAGAGATGGAAATGGATTAGTTTTACACCACGAGAAAAACATGTCTGCGCCATGGCCGACACCTATGCGTGCACGTCTAAGTTACAACTTTTTTGGGAAATTATATTTGGAAAATTCACTCCTTCATGGCATGCGTATTTATTACACTGATACACACAATTTTAAAACAAAAATAATAAATAAACTATAACAAAACTGCACAAAACTATTCCTTACCCATTTGGATAGCACGACACCAATCGGCTACGGATGGGAAAAGAAATTATCAAGCCAGCCAGCCAACCACCGGCTTCAACTTATCACTGTTGCCAACATAAGAACACTAATATAGAGTTGCCAGTTACTGTAGAAAAACCAATCAATATTACTATTTTATTATTTTGGATAGAAAAGTATTGACTGAATACATGTTTAAAATGTATAGTTTAATAATTACTCTAATCCAAATTGATTTAAATTAAACTAAACATTTGTGATTAATTAGTATATAATTTAGTTTGTAATACAACAGTTAAATCAAAGGTCATGAAATCATTCATTCAATTTACCGTCAAAGTCATCGTTAGAATGACATTGACAGTGGCAAGTCAGCAAGCAAGTGACAACTGTAAATTGTACGGAAAAACGAACTCGAAGATTGTTTTTATCAGTTTAGGATTTTATGCGTTTTTGGATTATTAAATACTAATAACAATTCCATTTCCTGTAACAAGATCACTACAATGACACTGAATTTGACAGCAAGAAAGGATGGCGGTCCAGGTTATGTCGGTATACAGTTCTGCCAGGAGTGTAACAACATGTTGTATCCACGCGAAGATAAAAACAACAAAGTTCTCCTGTATGCCTGCAGGAATTGTGATTACAAGCAACTGGCCGACTCTAACTGTGTGTATGTAAACAAAATTATGCACGAAGTCGACGAATTAACCCATATTAACCCTGATGTAGTAAGTGATCCTACTCTGCCTCGAACGAAGGATCATATGTGTCCTAATTGCAACCACAGAGAGGCGGTATTCTTCCAGGGTCAAACACGACGTGCTGAAGAAGAGATGAGACTGTATTATGTGTGCACTAGTTGTAAACACAGATGGACTGAGTGAAGGTTCTGTATTGTAAGGTTAAAATCTAAGTGTAATAAATTGGTTCTTGTAGAGTTTTGGGTTTTCTTTAGACTTGTGTACTGCCAAATTTCAACTTTTCTTTGGAACTTAACCTTGCATCTTTTCATGCTACATCAGAATAATCAATTTGTTTGTGTGTATACCTATTGGGTACAATTCTAAATAAAACATATTAACCATAGTTTTGTACACTTTATTAACTAAAAATATTGCCAAGCATATCTGTTCTAAACAACAGTTAACAATTCACAGCCATTTATTAATAATAAACATAGAGTTCCCTATTTGACTTAACTCAAATGTACCATTTTATTTTATCAAATTGTCTATTAACATAACAATAATTGTTTTAAATATACTTGGTTTACTTAATATTTTTTATATGAGGCCTGTTGAAACTGGAAACATTAGTCTGCCATCACCAGGAGTACAATAAATCACCACCATACAAAAAAGGACTGAACAGTTAACAGTATCGAAAAGGTATTTAGTATTTCTAGTAAAAAAGTAGGTTTGTCTCCAAGTACCTAGTACATGGACAGAAAACAAAATAAATAATTGTGAAATATCTGTCTGTATTGGACACACACATTAGCCCATTAATTCGGAGAAAACATGTGTCACGTTGTTATTCCATAGACCATATTATAGTACAAAAGTTCTTCCTATTCCAAACTGGTGATAGCAAAATAAAATAAGTATAGCGATAAAGTGATCAAAGTAAGCTGTATGCACTAATTTGGCACATTGTGAAGTACTAAGGGTGCTTCTTGTTACTTAAGCCATTGATTGCAACCAGACATAACCGCCAATTTAAGCATGATTATTACATTAAAAAAAGGGGTTTTCAGCGCATTTGGCTTGGTTTGCCACATTGCAATCAGTCGATTGAAATAAAAGCACCTGAAACTAGAAAAAAAAAACATTTTGGTAAGAATCTAATTACTATTTAGCTTAAAAATCTACTAAATATCTAAAAACAGCCTCCCTGCTCCAAAAAGTCAGGGTTATTAGAAGCCTAGAAATAGTTTTAGTTCAACAAACAATAAAGAGGACTTGTGTAAAAGTCTGTGCCCTAAAAGCGTGTGCAGTAAAGTTCAAAGTCTAAAATCAAGCTTATGCTATAAGTAGGTAGAATTTCGTTTTTATTAGTATTTAGTTTATAAATTTTTGAGGTCTAATTTTAGTTAAATGCTATTAGAATCTGTTTTTAAAATTAGTTATTGCATTTTTTCATTTACGTACCTTCATACAATGTTATAAAAAAAGAGGTAGATAATGTTACCGGCCCAACATTCGATCTTTAAAAATGGCACAATATCACACTGTTAGATGACTGATGTTGAAAGTAGGACGGCATGTCGTAATTATAGGGAGCGAAAAAGAAACAAGACGATACGCAATGATATATTATATTATCATTGACGATACGTAAATAATTAGCTAATTAGCAAAGTTGACGTGCCACTTGCTGATCGTGTATAACCTACCTACCTCTTTTTACTTAAAATAACATTGCCTTCATAGTATGCGTAACCCCAGCGAAATATTGCGCGTTAGAGAAAATTGAGTATTACAGATAATTCGTTCATAGTTAGTTGCAATTTGTTCAAGTATAGCAAAGTTTGTTCAAGTAGTATTTTGGAAGTTATTCGAGAAAAACTGATTTTGCTCGAGTAACGTTACCCCAGCAAAATGTTTTTCAAAATAGGCATTTAGCCTGGAACCAAGTACATGAAAGGATAGCTTTTGGGATTTTCAAAATCTCGAAAACTGTTCGTCGCAGAAGTTTAAAAAAAATACCAGTTTATAGGCCCTAATTTGTTCAAAGATATGTATTTCGATTCATCAACAAATGTCGATGTAATTTATTGTTTTTAAGAATCAGAAAAAATCGATTAACTCGTAAATTTGTAAATTTACAAAAAAAAAAAATCTGTTACATATACCTATCATATACCCTTTTAAGGTGTACAAATTTGATTTAAATAAATATACGCGATATGAAGTTAGAAAGAGATTTCATCTTTCAAGCGGTGTTTCTTTGGCGATCGAATACACAGCTCCCTCTGAACACAAAACGATGGATTAGAGAGAACAAATTTGTTCATTTTGTTATAAAACATCCCTGAAAGTTTCAGCTTTAAATCCTGAATGGATTAAAAGTTATTCAAAAAACAAGAAAGTGTCAGCAATTCTCATATAAACCGACTTAATTACGGAGGCTACGAAAATGCGAGGATTTCATACTTGAGCGTAACCATCTGAAAAAACGGTATAATAGTAATTTGTAGGTGGGACAGTCGCATATAAAAGGATTATTGTGGTCGATTTTTATTTGTTCGTTGGTGTTTGAAAACGCAATTTTAGTTGAGACGTCAAAAATACAACATGACGACATTTAATAAGTACATATTGTTATGCATAATAAATCGAAAAGGATGACTTTTTTGGCGTTTTTTTGTGATTATGATTATGTCTATGATTTTAAATAATTACCAGTACCACCCCACCTTAACATTTAAAAATACTTAACAAATCTATAGCAAAATATAATAACCTATACTTAAAACATTTGAGATTTCGGTTAATAACATGAATATTTTTCTGCTCGACTGTATTCAATATCGGTTATTAGGCTGCTAATTTGGGTAGGACACAAGTATGAAATCCTCGCATTTTCGTAGCCTCCGTAATTAAGGCGGTTTATATGAGAATTGCTGACACTTTCTTGTTTTTTTAATAACTTTTATTCCATTCAGGTTTTATAACAAATAGAACAAATTTGTTCCTTATAGTCCATCGTTTGGTATTCAGAGGGAGCTGTGTATTCGATCGCCAAAGAAACACCGCTTGAAATTTGATTTAATCTCTTTATATCTTCATATCGCGTAAAGTTTTTCAATCCAGATTTGTACACCTTAAAAGGGTATATAATAGGTATATGTAACAGATTTTATTTGTTTGTAAATGTACAAATTTACGGGTAAATCGATTTTTTCTGATTCTTAAAAACAATTAATTACATCGACATTTGTTGATGAATCGAAATACTTATGTTTGAACAAATTAAGGCCTATAACTGGTATTTTTTTTAAACTTCTGCGACGAACAGTTTTCGAGATTTTGAAAATCCCAAAAGCTATCCTTTCATGTACTTGGTTCCAGGCTAAATGCCTATTTTGAAAAACATTTTGCTGGGGTAACGTTACTCCAGCAAAATCAGTTTTTCTCGAATAACTTCGAAAATACTACTTGAACAAACTTTGCTATACTTGAACAAATTGCAACTAACTATGAACGAATTATCTGTAATACTCAATTTTCTCTAAGGCGCAATATTTTGCTGGGGTTACGCATACGCCTTCATAACAACTTTTCACTTGTTCGGTAGTTTTGTTTTATTTTGCTCGATTAATTACCTAATTCAGCTGCAGAAAGTGTAGTATCCACGTAACACAATACGAGTAACTTCACTGGCAACAGCTGACATTGTTTTTTAAAATAACTGTAAATAAAAACAATACTACCCTCCCTCAAACAATCTTGAATTAATCCTTTTCAATGGGCCTTCTAGGCAATACTTAATCTAAATACAAAATATTTTCTCTCATGTATACTTAAAATTACATTCAAATATGTTTAATTTTCACGCGACCCTGCCGCCCATTCAGAAATGCTTGCAAGAAAATTCTGCTATCCGCCGGCACCATTATGATTTTTTAAATCTATGGTTGACCATTTTTAACATTCGGACCAAAGGCTTTTCAGTTTTCTGATTGAATCGCAGGATTAGATGCAGTCTGGTTTCAAAGTAGCTAAAACAATTGACGTGTAAAGAATTATACAGTTTTTTGACCTAGTAAAGAATTACGCTACCTTGATTCCAGCTTTTGCCCGCCCAGTTATACATAGAAGTTATATTAATAAATTATCACTCACACAATTAATTACTAAATACACTCGTACAAAGCATTATACATTTTAACAGGAAAAACTTAACAATTGTACATTATAAATTTATCATCAACCTTTAGGAAGACGGGTTTTTGAAAATTAAAAGGAAGAACAACAAATCTCTAATTACTAGCTAAAGTGGCGCCACCCTATACCCAAAGTCTGAAATTCAGATAATTTATGTAAACAAAGGGGATAACATATCAAAAAAATCTTCGTAATGGTAATTTACATAAAATGGCGAAAAAAGAGGTTTCATTTTCTTTTAAGTACTGATTTTATGAAATAATAATTAAAAAATAATCATACCGTAATTATTTTTATACATTTTCGGTTTTAAACAACATTATTAAAAAAAGGAGATTTTCTGGTATAAAATATTTTTTATTTTATGCTGGTAACAATGCAGGAGATCCAAACATAAACGATCGTAACATCTTCACAACACTAATATTACAACTCTCATTCGTAGATTCATATTCTAAGTAGCATATCTAGCCACATTTTGGATGAAAAATGTTTTGAGTGGAAATCGATTTTGGGAGGCCTACATCTAGCATTGGACTTAAAAGGGCTGATTATGACGATCATAGGCCGTGTCTTCGACACACTACACAAAACATTGTTTGGCAACGGTATTTTGTTTGCATAGTTCTTATAATTATTTCACTTTAATTTCATAGATGATTATTTACAAAGAAAAAAAAAATGTTTTGTACCACTGTACTGTCATTTTGACAGTGACATTTCTTGACATTACTTTGTTTACATAAATTATCTGAATTAGAGACTTTGGGTATAGTTATTATTATATCTACAAAAAAAATACATCACGGTTATTGGGCCATATAATGGTACTGTGGCCAGCACATCAAGTTACCACAAACTGTCACATTTTCTCTTTCGATTTTGAGCATAATTGTCGACATTTTAAAATTTAGAATCGTTTGGAGAAATTTTACAGTTTACAGTTTTTGTACATTTCCATATTATCGGTGAATCGCGATACTATTCAGTTAACTTGCAATACTTCAATGCTTGTTACATAAAAAAAGTTACGTCAACGATCTGTGATGGTTGGGAGTGGCGCCACTGTCGCTGCTCACAGCCTCACACACCAGAAGCCTGTCGTCCACGATAGAACAATAAATAGAGGAAAAGTTGAAGATTAATCTGCTTTATCAAACAGTAGTGAAGATCTCATTACGTATTACACTAGATTCTACAAATGACACCTTGCATTATGTAATATTATTGTATTTCTCTCTCGTGGATCGCGCTTTACTTTACAGTCCTTTCGGTTATTTTACGTCTGATTTGCATCACTGACAAAATTACAGTGATCCCTATTCTCGATTCCTTAAGGTTGCTGGTGAGTTGCTAATATCAGAGGTAAAATAACTGAGAAAGGAGTGTTATTTTGTAAAAAGCCGTAGATTATAGGTAAATTCAATGGGCAGTTTAATAATGAGAAACTGAGGAACCAGTTTTCAATCAACAGATAACTTTAATGTGAAGATTATAAGCGGTTTGAAATATTTTCTATAGATAACTGTCAAACCGATTTTATTTCTCCACAAATATTAGTTTACTGAAGATTCAAACATCGTCGGTTCATAATTTTATAGAAAAAGAATTACTAAGGGCTGTTTTTTCAATATTCAGTTACCTTTTAGCTGATGAATATATATTGCGGTTTGACAGCTTTTGTAGGTACACACGGCCTCAAATCAAACTATACATTTCTAGTTTAGCCTGATCTCGCATTGTATAGAATTTCCGTACCATTGAGAGGTCAGCTCATCAGCAGTTGGTTCCGTGTGCTGCCGGACGTAAAGAATAGCACTACCTCATTTCCTCCCTTGAGTGTCGTAAAAGGCGACTGAGGGACTTACTAGAGAATGGGCAGCAGCGTTCTCTATGCATTTTTACACCATACTGCGATCGCAAACCCGCCTGCCAAGCGTGGCGATTATGGCAATTCCCCCCCTTTTGGGAGAGGCCTATGTCCAGCAGTGGACGTCTTTCGGCTGGAATGATGAGCGGACAGCTTATACTGGAAATGTAAATGTATAACTTGATTTGTAGCCGTGTGTACGGTGGCCAGCACATCAAGTTACCACGAACTGTCAAATTTTCTCGTTCGATTTTGAACTTAATTGTTAACATTTTAAAGTTTAAAATCGCTTGGAGAAATTTGACAATTTCGTGTAGCTTGATGTTTTGGCCACTGTACCTAAAAAAAATATGACAAACTCAATTTTATTTTCCAGTGCTATGCTAACAGACTATTGACAAATCAGCCGTAAATCGTTGTGGTACTCCTATTATGAATAAATAAAACGGTGTAATCATTTATTAATTGCATTATACGTATTTCGAATATTGACTTCTTATAAAGCACCAACAAAATCTAATAAGGCTAAGATACATTCGCGTTTAACTTGATGCTGATTTTAAATAATTATCTATCATGCACATAGATGTATGTGCATGTCTTTAATTATGGCCTCTAAACGACTAGTTTAATCCCATAGTTGTCTAAACTGGCATTCGTCATTTGTTGTAGATTATAATAATTCCGTAGGTATTCAAATATTGACTTTTCGCAATGGAGTCTATCCGTACGTAGTACTTACATTTTTAAATTGAACTGTGGGTTATTTAACAGATTAGCCCTAAAATATTTACTTATTATTATTAACTGATTGATATAAAGAGAAAGATAACCCTTCTCACCAGTTTGCTGGGCATGTAGTCATTCATATTTTAGGCAAATGTATCAATAACGTATTGTAGGTTAGGGTAGGTCTGTATATTTCGCGCGTAAACTTATCTATTTAAAGTTACTCCCTAAACTTTTATGTGCGTATTAACTGTATTGCTTCTATGTTCTAATAAAATTTATCAAATTCAAGCTCGGGCAAAACAACCATGTCTCTATTCTAGATCTAAGCTTCGAAGATTAATAGATTAATATTTTAGATATAGTACAGTTTCATCAACTTTTCCGACCCAGGGTCAGCGCTGTCAGCTAGAGTCAAAAACTAGTTTCAGTTTTGATCACTGGATCAAATTGGTTAGTGGCGCTGTAGATATAATTTAATGTACCGTATTTATGTAATGAATGATAGAGGAGACAAGATATAATAATTATAAATTTTCAATTGACAGCGATTCAAAGATGATCACGATAAGTATGGTCACCTGCAACGATTTGCTGCCCCTAAATATTTATATAAGTACAATTTCAATGATGTAGGTACCTTTTGAGTTGGTGGTGTGGTATGGCTAGACGCTGGATGGCGATAGCTGCACGAAATATTTAGCTATTACACTTCTTGTCAATTTATTACTTTGCATGTGATGATCGTGACTTGATTCGTGACCCAGAATGCATGCATTTGTAAGCTTATCATCAGAATAGAATGATTACGTTAGTTAGTGACCAACTTGGTACAAGAATGAACCCCAAACAAGTCACAATAATGAAGAAAATACGTAGGCAGCTTTTGGAACTTTTTTGGACTAAACGGGCCCAAATCGCTATTTTTATAAATTCGTCACTCCAACACGATCCCATGGTCATTTTGCTAAAAGTTCGTAATCTGCTAAATTCATAATGGTCGATCATTGGTCGGTCAATGGTCTCGTAATAGAATTGTATTATAATGGCATTTTGAACATTTATTCATGCCAGATTTTATTTATATATATTTTTACATATTATTTAATAGTGTTATATGCAATCTGAAGTAGTAGGAAGTTGGAAGTTTAGTAGGAAGTTTCATTTGTCATTGTACTAGATTACCAATTCTTTCAATGGAGTGTCAGTGTCTGACCATTGGAAAGTCATAATGACGCCATTATATTAGTAGATTACCAAACTTGTCAAAATCAACAATTATGAAATCAATGATAGACCATTCTGACACTCGCCATTGTGAGTATTTGACAATGTTTGTATGGCAAATCTGTAAAAACTCACAATGAAGAGACCATTCTGACACTATTGTAATAGCAGACTTGAGGCCCTGGGGCCTAAGTCTACTAATTTACAAACGTTGCAATGGTCTCGCCATTGTGAGTATTTGACAGTATTTGTATGGCAAATCTGTCAAAAACTCACAATGAAGAGACCATTGCAACGTTTGTACATTAGTAGACTTGGCCCCCTGGTATGTTGAAGATTTTGATGATTTTTATGACGATTTTCGACACTATTTTTAACACGAAACATCATTTTCTCAGCTAAGCGGACGGCGGCATGATTCGAAGACGGATTATTGGTGTTCCCTTTTTGCAGTGTCGATGGTTAACGAAATATCTAACTTTCTAATTGCAAGTAATGATCGTCCTGCTAGATATTCCAGTGGAATCTACAAAACAATTTTCGACGATGTTACTTGGTAGGTACCTAAGTACTCATACTTAATTAATTGACATATTTCACAAGAAAATAGCCCGGAGTTTAAATTTACAAAGATTCCACTGTAAAATATGCATGTCGGGTTTTGTAAATTTTTGGTAAAAGGTATCTTTATTATGTAAAATTCTGCAATAGGTAGGTATCGGTTCTCATATAGGCATCTAAATCAGATTTCACAAATGCACAGTGTGCAACAATCAGGTGTCGAAGGCTCTCAACACATTTAGTTTAGATACTCCCCCAAAAACTTACAAGCCTCGACTCATCACAAAAATGTCAAAAACCTGTTAATAATCGTATCAATGTAAAAACGTGGCGTCAATCTTGAGCCTTCTGCCACGTATGGACAGCCGCCGTCAGTGTTGCGGGGGCGTCGGTATGTCTGGGAAGTTCTCGGGCAACGGGGGCAGGACATTGGCTTCGAATTGCCCAGACATGTTGCCCGGTGGAGAGTAGTTGGCCACGACGATAATCTTGCCATCCCGCGAGCGAGCCTTGCCAACGCCGAAGAATGTTGTCGCTACCCACACCATTTGGGTGAAGTGACCTGAAGATTGATAAGAAAGTTGAGTCATTTTCCAAAACAAACTAGTCGAATGGACAATATCCAACTAGTTATTAATAATTTCTGAATTAGTCATACAGAGGTATGAGGAACAGGGTGTAAAGTTCACTCATCCTCTATTGATAAGGGAGGATCCTCCGACCAGACGGGTGTTGTGTCTGGTGGGCAACTGCCCGACGGTTGATATCGGGATGTTGTATATTGCTAGTCGCGTGGTAAACTCTGATTGCGCGATGCAGGATTTGTGACGTTAGGTTTTTGATGCGTAGTTCGCATGTGGCGTTGTAGATACCGCCACAGTCTTGGACCATGTTCAAAGGGTTTAGTCAATTTTCGAACTAAAATTTAATATAGGTACAACTTATTTTGTCAGAATCTAATATGTTATGTGAAGCTCTGCCTACCCGCATTAACGTTGGCGTGAAGAACATCAGGCTCTTTAAAATAACTGTATTGGCGCACTGCCGCATACCAATAGGAAGACACTTCTTGACCTGCAGACAGAAATTAAAAGTTTAAGATATACATCATTATAAACTAATTATATTTACATGGTTTTAGAACCTAGTCTCGTAATCTTATTCGGGCTTGCAAGACAAATTTGAGACAGTACCTGTGACGTCAGGCTGTATAGCACTGACAGGCCGCTGGTACAGGTTTTGACCGACGTCACGGTCATTCCTGTAGTGGAACTTGTTTGTGTGGGCCAGGTGATTCGCCCACGCCTGCGCGTAGTCACACAGCTGGGAAAGGAATGTATATTTACTAAGGGTCATAATTGCATATGCACTTAAGCAAGAATTACAGAAATAAACAATACATTATAATTACTCAATACTAATTTCTCTCATCCTGTGATTACTGGTAATTGGCGCCCAACATGGGGCCACTCTAAAAGTTAATTATTGGACTAATAAACATATAAAAGACGCATGTTTAATCGTAGATTATCTCGGGCCTCTGTACTAATAATAAAAATTGTACATTACTTTGAACGTTAACTTGACAAATAGTTTGCGTTTTGTTTGGCGCCCACCATGGGACCGATTAAAAGCACGATACAGGAATATATTTGATTATTAAACTGTAAAACGTGTCTAATAAATTACCTCTGGCGCCATATAGAGCTGCGGAGAGCCATGCCGCTGACGATACACGTTGTGCCAACAAAGGCACTCAGTGATGAAGTCACTATCTTGCCACGCAGTTCGGACTTCGCTCCATTGCACCACCATACTCACTGGCCTGGACTGTAGCACCTGAAAGGTATATCATACAATCCCACTTAGTAACACGTTTCCGTAGATATTGCAAAAAATGTTACTGCTGTAAACTCAGATCATTGTTTTAAGAATCATAGACCCATTATCAGCATTTCGTACTGTTCATCATGTGAAAATAAAAACTTTCGCGTTAATTTAGTTAACCTGATTAGTTCTTGTTTGTAAAGGGTCACACACACAATTTATCGTAATTACGCCACGAACCGACCATCGTCATCAGCCATTACCAGAAGTATAATCAAAGGAACTTGGAAGAATGTTGAGAAAAATTTCAAATTGATCCGTATATGTCATAGGTACCCGTATTCTACAGAATTCCTGACCTGTTTGGACCTGAGCCAAACAACTTAGCGGCCGGGTCCAACATAGAATTTATATATGTAATGTGGCGCACATATAAAATGTTATGCAATATATGAGGTGCTCGAATTTGTACGGTCTAGGGAAGCGGTGGGGCTTTTTTTTACGCTTCACTTGTTCAATATTTTGCTCTCCCGATTTCATTTTTCGAATATATGTAGAAATCTACGTATTTCTAGGATGCAGTCTAGTATTTAGTGCATTTTTATCGCTGCAGCTTACCAAATATAATTACCTATACATATAAAGGAAAAAAATTGACATGACTGGAACTAGTAAGGACTAAGTAAAAACCTAACATAAATTATTTAATAATAATATATTCTAATATCCAAAATACGAGTGCTAAATTTACAAGCAGGTACGTTACCTTTATGGTTACGTTTGTATACTTACCTACCAAAACGGTGTAAGAACACCAAATTATAAAAAATAAGTCATATTTCCTCATACGTACATATAATATCGTACCGTGTGGTGCCTGATGTAAAGAATAGCACCACCCCATTTTCTCCCGTGGGTGTCGTAAAAGGCGACTAAGGGACTTACTAGAGAAAGGGCAGCAATGTTCTCTTTGTATTTTCAACACCATACTGGGATCGCCAACCCGCCTGCCAAGCGTGGCGATTATGGCAAATTCTCCCCCTTTTGGGGGAGGCCTATGTCCAGCAGTGGACGTCTTTCGGCTGAAATGATGATGATGATGACATAAAATATCTATTAACTAGCTGACCCGACAGACTTCGTTCTGTCAAAAGCTATTTGACTGTGGCAGTTTGTCTACGCGCAAAGGAAATATAGTATAAACTCCACTACTCTATTCTACCCTAACCTACCCTACCCTACCTATTTACCTACCTACCCACCCTACCCTACCCTACCTACCTACCAACCTACCCTACCCTGCCTACCTACCAACCTACCCTACCCTAATTTTTTTTTTTTGATAAAATCTATTCTCGGACCTACCAAATGATGACTGACACGTTATGTCAAACGCCATAAAGTTACATTAGAAGATAGAGTTACCTACATAATATTACATTAAAAATGTTAATATGGTCGTTTTCATATATATTTTTTTTAACTTTCTTAATTTTTTCTTACATAAGAACCTTCTCCTGACAATAACAAACACAACAAAAAAATAATTAGCGAAATCGGTCCAGCCGTTCACGCGTGATGCCGTGACCAAGGGAAATAGGGATTCATTTTTATATATATAGATAAACAATGTCCAGTTTTATGACTTCAAAATCCAGACAGTGTAAGCTTTGTGGAACTCCATAATTAAGTTTAATTTCTTCTAAGTATTCAGAAAACAAAATGGAAGGTACGCAAATTTTGCTGCATGTATGAAACATTGTTTGGCACATAAATCAATTGGACTACCTGATGTTGTCCGTCGTACCTCTATTATTTTACAGAAGATTGAACGATTTTTCAATATTCTGATAACTGCGTCGTTGGTCTAGCGTCTAGCGGTCACAACGCTACCGCTTAGCATGAGTTCTGTGTTCGATTCCCAAGTCGGGCAAAGTAATTACTGGGTTTTTTCATCTGCAATTTCTCAGTAGCAGCCCAGAGTCTGGATTTGTGCCCGGTTGATGGCAATAGGCTCGTCCCTTGTTACATGGGACTTAAACATAACTGGCAAAATGTAGGTGTACTATTATAGGTACATGTACCTCTGCTTATATCTTCGGGGAATACAGACGTGACGGTATGATGTTTAAGGCTCGCGCAGACTGGCGCGATATCACGGACGCGACAAGGGTCACGCTGCCTGTCGCGCCCGCGATATCGCGTTAGTCTGCGCGAACCTTTATTCTGCTAACAGCACAGCTTTTAAACCGTCTATATTTTGTGCTGAACTTGTTTTGAAAACAAACTTATAATTATACCTTCATAATTTTATTTTAAGAGTAGGTAGTGCAACCTAGCTGCAATTAATTTTGTTAGAAATATTCTAACGAAAGATGTTTTGCAGAACTTCTTTTTACTGTTTATAGTTAAATCGTATTACAGCTAGATTGAGATTCTGAGCTAGAACTTCAAACTACCCTGTAATACCGAGCGCACACGGTTCGATTTTAGTTGGACAACTTTGGTTGGTTAACAAAAACTACTTAATATAAATAAAATCGAACCGTATAAACCTGAGGCCTTATGAGGGTTACCGTTATTGAGCTCACCAGTTGGCGCCACGGTCGAGTAAGGTCCTGAAGTTTGTTACTACGGGCGTGAAATCAAAGTTTATATTTAAATCATGTTTATTATTTATTTATTAAAACTTTATGCACAAGTATAAAAATACTGTACAAAGGCGGACTTAATACCTTAAAACCGTACCGTTAAAATATCGAGCATGCCTCAGTGTTGCGAAGTCCCGTTTTATTCGGAAAAAAGGAGGTTATGATTCCGAAGGATGAAACAGTCTTAAAGCACTGACATTCATTAACCCGTAACTTATATTTGCCATAGTTATCAGGTATTACAAAATATTCACAACATTCATCTAATTTGAAATAAACCCGCGTAGTCCACCCACAAACAGTGACATTTGACATTTCGGAGACCTCACACTACACTAGCGCCTCTAGCGACGAATTCATACGCGATAATTTGTGTGTTAATCATTGCGTATCACACTATCAGTAGGAATGGGTTTCATTTCGACAGTTCAAAGACATTCATTGCGTTATTTACGTTGTTGAGTAGACAACATTTTCGATTATATGAAGCAATGGATTAGCAATTTGCTTCAAAATCATTCAGATTGCGATTGGATGTGTGTTACGCTATTATGAATATAACCCAAGACCACGTTACTACACTTGGCCATTTCCCCCTCAGTCATTCTCCTTCAGCCCTCGACCTAATTAATCTACTTATATCAAACACAATTTTACTCCATGTTTACCATATTTCGTGTAGGCCATAAAGCGTCTTAAATACCATTGTATTATGGGGCCCATCAGTCAAGTAAATGCAAATAATATGCAGCTTTAAATAAAAGCCCCGAACGCACGCGATTGGTGGAGGTAACAAGGGCACTTAACTGCTTTTTAATTGGCCTTTATTTTTTGCCTCTCTGTTGCAGTTTTTTTTTTTTAAGTGTTCTTAAATGAGGCACAGGTTGGCTACTATGAGTGGGTTTGCCAGATTATAAAACACTAATTAAATAAATTTCTAGGTGTGCACCTCATTGACATAAAATGTTAATTAAAGCAAGTAGAGCTGTGTGCAGATCACCATTTAAAATGCTGATGTTTTTATTCTTACTTACAGTACCCACCTAAGTCTTTTGTACGTTTCCCTTTGGTGTTTTAATCATTTCGAAAATCGACGACAGTTACTCCTAAATTCAAAAATTCTGAAAAACTTCAAGTCACAAGTGCATTATTAAATCCTCAGCAAAATGAAACTTAATCCCAGCTGTATAACAAGCGTTATTTAAAAAGTTGAATAAAAAACTTAGTTAAGTTGGAGAATTTCAAGAAAGCCGAGGTCGGGCGGTGCTCAGACTGCCCAAAGCCGCAAGGGGAGCAAACTCTTTAAACTCGAGTGGCCGCTGTTCTCATTACTCTAAAAGCCTGAAGTCTCCCAGGCTTTAGACACAGCCACAACTGTACGTTTTATACTTAGACTTTTATATTTTTCCGATACTGAGCTTCATTTTTATGCGTTATGAAGCACCCCTACATGGGTTATTATTTTCGCATCTTACTTGTAGATTTGAAAATGGATAAAACATTAGGTGCTGTTAGCTATCCGGGAAGAAGATGGAAACGTGTAGATGGGCCATCTATTTAGGTCTGTAGGTGGACCATAATTATATCTGAATAAAAATATGATCAACAAATAAATAAATAACGACGTTTTTTATTAAAAAAATCTTTGTACCTATTTTCGAAAAAAGTGTAGGACTGAAAGTATTTTGGCCTTTGACCTTTATTTCGCCATGCAGCACCCCTATCTACTTATTCGTATGTAAGTAGGTAGGTTCTGTACCTACGTTAAAATTCTGCTACATCAAACCAATTCTAAACACATGTAGGTGTGTATGGTAGAACCAGCAACTTAAAACACTAAAGAACTTTACCAAAACTGCGTTATTCATCTCTGCCCACGGAGGCAGACTAATAACTCCACACGGCTTCACGTTCTAAGTCTTTAAAGTTTCACGCCTGGCTGGCACATCTCGTTTGAGCCTCGCCTCGAAGAAGGGCGAAATTACTCATGAGCCCGTGTGAAGTGCGCCACCTGAATCTTGTTATAGGTATTAAATTATTGTCAACCACCTTTAGTGGAACGTGTCCCTGTTAATTGGACCGCGATATGGTTTGAAGTTATGGCAAATATGTGTACCTAGACGTGTACCGTAGCCTATATACTATTTAATGGAACGAAAAAGTTTTAAGACGTAGATACCTGAACAAAAGTAGAACGAACAAAAAACTTTCAAATAGTTTCGTTTCAACCACAGATTTAGTATACAGGGTCATTGGTAACTACAGATTTAGTACAGGGTCATTGGTATTTCAGGACTATATTACTAACATCATAAACAACAACTTTTGTTCTATGACTTTTAATAATTCGTCAGATTTTAAATTATCATATTTACATTTTTTTTTTTTAATTCAACGCTCTAAATGTTACGTACTCTATGCGTAGCAAAACAAACTGCCGTGTCTAGTGCAAAAGGCAGGGACGACAGTGCACAGGAGGCGTAGGTAGGTACAACAAAATACAGAATTGAAACGTGCTAGATAGAACAATGGAATCTTAAAGTTTTGTTTTTGGTAAAAAGTCATAAAACAAAAGTTGTTGTTTATAATGCTAGTAATACAGCCCTGCGAAATTGTTAGTGTTTTACCAAATAACCCGGTATAACCACCAGCTTGGTTTCTCTGTGTCAAGTTGCCAAGAATACACTAAATCTATGGTTTCAACAGGCTTTCTGCAAAAGTAGTATCTTTTTATGTTTTTTTTTTTTTTTTTTTTTTTCATAATTTTTGCTGTAAGTACAGTACGCGTCATGGCGGCTCTGAAATGCTACTACTGGCTGCGCAGTACCCCACCCCCCACCCCCGCGGACACAATGAATTTCTTACTGCGCAGCGATTCGCCTCATGTTCCGAGCCGCCATAAAGTTTGCATCGGGCTGTACCTACCTCTTTAGTATTCCGAAAAGTCAACTATTTTTCTAGCAGTTCATAATTTCCCCGAAAGAGGTTAACTGAAAAGTGGAACTAAGCATTTTTCCGCCTGCAAAGAATTTAAATGTAACAGTTCTATCAGAGAATGTAGGAACCTACCTACTTACTGAATTATGAATGCGATGTTGAAAAAATAGATTGATTGATAAAATATTCTGGAAATTTTTAGCCAAGCAAGCCAAATGATTCGAATTTAAATGTCCTGAATGTATTAAAGCCGAAACAGTACTGTCTGTTATATAAGAGAAGGTCACGACCACATGGCACGGTGCCAGCAAACTGTGCGCCCCTATTTGAACAAAGTCTACAGACAATTTCCATATTTTTCAATAAAAGTTACGCAAGCACGATGAATGCCAATAAGAAAAGTCCTCTAAGCAAAGAAACGGTCGAAACTTGCATTCGAATTCGGTGTGAAATATTTTAAAGATTTATGCTTTCCTGTTTTTGGATGGAAAGAGGAAAGAATTTAGCTGGGAAGCAGCAACATTAGATACTTATTAAAAGCTGAGGCTGAGTTAACTGGAAAAACTTTAAAGCATTTTCGAAAATAAGCATAGGTACCTACAGGGTGGCGATTTAGCCACCTGCATCCGTCAAGGCGGTGATTCTACCCGTCATACTAAACAACTTTCGCTATGAAACTCATATCCGACTCAGACTCATTTCATTGAAACAAGAAATTCCTAACTTCAATGCATCTATGTTTTTTTTTTTTTTTTGTAACATCTTTCCTCTCGCTTTCTGTGGAAGAGATTTTGTGAAAAGGGACGGAAATGTGTAACAGGAAGCCGGGGAAACGCGCGCTATTTGATATGACCAATGAGTGCGCGCGGTGGTAGAGTTGGCCGTCAGATGGGATGCAGGACCTTTTTTTATTTTTAAATGCGCGTCAAACAGATTTTACCACCTATAAATGAAAATTCAAGAAAAATCTGCGAAAATTTTCAAAATTTTTCATCATGTGTGTCATATTTTTTTTTGGTTTATCAGATCCATCGTTACGAAAAATCATTTCAAATAATACTTACCTGATTTTTTTTTTTTTTTTAAGCTATTGCATAGTTTTTATCGCGGGCCTTGAGCGCGGGGACCGAATCCAGAAATTCCGTAACGAAAAAACCTCACGCTCCCCACTCCGACGGTTTTACTACACCAGTACCCTCTAGTGATCTAATAATTTCTGGCAGTTCTTTTTTCTGTGTACTGCGTATTTTATTCTTATAAATATTAGTTTATAAAATTATGATCTTCACAAAAAGTGATTGTTGATAGTGGGGTTTGAAGTCACGACCAGTCGATTACGAGTACATTCAGTTCCCCTGTTGCACCGCAAGGCTACAATGACTTAATTAAAGCTTGCCAAATAGTTGATACCATTCCAGTTGAACAATTTTTAAACTTGACTATACTCCATTTACTATAGCATTAGAAAAAAGAGGCTCGTAGAAGCAGGAGTGCGAAACATTTTATTCAAAGTTAAAAGTTTAAACAAACTAAAAATGTTTTAAAATAACTTTGATAAATAGGTCGTAATAACATCTTCATCACACATTACTTACAACGAAACGAATGAATGAAACAAACGATTACGTCGTGATGATTTAAATTTAATTAAGATTAAAGGAAATAAAAGTCTTTTTTTTTTACAATATTTTATTTAAAACAACAACTTTCAACACACAATAGTTGGTGTAACTTCTTCGTCTTCATCATATAATTTAGTCACTATCATCAGAGAATAAAGATGGAGAAGTTTCACCGACGTTACCTAATAATAAATCTTTCTACCACATCATCCATTATGCTTTAACTTTTCCTCTTCTTTAATTGCATGAGCAACGTAAGACTGCCATCGTTCTAGCGTAATACTATCCAGATCTTGTGGGAGTAATTGTTTCTCCTTGTCTAATTTGAACGTTTTGTTATGTTGAGCCACATACCCCATCATTGGAGCCCATATTAATTCTATAGGGTTGAACTCGCAGTGGTAGGGTGGGAGGCGCAATACTGAAATACCCTTCTCTCTAGCCATCTCATCTACAACAAACTTTTGGTATAAATGTCTTTGTATTTTTGCTTTTTCTAATAAAGTTGCCCTAAGATCTTTTTCCTCAAAAGGAATATTTTTGCTTTTAAACCATTCCTGTATATCTGCCTTTCGTATAGCTGTGGTTGGCAGCTTCTCCAATGTCCTTGAGTGGTATAGCGCATTGTCCATAACAATTACAGCGCCACTCTCGATTTTTGACAAAATTAACTTGAACCATTTTCACTTTTGTCTATCGCGCTTCTATAACATATTCCCTGTAAATTGAGAGGTCTGGCTCTTATGAAACAGGAAATCCTAGTACAAGAGTCAAGCCTACACAGATGATTGTGTCTTGAAGTGTAAATAAATAAATAATAATTATTATTAAAGTTGAAGGCGTCCATTTCGGAGTGGTCATCTTCATCACCTTTCTTTGCATCAAATATTAATGCAGCATCCATTAAAAACCCTTCACAAACCCTGTGAAATAAAATTAATACAAGTCAATTATTCCGTACCCCCTATATAATTTCACAGCTGGAAATAGGTCATAGATAAATACTATAACAAAATTTATAACTTTAAAAGTTCGCTTTGCATGCGTTAATTCATAATACAATATAATATGTATTACTTAATTAATAGTCAATAACAATGGGGTGTTCATTTTTTTATGGCGAGGACAGTCCATAAAATACATACCAGTATGACCGATTATAAGTTGGATTTTTTAAACCAGCAGATAGACCTTCCCAATGTGCTTCTTTTGAAGACTTATTATTAGTGTCATGCCATATTAGACTTTTCGTGCGACCAGGGCCTCAAGTCTGCTATTACAATAGTGTCAGAATGGTCTCGCTATTGTGAGTATTTGACAGTGTTTGTATGGCAAATCTGTCAAAAACTCACAATGAAGAGACCATTCTGACACTATTGTAATAGCAGACTTGAGGCCCTGTTTGTATGATAAAAGGTTATTAATATAAATACCATTCATTTCACGAACCAATTTTATGAAATTATGTTTAACTGTATAATTAATTACAATGTTATTGAATGCAAGAGGTCATACACTGCTTAGTGCATAAATAGCTGTTAAGAAATTTAGAAGCACTGTACCTTCATTTAGCCAAGTGTCATCTAAATAATAATATATTTTCCTTCCTTTATTCCTTAGCCTTTTTATTTCATGAAGATATGTTAGTCTCCAAAGGACGATTTCCTGCTTGTCTATGACTTCTATGAGTGCACTTTTTCTGCTCCGTTTGATTTATGTGAACTTTAATGTTTATTTAATTATTTTATACAGACTGCTTTTTTTAAAATCTGGCAGAGACTCGTCACTGTTAACTGCTTCCAGCATTTTGTCCAAGGTGGGCAACTCATTATTAAAGAAGAAGGAATGAATTTTCCTGCATATTTCACTAAATTTGATGTCATCAAAATCATCACGTTTCATGTGCTTCTGTTGGGGAGGGGGAGATTGCAGGCGACTTTTTATGTTGTACTCTTTGAGAATATTGGACAGAGTAGCCCGAGATACGCCTGTAAATAATAAAATCATGTGCGGAGTTTCTAAAATATAATACATTTTATCACAATGCATGTTACTTTCAAATATTTTTATAGTAATAATTTTATGAATCATCCTTACCGGCAACTTCTGCGATTTTGTTTATCATCTCAGTCTTATAATGAGGAGTATCTGCAGGCCAGGACTCCAATTGCTTAAAAATATTTATCACAGGTTGTTTTTCTACAGCACGCAGCGTTCTCTTTTTTTTTGGGAGACATTATTATTTCGTCGGAGTCAACTTTTGGACCACGTTTTTTTCGCCGTTGGCTTTGGTCAGACTCAGCACTTATATGTTGTAAGCCACTCGGTCCCGCACCGGGATCACTCATAGCTCAAAAAAAAAGTAACGTTTTGTACAAACAACCCAATGACAACACTGATAACAATACGATAACAAAGAAATAACTAAATATTATTTATTATTTTAATAAATAACAACAAAATCACGAAAATTAAACAATAACAAACAAAGTATTCACAAGTAAATGACATACATGACAATCTTAGAACATTGTCAAGTCAATTTCACAGACGACATAAACCAGTAAAATTAGAAATCCCCGGCTGTCACAGCTTATGAAGGGATTAAGTAACATTTTAGATTTGGTAGGATTATAGTGAAACAAAAACCGTTGCAGTATTGTTGACTCCTGCTTCTTTTAGGTTTTTAGCATAGGCACTGTAATTTTAAATTGGAATGAAATAATATATCTAAATGAAAGCCACTTAATTTCATATGTTTGTTTTTTTAAATGATTACAATTAAGTGTGTTAGCTGATATATAAATTCATTTTAATCGATTTGGCGTCAATCGTAACTATAACAAGTTTATTGTACTTTTGTTATAAAGTGTGCATCAAAAATAACCTTTTTTAACTTCTGTCTAATGCTATTATAAATGGAGTATAGACGGTTGGAAATGACTCATGTACTTGGAATTTTTTCGCTGTCAAAACAGTTTGTCACTCTTTTTTTATTTATTTAAAATTACTTTAGGTTCAACACTTTCGTCTATTTTAAAGTTGTTATTATGCTTATATTTGAATAGTATTTGACTTTGTTTACGTAGTTATATACTTTTACGACGTTCAGCACTTATTTATTTTGTTTTTAAGCTATTGCATAGCTTCTATCGCGGGCCTTGAGCGCGGGGACCGAATCCAGAAATTCCGTAACGAAAAAAAAAAAAAATTAATATCAAAGAAAAAGAAATACTGCATAAATAAAATAAATAAATAATTATAATTGCATAAGTTGACACAAAATGCTATGCAATAGCTTTACCGCGGCAGTCCCCGAGTGCCACACGTCTTTTTTTTTTTTTCATATCATAATGTAATTTGAATTATCACAAAGGTGAGATGTCAGATGTTAAACATCATATTTATGCAACTACCTACTGTAATGACTACGCTCGTTTTGTTTTTTTACGAATCAGTTAAGAGTTTCATAGCGAAAGTTCTTCTGTATGACAGATAGAATCACCCCCTTGACAGATGCAGGTAACTAAATTGCCACCATCGATTTAGAATACCCTAGATACACCGTCAACGCTTGAAATGTGTCTCGATACAACTGTGCTTAAATTACTTCTAAGCACAGTTGCGCTCTCAGTAACGCGCGCTTCGTTGTCGGGTGAACACGCCAAAGTGCTCCGTAAACAAGTGCAAAAATAATACTTTAACCACGTTGAAAAGGAATGGCATATCGTATTTTCGGTAAGTACTAGATAATAGTTTTATAATGTAGTGAATTTGTGGCAAAATACGCCTTCAAACTCATTAAAAACATTTTTTTTTTTTAATTTATTTCAATACGTCTCTTCATTTGACGCTACGCAGTTGGCTTTTTCCCTCGCGCAGCACTTGTATTAAGTGGAAAGGAGATGGAAGATGTATAAAGTGGAACATAGTCAAATATTAAATGAATAGAGTCGCTTATTGTTTTTTTCTTTCTGCGGTATGTCAATAATATGGAATTAACATAGAATAACTATAGCCCGTCCGGAGATGAGCAAAATTTATTTGAATGGTGATTGGTGTTTTTTATATTATAGTTATTATTAATTGAAAGGGAAAAATGGCGAAAAATTATAGCTAATGAGAGGAGTGAAGATTTTTTTAAGCCAAATGATTCTATAAAAAAAAAAAAATAGTGTGGTTCGCTCTTGTCACTTCTCAGAAAATTACATGTATTATACGAAGAAAGGCTTTCGGAAAGTAAAGAAAGCGGTTATTCCATGTATTGCAGTAAGTTTCTACATAAAATATTGTGACTACTGAGTAAATGTGCTGAATTAATGGTGCCGATTCTCTTGTACACCGAACTAAACTATCACTAAAATTCCTTACCTTTTGGCTATGAGAATCTTAAAGCTATTCTGCAAACAAAATTCTCTAAATTTAAAAATAAGTTTGACACAACTAAATCGAATTTGACAATCGTGACTCCACGTGGTATTTTTTTTTTATGGCTTCGCAACGTTGTACTTGTTTGCCTATGATTTTTTTTAGAGCCGGAGACGCGCACCGCGAGTCCGCGACGTGTTTTTTATGGAATTTTTCCCTTTTTGTCTGGAAAAAAAAAAAGATTACCTACATGTAGAGTAATAATGGAGTAAAGAGTTTATTAAAGGGGGTCGAAATTTTCATTATTTTTGCGATAGGACGCACCATTTTGGAGATATAAGCAAAATAAAAAAAAAATATTGGGATAAACACGAAATATTTTTAAATGTTTTTTTTTTATTCAGAGTATATTATTTAAAAAAAAAAAACTCGATATGATGATTAATTATCAAAATTCACCGCGCTCGTGCCGCCACCCCACCGCACCGTTCGGCGTCACCGCGTCGAGGCGGGTCATTCATAGAATAAGTAAATAAAGGATTTTTTCGCAAAATGTCTCAAACAATTTTAAAATTATAATAATTATGTAGAAATATAAAACACTTAGATATAAAAAATAAAAAAATTCGCTGCTGTGACTTTTTTACGACTTAAAGATGTTTCTCTTAAAATATTTCGTGTATGAATAGATACACCTTATATACAGTACTGGTTTTGCACCAGAAGTCGTGAGAGTCGGTGATTGGTGTGAATTTTAGTTCATGAAAACTAATTTTATTCCACACCTTTTTAATCGCGATTATAAATATATCAGATTTAGTTAGAAAATCTAAATTTTAGTTTAAAAACGTCAAATTCAGAATAGCAAAAATTGCCATTTTCACTAAATTTAAAAACTCAGTACCATCTTAGAGCTGTCAAACTAAATTATAGTTAAGTTGTGTCACTTTAGTCAATTTCAGAATAGGAAATAGTCGTTTGACAGGAATAAACTAAATTTTGGTGATTTTTAGTCTTAGTTTAGAGAATTTTGTGACAAGAGAATCGGCACCATTATCTATCAATCTTTTTAAATTGTCTTAATAAATAAAATAAAAATAAGTTAATTTTAACCACCTCAACCTGTTTTATTTAAGCACATAGTACAGAGTAAAATTTCAAGACCACTCCATTATCCTTCTGTTCCAAAGCAATATTTTTTTACGATTGTCACGGGGCGTAAACTAAATTTGACTTAATAAGCATTTGCTTAAGGAATAGTATCGTTTAAAATTATCTTACCTACAGCTGAGAGCAATAAAATTTTACGAGTTGCGCGATGGTCTAATTTTGAAATGTCATAACCGCCCATCGCGCGCACTCGAAACCACACCTTAATTCCATGCACATAAGGTTGTATGTAAGGAAAATTGAAATGTTCTTAAGTACATTATGTGTTTTAGATTTGCCTTAGTAGACGCACACACTTGTAACTTAGCGATGGGACACTTTTGCGACTTTGATTTGTAGGTGATAGTGTATCTAGGGTATTCTAAATCAATGATTGCCACCCTGTATTGTATGATCTATGTGGGAAGTAGACCCACCTAGGCTAATTCTTTAGCTGAGGAAAAGAGAAAAAGGGCCGACTTACTCAATTCCATAATGTCAATGTTACAATATGAACCAAGGAAAACAAACTGCAGCTACTCTCCTTACAAACTGAGCCTTGACTGAGCAAAGAAGATAACACCCCATTTTAACAAATTCACCCCAACCCACAAAGATAAATGTTTACACAAAAACTTAGTTTAAACCCACAGTTATGATAAAGGGGTTGTAATAAATTAGGTAGGCTCACGCTCCAGCGGGTTTCATGGCGATATTGCTTAGGGCTGTGGTCACAAATCCTTTAATTAATTGGGACTTAAATGCAGAGGTAACGGTAGATTATAAATGGGGCTAAAGCCCGATCTGCGGGGTAATATCGTAACACACAGTAGCAATGGGTTTCATTTTGACAGTTCAACAACATTCATTGCGTTATTTACATTGTTGAGCGGACAAATTTTTTGAACATATGAAGCAATGGATTAGCAATATTCTTCAAAATCATTCAGATTATGGTTGATAGTGTGTTACGCAATATGGATACAGGGCTGTGCTGTTTAATTCTCGAGAAAATGCTCTAATCGAAGCGGATCACATTGACAGGGCATAGTGAAATCGTTTATTCTGTAAATAGGATTATCTCCGAAGTTTGCATCGAGATAAATCTGAAATTATTCTATGTGATAGAAGTTTATGTAAAAATTACAGCAAAAATAAAACTATGTCCCTAAATATAGCACATTTTTTCTAATATTGCAGTTTTAGGTCAGCGCTATCTCTTGACCGATAGTGGAACTAATGTAATTTTTACTTGATTTTTGATGAAACGGAACCCTCGATGCGCGAGGCTGACTCGCTCTTGACCGGTTTTTTTTTTTCTTCTAAAATTTAATACATAGGCAACAGGGACGCCAGCACATCAAGCTACTACAATCTGTCAAATTTCTTTAATAGATTTTCAACTTTATCACAACAGTTTATGGTTCAAGGTTGATTGTTGTCGTTGGTGGCGTCTGTACATTTATATCACCTACATGCCTAGGTAAACTGACGCCTTTTCCCCATTCAAAGTCTACGTTAGGATTAAAAATTAATAATGTAGGTATCCTACATCCCATTGTTGACGCAGTAAAATGTATTATTTACGGCTGAATCGTATTGGAAACAAGCGTTTAGCTAGGTAGTGATCTTATTGTTCCAAATCTTCTAATTAACTCGGCTTTCAACACAAATAAGGGTGCTCAGGTCAAGGACGATTATAATAGGGAAGTTAGGGCGATCCCTAATTCAGAAAAGTTATTTCGTTTCAAATCAAAGATTTTGCTGAACGTAAAATTCGAGGAAATAGCCGTTTCAAAGTGTAACGATAATGGAAGACCAAGCTATAGAAAACAGTCCAGACTAGCAACGTTGAAATATAATAAATTCTTGACTTCTTGAATTAATATTTTATATTTTATCTATACTAATATTATAAAGAGGAAACATGTTTTTGTTTGTATCGAATAAGCTCCGAAACTACTGGACCGATATTAACAATTATTTCACCAATAGAAAGCTAAATTATCAGAAAATAAGGTAGGCTATAATTTATTTTCAAAAAATTAGAGATCCTAAAGAAAATTTAAATAATGTAACCCAAAGTAGAAAATGTTTGCCTATAAACCACGGAATCGAAACTTACGCTTGTGAAACCGCGGGGAGTAGCTAGTTATTATATATTTTAAGTTCAATACGGGCCTTATCAGAATACCAGCGGAAAAATCACAGCATTTTTTTTTTTTTTTTTTTTCTTTCTAAAAACGTTGCCCCACACTAGGAATTTCTCCTGTATCGCGGGTGCGTTTACAAACATTTAAACTCACATACACAAACAGCCAGACCCGGAACAACTAATTGTAGGTCATACAAATATTTGTTCCGTGCGGGAATCGAACCCACGACACGCAGTGCAGCAGTCAATCGCTTAACCACTGCGCCAACCGTGCCGTGAAGCATTATGCTGAGATAAGGCTTTTTGGCCTCGCACAGGTCTTTTTTTATAATATTTATTTTGCTCGTTTTTTACTGCTTCTATTTGCTGTGTCCCAGATAAAAAAAAAAAAAATTTTTTTCTTTCTTTTCTTTCTAACTCGTAAAACGACTCGGAATGGAATGATTCGGAATTTTACAAAGTTTCTTCCGAAATAAATTTTTATAGCCATAATGAACTCATGTTATACATCCAACGCGGCAACGGTTCAACTCCACAGACACTACAGTAGGTACCTATGTAGTTTACACCTGAATTTAGGGTGAGGGAAGTTAACATAATTATGACGACGGCGACGTCTGCCCTCGGTAAGTTGAATCGTTCCAACATAACCCCTTCGGTGTTCCCTACCTACCAAACACTATTCCCTGCTACTTCCTTGCAGTTTCTTTGAATCGTAGGTAGGTACTATTAATTACTTAGTTAAATCAAGAATTCATATTTAAATTGCTGTTTCGAAACCACGTTAGAAGCTGAACTGTGCAAGTTCAGCTTCCAACGTTGTCCTACATAGGTAAAACACAGAGTGTAAGAGCTATTACGCACTGTCGACTAGTCGTCAGCGACTCGGTCGACGGCAACTGTGACTTACTATAGTTTAAATAGGTGTTTGCGCACTTGGTCGCCGGTCGCTTGCTTATGTTTTGGTCGCCGAGGGATCGAGTCGCCGGCGACAAGTCGACAGTGCGTAATGAGCCTAACGGACAGCCCTCCGCAAACTAACAGGGCCTCAAGTCTGCAATTATAATAGTGTCAGAATGGTCTCTTCATTGTGAGTTTTTGACAGATTTGCCATACAAACACTGTCAAATACTCACAATGGCGAGACCATTCTGACACTATTGTAATAGCAGACTTGAGGCCCTGGGTGCATTCAATTCCTTATTTTGAATCATATTCAACCGGAAAATTTCTCAGGAAAAGTTCATTTTTTTTAAAGTTATTATTCCTTTACTTATTTCAATGTTTACATTCTCTGTACGCAGCACTCAGTTAAAATAAAAAAAACTGCAATGGATGTTGAAATACTCTACGAACGACGCGTGAAATCAGCTGTTCACTTTATGCCTAGCTGCAGAGTTCATTGAACTCACGGCGCCCCGTGGCGGGGAGGGAAGCCGAAGGCTCGCTGCGCTGCCGTTCACTACGTGTGTTTTGCCACGGTAACGATACATTTCGTGTGAGGTAATAGAACAAAATCAAGATCAATCAATCAAAATATTTTATTTCACATAAACCTACATGGGCACTTATGAAACGTCAGAAGCTAGGTGCACGGTTCCATTAGTCAGAACAAATCAGGTTTATTGGATTCCCATAACTCCTGAAATAATTTTATGTACCGCTCATCTTAGTATGTTATACTGAATTCACCCCATCAGTCTGCAGAGGGCTGTCCCTTTGTTTATCTAAAGTATTCTATAATCCACTATCCAGCCGTACTGCATAAAACAAATACTTAAGTAGGTACATATATAGCGATTCAAAGGGATGTGTACACAGTGTAAACTCAGCCTTATATTGCGCCATTTTGGTAGGTAAATTATTGTTAGCGTAAAACCTGTCATTATTTGCCTTGTAATCTACAAAGTATGGTTGTAAATAATACGAAACTTCATTTCCTATCGAAAGCGATGTAAGGGGTGATTATGGGGTTTGTTTAGTGGTAGCAAGTATCTAAGTACATAAACTGGTTCACCTACAGAAAACCGCAAGCTTGAGTTTAATGAGTTGATTTGAAGGACATTAGACAATGTGTAACTATGAATGCACATTGAAAGTAATTTGTTCTGAATCGTTTAAAACTGAATGGATTTCTGTCACTTTTAATATAGGTTTTTTTTTTTTTTCATAATTACCAAAATAATGAAAACTACGTAAATTACTGTCACACTTCCACAGTCAAAACAAACCAAAATCCATGAAATACAGTGCGACATAAAATAATAGAAATTAAACGAGGGCGCCACGTTCTACGTAACTGTCACATTTTTGACGTAAAATGCTTAATCATGGCAACAATTTAGTAAGGGAATTTTTTAGTTCCATTTTATTAAAATTTATACTATTTTATGTCGCACTGTACCTACTACGCTAGACCCTTAATACGTGTGTGACTGTGTGCGTGCGTAGATTTGTATGTGAACGCAATTTTTTAAATAAACAATGTTTTAAACATATTAAAAAAAAAACTGTGTAGGTATGTATTACGATTATAACATAGTATTCTAATTAGGGTGTTTGGTGGTGTCCGTTATTTTCGGAGCATGTAAAGTAGGTAGCTTATAGATAATGATTTCCATGACTGCTAAAGAACAAAAAGATTAACGTGATGATCGGTGGAACTTTGACCAAATTAGACAGCTTTTATTGAAGAAACAAAGAAGTCTTAGTGGACTAAGGGAACAACACAAAAGAACTTTAGAGTTGCTCCGTGTTATTTTTAAAGCTAAGCAAGCAGCGGGTACCCCTAACAAGTCTTACAACTTCAAAGGCCCCATACAAGCTTCTTATAACACAAGACAAATCCGGAAAAACCCTTCCGCCCGCCAAAGGACCCTTAAATCAAGATTTAAGAGATACTTTGCCGCTGAAATTGGTGACAAAGAACCGAATTTTCATACAACCCGAACAGCCTCCCATATTATTATTATACTCTTTGCGAACAGCTAACGAGAAGGTCGGAAAAGCTAAGCTTTTTCTTTTATTTTGACCGTTTTGAGGTTCTCGGCAATTAGGGCGCGACCTACGGGTCAAATAATTATGTATTATGACTTGTAGATACATTTTGCGGATGGAGACCGAATGAATGTAGGTATGTTCGGTTAATTATGTACACACTGACTTTTTATTTGTGAAAGTTTTAGTAGTTTAGTTAGTTTTAGTATTTTTGTTAGTTTTTAGTATATTTTTTTTTGTTTTGTTTTTTTTTTTATCTCCTCTAACAATATTTGTAAATATGTGAGCACCATTGTATCTAACGATTTAATTCCATCGCCACAACAATGTTAACAGCATTTGTAGTGTTTCTGCAGTTAGAGGTAGGTAAGATAGCCAGTTCCTCTGTGGTTGAGGATTCCGGGTGAAGATCGCTTTCCACCTTCGGCCTCATCATTACTTGCCATTAGGTGAGGTGAAGGCCAAGAACTTCCCCGTTGAGGATAAAAAAAGAATAAAAAGAATAATTAAGAGATCCGCAACGAAAACTGAGGACTCTTATGTGTTACTCTTATCTCTCTTCTCTTTGACTTCAAACTTGCAAACGTTATCTCTGGAGATGACGATGGAAATTATTTCTAAGTTGAAAGCCACTAAAAGTATAACTGACGTGAATCTATATTAGGGCGAAGCCGCGGGCAACAGATAGTTATTAAACTATCTGTTGCCAGCGGCTTCGCCCGCGTGGCTTTTTCTAAAATAAAAGTAGCCTAAATTACTCGTTTTAAAAAACATCAGTTATCTGCCAGTGAGTCTCGTCGACATCGGTCAAGCCGTTTCGGAGATTTGCCGGAACAAACAGATAGACAGACAGACCGACACCGACAGATAGTATTTTTTTTATAAGTACCATTTCTTTTTGCTACTTTGACATTACAAACAGACACTTAAATTTTATTTATTTGTATACCTAGATAAAGCTGAAGAGTTTGAACGAGCTAATTAAGCTCTAGAACTACCAGTCGGTTCAGTGTCAGTGTCAGTTTGCATTTGATAGCCCAATTCTTGAGGAAGGTTATAGGCTATTTAACATCACGCTACGACCCTTAGGAGCCGAGCAAAACGCCAAGCGAAAACGAATTAATAGCACAGGTGGGCGAATGGGCGATGCGATGCGACAGGGTTGGTTGGAGGCCGAAATTTTACGCGGACGAATTCGCTGGCAGAAGCTAGTTTGGAATATAAGTAACTCAAAAAAATGCTCTTATGTAATTCAAAACACGCTTTTATGTAGGTTTATCATATTATATCATTTCTCTCTCTCCTATGGCATAACATTAATCTAAAGAACTTAACCCCTTCAGGCTTATCTAACGCCTAAATTGGTTCCGTTTTCCGGGTCCATTCTCTAGTCGATCAGTGTTAACGAGTTTTTTATGTGGTGAGTCCAGGAACCCTATATTCAGCCAAGGAAATTAGTTTCCGGAGTTTCTGCTGAGTCAGTGATTAATGAATTGTTGGTGATAAGCATTTTTCGTGGGGTTTATTGACGAGTATGTACAGTGGCCAGCACATCAAGTTACCACAAACTGTCAGATTTTCGCATTCGATTTTGAACTTAACCTTCAAGATTTTAAAGTTTAAAATAGTTTGGTGAAATTGGTTTCGTGTAGCTTGATGTACTGGCCACCGTACCTACATACCCTTCACTATCTACACACCTAAGCCGCCGGCAAGATCGTTAGCCCTCCGGCACGAAACCGACGTGTTGGAGCCTTTAGAAGTTGCGAGCCGGACAATTTTCCCGGCGGCACGACAGTCGCGGTATGCAGTGTTCACAAATGTGATTGAAAAAGAGAAGAGCGGAGAGGGGCGTGCCGCCTGGTAAATAGTTCGGGCGCTAGCCGCCGGCATTATCGTTAAAGCCAGCCGCCGGGTTTGTGCCGGCGGGCTTAGTGTGTAGACAGCTTACAATTTAACTTAGAGACCAACTAGGCCACTGTTGAAGGGCCCATGGTTCTTATTGCACATTTCTTACTTACATCAGACTTACTCATCATCTGACTAGCTTTTTCCCAACTATATGTATTGGGGTTGACTTCCAGTCTAACGTGATGTAGCTGAATACCAGTACTTTACATGGAGCGACATGCCTATCTGACCTCCATCAGTTACTGGGTAATACGGAACCCCTTGGTAAGACTGGTTGTCAGACTTTCGGGCTTCTGACTACCCGCAACGACGGTCAAAGATCTACAAATAACAGCCGGGACCAATGATTTAACGTGCTTTCCGAGGCACGAAGGGGTCTCGATTTGTAATGGATGGTCACCCATCCACGGACCGGCCTCGGCAAGCGTAGCTTAACCTTCGATTGACCCGTGCGGCTGTTATATATTATTTAGCCACGAGCCCCTTCGGATATCGGACTTACTAAGGTACGTCATCAGATTTTTCCGCCATTATGCCATCTATTATCGTTAAATCTTAACAATAAATCTTTTATCCTCTAAATCGTGTAATCGTGTCACAAAATTTTGAGAGGCTTGAGTATATTACTTTTTCAACATAAATAGAGCTCGTTCATTTAGTATAAGCATACTATATTCATCCATCAGTAGGTACCTATATCAAAAGACCATTAATTCATTGAATGATAAATGTTCTACTTCCTTGATTGTGTCTTAACGACATTGTTTAAGTAAATTGAACCTACTAAGTATTTATTACTTCCTGACACGATTACAAAAATGTGACATTCAGCTACCCATTATTGAAAGCTAGTCCAGGATGACATAAGTAACGTATAGTTACATCATCTATAAAACAATTCAAAACCCCGAATTTTAAAAGGTCCATTTAAATCCACAAACTTCCTTGACCTTTTGGAGCTGAAATACCTGCTCGTGCCTACTCCAAATGTCGACGTAATTCAATTTTCCAACTTTTGAAAAAGGTTTCACCTTTTTGTCACATCATAGGTCATTTTCATGGTTGGAAGCGGCTCAGTGAGCACGATCGGGCCCTACACGCAAAAACACTTCCGCATCAGGTCAAGGACACGTTCCATTTCCCGAGATCATAATATTATGCATACCTATTTATTACATGACGTAAACAATGTGATGCTCATTGCTCAATGCTTTATGTAGCATGTTGCTGTTTTTGCCCTTGCCAAACTCACAAGAGTTTAAAAAGTTTAGTGACGTAACCGAGCGTTCGTGAACGTTCGACAATTTTTTTTTGTTTTCTGAAAACTTTTTATTGAATTCGAACGTGCTCGTTCAAACTTCTGATAGAGTAAATACATGCTTGCATCTCTAAGTTTACTTAGTACAGTTTAATCAAAAATTATTAACGTAACAAAACCACCAACAACTTATCAACAAATTACTTACATACATACATACTGTAGTTATAGCTTAAAATCGTGCCTCGGAATGCACGATACGCCGTTGGTCGCGGTTGTCATTCGTAGATCTTTGACGTCTTTGACAGTCGTTACGGATAGTCAGAAGCATAGACTACTATGGTCAGAAGCCCGAAAGTCTGACAACTAGTCTTACCAGGGATATTGCGTTACCCAGGAACTGGGTTGTGGAGGTCAGAATGCTAGTTCTACTCCACAACCACAACTAATTAATTAACATTTGAAAATAATGTTGGAGCTGCTGAAGAGTGTAAGACTATCTTTGCATTGTACGAGTATAAACTCAATCTCCTTTCTATACTAATATATAAAGCTGAAGAGTTTGTTTGTTTGTTTGAACGCGCTAATCTCAGGAACTACTGGTTGGAATTGAAAAATTATTTTTGTGTTGGATAGTCCATTTATTGAGGAATATTATAGGTTATATAACATCACGCTACAACCAAAAGGAGCAGAACATAAATGAAAAATGTTGCAAAAACGAAAAATTATTCCTTTTTGAGAGCTTCCGTTGCGGTTTAAGTTACGCAAATATCATGTATGATGGAATTGTTCCTCTTTAAATTTTCTAAAAAAAAGTCCGCGACAGCATATGTCTATCTTTTAAGATTGACTCAATATAACCTTTTTTATGGTGATCAAATTTGTTCGAAATTAATGCATTATTTACGAAGGAGTTTTCATAAACATGGTATTAATCCTTATCCAAATAAATACGTTCATCACAAGTTGTTTGAACAAAGTTGCCCTTACATAATTTAATTTCAATGAATATCTTAGGAGATATAACTGTTTTATAATAACTCCGCAGCAAAATAATGATCAACTCTGCGAGGTAGGTTCCTAAAGCTGAAGAGTTAGTTTTTAGGGTCCCGTACCCAAAGGGTAAAATGGGACCCTATTACTAAAACTCCGCTGTCCGTCTGTCTGTCTGTCTGTCCGTCTGTCACCAGGCTGTATCTCGTGAACCGTGATAGTTGAACAGTTGAAATTTTCACATATGATGTATTTCTGTTGACGCTATAACAACAAATACTAAAAAACTGAAAAAAAAATATTTAAGGGGGGCTCCCATACAACGGACATGATTTTTTTGCCGTTTTTATGCTCCGCCCGCGTGGATGTCGGTTATCGCGTAAAAAAGTAGCCTGTGTCCTTCTCTATATCCCAGGTCGATCGGTTCAGCGGTTTAGGCGTGAAAACGTAACATACAGACAGACAGACAAATAGACAGACAGACAGAGTTACTTTCACATTTATAATATTAGTAAGGATAAGGATTTGTATGGATGGTACGGAACCCTTCGTGCGCGAGTCCGACTCGCACTTGGCCGGTTTTTTGTTTTTTGAACGCGCTAATCTCTGGAACTGCGAGTTGGATTTGAAAAAATCTTTTTGCATTTTACAGCCCAATTCTTGAGGAAGAATTACATTCCTATTAACTAGAACATATTTTTTTTTAAATGAAAGTTTATGCGATAGTGAAGTAAAAGCACGGGCAGGCAATCTGTTGCGACGGGGTGGGTCGGGGAACAAGAAATTTAACGCGGACGAAGTCGCGGGCAGAAGCTAGTGTATTATATAATTGCATAGCTCAGGTGTGAGTAGGTACTATATATGTACCTACTATAGAGCTACCATTGACCGGGTAATATATCTTTCATTGACTTGAATGTGCCCTGGCGGCTGAGATGTCATTCTCACTTCGATGTCTCGCTGATGGTGGCGTGTGTGTTGGATCATTTAGCTCCCTTCAAAATGGTTGAGCTGAATGGTGCTAATCCATTCGTCATGTTCGTGAACGGGCGCCGTCAGTTCGGACTGGTCATCTCTTAGCTGCCACGGGTTATTTTGTTTTATTTTGTTTCTATTTGTTGTACCTACTCTGGACGCTTTTAACGTGTAAGTTTTTATTTTTTAGTTTTACATTGTTCTCACATATTTTAATTATAAATTCAACATTATAGATGTAACTAATATTTTTGTAACAGTTTAAAAGAGTGTCCATGGAGTTTCTTGCCCGTTCTTCTCCATAGGTACCTACTACGCTTTGGAATGGGCATGTAGCTTCATGTTTCTTACTGACTGACTCCTTGATAATTCAAAAGTGCCTGTAAATGGTATAATTGAAATAAGTGATTTGAGTTTGAGTCAGATCCATGTAAAATGCTGGTATTCACTAATACCTACTGGTATTAATTCGCTCAATGGAAAATACTGGTATTTATGCATCCAGTTAGACTGGAAGCCGACCCCAACATACTCGTAGTCAGGAAAAGGCTAGACAGATATTATATAAAGTATTCTGAAAAAACAAAATCCAGTTTCTCCTCAACGACATGCACGAATAATTTCGTGAGAATTATGCCGACTAGCCTAGATATTGTATCAAACATAAAATATATAATCAAGAAATTCTGCTTACCCTTTGTAAAAGTTTGGGCCTGTTATCGAGAGGCTCTTGAATTACATTCTTATTTTGCTCGTTGTCATTTCGGTAGGCGTTCCTGCGGAAAAAAAAAGATATTCAATGTCCAAAGAAATGATGGTTGGAATGTGTGAAAGATGATACGAGTATAGCTAAATGGCGACTACCGAGATGACAACTGGATAATAGAGAAGCATGGAAGAAAAAAATAAGTATGTTGCGCCGACCGAATATACTGAAATAAGGGCAGGAGAATGATGATTCAATATTTTCAAAAATAACGTATCTCTTCATTGATTTTACTTAAATATGGTTTAGTTGAAAGTGATTCTAGTGGATATACTCGTACCTACAAAACAGCACCCAGAGACGTTTCTAATTAGACCTCGGTTTAGCGATATACCTCTGAGATGGTGTTACCTTCCTATCGTTTAGCATCTACTAATTAATCATTATGAATAACTAGCTTTTGCCCGCGGCTCCGCCCGCGTATATGTCAGTTATCGCGTAAAAAAGTAGCCTATGTCCTTCTCCATATCCCAGGCTATATCTCTGTCAAAATTCATGACGATCGGTTCAGCGGTTTACGCGTGAAAACGTAACATACAGACAGATAGACAGACAGAGTTACTTTCACATTTATAATATTAGCATGGATGTAGCTCCGTGTCCAGAGTTATGTTCTGCTAAATTCAACATAACCGCTGTTTGATGAGATACCGCATGTTTTTAATATACATTATCATTATAAATGCCTGCGTGAAAAATACTATAGATAAATTGCATACTTATAAGGACTACTTTTGCCTAAACATATAGTTGCAGTCTGCAGCAATCTACTGCCGTCGACGTGTGGTCAAGTGTCATCCATATGTAAGCGCACTTCGACTCTAATTATAGGCGCGAACGGCGAGTGGAAGGAGACCAAGCACAGAAGCGGTTAAAGGCTTATTCGATTCTCAAAATGGACAGATTTTTCAGTTTTACTTTAGCGGTTATAGTGCTAAGTCATTTATCAGTAGCAATACGGCTTTTGAAGAAGACTTTTCCTTGTTTAAAAATCTCTTAGTATTCTGATACTTAGTACCGCTGTAAACGGCCCTAAGTAAGTATAGCTATAACTACCCTTTCGAACACCCTTTCGGAAATACCGTAGCAAAATATGTTCGCGTGCTCCTCTTGGCATAACGAGGAAGTCATAAGGGAGCATTCTATTGTGATACTTATCTCCCCGTCCCACCTTCCACCCTCGTTGAACCTTGGCAGGTATTGGAGTCAAACACGCGATGTGCAAGGTATATATGGGTACTTCTACGAGTTCGTGCAAATTTGTTATTTGTAGTCATAAAAAAAATAAAAATCACTTTGAGTGTGTGCTTTCTATCAGAACGAAATATAATAGTATTAAACTATAGCCATACGGTAACGTAAATTGCTATTTCCAATGGGTTTAATAAATATTTTACAAAAATATGCTAAAAATCATCTACCTTCAGTGTCCGTTCGTGAGTATTGCCGAATAGGTGTTTCAATTTTAATGCTGCGTTACTACAATCAATTACTAAGTGAATAAATATTATTACATACATTACAAAGAATCTGTAGTCATGTTTTTCACAAACTTAAACTGGATAATTAATTTGAAAAGAAAAAAAGAACTTTTGTCACACAAAATTGATCATTACCAGCGGCAAAATTTGAAAGTACAAAATATCTGTGTATGTTACTCTGTGGTTTTATTCCCCTCGCCCCGCATTTCACTCGCCAGCCAGTTGAACCACAGGCACGGGAGAGGAAGGCTGCGCGTTTGGGTTGGAGAATTATAGAACATTGAATACTCGAAATTTTACTTTGTCACGAAATATTTGTCTTTACCGTCGCCTAAATTGTGGGGTAAGTAATAAGATTTTATTTATGTTTGATCTTTAAAAAGGAAGCTCACTAGGATTATTAATGTTCTTGTTGGTTTGATAATTGTCGTATTTACGGATATAGGGTTACAGACTAAAATGTCCTAAAATGTCATTACCCTCAGCATCATCACCTTCTTTTACCTTCAGCTTTGAAACTGAAGGTAATGATCCTAAACGGACGGTAGCGATGAATTAAAAAAAAAAAAAAAAAAAATTAATCTTAATTTTAAAGCTCTGAGTAGGTACTACAATTACGCGGTTCGTTAATGTATCTAAATATTTATCTTTATCCAGATCTTCTTTATCAAGTACTTGGCACATTAATTGCTAATCGGAGCTTTAAAATATTATATATACCAGTATTCCCAAGATAAATCTAACCCAAGACACAGCACAGAAAATGTGTATAATTAGTAATTTTTTTTTGGTAACAAATGAATAAAATGTACAGTCAGCTACAGAGAAATCTCACCCCCTAGCAATGTATTTAGTCATTGCTAGGGGGTGAGATTTCTCTGCAGCTGACCGTACACAATTTGCGGTGTCGTGGGTTGAATTTTTCTTAAGAACACTGGTGTTATCATATTTATGGATATTATCGTATATTTTTTTTAATAAGCACATACTTTTTATGACTTCTATAGAAAAAAATAAATATATATATATATATATATATATATATATATATATATATATATATATAAAGGTCACGGCAGAGGGAACTTACAGTAAGCTTAGTATTCTTTAGTTAAATACATAATTAAATACAGTGTTTTATTTACAGGAATAAGAATCATGGCGAAACTGAAGGCGAAGAATAAGAAAACTACCGAGGAAAAGTTAGCTCAACAAAGACTTCATAAAAGACAAAAGTATGAAGAAATAAAAAAAGATCCAGAAAAATATGCTGCTCCAAAGGGAAAAGAAAGGTTACGATATTTGAAACGCAAAGAACAGATTAAAATAAAGTCAGTTAAAGACTTAACGCCACGGCAACAAAGACAGAAAAGAAAACAATGGAGAGAAAATCGTCAACGATACATAGAAAAGAAGAAAAAAGAAAAAGCAATAGAGCAAATGCTTGTTGATAATTCTCCACCTACCAGTGATGATGAAACAATAGATCGTCAAGTGCCTCAAGTTAGTGAAGTTGACCCACTGGAGGGACCAACAACTTCTCAGATCGAAGTCAAAAAGAATAAAGGAGATCAATTTAATAAAAAATGTGAAAACTGCGTTAAAAGAATAAAAACAATACGGCGCATTCGTTATATTTATACTAAAAGAATTGGAATATTGAAAAAAGAAATTCAGAAGGAACAAAATGAGAAGAGAGAGCTGAAAAAAATGATAGGCTTAGGAGAGAGAATATAAAAGCTAAAAAAGAAAATCCATCAACTGAACAGAAAATTGAAAATTTGTTGGATAAAATAGATAAAGGCAAAAAAGAAGAAGTGAAAAAGAAGTTGATATTTGGTGAAGTTATTTTTAAACAACTGAAAGAAGGGTTCAAAACTCTAAGAAAAACAGATAAACGTAAATTCAGTGATGTTATTGTAAAAGACAAAGAAAGTTTCAAAAAACACAGAATAACGACAGCAATAATGCCATTTACATTGAGAAATAAAAAACAAGTACATGAAGATCAGAAGAATGAAATAAAACGAGAAATAGAAGAGTTCTTTGATGAAGATAGTAATATAGTCTTCCCTGTTGTCATTACCTTCACTATCAAAGTCATTACCAGTTCGAAAAAAAAATTAAAACCCTTATAACTTCTAAGTTTATGTGTGCAATTGGCTATTAATTGGTAAAATTATAAAGAATTATGCATATTTTAGAAATAAAGTTCTAGTTTTGAAGTAAAAAAAAATCTCTTATTTTCGCCAAATTTGCACGACATGGAAGAATTACCCATATCGCTAAATCGTATACTATTTGCGAAAAGGCTGACGCCTGAAAATGCGACGGACCTTTCTTCCGTGTGCAACAATGTAAGTGTTTTTACAACAGAGTGCTCAATGTAAGTCTTATGTTACATGCATATTGGCGCCCAACAAGGGCAATTTTTTTTTTTATACTATAAATAATCGTTGTCCTACGTTGGGCGCCAATAGGGGGCCCAAAGTAGGACAACAATATTTTTTATTTTAAACTTGCTGTTGTCTGCGAGTGTTTTATATTTCATATTTTTTATACAAATATCCAAGTTAAAAACTAGCCTATATCCTTCTTAGGTAATGATCGTTTCATTGAGGTGAAAAGGTTACAGACGGGCAGACAGACAGGGTTACGTTCGCATTTATAATATCATGGAAGTATGAATTGGCGCCCAACGTGGGACTTCAATTTGATTTATTATTAATTGGCCCAACATGGGACAACTATATATATATCCTTTGTATGAATTCTGGCGCCCAACATGGGGCGAAAAAATATCATCTCACTTGTCCGGCTGCATCATAGCGGGTGACACCTTCTTTCTAAGATTAGCGAGCGCCGTCAGCTCCTCTCTTTTCCTAGAGGGAGGTGGAGCGCCGCACAACGTCAACATCGGCGTTGGCGTTGGCTGTTGGGTGCGCGATAGTAATCTGCAGACAAAGATAATTATTTATTTTTTAATAGTTCATTATCACCAGTGATAGGAATAGGTAGTGCTTATTTGCCTAAACTTCGAAGAACAGAGACAAGAAACGGAGACTTCCTTAGGACTAAATTTTTTCCGGGACATCTATCCCGAAATTCGGGACAACACTTTTAAATACATTGAAAAAATATGTTATTTGGAATAAGTAATTCGTCTATATTTACCTAAAGTTTGAGACTAGACATAACATTTTTAATTTATAACTCCATAATAATAACTTATCCTCTATGGGCTATAAAGGAAAAATAAAACACATAGAATATTGTTGTAACAAATATATGTATATTTATATTATTTTTTAAATATGACGTAATTGGAAAGCATGAAACAAACTGTACAGACGGAAAAAACTTAAGTTCAAAATTTCTGTTAAATCTATCTATGTCATTCTTATTTTACTGACGTTGAGTGATGCAATTTTAACTCAAAGTACAAATTATTATACGTAATACGTACGTACGTTAATACGTAATCATTAAACGTAGCCGAGAGTGAGCTAGAAAGAAGATATTTACTTCGAAACGTGTACGGCTCCTTATACAAACATTGTGATTTATAGTATTAAGATCAAAAAGTCATTTATAAAACGATCTACAAAAAAAAAATACTGAAAATTGTATGGTTGTAACGACTGTGAATGTTATTTATTATGTTATGTCTAGTCGCAAACTTTAGGTAAATATAGACGAATTGCTTATTCCAAATAATTTTTTTTTAATGTATTTGTGTTTTTTTTTGTTTTTTGTTTTTTTTTTTGTATGTGTTGTCCCGGAAAAAATTTAGTCCTAAGGAAGTCTCCGTTTCTTGTCTCTGTTCTTCGAAGTTTAGGCAAATAGGCACTATCTATTCCTATCACTGATTATCACAGAAAATTATCTAAATGAGTCTTAAATTATCACAGGTAACGCTAGTCGAAACAAATCAACTTGTATTAACCTTCATTTAGTTAGCGCTGAGTTATAAGCTGCACCGTATGGCTAACCGATGTGTTATCTCCCTTAGCGGATAGAACTTTTCAATTTCCGCTAGCTGTCAACTTTGGAAACTTATCTAGGTTTGTACAAGATTGGAGTGCTTGGCTTTACTGAGTTAATAAATCTAGCAAAAACATATTTATTTTTGTCAGACTTTTGTTAGTAAGTAGTAGTGGACTCTTTGAATCTATATAATATCCAAAACCTCTCAAAAACTTGACTAAACTACCTACTACCTGTCTCAAAAGTCAGCTTTTATACTGAGTTTTATTTTTATTTCTCAAAGGAAAGACCTTTCAAAGCAAATCACAGGAAGTTCAGTCGGAGGTCGTTGACCTATTAGATTTGAAACAAATTTAGATTTGAGCCGCGATAACACCTACATTGATTGATTGAATAACTATTCAGAGTTCCAGATCCAGTGAGTTATGAGCAATTTCTAAGTTGTCTCTGGAAATTAATGTTCACAAACATCGCGTTATGATCTGCGACATAGTGAGCATAGGTATTGTAATTAATATCTACTTAGTTAATTTATAGAAATGTTAATGATGAATTGGATATACCTAGATACCCTTTCAGCTGCTGTGTATCAAGAGATTTTCTGGAAACTTCTTTATTAAATAGGTAATTTATTTTAAATGAAGATGGTAAAAATCCTCAACTCCATGCAATCACTATTCAATTGGGACGCTGCCTGATTTCTTTTTAATTAATACAAAGTTGATAATAAATTATAAATACACTCCTGAACACCTAAATCGAGCAACCCTGAATATTTATGAAAAAAAAAAAAAACATTTTTGAAACCAGTCACTCAAAATCATATCCGTTAGTCATTGTTCCAAATTTGAAATCGGAATACAAAAACAAAACAGTTTAATAACAATGAGTCATTTTTTCGCGTTTCTCATGGGCAAAAATAGCGTGGATTTTTTGATAAAACAATGGTTTACGTAGTGAAAACGTTTATCTCGTAACCTGTGTTACCTCCAAGAGCATTTACGACAGCCATCATGCGGTTCGGCATGGAATTAATTAATGCTACTATGTCGTGATGTGGAATGTTCCATGCTTCCAAGGTGGCAGTTTTCAGCTCCTGCAAAGTTTTCTGGAGCTGTTTAGTTACTTCAACACACCTCTTCAGCTCATCCCATAAGTGCTATAATGGATTCATATCAGGGCTTCTTGCTGGACATTCCATTACTGCGATACTAACGTCATGTAGTTAGGTATTCTCGATTAATTATCGCAGTATGGACCTTGTGAAAGCCGCAGGAATCCGCTGGATACGGGCAGCACGGAACCAATTGAGGTGGCGGTGCTAGGGGGATGCCTATATCCAGCAGTTGACGTCTTTCGGCTGATATGATGATCGCAGTGTGCGCCCTTGCATTATCTATCATGCAAAAAAATGAAATCCTGGACCACAAACTCAGTAAGTATGAGCATGAGCCTCTAGGAATTGACGAATGTATCGGTCGCTATTTAGTGGTGGCGACTGTGCTATCGTCATAATTAAGGCCAGTTGTCCTTCGGTGGAAACTCCGCCCCCGGCTGTCCATGATCCACCGCCATAACAATTTCTTCAATGCAGCATTGCTGAAAACGTTCACCCTGTCTTCAGTAGACTTTCCTACGTCTATCATTGCCATTATTTTTATGTTTTAGGCCTTTGAACATAAAAATGCACGGTGTCTCGACTTCTAGGAGTCTATTAAAATTAAAACCTTAGAAATAATTTACAAAGGTATTATTATTATTGGATGCCTGTACAGTGGCGACGATTTTAAACTTTATTAAGTTGTTGCTTATGTTCAAAATTGAACGATTTTTTTTTACATTTTGTGGTACCATGATGTGCTGGCCACAGTACTAGGATAAACCTGTAGGTATCACAGGCGGCAGGAGCGCATACGTTAAGGTAATTGTAGGACGATCAAATAATATTTAACATTAAAAGTTTTGGAACAGTGCTAAAATTAAATTAATTCATTATTTTAAACCTAGTTAACTAACATACTATTTAGCTTAAAAGCAAATTGCGCGAATATTGAATACTTTTACCCAACGTAATCTTGTGGTTTACTCATTGATTTAACGTCTACATATAAGATATCTAGTTAAAAGCGAAAAATGGTTTATTTCGTGATAAAACAAGCACAAGTTTGTGAAACTGGACCCAGAAACAAGGGTTTCAGAAACAGTGGACTACTAAATACTATTAAGGCCGGCGCCGAATATCCAATAAAGATCATACAAAGCACAAGCAAAGAGATTGCTCCCTTTTGATAATAGGAAGAGACAGAGTTTTTCTGATCGGTAATTTAGATCTTGATTAAATTTTAAAACATTTCTTGAGCAAGTCTAGGCCTGTACATTTTTTCTAGAATGTTATTCATACATTATTCATTTGGCGCCTCTTAGCTTAATTTAAGTTTACTGCTTATAGTTTGAGAAGAAGGTATTCTTCTAAGCAATGATCTACTTATCAAAAACCAACCTTGGTCACACAAAAAATAAACAAAATTACCTTTTAGAGGCCGGCGTCCTTTTCGACAATAACGTGTAATCATAGAGATTTGAGCTCGAAGGGTTATTGTTGAGAGGAGGCGGGTAATACGAGTCTTCATCTTTATAATTATTGTTGACAAGCGCCGATTTTAACGGTAACAACTCAACAGTGTCGTTGGGACGGTGTTCGCGTGGTGTTGTCATCGCGGGACTGGCATCGTGCGGCCACGCCAGCTGCTTGCAGCCTACTGAAAGATGTGGCCTTGAAAATGGTGCAGCGTAGGGCTGGGTAGGGGGTGCTATCTGTTGTTATCGAGGTAACTGCATGATAAACATGCAATGACAATAACTGTAGTAAAATGCACCTACGTAAAGTAGGTAGGTTCCATTGATCGGGCTACCACATTCTACAACCTGGTAGTTGTTTTTATAATGTTCAAAATTATACTTGCCTTGCAGGTCGCTGTCAGGTTCAGAGGTAATGTAGCACTGCCACTAAACCTCCTTATAATTAGGATTTCATGATTTCACCAATCTCAATTGGTATCAACAGACCTGACTTTGCTCTTGCGGATATTTTCAAAGATGACATAGGGACAAAAATTATGTTTTTTTTTTTATCGCAATCGTAGTAGTCAAAATATTTTGCAGACAGATATTAGCACATCACTATTTTACAGGGGGAGGCCGGGGAGGTGCCAGGCAGTTCCGGACCGAATCCCGGGCCGCGCATGCGTGTACCATTGCGCGTTCTGTCATTTGCAGCCATCCTTGATACATCCAGACAATGAGACTTGCAACCTAGCCACAGACATGCCTCCCACATACAGTACATATAAGTATTTATTACAACTTTTTCAAGACGCCGAAGCTACGTAATAAACAGCGCGGCGCAACGGGGCGCCGCGCCGCGCTGTTTACAAAGTACCTTTTCTTTCAAAGCAACGACAAACAAGTTACCTAACCGAATTAACTTCGAATTTTACAAATCAACTGGGATTTCTCCGGGTTGGTAGCGTAAATAGCGTTAAGATACAGTCTGCTCACTATAACTTAGAAGACGGCAAATTAAGGAACTAAACTTAAAGATAGGCAGTCATAAGGACTGCCGACAGAAGTGAAAACTCAAAACACTGGAATGACTGACAGTCTGGTGCAACACGTCACGAGCATGTCGCGCATTTTGGTGACACGAACCCTAAGTTTTTCCCCTACCAAATATCGCTCAACGCGGCTAAAAAGTTTTCACTTCTAAAAAACCTATGGAATTTTGAATATTTGTGTTTTCTTTTCAGCCATTATCGTCAAGATATTAACTTCCATAAAACTTACCGTGATTTTTGTGTCCAGTACATAAGTAAAATTCCGTAAAACTTTGACAACATGTAATGCTATAATCTGTTTATAGCAAGACATCGAGCGATGTGCGATAAATAGTTCGCCTAATCGCAACAATGTGGCCGCAGCATTAGCATGTCATCGAAATTCTAAAAACAGTATGTACTTATGTAGTGCGTGTTTTTGTTGTGCTGCATGTGTGTTCCTTGCTTTCCTTTATGTATGCACCGATATTTTTAAACTGGGGGTTTACAAATGTCATTTTTGACATTCTTATTTCCGCCATCATCCAACACCTCATCTGTGGAACTGGAAACATTGCACACTCACAGACAATTTTCTGTTTTGTGCTGTGAGCAGTATGAGTAATAGAGAGTGACGCATTTTGTTAGCATTTATTGATCAATTGACTGATATTATTTTCGACTTGGTTTCCCGTTTCTGTCTTTCTATTTTCACCGTTTTCCAGGGCCAGCTTAAAGAACCGTGAGTGCTTGTTGTTTGACTTAGCAAAAAGCGAATGTTTTGTAAATAATCAAAATCTGCTGTATTTTGTTTTTATTTATCAACGAAACAGAGATTTCATTATTTACGAATTATGGTGCAATATGCACAGTGTACATAACATTTCATCGCAAAAACGTAACAGGAAAACTGCTTGCTTATTTTAATATGATGATATATTTATTTTGTTTGCGGTTCATTCGCGGATTCACTAGCAATATGTACCTATATTATTCTTTGCCGGTTGTATCGTCTGAACTTTTTATTGCAAAAATATTACTTTGTTATTGTCGTAGATAATTAGTTATTCTTCAACATATCCAGCCAGACCCTGATGAGTTTTGAGTCAGGGCACTTGGTTGTAAAAACAATATTTAGTTGGGAGTCTCAAGTATCTACTAATATTCAACATAAATAAATAATTTGAAAGCCTAGTAGATACTAAGATGGGATGCCACTCCTGCAAAATGGGTGTACAAGAAAATGTTACTGGTACTGCATATCTCATTAAACTATTATTATAATTATTATTGCAATGTAAAATTAACATTTATTTAAGAAGTGAAAATTATGCAAAAAGTAGCAGTCTGTATTTAGTTGGAAGTACATTATTTTAATCCCATTTCTTATAAATAACATCACTAAAGATACCCACGTCTGTTCTCTGGTTAGGAAGATGTAAAAAAAACCTCAAGTCATTTATATCAAATTGTTATATTTAAAAGATGCTATTTATCTTAATTTAATTTGTAAATTGAATAAACAATATTTTTTACTGATTTGGACCAAAATCTTATTGTGATATGAGTGTATTTGTAAATCTGTATTTATTACTTTAGTGCCTATTAATGCACAATTAATGTGTGTCTATTAACTATGTAAAATTAACTATTTTTATTTCATTTATTTATTTTAATTTTTTCTGCATAATACATACAGAAATCTGCATTTACTTGGTAATTCTATAAACTTAATTGAGTACTTAATCCACCTTTTTAATTAAAATTTAATTTTTGAAAAATAAATTGTTTCTACCAGAATTAAGAATGCAATTGATATACTAAATTATTTACTATTATTTACAGAAAACTTAGCCATGGAACCCTATGCAGCTTCCTCAAGAAATATACACTTTATGAGTAATGATGAATGTCAGGTGAATATAAACTTTATGAATCACTTTATCATTTTTTTCACTGTGAACAGCAATCTTCTATATAATAAAAATGAAATGCTGTTCGTTGGTAAGCGCATCCTTCAGAACGGCTGGACCTATTTGGCAAATTTTTGCTTTAAAATGTTCGTAATAGTCTGAATCAGGTTTTTACGGACAAAATAAAATGGATAAGTTGCTGGGAAAATTGCTATATTTTCGATGGGAATTTGTAAGAATTATTGAAATTTAGACGAGACAATGTCTGCCGGGTCAGGTAGTTTAAAATAAAACATGTTTGAAGACTAAAAATTGCCCGTTAAAGTTTGTCATCATGGCTTCTTATTAAAAATAAAACATTTCTTTATTTCCAGAATCCATTTGGACATGTATCAGCTGTATTCAAATGCCAGACAAATGACGCATCCAAGCTCTGCGTCCATGATGCACTGAGTAAGCTAAAAGATGATGGTGATTTTGATATTGGGGGTACTTATGCACAATCAGACCCTGAGTTCTGGTTCTTCTACACAACGTCTGTATGCCATGGAGGCAATCACTTACTTAATTTATTTGTGTGCCATAGAAAAACGGGAACTTTCGCCATCGACGTCGCTAGCTCTAATGAACTGACACAAAGAGTAGCACCCGAAGATGATGTTCCCCATTTGCTATTACCAGAAACTATGACTAAGTACACATTCAAGTCAACTAAACCAAACAAAAACTTTTTCATCAAAACCTACTGTTTCAAGAAATTAGAACGCTTCAACCAATCTTGCACTTTGTTTATACCAACAAAAATAACAGTAAACCCAAAGTTTGTACTGAACATTAATGTTGTGAAATCTATAAAACTCCAACATGATTTAAGTGGACTTCTGACAAAGCAAGAGACAACAGACTTTGTGCTTGAATCTGCTACTCACAAAAAGTTCCCAGCGCATAAGATACTTTTGGCTGCACACAGCCCTGTACTTAGAAATATGCTCAAGAATTCTGAACTTACTTCTATGTTTATTGACATAAGTGATAATGACATGGAACTGCTTATAGAATTCATATATACGGGCACAATAAAAGAAGTGATGAAGCAAGACTGCCTGAAGTTATTAGAGATAGCAGATAAGTTTCAACTGACTCAACTGTTCACTTTGACCCAGCATGTGATCGGTGATCAGATTACTGTGAATAATGCCGTAGAAATGGCAGTGATTGCCAAGAAATATAAACTAGAGGATTTACAGAAAAGAGTATTTGCTTATATTGCAAAACATCCTAAAGTATTGGAGACTGAAGCATGGAATGACCTCACCGATGTTGAACTAACTAAGTATTTATTTCGGTACACTCGTTCAATGAAAGAGTAACGTTGTCAGGAACAGACGCATCCTGAAACAAGTACAATTTTGTGGTATAATTACTCAATATTATAGATGTGTTTCAAAACTCATATTGTTTGAGATTCAATGATGGGAAGGTTTTCCGTGATTTGAAATACATATACATACTGTAAAATACATCTCATATTCCATTTAACTTTCGAGGGGCGCGCAATTTGGAATTATATTATCTATACATAGCAAATGATGAGATTAATGTCAGCAAGGTAGCTTGATAAACTTTTTACTGTGCAGTTAGCTCATGTGTATATATCAAATTAACGCAAATATAATAGTGAACGTTTAGGTATGTATTAACATTGTTCAAGTGATTTTTTACTTATGCGATTGTGAGTGCTCAACTAATATTGCTAATTACAAAAACCTAGATTGCATAGAATGTGAAGATGTAATATTATGGAAAGGAATGATTATGAACATGGTAAAGGTCTGTGATAGTAGTGCGAGCATATTGTGAAGTGTGTGGACAAAAAAGTACTTACTTATAAACCTTTACGTATGTGGTGTGACCACGTCTTTATCTTAAGAAATAAATTAATTTATAATATAAAAGTTTTATAGTTCTTTTAATGTTTATATTTGTTTGAATTGATATATTTTGTTATTTTCGATGTATTAAATACCAAATAAATAAAAATTGTTTTATTCTATAAATTCAACACGATTATTGTGCATTTTTTTTTTATAATTACGCTGTTCCTTTAGAAAAAGTAATTAATACAGAAAACGCCACGCCCACATCTGTACATTTTTTCCGTCGATACCCGTAACCCATGAGTATAGCGACGACTCGTTTGAGGGATGTCAGCACACGAACCGCAAACGATTATTTTTTTTCGTTCGCGGTTCAATTTAAGTTCAGTGCATCTTTTTCATTCTATTTCAATAAGAAAAGGACAGAAGATAAATTTTAGTTTAGTCCTGTCAAATTAATCAGCGCCTGTCACTACTCCAGTATGCGTAACCCCAGCAAAATATTGCGCCTTAGAGAAAATTGAGTATTACAGATAAATAGTTCATGGTTAGTTGCAATTTGATCAAGTATAGCAAAATTTGTTCAAGTAGTATTTTCGAAGTTATTCGAGAAAAACTGATTTTGCTGGAGTAACGTTACCCCAGCAAAATGTTTTTCAAAAAAGGCATTTAGCCTGGAACCAAGTACATGAAAATATAGCTTTTAATGAGTTGTAAATGTATACCAATAGCAAAATTTGTTCATCTTATAGTTTTTGAGATATTCAAGATTTTGCTGGGGTAACGTTTTGAGATTTTCAAAATCTCGAAAACTATTCGTCGCAGAAGTTTGAAAAAAATACAAGTTATAGGCCTTAATTTTTTCAAATTTATTCAAATATAAGTATTTCGATTCATCAACAAATGTCGATGTAATCAATTGTTTTTAAGAATCAGAAAAAATCGATTTACTCGTAAATTTGTACATCTACAAATAAATAAAAAGTAGTTAAATATACCTATTATATACCCTTTTATGTTATTCAGAAAACAAGAAAATGTCAGCAATTCTCTTATAAACCGACTTATTACGGAGGCTACGAAAAGGCGACGATTTCATACTTGCGGGTGTCCTACCCAAATTAACAGCCTAATAACCGATATTGAGTACAGTCGAGCAGAAAAATATTCATGTACTTAACCGAAGTCTCAAATGTTTTAAGTATAGGTTATTAAATTTTGCTATAGATTTGTTAAGTATTTTTATATGTTAAGCTGGGGTGGTAATTATTTAAAATCATAGACATAATCAAATCACAAAAATACGCCAAAAAAGTCATCCTTTTCGATTTATTATGCATAACAATATGTACTTATTAAATGTCGTCATGTTGTATTTTTGACGTCTCAACTAAAATAGCGTTTTCAAACTCCAACGAACAAATAAAAATCGACCACAATAATCCTTTTATATGCGACTGTACCACCTACAAATTACTATTATACCGTTTTTTTAGATGGTTACGCTCAAGTATGAATACCTCGCATTTTCGTAGCCTCCTTAATTAAGTCGGTTTATATGAGAATTGCTGACACTTTCTTGTTTTTTGAATAACTTTTATTCCATTCAGGATTTAAACCTGAAACTTTCAGGGATGTTTTATAACAAATTGAACAAATTTGTTCTCTATAGTCCATCGTTTTGTATTCAGAGGGAGCTGTGTATTCGATCGCCAAAGAAACACCGCTTGAAATTTGATGAAATCTCTTTATATCTTCATATCGCGTAAAGTTATATAATTCAGATTTGTACACCTTAAACGGGTATATGATAGGTATATGCAACAGATTTTTATTTGTTTGTAAATGTACTAATTTACGAGTAAATCGATTTTTTCTGATTCTTAAAAACAATTAATTACATCGAAATTTGTTGATAAATCGAAATAATTATGTTTGAACAAATTAAGGCCTATAACTGGTATTTTTTTCAAACTTCTGCGACGAACAGTTTTCGAGATTTTGAAAATCCCAAAACGTTACCCCAGAAAAATCTTGAATGTCTCAAAAACTATAAGATGAACAAATTTTGCTATTGGTATACATTTACAACTCATCAAAAGCCAGCTTGGTTCCAGGCTAAATGCCTTTTTTGAAAAACATTTTGCTGGGGTAACGTTACTCCAGCAAAATCAGTTTTTCTCGATTAACTTCGAAAATACTCGTACAACTTGAACATATTTTGCTATACTTGAACAAATTGCAACTAACTATGAACTCATTATCTGTAAAACTTAATTTTCTCTAAGGTGCAATATTTTGCTGGGGTTACGCATACACTACTCCATACAAGTTTAAGGTTCCTACACTATGGCGCGATATCGCGGGCGCGACAGGCAGCGACAAAGAAATTGTGCTACTAGTATCGCGTCGTGCCCGCGGTGTCGCACTAGTCTGTACGAGCCTTTATACGTGATTAAAAACTTGCCGACAAAGTCTACGTCAAGCGCTGATAAAATTTATCTTCCATCCTTTTCTTAATAAAATAGAAAAATTGTAAAATTGTACTTTGGTTTATAATTACGAAAACCTCTAGAAATGCGACGTTGCCAGCTCGCGCGGGATGAACGCTCTTAAGGTGAACGTCCACTAATGATAATGATAAATGGTCCGCAACTCACGTACGTCATGCAAATTTTTTTTAACGTATTTATATAAATAAATACTTATAGCACTACGTCCACTATCGGTACCGCCCGCACCGAGCGCCGGTATATTACCTATGAGTATATTATGAATAAGTTAAGCTGGGCATGGTCACCGCTAGCTATCCATGATCGATTGGGCCATGCGGACAGCGAACATTATTGAAATACAACCGTAAAGGTGAACGTCCACTCGTCGCTACGGCCGCAACGCATGCACGGCACGCAACGTATTTATTTAACGAATTTGCTGATGGCATGGGTCCACTGTATGTGGATTTTTAATTTAGTCGTGTTTTGTTGTTATTAGTCGTCGTCGTCTGTCATGGAGATTGACAAAGATATTAATAACATAAGTTGCTTGTTAGCAGAAGAACTTAAAACTAAAGGGTAAGCGTAAATGCTGGCATACCAAGAAAAAAAATTGAGCCGTCGCGGGACGCCTGGCATTAGTGAAACATCATATATTTTGTATAGAAAATATGCTTATGTCTTTTAATAGATAAGGCATAATCAAAAACAAAATATTCCGATATTAAAAAATAAATAAAAAATATATTAGGTGCGGGCGGTGGCCATGGCCAGCACATCAAGTTATCACAAACTGTCAAATTTTCTCGTCCGATTTTGAACTTTATCATCAACATTTTAAAGTTTATAATCATTTGGAGAAATTTGACAGTTTCGTGTAGCCTTATGTGCTGGCCACTGTACACACGGCTACATATCAAGCTATACATTTCCAGTATAAGCTGATCTCTCATTATACGGAAATCCTATACAATGCGAGACCAGCGTAAACTAGTTTTGTACAGATTGATATGTAGCCGTGTGTACATATTAAATTAATAAGCACTTTTTAAAGATATATATATGATATAAACAAAAATTTCACTTTAGTTTTTGTTTTGTAAAATAGCATTACTTGAATATCAGCTGCTTAGACTATTGTCATACCTACTAAAGTCGCTGCGTGTGTACCTAGCATAACACAGCCAAGATCAGCACTATTCACTAGCAAAATAACCATGTTCCAAGCATGGTACAAAAAAGTGTAAATGAATGATTGAATGAAAGGAATTTACATAAGCCCATAGACAACTTTGTCTATATTTTTTGTGACAACCATACACAATTGAAATTTCTCTCTCCCTCATCCCAAGGTACCCTCCCGTCAAGCGTGGCTAATCAAGGCACGAAAAGGTGAGGTTTGTCATCATTTTAAAGCATTTAATTCTGTTTATTTAGCGTATATCCGTCCGAAATTACAGTGAATTTGCTATTCTGAGTCGAAATTTCAGTGTGGACTTCCGTAAAGTTGTGTAAAAACAGGTGAAAACATCGGAATGCTTAGAATTTTGTTGTAACAGTGTGGACTCCGAGGCGTTGGATTTTTTATGTCCGAAACTCAGAACGGAAACGGTTTTCGATTATCAAACAGTTTTCATTTTTTAGGAAAATGAGCAGCTCGGAGGAGGTATCATGGATTTCATGGTTTTGCGGGCTTCGGGGAAACGAGTTCTTTTGCGAGGTATGTCATTTAATTTAGTCAAATAAGGTGGAGATCGCTGTAGATATTGATCCAACATGTTACTGTTTTAGGTGGACGAGGATTACATTAACGATAAATTCAACTTGACGGGGCTTAATGAGCAGGTGCCACACTACAGACAAGCACTGGACATGATTCTGGACCTGGAGCCTGGTGAGTACCTGGACCATCTTATTACGACGTCTATTGAGGTCATATTGCTGTCACTGCACTTATCAGATAACATGGTAAAGACTTAATGTCAAACAGCAATAAAAACAAACATTATTTCCATTTCAGACTTTGTGCTTAATTTTCAGGTCATGAAGTCTGCTTACCAAGTTAACCTCTATGCTTGTAAATTGGTGTAACACAATTTGGATCTTCGTTTCAACACTGGTCATATGTATAAAAACATAACCTTAATTGGATTTAAAATCTGTGTCAGACTAGATAAAGTATGCAAATTGTTACAGTCTAATGAGATTTGTTATCATTCTTACAATTTATAATTATGCTAAAGTGGAACTTTTTATGGAACCAACTCACTGATACGGATCATTGAAGTGATTCAAAAGATCAGTAACAATATTTCAAATACATCATTTGGTCTGAAACATTACTTAAATTACTTTGCTCTGTGCTATTTCCGAGAGACGTGTCGCCGGCGAGATAGGGAGACAGACATACTGAGTTACTCTATTACTGACTCGCAACTTCAAATAAAACAACATTATAACATTCAGGAATCAGTATTTTTGCAGTGTTGCCACATAACATTTCTCCGACTGATAAATTTATATATACATTTACAATTGCACTACAGGCATTTACTCTTCAAAGGATATGTATCAGTGTGTGAGATTGATGTAATTGGTCAGAGAGGTAACTTTATGTATGTAGGGCAGACTACTCTGGTCCTAGGCACAGTTATCTATTCAATAGTCTGGCTGATTCATTCTATAAGTTGAATAAGACAACAACGAGTCCATATACCACTTTTAATTGAATAAGACAACAATGTACCACTTTTAATTTTTGTTCAGTGAAAAGGGTACGTAGATAGCCCATAACTGTTAAGAAAAACGTAACAAAGAGGCCTATAATCAGTGGTGGCTGTCTATAGGAATTAATGAAATATTAGTCATGATCATACAGGCCTAATATAAAAATTCTATTTACTATATTTCAGCTGACCCAATTTTTTTTAGATTATGGTTCACTGAGAACTTGATAAGTGATGAGTCATTCAACAGTTAGTCATAATGTAATTCCATGTTTGTTTTGTAGATGATGACCTTGATGACAACCCAAACCAGTCCGACCTGGTGGAGCAGGCCTCCGAGATCCTCTATGGACTGATTCACGCTCGCTACATTTTAACTAATAGGTAAGAATGTTTCTTGTAGATTTTGATGCATTATAGAAAAGAGAGGTTGTTGTGGGATGTAGGTAAAGGCATGGTTGCTGGATCTGTTCTGGAACTTATTTAATTAACGTGACAATTCGACATATATTTGTCAAAAATGCCATAAAAGACACATTCTATACAACAGGTAGTAGTAGGAGTTTCCTTCATAGTTTTCTGCTTCGTTAGACAGTTTTAACAAAGCAGTAAACTATGAAGGAATCTTATTAAATTGTCATATTTTTACCTGTCGGTTTCATTGAATAGGCCCCAGGATAGGCAATTCATTGTCCTGTCACATACAAGGGTTTCATTGAAACAGGCAGTCCAACAGACAAGTTACAGGACCCATCAAAATATAAAATAATATAATAGATTCAAATGTAGAAAAAATATGCAGGGCAGTCTTTGGGACTGACGATGACGCGAGTTCCATGATTTTTGTTCTCCTAAAAAGTACACATATATATACACAGTATACATATAGCTCATGGAAAGTGTTCGGTGACGATGACGCGAGTTCCATGATTTTTGTTCTCCCAAAAAGTACACATATATAATACACAGTTTACATATAGCTCATGGAAAGCGTTCGGTGAAGATGACGCGAGTTCTCAACAAAAAAGTGCTCAACGCGCCTAAAGAAGTTTTCACTTCAAAATGTTGTCTTATGTTGATCAATTTAAATAATAGTATTACAGCTGACTTGCTAAAACAACTCTTATAAAAACTTGTCGATAATATGATGTAAATACATGATTACAGAAATAACTAAAAACATAAACTGTTGGCCACAGACTGATATTTAATTTAGTTTTATATTTTTAGCTCATAATTAACATTCAAGACATAACTGCGTTGTCTTTGTTATTCAATATTGTACTTGTCTTGCCAATATTAGTAACCTACAGAATTCAGTTTTATTTAACTTTTATCATTATTTAGCATGACTAGCAAATATTTAAATAGCTCTTTATGTACCATAGTGATGTCTGCTACAAAACAATTTCACTTAACTCAAAACAACATGCAATGCATAAATCGGAAACAAACATGTATGTGCAAAGGATGTTCTATTCATGCCCTTCAAAAGGTATGGAAAAACTCAATTTGAGCAATATCTGTCTCGTATACAGTCTCGATTCCGTGGGAGTATCGGGATAAAAAAGTATCCTTTGTGTTAATCCAGATTATAAACTATCTGTGTGCCAAATTTCATCCAAATCCGTTATGCCGTTTTGTCGTAATTGAGTAACAAACGTCCATCCTCGCAAACTTTCACATTTGTAGTATTACTAGCTTTTGACTGCGGCTCCGCCCGCGTGGATGTCGATTATCGCATAAAAAAGTAGCCTATGTCCTTCTCCACATCCCAGGCTATATCTCTGCCAAATTTCATGACGATCGGTTCAGCGGTTTAGGTGTGATAACGTAACAGACAGACAGAGTTACTTTCACATTTATAATATTAGTATGGATAGTAGGATTATATATTAGGATAACAACAACGCATTGTTTTGTTTTCCAGAGGCATTGGACAAATGTTAGAGAAATTCCAGGCTGGTGATTTCGGCCATTGCCCTCGCGTTTATTGTGAATGCCAACCTATGCTTCCACTTGGTGAGTATATTACAGACATTATTTACTTAAACACGGATGGCGTGGTTGGCTCCGCAGTGGAGCGATCGGCTGCTGCGCTACGTGTCGCGCGTTCGATTCTCGCAAAAAACAATCATTTGCAAGGCCAACTACTTGTGTATGTGAGAATTTTGCTAACTTAAAATTTAATTCTGTATATCTATTGAAGATGCATGTTGGTGTTAATTAAAGGCGATTTGTACACATTAAGGTAGGTTCTGATAACTAGATATGTATCCATTAATTACGACAGACTACTATACTTCTAATTATTAAACATACTTAGTATACACCGTGGCATTTTAGTCGTCTTACAAAGACAGCCCACTTCATGTATCCAATGACTACTAATCATTCATATAAAAAAAAATAAAAAAAATATGGGTGCCGCAGAATGGATTTAGATTAAGTTTAAGTTGCAATAGTAAGAAACACATTTTTGCGTTAGGGTGAATTAACTCTGATAAAGATGTCGCCGCTCCATACCGCGGCGCCCTTGTAACACTAGGCTCGGACTGCACTCGTAACAGGTTGTTTTAAACTATGTCATGCGTCATAATAAATATTTAAAAAAAAAATATGTTAAAAATAAAATTACATGAATGATTAGTAATCATTGGATACATAAAGTTGGCTGTCTTTGTAAGACGACTAACATGCCACGGTGTATAGGGCTACATAATTTGCTCTACAATCCTGTCACACAGCTCCCCAATAACTGCCTCATTATGACATACTACTAGTTTACTTATCATTATAATAAAGACGTCATTCACATCATCATACCACTCATAATCTGAACTGTACACTTATAGTTATTATTAAAATAACACAGTAATTTTATGCAAAAAAAAAAATTGGTGGATAATTCATAGATTTTAAGCAGACAGTAGTGTTATTGTTCCCGGATCTTCTGTTTGAGGTTAATAACCCCGGTTTTTCACTTTTCGTAATTTTGTCTACAATATGACATGGTCTGCTATGAACACCTGCCAAATTATTATACACACGGGTAAAAATATACTCATATGTATGTATGATACCTGAGAGAAGGAAATACGCTGATTTGATTTCCCTCCTAAATTGGATTAAATTCATTTTAAAATTGCTCATATACACAATAATTTTTGGAATGAATGCTTGGATCCTCTCTGGGGGATCGAATCCGAAACGAAGTGTAGTTCACAGAATAAGCAAGCTGATGTGGCAATGGGCCGGCCATATTAGCCGTAGAACTTATGACCGTTGGGGTAGACGTGTTCTTGAGTGGAGACCTGGAATCGGTAAACGTAAGAGTTAGGAGTAGAGACGATCTTCGCAGGGTGGCTGGTAGCAGCTGGACGAGAACCGAGCCGAATGGCGTGTAATTGGAGAGGCCTATGTGCAGCAGTGAACTGCTATAAGCTGATGATGATAATGATGACAATAATTCTTAAATTATCAGTTAATTACCCTTAAACTCATTTTTTATTTTTTATTTTGCTACTTGAGTCGTATAGAATCAAAAACAGCAATCTGTCAGTTTTACGCAATTCGAGTTATGAATATGGTAACACTGTCTTTTTAAAATATTTTTTACTTATTTAGTCACAACGTATCAAAAACAGCAATATTCCACCAAAAACCTGAATGTAAAACCCATGTTTGGGAGTTGAGTAACGTACTCCTGGTGATGGTGTAACGGTTTTTATTTAATTATATTTTGGAAAAAAAGTGAAACAATGAAGACACGATAAACGCATGTCATTCAGTCAGTCATAGACACATTTGACAGTGTCAACTTGCCGTGCAGTGGCGCCAACATCCTCCCCCCCTGGAAGCCCTTGAGTTCAGGGCTTTAAGTGGCGTCAGAACTAGGTATGTCCACCGGTAGAGGACATATCTTTGAAAAGGAACGCTGCACTTCTCCGGTGGCTGTTCGTATGGTGGCAACACGTGACACTCCATCTTTTCCAGGGTAGACTCGGATGACTCGCCCGAGGCGCCATTTTAATGGTGGCACGTTGTCTTCCTTTATCAGAACGAGTTGATTGATAGTGACTTCACTCTTGTTGGACTTCCATTTGGTTCTAGTCTGGAGCTCGCTGACATACTCCTTTGACCAACGTTGCCAAAAATGTTGACGCATTTGCTCGATGCGGTCGTAACGAGGTAAACGATTGGTAGCTGCGTTGGTGATGTCTTCGCAGGCCGGTGCTGTGAGCGGACGTCCTATCAGGAAATGCCCCGGTGTCAATGCTTGGAGGTCATTCGGGTCTGAGGAAAGAGGTGTTAGCGGGCGAGAGTTCAGGACAGCCTCAACTTGTATCAATACCATGTTAAACTCTTCAAACGTGAGGTTAGAGTTCCCTACGACGCGTCTCAAATGATACTTGCAAGACCTCACTCCCGCCTCCCACAAGCCACCAAAATGAGGAGAATATGGAGGTAAAAATATAAATTCAATATTTTCGATAGCGACCTTCTCGATAATTTCGTTAGAAAATTTTGTTAAAAAATTATTTAATTCGTTAGCCGCTCCAACATAATTTTTTCCATTATCGGAATATATCTCTAAAGGTTTTCCTCGTCGAGAAATAAACCTTTTTAAGCTAAGAAGATAACCGTTCGTGGAGAGATCTGTGACCAACTCAAGATGCACTGCTCGAGTCGCAAAACAAATAAATATACAAATATAACATTTTATTAGCCTTGAACCTCTCCCTTGACGGCTCAAAATGAAAACTGGACCACAGTAGTCAGTACCAGTACGTAGAAACGGATACCCTGCTAATAATCTTTCCGTGGGTAAGTTTCCCATTATTGGGCTAAACGTTTTCCCACTCAACCTAACGCATCTAACACACTTATGAACAACTGAGCGCGCTAAATTTCTACCACCAAGTGGCCACCATTCATTACGAATGGTTGAAAGTAATAATTGAGGGCCAGCATGACATAGTTGTGTATGTTTATGCTGGAATAAAAGAAAAGTAAATCTGTGTTTACTACAAAGCAGTATAGGATGCTTCTTATCGTAACTGAAATCGTTACAATTATCCAGCCTACCTCCTACTCTAATCAAAGAATCTTTACAAAAGAATAAGTTGAGTCCTAACATATTCCGAGAATACTTTATATTTGAAGATTGTTTTAATAAATAATTGTATTCAAGGGAAAATGATTCTATTTGAGACAAACGCGCGAGTAAAATAGTTGATTCATGTAATTCACTTACGAACAACGGCCCGTGATTACGTTCTGTTTTATGTCGAATGTTGTGAACAAATCGCCTAACGTAAGCAGCTGTTCTTATCATTCTATTGAATGATGAAAATCGTTCAAACGGAAACACGCTACATGACGAATCTGACATAACATGTGATCTTAATTCTGGTAAATTAGATGGTACATCAGCTTGATTGCTTTCAGTAACAGGTGACTCACTAATGAACCTAGGCCCTACCCACCACAACTCGTTATCAAGGAGCTCAAGTAGGGTGACACCACGAGACAACAAATCAGCTGGATTATTAACGCCCTGCACGTGTGACCAAACGCAATTACTAGTTAAGTCATTGATTTCAACAACTCTGTTTTGAACGAAAGTTTTTAATAACGCTGGATGAGTACGTAACCACCCCAAGACAATCGTTGAGTCAGTCCAAAATAATACCTTTTCGAATTTTAAATTCATTGATTCTATAATCTTTTTATAAAGACGCGCACCCACTAACGCTCCACACAGCTCAAGCCGCGGAATGCTTACTGGCTTTAAGGGCGCAACCTTACTTTTTGCACATAATAGTTTTACAGTAATCTGTTTTGAATGCTCGCAAACGCTTCGTATGTACGCGCAGGCACCGTAGGCCTCCTGAGAGGCATCCGTAAAAATGTGTAGTTGTAACTGATATGCGTACTGTGTGGTGACATGTCGCGGAATACGAACTTTTTGTAATTCTTGTAATGAATTTAATATTCGAATAAATGAATTTGTGACATCACTAGGAACAGGGTCATCCCATCCGACTTTACAAAGCCAAAGCTTTTGCATGAGTATTTTAGTAACAATAATAATTGGCGCTAATAACCCTAATGGGTCATAAACCTGCGATATGATAGAAAGTATTTTTCGTTTTGTTATTTGTGAAACATCAATTTCAGAATTTAATTTTGTGTTAAAATTAAATTCATCACTATTATTGCACCAACCTAAACCAAGTGTTTTATGTTGGGCAGTTTTGTCGAGTGACAATGATTTTATTACATTATTTGATGAACTATCGAAATTAAATGCCCATTTCCGTAACGGAAAACAACCGGAATTTAAAATGTTAAAAATGGATTCACAAATCGACAATAGTTCTTGTTTGTTATTATGAGAGAATATTAAATCGTCAACGTAAAATGAATGTAATATTATTTGAGATATTTGCTCATTAGGACAATCTAACGCTAACTGTCGTAAACATCTCATAGCTAGGTACGGGGCTGAAGCAGTACCATATGTTACGGTGTTCAGTTGATAAACTTGTAATGAATCACGTTTATTTTCCCGCCATAGGATTAATTGTAATGTACGGTGATCAGGATGTACTAGAACTTGTCGGTACATTTTTTCTACATCCGCACAAGCAACGAACGCAAATTGTCTAAAACGTAGAAGTATACCCACTAAATCATTTAATAACGGAGGACCGATTAGCTGTATATCATTAAACGATTTACCTGTTGTTGTTTTGGCACCCGCATCAAATACAACTCGCAACTTAGTTGTCGTACTTTCACGCTGTACACAATGATGGGGTAGAAAGTAATACGGTGAATTGTATGTTTCGAGACGGCTCATATGGCCTAACGCTAAATATTCATTTAAGAAATCTGAGTACATACGTTTTATTTCAGGCGAACGATCCAGCTTTCTTTCTAATGATAAGAATCTGTTTTTTGCTAGCTCGTATGAATCGCCGAGCGAATCAGGTGATTCACACATAGGTATTCGCACCGAAAATCTACCTTCACAATCGCGAGTGGTGGTTGAAGTGAAAAGTTCCTCACAAACCTTTTCATCAGCTGTAAGAATATTATGTGTTGATTTGCCGTTATCAAGCTCCTCTAGTTCCCAAAAACGTTTTAATTGGTCATCTAGTGAGTTTGTGAGTGTACAACAAACCATGTTACTTACACTAGTTGGAATATTACGGGATAACGTGCCAGATATAATCCATCCTAAGTGAGTATTTTGTAGGTAAGGCCCATTGGATAAACGCATCCGACCTTCCTGTAGCAAGCTCCAAAACACATCAGCGCCAATGAGCAAATCTATACTTGATGGAACGTGATAGTTTGGATCTGCAAGCGTAACGTTTTGTGGTATTTGTAACGAGTGAACATCTATTACTGAGTTCGGAAGACAATAAGTAATCTTAGGTAAAACGGAACAATTTAAACGAATGCTAAAATTACTAATCTTCGATCGCATGAGGAGGTCACAAGACTGCTGTGAACGCGTAACAGTGTTTCCTACCCCAGTGATAGTGAGTGTGGACTGTATTGGTTTTAAACGTAATTGTTTACAAAGTGATTCGGTAATGAAACATCGCTGGCTGCCACTATCGAGAAGGGCGCGCGCAACGGTGTATGTGTTATTATGACACACGTCAACAACTGCCGTTGAAAGCAAAACCTGTTCTAATGGGATAGAATGCACGGCTTGTTTCAAGTCATTTGTATGTGCGTTTAACGAATGTGAATCTGCGCAGGCACCGTCCAACGCGCCATTCACGCTAGCGGTCGCGTCAGTGTGCGTATAAGCAGGAACACAACTAATAGAATTGCAACTTGCGTTGCTATCCAAGTGTATAAGACTGTTATGTTTTTGTGAACATTGTTTACATGGACCGTATTGACATTCCTCAATGGTATGGCTAGAACGTAAACAGTTATTACATATGTCTTTTTCAGAAACGAATTTGTACCTATCTTGGACAGGTAAATTAAGAAAACGAAAGCATGAGTATAACGCATGATTAGCTTCACACAGAAGACACTTATAAGTGCTCGCTGGCTTGGCTGTAGACTTTCCTGACCGAGAAGGCTGTTTTTTATTTGAAACAAAAGAACGTAGTTGCATGGAAGGTGGTGAATTATTATTATTTGGTGACTTTTTTGATAATTCACTAGACTGTTTGTGACCGCTTTGTATCATATCTAGTACATCAGAACGGTCTCTTAAAAATTGTATTAAGTCATCAAATTTTACTTTCCCAGAACCCTTACAAATGGAACTTTTAGTATTTTCCCATTCTTTATTTGTAACTGGATCAAGCTTGGTAACTACTAAATAAATTACTAAAGTGTCCCAATGTTCAGTAGGCTCATCCATAATTTTTAATGATCTCAAGTTTTTTAACACCGAGTCAATTAACTTTCTTATTTGAGTGGGTGATTCCTTTGTAATGGCTTGCAGAGAAAACAAAGCTTTAACGTGATTGCTTATTAGTAACCTATTATTATCATATCTATTAGTCAACAGATCCCATGCAACTTGATAGTTGTCAGAAGTAAATTCTAATGATTTTATAACCTGTAACGCTGTACCCTTTAATGTTGAACGTAGATAATGGAATTTCTGAATTGGATTAATTTCTTGTGCATTATGGATTAACGATATGTATGTGTCACGATACTCTAGCCAGTTCTCATATGATCCATCAAAGGTCGGTAACGATATGGTTGGTAATTTAACTGTATTATTATACACTTGACCGTTATTTGAAGCTTACTAGATTGAGAGTGGCACTATGACTTTCCGCTATATTTCCCTCTCTTTTGCTCTTTCCCTTGCTTATATCTATCCGTCTCTTTCGCACATCCAGTTTACTCACCAGGTGGCGCTGCCAGATGTGGGGTTGGTCATGGCAGTGAATCGCTGATCATTGGCGTCTTTTTCCGCGTGAAAAGAGGTTGTCGAGACAACATTATTACTAAATAATTTTATTTTTATTCAAAAAATAAAAAACAATTGTGATTTGTGCATTCCATCGGACAAAATTGTAAGTAGAAATAAATTTTCATAAAACTTTCAGTAATGCGATGCATGATCGATCACTGTTTGTGGGCAAAGTTACATAATTTAAAAAACGGTTTTACCGTTCGAACTTGCCTTTTAGCCAGCATTGTATTATTTTATAATATTCGCAATGCAAACTTGTATTGAATTTTCAAACTACCCTCATTTGCTCTAAAGATTGTAGGAACAATTTTTATGAAATTATTATTTGAAATGATGATGATAAATGGTATGTTAGCGTCTTCATGACTCTAAATCGTTTATGTTACAATAGATCCGTGATTATATATGTGTATATCAGCAAACGTTGTTTATTTTAGGTTATATGTATGTTTTTAATTGCTTACATACTCGTTGGTGCGTCAAGATAGGAACCATAAAAAAAATCGAAGTTTTTTTTTTTTTTTTTGTTTTCGTTTTAATTAGGATGGAGGGCGCAAGTAATCCAATAACGATGGATGCTCCGGGGCCATCAGGGTTACAAACCAAGGGGTCGACATTGCGTCGAGAACATCGGACAAACGAGTCATCTTCTAGCTCCTCGTCCAGTTCTTCAAGCTGTTCCACTTCGTCATCAGCGAAGCCCCATAAAAGCAAACGTCGCCGTCACTATAAAAAAAAGAAGGGGGGCCGCCATTCTCGTAAAGCAGATTTATTGCAAAAATTAACTCAAGACATTAGCGAGCTAAGAGAACGTGTTTTTTATAGCGATAAGAACTCTGCATGTTCACCTCGGCGTTCAGCAGAAATTCAGGCAGACGGCAGTAATGATGAAATATCCTTATTAGATAATAATGATTATAGGTCTTTGTATGATTATGATGTAATCGATGAAAAGTCAAACGAATCACACCAATTCAAATTTGATTTACAAGTCAAATTAAAAGAACCCCCTGTTCCTAAGGCTCCTGAAAATTATCTCAAATCCTTAAATGATATTCAGCATTTTAATAAAAATGAATGGTGTGAGGTTAGGTATTCGGAAGTGCAGAAGTTATATAATCACAGTCCCGGTTTTACTGAGCTAGAGATCAACGAAGAAATTAAACCATATGATTCCTTAAGACATTTAGCTTTGGCTGACAAAGCCTATGGTGCTCTAACCTTTTGTGCACTTAAACAGCGAGAGGTATTACAAACTAGCATGACTGATCTTTTATCCTGGGCACGTGTCAAAGGTAGTGTAACACCCGATCAGTTACATAACAAAATCTCTGAATTATTTTCGGATGGTGAATATTATAAAGTGTCATCAGATATGATTCAACTTATTTGCGGTCATCGCGCAGAAATAATTCAAATGCGTAGAGACGGAATAATAAATTATATTCGCGATCCTCTTGTTAAGTCTACGTTGCGTAAAATTCCACCTTCCAATCAGCTGGTTTTTAGTCCTGAGCTGCTTTCATCAACGTTGGAAAAGAGCGGAGGTGTTAAGAAGACCTTCCTACCTCCAAATAAAACAAGTGGCTTCAAACCTACTTCGCAAGTAGGATTTAAGAAGACCACTCGCTACCCTCCGCAGGGGTCAGCTTATTATAGGGCACCCTCGCAGGGTGCCCGCCAAGCGTGCTGCACTATGCCATGCTTCCAGCCCTCGCAGGGCTGTGGCCACAACCATACCTCACAGAGGTCGGGTCAATGCCATCCCACGCAGGGAACCGGCAACAACAATAAAGGAACACGTGGGCCTAGCCACAACTATCATGGGCCCTTTCGTTCACGAGGAACTCACCAGCAGCCTAACAGACAAGAGACAAGCAGAAATAATAAAAAACGGACTTCAGCCACCGAATATCCCCCAGGTGGAAAGAGAAGTAGGTTTTGACAGACAGGACTTCAGAGCGGGCCAGTTAACGTTCTATGCCGATCGATGGAAGGAACTGGGAGCACCAAAAACCCTTCTTCGTATAATAAAAGGTTATCGCATACCTTTCATCAAAAAACCACCTCTAATGATACCCAATGCACAAAGCCCATTTCAAACAAAGGTATCCGAGGCAATGTCAACTATCATATCTCATATGATAACGCAAGAGGTGCTAGAGGAAGTTTCGCATTCTCCGAGTTTCCTGTCCTCAATGTTTCTGGTCCCCAAAGCCGATGGCACCAACCGGCCTATTTTCAACCTAAAGAATCTGAACGATTTTGTTTACACGGAGCCATTCAAGCTCATAAATGTGTTTCGTCTCCCAGACTTCCTCCAACCAAACGACTGGCTTTGCAAAGTGGACCTGTCACAGGCTTACTTCAATTTGCCAATACACCAGTCGCACAGAAGATTCCTACGTCTAATTTACAAAGGAAAGTTGCTAGAAATTACCTGCCTTCCTTTTGGCCTCAGCACAGCGCCCAAAGTCTTTGCGAGTCTAACAAATTGGGTAGCACAGACACTAAGAGACGAGGGCATTCGAATACTCGTTTATTTAGACGACTTTTGCGTGGTGCACCAGGACCATCGGGTCCTGCGAGTGCACGTCCAAATAGTATTAAATCGCCTACACTACCTGGGGTGGCAGACGAATTATCAAAAATCTGTAACCATTCCGTGCAAAAGCCTCGTATTTCTAGGTGTTCTATGGAATCCATGGACAAACGAGAGATCATTGCCACACGAAAAGATCACAAAAATAAGAGAAAAGGTGCTGGATCTGTTACACAAACACATAACGACGTTGAAAGCACTACAAAGCCTGGTAGGACTTCTAAACTTCGCCAGTTTCGTGGTACCAAAGGGCAGACTTCACTTTCGGGACGCACTTTTGTTTCTAAACAAAATGCTAAAAGAAGACTGTGTCAGTGCAATTTTACCTATAGAAGTAAAGGAGGACCTAAATTGGTGGCTACTAAATTGTCATCGGGCCTCTCTGATTCACAACCCGCCACCGTCACATTTTCTGACCACAGATGCGTCGGATGTAGCTTGGGGGGCTCAGCTCGATGGATACGCACTATCGGGACCGTGGACAGATCAAGAGCAACAGCTCCATTGCAATCAAAAGGAGATGCTCGCAATACTAAAGGCCATACAAGAGCGAGGCCCGACCATGTTAAAGTCTACAGTTCTAGTTCAGTGCGACAACAGCACTGTTGTAGCCTTTTTGAGGAACGAAGGGGGGACCAGGTCTCCTTCATTGCTAAAACTCACGAAAGAGATTTTTCAAATGCTAGACCAGTACCAAATCAACCTGAAAGTCCAGCATATTCCAGGAAAATACAACTGTCACGCAGACCATCTTTCTCGTCATCGGCTCCCTCCGGAGTGGCATCTCTTACCCCAGTGTACGGAGAAGATTTTCAAAAAGTTCGGAGTTCCACTGATAGATTTATTTGCGTCAGAACGAGCAAAAGTCGTGATGAATTATGTATCACTGAATCAGAACGACATTCAAGCAATGTACCACGATGCGTTCTCCCAAAACTGGACTTACCCACTAGCTTGGGTGTTTCCTCCACCTTACCTAGTGCCCAAGGTACTAGCTCACCTCAACTCTGCGTCGGGCGTCTTTCTAATAGTAGTCCCGAGGTGGGAGAGAGTATTTTGGAGAGCAGACCTAAAAGCCCGTGCGTTAGCTCCTCCATTCACAATCCGAAAACTACATTCGCAGCTGATAGATACGGTGACAGGCCTCCCACCCCCAAGAGTCCGGGAAATGACGTTAGAAGTATGGAAATGTGGGGGTGGTCCCAGACCTTAGCTGAATGGACTGAAGCTCAGTTACAGCTCTTAAAATCCTCTTGGCGGTCATCAACCAAAAAGACTTATCAAGTAGCATGGAATAGGTGGCTCACATGGACAAAAAAGCATAAATTCAACCCCTTCCAACCAACAGGTCAAGTTTTGGCTCGTTTCCTTGCAGATTTAAGCCTTATAGAGGATTTAGCTTATAAAACTATTTTATTACACAAATCAGTGGTTTGCACGCTAAGTAACCCTGACGAATCTGCTAAATTAAGTTCCCACGTTTTAGTTTCTCATATACTAAAGTCCATTGCTTTAAAAAACCCAGTAGCTCAAAAATCTGTAGTCTGGAACGTTGACAAACTAGCAGAATATATGGGAAGCTATTCTGTAGACGCGAATAATGTATTTGCTACTTGTAGACATACGGCAGCTTTATTACTCCTTTGTTCCGGCAGAAGAGTTCACGATCTAACTTTACTAGCTGTAGATTCAAAACACCTGTCAGAAAATAATGATTATCTAATTCTATGGCCAAAATTTGGATCCAAAACTGATACTGCTGATTATAGACAGTCTGGTTGGAGACTATCTCCTAATCCTACTAACGAGAATTTAGACCCTATACTTTGGGTGAAACGAACTATAGCTATACTAAAAGATAAACGCCAGTCAGGATGTATTAATAATCTGTTTCTTAATTTTAGAGGAAAATCTAGGGTCGCTTCTCGTACAGTCATAGCGGGGTGGGTCAAATCTCTGTTGTTAGAAGCAGGTGTAAATGCTTCGCCGGGCAGTCTAAGGTCTGCTGTAGCCTCTAGGAACTGGGTTAATAACTATTCCTTAGACGAAATACTCTCTAGAGGTAATTGGCAATCGCAGAATACCTTCACCCGTTTTTACTGTAGAGAAGTGATGGCCTGTATGCCAACCAGTTCTAGTTGTAATGTATCTAGAACGTTTAATCCTATTACTTAAATAAGTTACACAGAGGTGTCATTTTTTTTTTTTTTTTTTTTTTTTTTTTTTTTTTTTTTTTTTTTTTTTTGTATTACTGTCCTAAGTATGTTTATGATTCTTCTTAAGAAGTGTTAGAAATGTTAATATTTGCAATGTTGCATAATTTTCTAGAAACAAATTAAGGTAACTTCTATTCAGTCTATCCTATAATGTGATTACTAATTTAAATAGTTAGTGAGGTATAAATCAAAATTTAGTTCATATTATTATATTGAAAAGAATAGTTCCTTGATAATAATTTTCTTTAATAAGTAGGTATCTATTACCTATTATAATTATATTTTTGTATGTTTATGATGTACCCTTGTATGTACTGAATAGTTTATTCAATTAAAGTGTAATTCTCTTTAAGCGCATCTAGTTTAATTAATAACTATATCCACGTTCACATTGGCGTCATATCCCACCAGGTGATAACAAACACGTCTCAATCTAGTAAGCTTCAAATAACGGTCAAGTGTTTAATAGCAGTGTTTTACCTAAAAATAAAACACATATTAAATACTTACCTTATTTGAAGCTTACATTTAATTTCTACCTGGTGAAGATTTTCGACACAATGATCAGCGATTCACTGCCATGACCAACCCCACATCTGGCAGCGCCACCTGGTGAGTAAACTGGATGTGCGAAAGAGACGGATAGATATAAGCAAGGGAAAGAGCAAAAGAGAGGGAAATATAGCGGAAAGTCATAGTGCCACTCTCAATCTAGTAAGCTTCAAATAAGGTAAGTATTTAATATGTGTTTTATTTTTAGGTAAAACACTGCTATTATTTGCATTACTAGTATGAGAGCATAAATTGTTGGTCACAGTTTTCTCATCATTTTTGTTAAAAATACATTTAGCTAAAGAAATTATTTTAAAATATTGTGTTTCAACCAATTCTCTGATCTCCAATTGTGAATCCAGTTCGACTTCATCGATAGTGTTCTCGATTTTGGTTTGAACGTTTTGGAATTCATGGAAAATTTGTTCAGTGTTAGATATTCGTAACTGTATCTCAACAATTTGTTGATCAGTCAAAGAAATGTTTTCCAACGAACTAATGTATTTAACAAAAAGTGTGATTCTACCGCGTAAAGTACCCCGTTTTTTATTTAAATCACGAATATCGAGATCGTCGCTATTGGAAATAGTACGAGGTGATTTAGTTCCTAAACTCATTGTGATGGCTGTATAGGAAACGGAAAGGAGTACTTACAAATAGCATGGAGTATGAAGTAGCTTACGGCGATTGTGCACCGGTAGCTCGATACGGACACTAAAATACAAAGACACGGTATTAATACAATTTGAACTTATCCAATATCCACGCACGCGCTAGCCTCTTATGAAGTTTCGTGTTGATTCCTCTATGTTGTAAGGAAAATATCTTCGTCAGCTGCACGTGGCACGACAATTCGTCGGTTTCGGTTATAATTTGAGTTTTGACTGGAACGATACTTTTCGCTGAAGATAAATCCGGCGATGAAGGTCCAATGTTTGGGAGTTGAGTAACGTACTCCTGGTGATGGTGTAACGGTTTTTATTTAATTATATTTTGGAAAAAAAGTGAAACAATGAAGACACGATAAACGCATGTCATTCAGTCAGTCATAGACACATTTGACAGTGTCAACTTGCCGTGCAGTGGCGCCAACACCCATATTGGTATCAAATACAGCAATCTGCATACGACTTTTTGTAAGAATGAAACTACTTTTCCTAATTACCGTTAATATGTCAAATGTCAGATTGCTGTTTTTGATTCTATATGACTCACTTGTTGTACACATCTTTGTTCTAACTACTGAAGGTACTTGTGGGGAAATGCGTGTTTCGCCGATAGATTGATTGCGCACGTGCCTTACACGTGTTTATGAGTTTATCGGAAAACATAAAGACAATGAACCGATGCTAGAGTTTGATTAAGGTTTTACTCGTAATGTTTTTAGTTTGCAATAGACTGGCGAAAATTATCAGACTTTTTAAATTCCATCTTATCCTTTGTACTCTTTTCCAAGTTAGTTCTGAAAATTCTAATCCTAATACAAATAAACACGGAATAAAGTTATGCTAGGTATAAATGACAAAAAATGTAAGTATGGTTATACCGAAGTTATTCCTAGATTACTTTATTCCGTGTTTATTTGTAAGGCCGTAAGAGACTAATCACTGAGTTTGTGTCTTCTTCATCGAAACAAACCAATAAATAAAATTGAAGTGTCTGTTTGTAATGTCAAAATAACAGCTTTTTTTTTTACTATTTAGTAAAAAAAAAAGCTGTTATTTTACTAAATAACAGCTTTTAAAGTACCGTAGGTTTTTTAAGTACCGTATACACTTTCATAAGCATTTGCTTATGAAAGTGTATACGGTACTTATAACAAAAGAAAAAAAAAATTGTCTGTCTGTTTGTTCTGACTAATCTCTGAAACGGCTGGACCGATTTCGACGTGACTTTCACTGGCAGATAGCTGATGTTATAAGTAAATTAGGCTACTGTGCTTTTAGCAAAAGCCACGCGGGCGAAGCAGCGCGCAGAAGCTAGTCTATAAATATAAACAATAAAAAAGTATCTTTTCATAAATGTGTGCCCGTTTAGTTCTTCTAAACAAAAAAATGGAATTTGATGCGGTTTTCACTATTATTTATACATATAATTCATAGATATTCTCCATGTTACGACCCATCAGTAGATTGCAGCTGTGCGAAGCATAGTTGGGTCTTTATACTCGCTAGTAGGGATGCTTATTAAATAGAGCATTTATGCAAAATGTCAATTTACGCTTTGCGGGAATCCACTGGATGTGAGCAGCGCAGGACTGATCGTTATCACGATGCTTGCTCCTGAGGCCTATGTCCGGCAGTGAGTGAGGATTAATGTTAAGTACTATGTTAGCCGAAAACACGATTCCATAAAATTTTCTCGATAGAAAAAAAAACCAAAGTTATCTCCAAACCGAACAATAAACCGCTGGTATTCAAAAAATACTTCAAATTAGATAATGAAACTTTGTATATTAACTGAACTAACTATAAAGCAGGTCTAATGTTATTTAATTTTTTTAAATGACCATTATTTTCACCGTAAAACGAACTTACCTAAACTATCGGCGCCTTGGAGTCTTTTCCCTGCCGCCCTGTCTCGCTTGCTCGCGTGACCGTTAGCAATAGTGTGCGAGCGAGATACAGAGTGAGGTAGCGCTGAGGTAGTATAGACCCTTAAAAGCTTTCTTTATTTTCCCAGGTCTATCAGACGTGCCCGGTGAGGCCATGGTGAAGCTGTACTGTCCGCGCTGCATGGACGTGTACACGCCCAAGTCCTCGCGGCACCACCACACGGACGGCGCCTACTTCGGCACCGGCTTCCCGCACATGGTGTTCATGGTCCATCCCGAGTACAGACCCAAGCGACCCGCCTCACAGTTCGTGCCTAGGTATGTTCAGTTTTGATAATAAGGGCCATTCAAAAATTACGTCACACGAATGTCATGATTTTTAGACCACCCGATCCTTGTCAAAGGTGGTCACATTTGTATGAACCCCTGCCCAGGTGTGACATCACATATTTAGCAAATTTAAAATCTCTTATTATTATTGATAGAGTTAGTAATATTTTAAAGTTTTTCATTAGATGCACTTATGGGACATAGCTTGATTTTGTCAAGGAACAAGAACAGGGACGTGCCTCACTGGAGGACCGTCCTCAAAATGCCAACGAGGACAGTACGCATCTGCTATAGGCTTGACCAGCCGATTGCGAGATTTAAAAAAATAATTAGAGTTAATACATTACATTTATACATCTAACGTCACGAAGCTTAGGAATCGTCCCCCCCCTCCTTGCCACACTTTGTTGACCCCCTTCCTCCCCCTTAACGTGTGGCGTAATTTATGGATGGCCCCTCACGAGGTATGAAGATGTGCGAATAAGATTGAAGTCATTATTTCAATTCGACCATTTATTGCTTATCTAGGCCATGAATTTAAAAACAAATCCAAAGTGTTGTCCATGCCTATTTTGTAGAAGTTTCCGATGGAAAAGATTGGTCAGTGATTGAAGGACTAGTCAGCTGAAACTAGCTTGTGTAAAACCAAATTCCTTATCCATATAAGGAATGTGGTTTTATAGTACGTCTTCATAAGGATAAAGGGAACATAACATTTTAACCTTTAAGCATTTGGTGTGTAGTTAGTTGCACAAGTAGAAGTTGTTTCATGTCCTCTTTCGCATACGCTTTATTTGTTTTATTCATACTTATGAAGGTAACATTCACGTCACCAGGTTGTACGGATTCAAGATCCACCCGCTCGCATACCAGATCCAACAGCAGGCCGCGGCTAACTTCAAGGCGCCGCTGCGGAGTCTCTCGTATAACAACGGTAAACGCTAGGGCCGCGCCGCGCGCCCTCGAGCGCCCACTCCCGCACACTGATACAGACGCTCCCACGTGTACAGACGTGCTCCGTGCTACGTACACGCGCGCGCTACGGAACGCACCGCGACCATCACAAGCACGTGCCTTCCGTAACGCCGAGATATACTCATCTAGTTTCATGCTGCGAGCACAAGTTCCAACACATATAAGAACCGCTTACCATATTATTTCCAATTTTATACTGGTTGTGATCCCAGATTGCTGTCCGATTGTTACTTTAAATTTTTTCAACGTATCGTGAAAGATTTCCGTCACAAATGGTTCTTTTATGACGCCTTTTGTCTCGCACGATGAATTTTTGTGTTCCTTCTGTTTCTAAATCTTAACTTTCACGCTTATAATAAATAAGCTTCAGTCTGAAGTGTTACTAGCGGAAGTTTGGCTTACATCGGTAGCTATGTGTCATGTGCCGGAGTCCGGACGACGCCGGCGTGGTGCGCAGTACACGGGAGCCTGATCTGTATCTATAACATGTGAACAAACAGGACTAAACTAAACTCGTCTGCAATAACAGTTGGGTCTGCTAGCGCTGTTAACATACCAACAGAAGCAGAGGCGCTTCTAAACAATTGAATAATTACAAAGGGCTATTCTGTTTGTCGTGGGATGTTCTGACTATTAATATTATGATAATTACTACCCTGTGGCCAATTAGTGATAAATTAACATTCTATTGTAACTCCAGCAGTTCGCTCACGGCACAGTCTTGCTATGGACACTCTCGAGTGATCTTACTCATTAAGTGAAGACACGTATTTAGTTTAATGAGACTTGTGTCTTTAAAATCATAAGTATTGTAGTAAGTAAATGCAGTTGACGAGTCGTAGCAATATGTACTGTAGCTTGCATTGAAATATGAAGTAATTGTAGGGGGTTCATGTATTTTTATTTTTATATCCGATAACAACCATTAGGATGTAGGTGATCATTACATGGACGCGTATTTTTTTCATGAGAGATATATTCTATTTCGTTCTTGTGTACCGGTTCCAGTAATTATCAATAAACGATAAGACAACTATTGGCCTTTTTTCTTGCTTCTCCTGCATGTTGACCACGTCGAATCCTCGCTGACCGCATACGAATGGATTTATAGATACCAAATTAGATCTCGTGGACATAACACTGACTATGAGAGCCATCGTAGCGTTGCCGACTAGAACTTGCGACGGATGCAATAATAGTACAGTTGAAATGAGTATCACTTTAGCTAGTTCGTACATGATCGCTATTAACGTAGTGCAGCGCTATCACTGGACTGTTCACGTATTGTGGGCTGCTACCGGCTCCGTACTACGTAATGAGCTTGAGTGACTGTCGTTGAGACGCTTTAGGCTTCTCGCATTGCCTGCTACGCTTGTTTACGATTGCAATACATAGCTAGGCGTTGAGCCGCTTCCTAGCGAGCCCATCCGCATCACGATACTCGGTAATTAACAACAGCATTGTCGCACTACACCCAATCGTACAAACGTCGTGGACTAACATTTTAACAGAAGAAAATGTTTGTTTGCCGCAGAAATGAAGACTTCCAGTAACATTCCAAAATGATTATTTAGCCAACGAGTGCGCCGCTCGCAGGGCACGTGACAGGGCATAGCCCCGCTGCGACGTAGCAAGTGACCTGCGCCGCCGCCTCACTTGTACAAGCGATCTATCTACTACATATATAATGATAATATTTATTATTTAAACTATTAATTTTATTACTTCCCATATAACAATACAGTTATGTTTTAAATTCAATAAAGTTTATTTTTACGTTTTCTGTATAATATGTTTTTCATTTATTTTGTGTGTAAAAATAGTTTTGACATGATGTTGTATAATAAAAAAAACTTTTTTTATAAATATAGGTATATCATTTATTTGATTTTATTAATAATTTAACTTAAGACATTAAAACAATAAACAAAATATTTAATACATAACAAAATCATATATTCCAAGCAGTTACTTATGTGACTGTGACTAGGCCTTATTGTACACTAGCTGCTGCCTGCGGCTTCGCCCGCGTGGCCTTTCCATACAAATAAATAAAATTTAAGTGTCTGTTTGTAATGTCAAAAAAAAAATATTTTAGAGAAAGCGCCATTTTAGACACGCGCGTGAAGCCGCGAGCAGCAGCTAGTCTAAAATAAAAGTAGCCTAAGTTACTCCTTATAACAGAATTATTCCGATCTGTCGCCCTGCTTTGTCCCCTTAGGGAGACAGATCGAAATAAAACTGTCCCCTCGTTGCTAACAGGGGGACAGATCAAACTTTTTTCCGATCTGTCCCCCTAATGACAAAGCAGTTAAAAAAAACTCCTCGTTGCTAACAGGGGGATAGATCAAACTTTTTTTTCGATCTGTCCCCCTATGGGGACAAAGCAGGGAAAAATCTGTCCCCTCGTTGCTAACAGGGGGACAGATCAAACTTTTTCTGATCTATCCATCTAAGGGGACAAAGCAGGGTGACACATTAGAATAATTTTTATAACATTGGCTATCTGTATGTGACAGTCCCGTCAAAATCAGTCCAGTGGTTTCGAAGATAAGCCAGAACAAACAGACAGACAGTCAACATTTTAAAAATTACTGTTTTAAGTTCCATAAATACTTTCTTATGCATTTAGTAAACAGATGTAATTTTGACATTACAAACAGACTTAAATTTTAATTATTTTTACAGATTGTAATTACATTTCTAAAATATTTGATGTAGCAACTTGTGACCAATTTAGAACATAAGTAACAAACTATATTTTAATAAACAGTATACTGATATCACTTGAGACATTATCAAAAAGTTCACTTACATACTAGGGTAGAAAAATTGTACAAAAATAAGCTTAATAAAAAATTGTTGGAAAGACAAATGCAGGGCAAAAGCTGTACAACTTAAAAGCAGTTTTGCCAGACTACAATCCATACACACTTTAATACATACAATTACAAGTTAAGAACAATAATTATCAGAAATATACTTCACAATATTATGCAATGACACTGGTTGGAGAATTTAATCCATAAATATTGTTACAAACAATCAAATTCTTAATTACAGATTAAGATTACAAGTCACATCATTTCCAAATCTATTCAGTCATATAAGTACACAATTGCTTGAGCAATTCATGGTTAGTTATCTCATCAAAAGAACTACTGCGAAGTACTTCTTTGTTTTCTTTTATAAATTTCAATGCCTCAGATTTAAGAAACTCCGAGTCATACATATCACCAATAATTAGAATATCCAATGCATTATCTAGAGTCATGTGTTCAGAGAGAGCATATTCAGAGAGCTCCCAGAGACCTTTCAAATTGTATCTATCTGCCAACATTAGTAAGCTGCCAAAGTTAATATTTTCTATATCCTTGACTGTTCCTGTATAAATGTATTCTAGCATGTACTTGAGGTCTTCCCCACTTACATCAATCAGTTTCACATAACTATTCTGGCTCTCTGCAGTGTCCCCTTTGAGCATAGCCTTGAAGACCTCACTGTGTGCAGCCAGTATGACTTTGTGGATATGAAACTTGGCTCCATCTGCAGATTCAATGACAAAATCAGAGCCAATAGGGTCAGCGAAGAGAGCACTGCAGTCATGGTTAAGTTTGATGTTATCAATTACTTCAAGACTCACTCCTTCAGCATCGGCAAAGGGAAATGAGACAGCTATATACAATTTCTTGTTTTTCAAACATTGTATGTCTAGTTCTGTGAAATTATATGTGGTGAGGTAAGTGTGAGACAGCTCGGTGAGTTGTTTGAATTGGAATTCTGTGAGATACTGTTGCAAGTATACTGTGTCACTTTTCTTGTCAACTTTGAACTTATTGCCACAGCTCAAGGCGACACTAAATGAACTTACTCCGTGATTACAGATAAATAAATGCAGAAGGAATGTGTTACCGACTTGCTCTGTTTTGTACGAGAACCAGTAATCCGCCACATCCTGCATGTAAGTGCCGCCGATGTCGTAGAAGTTAGGCCGGTAGAACTTCTGATATATGCTCTCCAGACACAGCCATTTTACTTCACGAGTCTGGCATGCACGATGACCATACACCACGTCCGAAGACTGAAAACAAATTGCGCAAGATGTTAGTCATCCTCAGATTTGAAAAAAACGCAGAAATTAAGTTACATATTCTTGTAATTGACTAACCGTGATGTTTAGTTTATTCAGTCCAGGATCTCCTACGCGTGGCTCGTACATCATAATGTTATTTATTGACAATTATACAGTAATTTTATACGAAATTATAACAGGAAAATATTTTAGTTGAATCTGTAATCAATGACAAACGCGTCAGGTTGAAAATTTACGATTACGAGAAACAAATGTCATTTCATTGTCATTTATTGAATGTTTCCTCACAAAACATGGCCCACAGACTTGAAAGTACAACTCCGTGCCAAGCCTCTTTCAAGTCGGTTTTTGTGAAATTTGAGAAAGAAAACTAATAATAAATAAAGTTCAAATAAAAATAAAAATTATTTAATTAAATTGAATTTTTATATTTTTAAATGTTATTATATCATTTATATTCTAATATTTAAAAATATAATTTATATGGATTTATTTAAATAAAATTCAAATGATTTTCGCCAAAGTTGATTTTTACATGCAAGATTCGATGGCGATTTCAATTTCGACTAATCAATATCTGTGTGAGATTTTACTTTGACTAAGGTTGTTACTTATGTATGTATGTATGTACACACGGCCACAAATCAAGCTATACATTTCTATTTTAAGCCAACCTCTCATTGTACAGAAATCCTACACAATGCAAGATGAGCCTAAACTGGAAATGTATAGCTTGATTTGTGGCCGTGTGTATGTACCCAGCATATGTAGAAATGGACGTAGTTAAAAGCAGAAAGGACTCAACCCACATTGTGATCAGGGATGAGTTGTTTATACCAAATAGGTCCCAACGGTTAACGGAAGGTACCCAGTTACATGTGGGTTGGTTCCCAACATTAAAAAATCTACCTCCTCTTTGTAGAGTCACGGATCTTTTTGCTGAGTGAAAGAACCAACCGTTAGGACCTCTTTGGTATATTCAACTCGTCCCTGACCACAATGTGAGTTGAGTCTTTTCTGCTTAACTACGTCCAAATAAAGTTCATGTAAACTATGCATTTTATAAAGGAATACACTGTTCATGTTAGTGGATATAGGTACGTTGAGTTTGGAAAATGGCAACTTTTAAATAAAATGTCACTTTGGCAGTTTGACAGTGCATGGATCTCGATTGTTTTTAGAATTTTTCATTTCAATAATCCGTAATTTTAGTTTGGTTATCTTCCTAATGCTATGACAATTACTGAGGCTCTAAGCCTCTATCAGAATGGTTCTAAACGCCGCTGTGCAGATGTTGAGGTGAGTAAGAATACATTTCGTTGTAACCTAGTTTGTAATATCGAAATTCTGTTATTTGCTCCAGTGAGGTCAATGGTCACTAATATTTCTATTTTCATAGTAATTATTTAATTGCTATAGCTGTACCGAGGTTTATAAGATGCTTAAAATGTTATAAATCTTAAAGGAGTGACCCTGTATGAGTTCGTCATTGGATGACACAAACAGTTTTCCCATTAATAAATAAATGTAAATAAAAATTCTTATTCCAATATATTTTTTCCTATAGGGAGGCAGATGAGCTGAAACAGAAAATATCAAAATTCAAGAGTGGAACATCTATGCTCCAAGAAAGGGGTCTGTGGGCGTCACAACAACAGTTGCAAAAGGTACACTTAAAATAGACCTTTCATATTATGGCTTTTACAAAGAAAAATTTCAAGGGATCCTTTAAAAAACATAGGCTAACTTTTTTAAAGGATCTTTTGAAGATTTCTACCTTTTAAACTTAATGTTGCTGGTGTATCAGAGAGGATTTACAATGCTCACTATAATGAAATATACTACACTGTAATTCCTCTAGTGGAATCATAGCATGTTTGTTATATTTTTATCTAGAACCTTGTGTTAATAAGTATTTGATTGTTATATGCTCATGATGGATAAAGATATATATTCTCGTTTTATTTCTTGTTTACTGTAAGAACTACATGGTCTAATGATTGAAATTGAATGATTTTAATATTATAATTATTTATTTTCTAATACTGTGTTGATGTCTGTTCCCAGGTGTATCAAAAAGTATTAGTTTTGGATTTAGACTATGCATTGGACAAGAAAGTGGAACAAGACTTGTGGAATGTGGGCTTCAAGCAGCAGATTGAGGCTCTGCAGGCCATCTCTAAAGATAGAAAGGTACGTAATAGAAATAACAATTATCATCTTCATCTGGCCAATTATGTTGGGGTTGGCTTCCAGTCTAACCAGATGCAGCCGACCAGTTTGTTACATGGAGTGAATTCCTATCTGACCTCCACAACTCAGTTACAGGGTAATACAGTACCCCTTGGTTGTAGACTTTTTGGCTTCTGACAACTGTCAAAGATCCATGAATGACAGCCGGGACCAATGGCTTAACATGGTTTCCAAGGCACAGAGGGGTCTTGGTATGTAAAGATGGTCACCTACCCAAGAACCATCCATGCCAACTTAACCTGATCGATCCACCCAGGCGGTTATTATAACTTAGCCACAAGAGCCTCTTTTCTTAAAAATAAAAGGACATTTTATAAAATGACAGTCACTGCTGGTTGCATTTACCATGCAGATTCAAGTAGTTGCCATTATGGGCTTCATCTAAGACAGTGCTTAGCACTTTGTCAGACACATAATGTTATCATGATTATTTAAAATGTGGGGTAATTGCGTAACACACTGACAGAAGCAATGGCTTTCATTTTGACAGTTAAACAACATTCATTACGTTATTTACGTTGTTGAGCTGATTAATTTTTCATACAAATAAATAATAAAAATAATAATAAAATTTATTCAAAAAAAAAAATTGGAAAAATACAGTATAAATCTTAGAAATAATGTAGGTATTACAAAGTATGATGCCTATACTAGGATAAACCTGTATCACATCACAGGCGGCATGAGTTCTTAAGCAGTAGATTAGCAATATCCTTCAAAATCATTCAGATGTGATTGTAAGTGTAAGGTAATTAGGGTGCTGTTTAGTGTCCTAGAAGGTGGCTTTAACCTTACTGTTTGTTATTTTTCAGAATCCCTTGCGCAGTGAAGGTCAGGCGATGCTGTCATGGGTGCTGCAGGCAGCTGCTGGATTCTACCTCTGTTTACTGCATCAGATCTGCACTACATTTAAATTGGACTTACCATTTAGGTATAGTAATGACAATTCAATTACGATGTTTCTTATTTCTCACAGTTGTAACTCTTACTGCATAAGAATAACTGAAACTGTGGCAATATTATTAACCAACATGATAGCAGGGCTTACTGCCCAAGTTGCGCCGGACCAATGCTTGAATATTGCCACTTCTGGATGCACAGTGCATTCGTGTAGTTCGTTATTATTACAATGAATACAAAGAAGTGTATAGTTTTGTTTGTTTTTTTTTTTTTTAAACGTTGCCCCATTCTAGGAATTTCTCCTGTATTGTGGGTGCGTTTACAAACATTTAAACTCACATACACAAACAGCCAGACCCGGAACAATTACTTGTGGGTCATATAAATATTTGTTCCGTACGGGAATCGAACTCGCGACACGCAGCGCAGCAGCCAATCGCTTAACCATTGCGCCAACCGTGCCGACAGAGCCTATAGTGGTGACACCCTGATATAATGGTGGTCGCAGTAATAGCCTAGTGGTGTGGCCGTCGGACTGCCAAGTCATAGGTCTCGAGTTCGAACCCAAGGCACGCACCTCTGACTTTTCGGATTCATGTGTGTATTGTATATAATTATCACTTGCCTGAGATATTGCGACGGCATCAGAGGCCCATGGGTGGCATACAAAGTGCGCGCACTGTAGCAATCTGTCGCCCCACTGGCCAGGCGGCGCGCGTCGCTGCTGGGCCTGGTGGAGGGCTGGGGCGCGGGCGACGCGGCCGCGGGCGCGCGCCTGCCGCCGCCGGCCGCCGCGCGCTACATCTGCCAGCACTGCCTCGTGCACCTCGGGGACCTGGCGAGGTACAGGCAGCAGCTGCGCGTCGCACATACGTTTTACAGGTGACATAACATTGCAATTTTTCATTCTATTTCTTTCCTAGTTCGATATTTCCAAAACGTCAAACTATCACTTCTCTGCCCAGACTTGTACTTTATTGTACCACTAGCTAGCTGTTGCCCGCGGCAAGCCCGCGTGGTTTTTAAGGTTTCCGTAGTAGACAAGGAACCCTTATAGTTTCGCCATGTCCATCTGTCTGTCTGTCTATCTGTCTGTGGCTTAGCTCAGAGACTCTTAGTACACACAGCTCCATTAAGTGGTTACCCCCTAAAATCGATTTGCCGTCAATTTGCCGATATGAGTATGATGATGTTCGGTAATGCGATGGTTCGAATCCAAGTCGGACTAATAAACTCTTTTTGAAGTATTCTTTAGATTATTCGTAACGAATTCAATATTTATTTATTTATATATGCTTTATTGTACATCAGATAACACATTACAAAAAAAAAAAGGGAAACATAAACACTATAAAATATAAAATGGGCGGCCTTATCTATTTTTATATTGTAGCAGTGTAACATTTTAAAACTTGAGTGGTTAGCATATAATGACGCTGTGTGTACTAGAAAGCTGTAATTTGGGTGTACATATTAATCACGTCAACAAAGTGGTAAAATAAAATCATGAAAACATTATATTTGGGGTACCTCCCGTCGTACGTCGGTCGTAGTTTAGCAGAAAGGACTCGACCCACATTATGGTAATAAATGATTGTTTATGTTCTAATGGTTGGTTCTTTCACTCAGCAAAAAATATCCATGACACTACAAAGATAAGGTACCAACCCACATGAAGGTAGAAAGGACCTTCCATGAACAGTTTTTTCTTATGCAGCATAAAACTGGCTGTGTATCTTATTTGATTTCAGCGGAAGTGTCGCTTAGGCTCTTTATCTGTCCTTCCAGACACGCGCTCGTAGTGTCGGCGCACTCGGGCCAGCCGTACAACCAGCTGGCGCTAGTGGCGTGGCGGCGCGGGCGGCGCCTGGGCGCGCTGTACTGGCACGTGCGCTCGCTGCTGGTGCGCGCGCCCTTCCCGCCCGCGCCCGCCAACCTGGCGCGCACGCTGCGAGCCGCTGCCGCACTGCCCAGGTACTGTACAGAGATGTTTTACACAAATTCACATCTTTTTGTTTAGTTATTATTATTTATACATACTTTATTATACACCACAAACTTATATAACAAAAAATATATCAAACACTACAAAATTTACAATGAGCGGCCTTATCGCTTTATGTGATCTCATCCAGGCAACCTTCCCCTTGGAAAGGACAGTTATTCTCCTGCAAATTAAAAGTGGGCTGTCGTTGGTTCAAATAACAAGTATGCAATATACTAAAATAGATACACAAACATATCCTAAATAATTATACACAAGTAACGACTGCGCGCGTTTTTAGAAATGGCAATGCATTCCACAAATGAGCGGCCTCTACAGTAAAGGATTTGTCGAGGAAAGTTGTGGAATGCATAGGCATTTTAAGTTTCAGGTTATCTGATGACTCTAAAAACTTGTGTGGGAGTTGTAAAGAAACTGGAAATGTTTCTAGCACATTATACAAAAGGGAAAGAATATAATGAGCATTCCGGCGAAGGCGAATTAGTAACCACTTGAGCTTCATACGAAATTCGAAAATGGAATGAACCTGATACAAATTTTTTGAAGCCGCTTAAGTTTTTTGTTTACCAACAACGCTCTCCTGCCAATATCAATAGTGGTATGAGGAACAGGGTGTAAAGTTCACTCATACTCTATAGTAAAGGGAGGATCCTCCGACCAGACGGGTGTTGTATCTGGTGGGCAACTGCCCAAAGTCTCTAATTCAGATAATTTATGTAAACAAAGAAATGTCACTGTCAAAATGACAGGACAGTGGTGCAAACATTTTATCATATTTTTTTTTTTGTAAATATTCTTCGCTAAAATTAAAGTTAATTAATTTTAAGAACTATGCAAACAAAACCCCGTTGCCAAACAATGTCTTGTGTGGTATGTCGGAGACACGGCATAATATGATCGTCATAAACAGCCCTTCTTAAGTCCAGTGCTAGACGTAGGCCTCCCAAAATTGATTTCCACTCGAAACAGATTTGCAGCCGTGTTCATCCAAAACATGGCTAGATATGCTACTTACAATATGAATCTATGAATGAGACTTGTAATATTAGTGTTGTTGAAGATGTAAAAAATTTGAAAATGTTTTGATCTCCTGCATTGTTAAAAATATTAAATAAAAATAAATTATAAATTATTATTAAATATTAAAATATTTTATACCAGGAAATATCCTTTTTTTAATAACTTTGATTAAAGCCGAAAATTTATAAAAATAATTACGGTATGATTGTTTTCTAATTATTATTTCTTAAATTCAGTACTTAAAAGAAAATGATGAATTTTTTTTTCGCCATTTTATGTGAATTACCATTACGAAGATATTTTTTTGATATGTTATCCCCTTTGTCTACATAAATTATCTGAATTTGAGACTTTGGGTACAGTCGCGCGATAAACTCTTGATTGCGCGATGCAGGATTTGTGACGTCAGGTCTTTGATGCGTAGTTCGCATGTGGCGTTGTAGATGTCGCCACAGAATGATCAAAATCAAAGTATTTTCTTTCACATAAACCTACGTGGGCACTTATGGCACGGTTCCAATCGGTCGTTTCCTATGGAGAAGAACCAGCAAGAAACTCCACGCTTACTCTTTTATAAATAATTTGCTTTCACAATGTTTTCAAATTACAGTGTTAATAAGTATGGGAGGACGGTGTACGCCATTCCCTATTGAACCCCTTTTGGATTTTCACAAAATCGTTTCTTAGTGCTCACCTTCGTTTTAGAACTCTTGTGCAAAATTTCATGCTTCTAGACCCAACGTTTTAGGTTGTGCGTGAATTTAAGATGTTCAAAGGCAAAAACAGACTACTGACTTTTACCTCTTACCATCTACGTGTCTAACTATCATTATTCCTCCCGGCAGCGACAATAAAGACTTGCCGGTGATCCCGGGAGTGACGAACAGCACAGTGTCCGCGCCGGTGACGCTAACCGGTCGCCTGGACGCGCACTCCTACGTCACCGAGCTCATCAGGGCCATGCACTACATACACACTGTGGAAGAGTAAGTTACACACTGAAGACACTTCATAACGAGCTGTGGGGTAATGAGGACTATCGCTTGAATTGGCCGCTAGCGGCGCTAGTGTAGAGTGAGGTCTCTAGAAATGTCAAATATGAAATTGAACGTTCACTGTTTGCGGGATTTTCTATCGCAAATTGTAACTTATCCGTACTAATATTATAAATCTGAAAGTCACTCTGTCAGTCTGTCTGTCTGTATGTTACGTTTTCACGCCTTAACCGCTGAACCGCTCGTCATGAAATTTGGCAGAGATATAGCCTGGGATATGGAGAAGTACATAGGCTACTTTTTTACGCGATAACCGACATCCACGCGGGCGGAGCCGCGGGAAAAAGCTAGTTATTCATAATTGTAAAGATTGTCCATTCCAGATTAATTATGGCTTGAGATTTATATGATTTAATCCCCTAACGGGACATATAGATGTCCGTAGGTGTGTCCTGCGGGCATTAGTGCGGGCCCTATCAAAATACCAGCGCTGCGGTATTTTTTTTTTTTTATTTCGCTGTATTATGCTGAGATAGGAGCCTTTTTGGCCTCGCACATGTCTTTTTTTATTGTTATTTATGTAAAATTTGTTAGTTTTAAATGCTCCTTTTTTATTGTTTGTTTCTTTTTCCAGACACACTCTAACTAAATCAACACCCTAAATAGTGTTTCTTGTTGTAGACTGGACTCGGCGGCCGCGCTGGTGCATTCTCTCAACTCTTCGCTGACGGCCCTCATCGCAACTGACAGCTTTGAGTCCATGACGCTTATAAAGGTCAGTTGCTATCATTCTTGCGCATATTTAGTGTGTGTTTAAGTAATATTTTTGAGATTTCTTTAGCTGGCCATCTGAATACCATCAAAAATACAGGCTGTATTTATCTTACAAAACTTCTTTTTTTTTTTTTTAAGTTATAACCTTTTCATGAACTAAAAAGTCTTAAATAAATCTTACGTAAACATAGAACTTCAATATATTCTAAAACGCTTGAGGCGTGGCCGTCCTTCTTACACTTTAAGATAAGCCTCAAGCTTTTAAGAAAATATTGAAGTTCTATGTTTATGTAAGGTTTATTTAGTACTTTTTAGTTCATGAAAAGCATGTTTTAAAAAAAGGTTTTAACTTAAATTTTATTTTTTACTTTTTAGCATTAGAATTTCTTTAATTATCTGTTCTATAACCTTCACATGAAAGGTGCTTGAAATATGGGTACAGTAACCAAGCTATCCGTGTTCTGGATGTTGTTGGACACGCACCCAACTGCAGGGGGGTCTCCTTTGCTGTTAACAGATCCGGACAGGCACTCTGTGTTGGTCTGGGCTCCGCTCGGATCGTCTGACCACTGTCTGGTGAAATCCGTGTCTTCCTGTTCTCCTCCATATGTAAGCCCTAGAGGCATGAGGCGAGTTTGGAAGTACGGGTCAGCAGACTGGGATGAGATGCGGCATTTCTTTGCATCTTACCTTCAGTTCCTTTGTCCTCTGAATCAGTCACCTTTGATTCAGTTGCTCCAATAAGAAGTATTGGAGCGACTATATGAGTACAACGCCATTTTGTTTAACCATATTATTTAACACCCAGGTTGAACATCACTTGTAACTATTACTTCATTATACCTAGATGGCGTGTGTAATGGTATGGCTGGTCCACTCCACCACGGAAGACCTGACAGTAGAGAGCAACGCTATGAGCGAAGGCGAAGCGCGCGCGGCCCAGCTGGCCGGCTCGCTCGCCACCGGCACGCTGCTGGCGCTGCTGCTGCCCAGCTACACGGTGGACGCGCCCCTGCAGCGAGCCCTGCCCGCTTGTGAGTATACTGACAGTAGAGAGCAACATGTATAAAAACAAACTGAGGAAAACAAATATAATAAAAAAAATAATTGGATAATAAAAAACAACTAATAAATTACATGAAGATAATAAAATCGATTAAATAGCGTCTTGCTGGCATGATGCACACATTTTTAAATATCAGTCGGGGCAGACTACTTACCGACAGATGGCGTATTTTTCTTATTTTAAATTCTTCTTGTTTCATGTATCGAGGTCTGTAATTTATCTATGAAATAGGGAAAAAAAAAAAAAAAAAAACGTCTCTTAACTAAAATCTTGCGACCAAACGAGAAAATGTGTTTAAAAATGAAAATATTATTTTTTAGGGACTTACACGTGAAACGTTATGCCATCAATACGTTTCAGTTTTGATCCTGAATTATTTTTGCATCCACACAGCGCACTTCATTATTAAAACAATTTAACAATTAAAAAACTATTAAAATCGAACAGAACCGAACGCGTCTCAGCGCTCACATCGTCTCACATGCGTTCCGATTTAGATATTACGATTATGACAGCCGAGGGCTGTCAACAACTCGGAACGCTTGTTATATTACAAACAGACACTTCAATTTTATTTATTTGTATAGTACCACGCGGGCGAAGCCGCGGGTAGCAGCTAGTAACGCAATATATTTCGTGCAGTGAAGGTGTGGATGGCGTGGGCGGCGTGGCATTCCAAGATCCTGTCCTGCCACGCGTGGTGTTCGCTAGCTGCGCTGTGGCCAGCCTTCGCGCACACCCTCAACATGCTGGCACCGACGGCTGCATTATTAACTGACACATGTAAGTATGCAATGAGAAATCGAATCGAATTGGACTCAAACAAATCGCTAATCTATTTTGATATTCGGCACAAAGGAGAGGCAAACTGATATTGATTTGTATTCAAAATCTATTTGCTTATTCATTCTTGTGCGGTGGTTCGACTATTTTATTACATTTCACGCGGTAAAATTTTATTTTTTTTAAAGTGAAAACTTTAGTATAACTGTCAGTCTGGTGCAACACATCATGAGCATGTCGCGCATTTCGGTGACGCGAACCCATATTTTTTTCCCCCTACCAAAAATCGCTCAACGCGGCTAAAGAAGTTTTCACTTAAAAATAAAAGACAATTTTATGAAAACATGCCTTTTCTAGCTAATATTTTGCGGGGTACCTTAGCGCAACCACCTTGCACTCTTTATTTGTCTCTGTGTTTGTTTTTCTAAAGAATACCAAAGAAGAATACCAAGAATAGTATTCTTTAGACATGCGCAAAACAGTGCGTTTTAAAGTGATGTCATATGACATAACATTTCGTACCGAGGAATGTTGCATTACGTCATGACTCTTAACATGACGCGAAATGTCGCGCCACACGACATGGCTAGTGACAATCGCCACAACGCAATGGGCCTCGCTGCGCCGGAATGTACACTTGCTTTTGTTATCATATTCATAAAGTCGATTTTCCTTCATACTTAACCCCAATCTACGGAATAATTGAATCAAAAGGGCATTCCAGGCAGCATTATGTAGCAATACTGCAATATTGATTATTGACCAAGACTATGAACATTGGCGTATTAAAAAATTGATTTTGTAAAGGATGATTGTTTTTTTTTTTTTTATACCTAACAGTTTTGTCTTAAATTACACCCAACACCTTAATCATTAATAAGATAAATATAAATATTTGTATCTGTTCAGTGTTTTGCATCGTGGCGCGCGCGGCGCGCGTTCCGTTACATTGCTTGACCAAGCATAATAAAGAGCGAGACCGAGAGTCATGAACTCGTGATTTAAGACATCACGCATCGCATTACCGAGCTATTACTATACGAAGTACGAATACGAGCACAGAACAGCGCGCCGCGCGTCATGTTTGAGTGTCATGTGCCATGCTTCATTTGGTCGAGTCATGTGTAATGCTACAGTACGCGGTCGGGTTATGTGACGCGCAATGCAACATCGCATTACTTACACAAGTCTAGTATTCTTGTAAGTCTTTCCATCATTTTACAGATGACAGTGTACCGTTACCCGAAGACGAGGAGTTAGCAGGGTTTCTTCCACTGGAGAATGCTTTGACGGGGCTTCGGTTCCCCAACCACGCCGCATGGGACACGTATGGAGGACGAGTGCCTGATCTCGATGAGGTTGCAGAGGATAATGATGCTGAGTGAGTACTTTGTGAATACGTCTTTGAAATTGCTTCCACAGTAGGAAGCAATTCAGATATCTGATGATAACAAAATGTAATATTATTTGTACTACCAACTGTTGTTTTATGAGATTTGATTTGATTCCGTATCATTTAGAAGAACACCTTCTCGTAAATATTGTGTCATCTCTTCAGGCCCCCATCAGAGGTATCAGTGACATGTTTGAGTGGTGAGCCGGAGTTGGAACAACGAGTGCGCGCGCATCGACTGATACTGTTAGGCAAGAAACTGTCGCAGTTGAGGCCCGAACATCTGTCTTATACGTGAGTGTGTTTTGTGTATTTTTTTACTGTGAATTACTTTCTGGCATACAATATACAGGGTGGGTATTTTAGACGGGGCAATGAGGGTAGGTACCTTATCCGTTGTAGTTACAGAAAAACGGTTTCACTAGACTGCCCATAATTTTTGGAGAAATTTTGATCCCCATTTATAGATTTTGAAAAAAATGACAGTCGGCAAGAAAATGGGCTATTTTCACAAAAACTTTTTTTGATGCCAATCAATCCTGGGGCCTTACTCTCGAAAACGATTCTATTTTGATTTTATTTTCGATTCGAACTCGTTTCGATCCGAACTCGATTTAAAACCTTACTCCCGAACCAATTCGAATCGTAAACCATGATCGACATAGGTTCGAGTATTATCAGCGTCGTTTTATGCGTATCCGGCGGATTACGTCATCGTCAAGTGCTCTATCACTCTGTCTTTTAGGTAGTTATCTCACTCGATCTGAATGAAGTAGCTTCTTTGATATCGTGTAATTTGACGTTTAGTTTTGATCGAAACAACTCGATATCTATCTGTCAGATGGCGTGCGGAGTACGAATTTTTCGATCCTAACGAATCTTTCGATCGAAGTTAGTTTCGTGTTTAGAACCACCGCATGATCGTGCGCTAGTGTCGGATTCAAGAGTATGGATTGGCATTTAATTCGAATCCAATTCGATTGATTCAGAGCTCGATGCTATCGGGAGTAAAGCCCCTGTTTCTTATTAGGATCAAAACATTCTATGCGACCAACTGAGTTTTGAGTACTAGAAAAGTCAGAAATCACAAAAAACTTTTTCCATAACAGTCTAAACGTTCTAAACTAGACCATCGATATTAAAATTGAAAATACGGAAAAACGGATTTTTATAAGAGAAGTCTGAAGTCAGTTATAATCTGATCATTATTCTCCCAGTGAAGAAGACGGCAACACAACGTTCACGGCGTCCTCAGTGGGCGGAGAGCAGCTGAGCCTCGCGCTGGCCGCGCTGCGGGACGCGGCCGGCGGGATGGGCGGGATGGGCGGGACGGGCGCGCGGGACGCGGCGCCGGAGCCCGAGGACGACAGCGAAGACGAGCCCGCGCATCCGCCGCCGCCCATTGTTATCTCGGAGGCTGATTTCCGGGAGAAAGGTACGCGATCTCAGAACTCAAAACTGTAGGGTAATAAGCGTAATTTAGAACGCATCATAGGTCTCGAGTTCGAACCCAAGGCACGCACCTCTGACTTTTCGGATTCATGTGCGTATTGTATAGTTATCACTTGTTTAAAAAACTGTGAAAGAAAACATCGTGAGATATTTCTCGACGGCATGTGTAGCCAAGTCAGAAGCCCATGGGCGGCATAAAAACTCTGGACACCAGGTTAGTCACTAACTAACTACACTTTTCAAATAAAATAAGTAGCGTAATTATGCCTATTAATTAACACTATTATTTGATAATATTGTAAAGAGCCAATTATTTTTAAAAGAGTAACCGTGGAGTTTCTTGCTGGCTCTTCTCCATAGGAAACGACTAATTGAAACCGTGCACCTATACCCAAAGTCTCAAATTCAGATAATTTTTGTAAACAAAGGGGATAACATAGCAAAAAAATATTTTCGTAATGGTAATTCACATAAAATGGCGAAAAAAGAGGTTTCGTGTTCTTTTGAGTACTGATTTTAAGAAATAATAATTAAAAAAGAATCATACCGTAATTATTTTTATAAATTTTCGGTTTTAAACAAAGTTATTATAAAAAGGACCTTTTCTGGTATAAAATATTTTATGATGCTGGTAACAATGCAGGAGATACAAACATTTTTAATTTTTTGACATCTTCAATCACACTAATATATCATCAGCATATCTAGCCACATTTTGGATGAAAACGGCTGTAAACTGTTTCGAGTGGAAATCAATTTTGGGAGGCCTACGTCTAGCACTGGACTTAAAAGGGCTGATTATGACGATCATATGCCGTGTCGCCGACATGCTACACAAAACATTGTTTGGCAACGGTATTTTTTTTGCATAGTTCTTATAATTAATTCACTTTAATTTTAGCGATGACTATTTACGAAAAGAAATATGATAAAATGTTTTGTACTACTGTTCTGTCATTTTGACAGTGACATTTCTTGACATTATTTTGTTTACATAAATTATCTGAATTAGAGACTTTGGGTATAGCTTCTGACGTTTCATAAGTGCCCATGTAGGTTTATGTGAAATAAAATATTTTGATTTTGATTTTATGGTATTATTACCAAATCACAAATTAAGTTTAATGTTGTTAAATACTAAAACTAAAAAGAGATCCCACGGCTAGAATGTTAATTTATACCATTCCCCCTCTAAAAAGCTCAATTTATTCACTGAAAACAGTGAATAAAAAGCACTTTTAATCACTATGTTGGTGTTTGAATTTAGAACACACCAATATATCCGACCTCGCATCTCAATGCTATAATACAACCTCCTTGCGAAAAAATACTCGATACAAACTACTTGAAAGAATACTCGACATACCAACTCCTTGTGCAAAAATTGTCGACATTTTGAGCAAGGAGTTTAGCAAAAAAACTGTTTTGTGTTCTTTGCGGTCATTAGTAAATTGGCGCTATTTTGAATAATAAATCGATTGAAAATGCATTCAAGTGATGAAGAAGATGTGTTAATACTTGAGTTTATGAAAGAGAGGGCGGCCGATATATTTTCCTAATTACTTTTGATTTTAGTAATTGTTCCAATTTTAATGTGCATTTTAATTTATTTAAAATCTTCCTTTTTTCTTCGTTAAATGTCTATTTTCGCTTAAATCTTTTTTTTTTTTCTCGTAGTCATGGTATAAAGTATAGTATGCAACTCTTGAATAAAACGGATTTATATCGAGGGCCATGAATCACTCGCGGCGCTCGTGATTCAATCATCATGAATCACTCCCTACGGTCGTGATTCAGTCGTTAGAATCCTTCACTTGCTCGCGATTCATCTGTGGCCCTCGCTTTAAATCCGTTCTTTATTCACTAATTACATAATATACTATTTTATTAATTATTTTAATAGTGTATGTTTAAAATTCGTAATGTAGAATACGTGGTTTCAATTAATGTGATAACTATACCCAAAGTCTGAAATTCAGATAATTTATGTAAACAAAGGGGATAACATATCAAAAAAATATCTTCGTAATGGTAATTTACATAAAATGGCGAAAAAAGAGGTTTCATTTTCTTTTAAGTACTGATTTTAAGAAAAAATCATACCGTAATTATTTTTATACATTTTCGGTTTTAAACAAAGTTATTATAAAAAGGAGATTTTCTGGTATAAAATATTTTATGATACTGGTAATAATGCAGGAGATCGAAACATTTTCAAATTTTTACATTTTCAACAACACTAATATTACAACTCTCATTCGTAGATTAATATTGTAAGTAGCATATCTAGCCACATTTTGGATGAAAACTGTTTTGAGTGGAAATCGATTTTGGGAGGCCTACGTCTAGCAGTGGACTTAAAAGGGCTGCTTATGACGATCATAGGCCGTGTCTCCGACACACTACGAAAAACATTATTTGGCAACGGTATTTTGTTTGCTTATTTCTTATAATTAATTCACTTTAATTTTATAGATTATTATTTACAAAAAAAAAAATATGATAAAATCTTTTGTACCACTGTGCTGTCATTTTGACAGTGACATTTCTTGACATTACTTTGTTTACATAAATTATCTGAATGAGAGACTTTGGGTATAGAGATCGGATATTCGGATGCATATTCACTTAACGTTGAGATGTTGGCTAATATGGAATGCGCTTTTGCATTGAACCAAAAAAAATATTTTTAGAAGCCGCTTCCATACTTTCATAGCTTAAAATTAACTTTAGGTAAATATGCATCCCAATATCCGATCTCTAGTGATAACCTCATCGCCAAACTGTATAAAAATTAAAATGCTAAACTGTCATTGTTAATTATATTATTTGGCCAACAGTTCGCGAGAAGCGCGTGGGTATCCTCAAGCCTCAAGGTTCTCTGGAGCGAGCGCGGGAGGAACGAGCGCTCGCCACGCAAGAGGACCAAGTTATCGTACGTATTTAAACACATTTTATTAATATATGCGCTTCATAAACTTGCTTGTTTTGCCGTGTGGTATGTGAGAAGGCTTTTTCACAAAGGAATGCACGAACTAAATGGTTTTTTTAAATCCAGTATAGTTAAATTTTTGTGAAAATAAATTCCAACTCAAAGCATTTATATCAAACTAGTGGACCTGACAGACGTTGTCCTGCCCGAACAGCGCCATCTAACGGGTCTGATTTTTTTCAAACCATACAGGGACCCACTCAAATATACACACAAAATTTCATATAAATCGGTCTAGCCGTTTAGGAGGCACACGTACAGAAGAATTATATATATAAAGATAATCATTTACACTAACTGAAAAAACCAAATAAGCCCACCAAACCCCACCAAATTATTTAGAATGCAAATATAAACAATACAAATATAATCAAGTATGCTCTTAACCAGTTGAGACCATTAAGAAGAGTTAAAATTAAAATTTTGAATATTATTTTGGATACATACCAATACATATTCTAATTCAATCTAGCCTGTATTATCCTACTACTGGGTAAAGAATTCCCTCTCCCTTACATACATATATTACCAAATATACCTAATCATATTCTACACATACCAGAGGCGCAGCCTTCATACAACCCGATTCCTATCGGCTTCCCTTCGGAACAACCACTCTTTTTAGTGTCTACTATTGCCAAATAATATGGTACACCTGTGTGTGTAATTGTGTAACACATCACATTAGAGATATTTTAATACCAGTTTATTACATCACAAGACTAAAAAATTTACAAAAATGTCTAAAATATTTAGCTTCTTATGGTTGTTATTTGGCCATAGATGGCGTTACTTTAAGTAAAGGAATTACTTAAATTTTCGATTTAATTATTTCATCGGTTTCCCTCGAATGATAATTGTAGCTGCGCCACTGATATATACTCCAATAACTTAAAAACAAGAATCAATCTGATACTCTAATGAGTTCTTAAATTGTGTGTTATAAATAGAGATCGGATATTCGGATGCATATTTACCTAAAGTAAATTTTTAGCTATGAAAGTATGGAAGCGGCTACTTATTTTTTTTATCCCGGTATGCCAGGAACATCGGGAATGCATAACTAGTCTGGTGTATAGTATGGAAGCGACTTCTAAAAAAATCTATATATAAAAATAAAAAAAATCCCCCGGGATTTTTGGATTGCATAACTATTCAGATGCATACTCGTAATTATTATAAATTGCATTTTATAATGAGCATTTTTTATTATGCATTTTTTTCATTGGACGGAAATATTTTACAGTGGTAGTACCCACATGGTATACTACCACTACACGAAATTTCTTCCAAATCCGTTTCGCCAAGGTCGTGCCATCCCCTTGTTAGTAGTATTAGTTTATTGAAGTAAGTAGTAGTTTTGCCGATCCCGGAACCGCGGGATTTTTTTGAAATGAAAAAAAAAAAAACTTTAAAATGCTCTAGTGTAAAGTTGCCAACATGTCGTTTGGTCAATATTGCCTTTCAAGCGTCGAAATGATTTTTTTGTTGACCTGTGTTATTATTGTATTTTTAAGGAGGTGGAGCTGCTTGAAGATAAGAGTGAGGATAAGAAGGAAGCGCGCAAGCCGCGCGTCAACATCGCCATGGCCGCCATCATGCGGAAGCAGGAGGAGACCAACAAACAGGTGAACTTATACTCACTAATCTGAAATGCCGGTGTACTTAGGGTTGCCAGATGATCAGGTTTCGTCTGGATTGCCCCGACATTTAAAATGGTGTCCCGAGTCCCGACAAAATACAAGATGTCCCGACAAACAGCTTCCTGTAAAAAAAATACAAAACAGACATTTAAAATTGCCGCGCGTTAAAAAGCTCTTCCTGTTGCCCGACGCGGTTAATATTTCTAATGATATTGAACAGGATGCTTTATATACCTATTACTGCTGCCCTAGAGAAACATTTGAACACCTTCCAAATGACAAGGGCAAAAAATAAGTCTGTACTTCATTATTTTAGTAATAAAAGCTAACATTTATATTTGTAATATTAAATATTACAAATATCGAATTAATTAATTAATGTTATGTTAAGTTAATTAATATTAATGTTATGTTAATTAAAATTAATGTTATTTTAGTTAATTTAATTTTTTTACAGTCGGGATTTGGGTTTAAAAACCAAATCCCGACTGTTTGAAACGTAGCACAGATATTTTAGTCTTCCCATCTAGCAACCCTAGGTGTTCTACAGGTACACCTCTGTCTAACCTTCGAGAATAATAAGCGTGATGTTATGTTTATGTATCAGCTTCATGTCAGACTTCGTTTGGGGATTATTTTTGTGCTAACCAACAATAGTTTGATTAGTTCTTCTAGTAATAGGGAATATCCGTTTTTTTATTATTTTTTATTATTTCTTTTTTCAATTAATAACAGACGGTAATATAAACCCAAGAAAAGTATTAAGTAAAAAGTTAAATTCAATTACTACTTGTTGCTTAAAAAAATATGAAATTCCAACAATTTTTTACTACAGTTCAAACATCCGTTTCTCTCGCGGTCTTGCATGATGTGACGTCATTTACCACGAAACTGCTTTGTTTACATCTGTTTTTTTTTTTAACATATGAATTTTAATAAAATGTGCTTTATTCAAGCAGAAATCGCACTTACTTCAATACCTTAGTGAGATTGTGTGGTAAATTAAATAAAATTTTATTTCTCAGGTGAAATTCGTAACACCACCGCCAACGCCGGACTCAACAGCAGACACCACGGAATCTAAAGAGGAGAAACCCAAAGTAGTACAGCCGAAAGCTATCAAATCCTTAGCCAACCTACCTTTAGGCAGGAAGACAGGCGGGATCCTCTCCCTCAAGGACAAATCCGCTGGGTACCCGCACTTGGTACTCAATACCGAACCTGAACCCCCCAAGAAGGTGGAAAAAGAAGAGAAAAAGGATGTAAAACCGAGTCAATCAAGTCAGAACTCACAGACTTACCAACAGAAGAGGCAAGATCATCCTCCATCACCAAATTGGAACCCGATACCGAATACATACCCTGATGCGCCTAGAATGAACTTCCAAAAGAACTATGGGATACAGAACACAGGTTTAAGCTACAATCCTAGTTACCCAGCCCCTAGTATCAACAACCAGGGCATAAGATTACCTGTAGTCAATCCCAAAGAGATTGATGTTAGAACGGCAGCGCTACAGAAGCAGAACTCTCGACAGGAGCTATTTCAAGACGGTCAGAAGTTCAACCAGAACTACCAGATGTCTGGAGACAAGAAAAACTTCTTGAATGACTTACCTCCTCGGTTCGCCAATCAATACAGATACTGGCAGAATGCGCAAGAGAGCCAGTTTAATGATAATAAATTCAGAGATGATAACTTTAAGCCCAATAATACGCTGTTTAACGCGCAGCAGCCTCGAAGTTGGAACACGCCACCTCAGCAACCGCCTGATGGTTACCAGCAACCAATGTGGTGGAAACCAGAACAGCCGAACAACTTTACCACCAATTTCCAACAACCTTTACAACCAAATTTTTACTCGCAACAACATTTAAACACCAATTTACCAAACCCTTATCAAAATCTATCATACAATCAGTTACAGAGCAATATTCCACAGAATAAACAAGAGAATTTCAATCAGCCGGGGTACCTACAATCCACTATAGGTCAGCCTCAGTTACAATCGTTACAAAACCTAGTAACGTCACCTAACTTCAGTTCCTCACTGAACAGCTTTTCCTACGCTCCTACAGTAAGCTACGATTCGTCGATGTACCCTCAATTTAACAACAAGTTGTCCTACCAGCCGTTACAGATGAAGATGGTCGATAAGCCTCTGAACTACCCAGGACAGGGTAACAAGGACCTCATGGATATGAACGCGTTGAATTTTGGCGGCAACACGTTGGAAATGCAGCAGAGAAATGTGAACATGAATTTCAATGAGCCAGTTAGTAATGATATTGGGAATATGAAGAATATGGATCTAGTTGGGGTGAGTTGCGTTTTGTTATAATATTTATTTATAAATATGTACAAAGGTGATGCTTATTTCTAAAGAAATCTCTTCCAGCATACCTGCGATAGGAAAGTAGAAAAAGAGATGTAGACAACGTGTGTAAGAGTAGAAAAGAAAGAAAAATACATCAAATCTAAAAACTATTCACTATTTTAAATATAAATAATATACAATACTAGCTTTTGCTCGCGGCTCCGCCCGCGTGGATGTCGGTTATCGCGTAAAAAAGTAGCCTATGTCCTTCTCCATATCCCAGACTATATCTCTGCCAAATTTCATGACGGTCGGTTCGGCGGTTTAGGCGTGAAAACGTAACATACAGACAGACAGACAGAGTTACTTTCGCATTTATAATATTAGTATGGATGTGAATATACTTCTAAAATAAATATCACTAAAATATATATAATTATAATGTATTATAAAATAATAAATACATAATATGCAACTATGACGAAGTGGAAAGAGTGTTCTTTCATCTTCTTTTAAAAACTGCAACAGTTTGGCAGTCCCTAATGTCGGGTAGAAGTGAATTCCACAACCGCGTGCACAAAGGAGTAAGAGTAGAAGTCTGTTGAGTAGGGAGGGGATTTAAGGAGATTTTTTAAATGCGATCTGTAAGGTGCATCAGAAGGTCGGGCATAGGAAAAGCGTAATAATCGTCCCGGCCGTATTTCGGTTAATCTCACCGAAGATTAGCCCGGTACGCAGGAGATATTATAGTGTACACTCACACAAGTATATACGCAGTGCACTCTGTTATTTTACTCTCATGGTCCGCTTATACTATAAACAGTGCATTATCATTCAGCCAAGTTTTTAGGGTTCCGTAGTCAACAAGGAACACTTATAGTTTCGCCATGTCTTCTCTTGTCCTTTCTCATGACTCTCACTCAATACTCAAGCATTACTTAAAACTAGATTCAAGCCATTTATTTGATTGGTTGAAACTAGTTTTAAGTAATGCTTGATTATTGAGTGACGTTCTGTAATACGGGACTTAGTAGGTACTAGAAAACTGTAATTGGGCTTGGGTATACATGTCATATTAATAATGCGGACAAAGTGGGGGAAAAAAATTGTAGGGTAAAGTGCCCTTGCACCTAAAGTGGGGATGATATTTTTTTCTCCCGTCTATTCCGTGTTGTGTCGTTTGATTTAGTTCAAAAATATTGCAGGTCTGTGAAAACCACTTTTAGATTCAGGGATCCGTTTGCGTAAAAGCTGCAAATTTTTGTTAGAATCAAGTGTAAGCTAAATGTTGTTTTTAGATATGTGAAAAAATTCACGGCATTAGTATAAATCGAAGTTAAAAGTAAAACTGTCACGGCTAAGTAGGCTTTACAAGTTAACCAGTAATAGTCTACCAATTTATATTTGCAGTTGAATTGTATGGGAGTAACATGTTTTTAACTACAATGTTAAGTTTTTCCTTGGGATAAATTCATCCCAACCCTTAATTGTGCGTGGACCGACCTCGGACCAAATAAAAAATAAGACAGAGCGCTGTCAACAGTGACGTGAGGCCGATTTCGTAAACATGTGTACACTTAGTGAGGTGTAGTTGATTGTAAATAGTTGTAAATGTGTGCGTGTGAGCGTGTACGCACAGCGCGGAGGCGTAGTTTTGGCATGCTTCACTGTATTGTTCGTAGCGCTGTCTTGGTTTTTGCACCTAGCTTCTGACGTTTCATAAGTGCCCATGTAGGTTTATGTGAAATAAAATATTTTGATTTTGATTTTGATTTGATTTGGTCTGAGGGTCTGACACATACTTGGCCGGTTTTCTTGCATGTATCCTATTTAATATTTCGACAGCGTAAGCTTTATTCAGATATCTTGCTAATATTCCTGTAGGCACCCTGAATAAATGTGCTATTGTTGACTTAAAACACTTTATATGGTATGCAGAGCGGCGAGGCCAGCAGTGCGGCGCCGGGCAGTACGTACTCGCTGTTCAGCGGAGCGCCCGACTGCGCCTGGGGCTCCGCCGCGCACAGGCAGCCGCCGGTGACTAGCCCTATTCTATTTTATGAACACTTGTTGCGTTTTAGCATGGCACAAAGTCAAAGATAAATCAATTACAAAAATATAAATAATTGTTTCTAGTTGCCCCTTCCAAAAGGTAGTTACGTATGGACAAGAATGGGCAAGAAACTCCATACTTACTCTTTTAAAATGTTAACAATATTTTGTATACATTAATTAATTATTATATGTGAAGATGATGCACTTACCTAAAATAATATTTCTATACCACAATAGTTAAAAAGAATGAAAAGTGAAGTAATGATAGACAAATTAATTATGCGAAGATACAAGGTGCTCACATGTTTACCAGACATTGGTGCCGATTCCCTTGTTCACAAACTAAACAAAATTTAAGTTCAGTGCATCATTTTCTTTCTATTTCATTAGGAAAAGGACAGAAGATAAATTTTAGTGTAGTCCTCTCAAATTAATCAGCGCTTGACGTAAATTGACGTAATTTTAGTCGGCAAGTTTTTAATCACGTCTAAACTTGTATGGAGTAGTGACAGGCGCTGATTAATTTGGCAGGACTAAAATAAAATTTATCTTCTGTCCTTTTCTTAATGAATTAGAAAGAAAAAGGTACACTGAACTTAAATATTACTGATCGTAACTAAATAACTTAAACGCGCTGGTAAGTAGCCACAGTTTATTAAATAATGAAGGACAAGGAAAAAAGGTGACAAATGTCAAAACTGAACGTAATACTGGAATTTAGAATACAATTAATGTTCCGAAAAGGTTAAAACAATTTCGATTTGCAACATTAAATTTAGTTTAGTTTGTGAACAAGGGAATCGGCACCATTGTAAAAGCAGCTGATTTCCCTAAAATTTTAACATTTATGACATAAGTCAGTGTGTGAGTTAAAGTATATTAATCACAGAAAATAAAATTAATATCATAAAAAATTATAAATTATAACCAGTTTGATTTTGTCTAGACACACGTAATCTGCCTATAGTGTTCCCACTGCTGGGACACAGGGCTCCTTTCTGTGAGAGGGAGTGGGCCGTAACTCTATTACTCTTCATCACCTTTTAGCTATCGAGATTAATAATTAACATAACAACATCACATCTGTATTCAACGTAGGGTTAGGCAGACGAGTACCTATACCTAGTGTATCTTGACACACGCCACACACTCACACCACTCACACACCAAACACATATCACACGCACACACACACACACATTACACATATACCATATCATACCTGACGTCACCTCTCTGGTGTCCACTCTGGAATTCGTATCTCAAGCCCCAAGATGCACTGTCTAGTTTGGGGCTCACTGGCAAATAATATACTCGTATTTTAACCTAGTATTTTAAGCTACTCATGCCGTCTCAACTTGCGGTTAACCTGTGAACCTACTTAGGCCTGTGTTCACCAACATTTAAATCAACTGTTTAGATATTTATTCAGTTGTTTACTCAAAATTTCTTAGGAAATTTGACATAAACATAAATACCTAACCGGTGGTTTGAATGTTGGTGAACACAGGCCTTACTGTATTACCTGGAGAATAAAATATGTCCTGTTTCTATTCCAGTCGCTATGGTCGGGGCCGGGCCCCTCCCCCCTGGAGCGTCTCTTGGAGCAGCAGAAGCAGATGAAGCCTCCTCAATGACCGTCGCGCGCAGCGGGGCCCCCCGGCCACCTCCGGGTCCCTGAGGCGACCTGTTAATACACCCCGAACTTCTAACATAAACATTTTGACTATGACCACTGTATGGTCCAGCATTTGCTCAGTTTTGTTTAGTATGGAAGAAGACAAAAAACATGAGCAAGAAGCAAATTCGCTTTCTTTAAAAATATATCGCTCATCTTTAGGCCAGGACTGATATAAAATATAAACTTCAGGCGACCGGAAACATTTTGAATTGTCATACGATTGTTCCTATTACTTTTTAAAATACAGTAAAAAGGAATTTGGTTTTTGAGTCTAATGTTTCGCTTATCAATGCGTAGTCATATTAAAATTCTCCTTGATAATAATAATAATAAAGTGCTGTTGTATAAAATTGTATAAATGTAAACAGATGTATAAAGTCGATGGCGACAATGGTGGCACGTACATAATATTTTTGTATAAGAACTATTTTTGGCGACTTTTGGAAACTGATGTTGAAATAGATACAATAAAATAGGTCAAATGTTTTATAGTTTAACTTTTATAGGATTATTTGTAGACTGAGAGACTACGTTGGGGTCGGATTCCAGTCTAACCCGATGCCGATGTAACAATATCTTGCATTATACAAAAATGTTACTTTGAGTTGACTATTCAAGAAATTATGCCAGTCATAAACATCAAGATCGAAAGAATTTAAAGTCAATTAGTGCTGGGACATGTAGCAGTTTTTACGTCGACTAGTTTTTGGTAATTTGTATAATTCTGAGCATACTAATAAAATATTTATTGGCTGTGACCGTGGAACTATATATGTGTAGTATATTTGCTCAGAATTATTCTTTAGCGAAATAGCTTTGAATGACTGATAGAATAGAAGAAAATGTTTCCCTGGTTGGCAATAATAAGGTTTTTACTTTATTAACCCCTTAACGGCTCGGTACGGCCAGCAACAGGTCGGTTTCAAACTCCTAGTCACATGAGTCTTGTACGAAAATACTATGTGAGTGCCCATCGTCGGGTGTCTGTTAAAAATTGTTCTTATTCTTGTACACTTGCATATTTTTGTATAATATCTGTCGTGTGTCGCGTCGCGTGAAACGTTACAAAAAGATGGCTTCGTTTTTAAATGTCGAACTGCACGAACAATTATATTTTTATATCTAATACCGCATTTAGACATGCTCGTGATTCGCCTCGCCATTCAACGAATTGTTTGGCGAGATATTCGTGAGGCTTTAGGCTATACGAGTAACCGTTTACACATTAATTGCTATTCATTTCTACTTCTAGCGGCTTTTTCATTGCATTTGCAAAGTTTAGTATATAATTATTTAGAGCTAGGCTGACTTTGGTAAAACTCCAAAAACATCTCTTCATCTTTATTGTTGGTCCAGTCCATTTTGTTATGTTGCTTAATAGGCCGTTTGCTAAGAAATAAACTAGAAAGCGAATGTGTAAACACTAGTTCGTCTCGCCACTCTTTGCCCTTGTGACTCGTGTCCAAAAAACCGGTCCCGACGCGAGCGTCTAGAGCGGCGACGCGAAACGAAGCGAATTACGAACCACCGATTACATATTCGTGCTCGTGCCTCGACTCGCCGCTCGCCTCGTCACTCACGCGAATGTGTAAATGCGACTTCACGACTAATTTCAAAACTTAATTGAATATGTTTTTAAGTGTAAGTTGTTGATTTTTTATAAGTCGTTATTCTAAATTCAAAAAATTATAATGATTGTGTTTTTCTTTCGTCTTTTTATGTTTAGATTGTGGGTAGTTCGACATTTACAAAGGCCTTATTTTAAGCATGATTTTGTGAATTTAAGTGAAAGTAAATTGAAGTAATCTTTGTGAAACAATATTTTGTAATAAAGATATTTTTGTTATTACAGTTCTTGTTTTAATTAATAATAGTGAGATTTCCAACCCGCACTATAGATATCGATAAAAAATGTTATTACAGGTCAATTAATAGTGATTTATTGATCTCTTAGACTAACATTCCAGGGGGGTGTAATAAAAATCAAAATCGTTGATCCACCGGTTCATTCACAGCATCATTGTCAGTTAAAATGGATGGTGAGTCTGGAGGTGGTAAAACAGGATTATTTCTCTCGATGTTGCTAAAGTTTCGTCCGGTTTAGTACCTACTGTTGACTGGTGTTTGGTCCTCATAATAATTATAGTCGTCTGCAGTAGATTCTACTTCGACCACTGGCACGTTTAATTCAACATTTTCGTCTTTGGAACATGCCAATAATACCAGTTTTTTACCACGTGGAAGCATTTTACTTTTATATTAAAGAAATAGTACCTAGTTTTAAAGAAAAAACTATATAATGATGTACATTTTTTGCAGTGTATTGGTTCTTATTTAAAACTGATTGTTTACTTTTGAATAAAAATATTTTCTTTAGCTGGTCACTGTTCTAACCTAACCTAACCCAAATAATTCACCAACAACAGAGGCCAGTCAGGGGCGTATTTACCCTAGGGCCAAAAGGGCCATGGCCCGGGGCGGCAGGCCGCGAAGGGCGGTGCAAGCCACACCTCGCTCAGCTTTTTTGACTTATTATGCATGAAGAAATTTAAAAAAAGCCTACCTAATTAACAACAACTACAACTCATTTGGTGTACAGACGCGGGGCAATCATATTACTGACAGGCGCGCCGGCGGGCGGCGCGGCGGCGGTATGTCCATCGGACTCTGTCGCGCGTCGCAACTCGGAAGTTCGGGACTAGTAGGGACACAGTATAAATATGGATTGTGCTACTGGATTTTATTTTATGATTACATGTTTTACTCGTTTTCCGTTAATTTATGGGGGACAAACCCACAGGCCAATACAGGTTCCAGGCCCGGGGCGCTGAATCTTAAAATACGCCACTGGGATCTGGCACTCGGTGGCCGCTGCCGCGCCACACTCGCTTCGCTCGCTCGCCTTCACGCTTTAATGGTCACAGTTCTAACCTAACCCAACCATTCAAGTGATTCACCAACAATAGAGGGGATCTGGCGTCTCTCTAACCTAACCTAACCTAACCTTTTTTTTTTTTTTTTTGACGCTGTGAAATGCATTACGCATGCCCGCTCGTCGGGTGACGAGACGAGGTATGTGGGACTCCCTGCCAAAATGGCAGTATACCCACTAAAACTCAGCGGAGTTCCCTCATCGCCTTGATGGGAGGGTCATGGGAAACCGGCACAGCCTTTACGTCCACAACCCTCCCGGCGCATGCCCGCCTAACTGGCGGGCCCCGCATGCCCCTCCGCCTGGGGGCGATATGGGAATGACCGGGAACACCTGGCCATTCCCATCCGACACTGGTGGAGGCCTGTGCAATACAGGCAAGGGTGCCCCCGCACCTGTTGCCTGCTGGCCTCCACCTGGGACCCCGCGCCAGACGACCCCACGTCCAGGCGCCCCTGGTCCCCCGCGACGGGTCAGGTCAGTGGCCCCGCCGCCTACCACTTTTCGGCCGCAGAGGATAGGGAGAGCGGCCAACGCAATACCGACACTCCTCTTCCTCTGCGGCCCCACCGCATCCGCCATTCAACGGTGGCGGCCCCGTCAAGGCCGCGGAAGGTAGGGAGAACGGCTCACCGCAATACCGGCACTCCTCTCCCACCGCGGCCTCCCACACTCAGCCGCGATGCCGCCCATTCGACATCGCGGCCCGCCTCAGTTGCGATGTCGCCAAAGCGGCACCGCAACCTACGGCCGCTACGTCGTCGGCTTAGCCGCAAAAGCCCTGACAAGCGGCCCCCTCCTCGGGTTCCTCTTAGCTTCACCGTGGCCCTCCAAGCCACGGCTACTGAGCCCCCCCGCCTCGACAATGCGGGAACCCACCGGGGGGGAATCTAACCTAACCTAACCTAACCTAATCCAAAGGATTCAATAGCAGTAGATGGTATCTGTACGCGCCCCGCACTAGGGCGAGCGAGGTAGAAGAGAGGGACGAGGGGCGGCATCGCGGGCGCAGCCCACGCCACTTCTCCGCAAACGACGACCGCGCGTACACACCTAGATAAAAGTACTCTGTGGCGCGTACAGTATCCGACGCAGGTATATACATATATGGAGAAGAAAAAAACACGTTTAAACTACATTAAACGTTAGTTACCTATAGATTTTAAATTTATATGCGTAACTGAATATTGTACCTACTAATTGAATCAGAACCAGAATCCTAATTTTAGCAGTTTATTCGAAGTATTGAAAATCGGAATGTCGTTTTTCGGACCGAATACCAATCGAGCATTTTTGATTCTTCGAACATCGTATGAAAATCTGAAAACAAATCGCATTTACGACTTTCGGTAAAATAAATTTCGTGATTTTTAATAAGTCATTATAATTCTTAGGTATTATAATGTACGTCCTTTTACACGAGCAGCCTGTGGGCTAGATATACGCAAAGATCGTACAACGCTCTCCGCGTTCAGTATAATAACGCGTTTAGGATGCTGGTGGGGCTGCCCCGCTTCTGTAGTGCGTCGGGGATGGTCGCTGATGCGCATGTAGATTGTTTCTACACAACCATGCGCAAAAGGTGCGCTTCCATGGTGCACAGGGTGTGGAGCGGATCCAACAGTATCCTAAGTATGATTTCAAGCCGCTCAGACTGTGTTTTCGTGGGTCACTGTTGTGCCATCTGCCATGGGTTGCCACAACGGTGATCCACTACTATTTGTTTGTTTTTGTGAAGTCTCAGTTGTTACTAATATAGTTGTAAGTCTTACTAATCATTTTTGAGTCATATTGATACTTGAATAAAGATTATTGTATTCTATTATGAAATACGGACTTTCGAAAATCGGAATAACGAAATTCGTAATAAAATATTTAGGTATGCCCACTGTGCACCCAGGTGATTTTAATGCGAGGTGATGATAGGATTTTTATTTCCATTTAGTCTTTAGTGTGGGATGCAACGTGTGTCGATACTCTTGCACCATCCCATCCGCTGCTGCTGCGGCTGCCGAAAACATCAAGCAGCAAAAGTATAGTAACCTTATCGGTAACTATATTTTCGAGCCGTTTGGGGTTGCAGCCCTCGGGCCCTTGGTCCCAGTGCTCATGTTTTGTTCAATGAAATCTCCAATAGGCTGTTTGACACTTTGACCATGGCTAGAGGCTAAGCATTGCCATACAACGTGGCAATGCTACCAGTCTCTTAGGTACCTACATTACCAGTCGACAGCGATTCGCATGAATTTTTGACGCCATATTTTAGTTTTATTTAGGTTAAGTTATTTAGGTTTAATAAATAAAAGCACGGTGTAATCAGTCAATAATTTAAATTTTATTCCTTCATAGTCATTCTAAACAAATTATCAGATGAAATACATTTCTAATGTGTAAAAAAGCGTACTAATTTTCTAATTGCATTATACATAAATTATTTACAATATCACTAATAAATATTTGAGTAAAACAAATAGGATTTGAGACAAAAACAATACTATTCTGTCATCTCCAATCTATAACAAGTTCAACTAGAAACAAGTCTATTATTAACTTTAAAAATTGCATTACAGAATCTCTTTACAGGCTAATTAAAGGATGTCAGTTAAAATAATTGTATTATAAAGCAAATAAATCTAGTTATCGAGTTAATAAATAACAGTCGTGCGAACACAATACGCTAAGATATGTACAAGGAATTGACAAACGATAGTGCAAACTGGACCGTATGTTACCGCCAGCGCACACCCACACATGGCTCCTCTCACCTAATTTAATGTGCACAACTTCACATCGCACAATCAAGGTAAGGTAAGCGGTCGTGCGCGATGAGCCTAAAGCCTCGAATACACTAGGGTATAAATGGAACGACATGTGGCGGAACATTGTGCTCGACAACTACGTGAATGTCCCGAGAGAATGTCGCGGAACATTTTACAAGCGACACTAGTCAGTATTTATAGAAATGTCGCCCGAGGAGGTTGTGGCGATTAGTGCTGCGTATATACTTATTTCGAGCAGTTTAGCGAAACGTAATTGAAAAAGCAGGAGGTGGATGCGCGATTACTTACTACAATAAGAAAAAAGAATTAATAAAAGTGACTCGGGGAGAAATAGCGCGGCACTGACGCGCGCAACACGTGCGCTCGCTTTCGGAGCGGGAGCTAGCAACATGTTCCACGACACGTAAATGCGTCCCAAGATGCTGCGGGACACTGGGCAACGTTGCAGCGTCACGTAGATTGAGCGTTGCGCGTCATGTTTGGGGACATTTTGTTCCCTAGTGTATTCGGGGCTTAAACCTAGGATTATTACCCCTCAGGGTACGTGATTCGTGTTATACAATTCAAACAAGGCGCTTGCGTGCGTTTTTAGCACCGTTTATTTTCCCGACGAAAATAATGCGCTGTACGAGACAAGAAAAACCAAAGGCATACTCGCCATTGGAAAAAAAAAACCTAATTTACATATTACGATATTTACCTGTATCAACAATCGGGAATAACCTAATGACATGCAATTGTATCAAAAACAATAAGTTCTTGAATTAAAACTAAAGTAATCTAAAGTATGAACCTTAAAAACCATTCACAACTTTTCATAACCGTTTTACTAGTGTATTATCCGGATTATTGTCAAAACTATCGACAATATCCGGGTTCAATTCAATTCAATTCATTTATTAATCATTGGGTTAAGTCATACCATAGTGAAAATTGTCTAAAAATAGACAGCGCACAATAAAAATGGTATAGATGTACAAGGATCTATGGCGCGTAGCCAAAATCAGAACTAACGCCCGCCATCTTGTTTTTTCAATACATTTTACAAAACAATCACACATATATTTACCAACAGCGCCACCCTGTGAACGTCATACGAGCGCCAAAAAGATCCTTGTAGCACTTTATGTATACATAGGTACTATTGCGGGCACGAAAATCTAACCACCTTGAAAACTAAAATCCCGTGCACACGATGACCACATTTATGTTTACCGCCCTTTTAGCGACGGGCAATAAAATAAAATAGACATTTGTTTAAATACATTTCTCAGGCTCTGCCACAATGATCACATACGTCTGACCACCTCGGCTGGATTCTTAACGGTCTTTTATTTATTTTTATTAACAAAACGAGGGGCACAGAAAAAACGGATGCTGCGATGCTACTGGTTCATGAGCGTAGGTAAGCGTTACTATAGCGGCCGAGCGCTGCAAGCAGGAATAGTCCTAACGGTGGTCAGATGTCCGTGACTGCAATAGTACATGAATGAGCGTATTGCAAAAAACACGTCAGTCGTTAAAATAGTGCAAGTAATTCAAATTCGTTCACTCTGACTAGTCATTGGCTGGCGAAGCGCCCGGTAACCAGACCTTACACTTTGTACTGGTATTGGCACATAGTCATTACAAATACATAGTAAAATAGTTACCAATCTTTAACACTGACAGAAACTACTAACTAAGGAGACTTCCTTAGTGATTTTTTTAACAATATCAAGGGATATTATAATATTATAACAAGACAGGAAATGATGTAGCTCATTTATAATTTTGTTCTCTTTACTTTGGAATATGTTACACACTCTTATTAGGTTTATTCAATACTAGCTGACCCTACAAACGTTATCCTGTCCAAATTTCAATAGCTCATACAAATATCCCATAGGAAAAAGGACGTTTAGTTTTTCCTGAATTTGAACATTTTCCGGAATTTTATCCAATTCTTCATTCTAGAAAAACCTATTACGAACATTTTAAAACAAAAAAATTCTAAATCGGTCCAGCCGTTCTCAAGTGATGTGCCTACCAACGAACAGCATTTCATTTTTTATTTATTTATACAGGCTGGATTTTTTAGACGGGGCAGTAAGGGTAGGTACCTTATCCGTTGTAGCTACAGAAAAACGGTTTCAGAAGTAGTCCATAATATTTTGAGAAATTTTGATCCCCATTCACAGATTTTGATAAATGTACAGTCAGCAAGAAAATGGGCCATTTTCACAAAAACATTTTTTAATGCTAGTGGCCAGTCTATCCATAGTTAAAAAGTAAGTTGGGAATTTCATTTCCAGCGAAATGTATGGGAAAGTTTTTTGCGATTTCTGACTTTTCTAGTACTCAAACCTCAGTTGGTCCTATGGTTTTTTGATCCTTATAAAAAACAGGATCGATTGACATCAAAAAAAAGTTTTTGTGAAAATGGCAAATTTACTTGCTGACTGTAATTTTTTTCATAATCTGTTAATGTTGGTCGACATTTCTCTAAAAAATAAGGACAGTCTCCTAAGACCGTTTTCCTGTTACTGCAACGGTTAATGTACCTGCCCTTACTGCCCCATCTCAAAAATCAATCCTGAATATTTTACTTTTACATAAATCGACATTCCTTCCAAATATTTTAAAAAGGTTGTGCAATTTTCAGTCATTTAAAAAATAAAATCCTTGTGAGTCCATGGACCAAATAATTTTGATGATACATAAATTACAACTTTATTTAGACTAACAGTAAAATGCTAATCATTATTTCATCTTTCAATTCGCTCTCCATTTTTTCCGCATACCCTTTATAGACATCAACACTGACATTTCAAGAGTTCTAGCAAGTCTACATCTGTTTGGGGCAAGATTTCAGTACAATTTTCGAGCCAATTTTGCAATTAATTGTCAATATGAGTACAGTTACTGTATAGTGTTAATGTAGGAGTTATTAAGAGTAATAAAACACCGATATGCTCGCCGTGCTAGAGCTCGGTAAATCTATAACTACGCACCGACACGCGATCAAGGCCTCAGGGTCACTCACTAAAAGCTAGGAAACAAGAAACAATGGATACAAAGACTTACATGATTTACTTTGTAGCACAAAATGTAGGCTATTGTTAGTATCTCTTTGATCTAAAACTGGCACTATCTGGATAAGTTGGTATAGTTTTCCATGAAGGAATGTTTTTTTTTTTTTTTTTAATAAACCTTGGCTTGCCATTATTTTGATATTATCCTGAGTGTTTTCGTATTTCTTTTTATTCTTTGATATCCAGTCTCTTGTTACAAAGCCTTCTCGTTCTATTTACAATATTAAAAAGAGATATGTGAACAAATTGCTATGACACCGTAATTATAATTGTCAGTCCTACCTTTGAGCCGACTGAGCTGGTATAGGTACACGTCAAATTTACAACACAACCAATTTATAATGATTATAATGTCATGATTTATGATCATTTATTCAGAGGATGTAAAACTACCAAGGAAGTTTTAATTATTATAGTTTGCCACTTTCGAGATGTAGGGTACAGGGGTAAACCCTCATCTTTCTAGATACATTCATTACCCGGTTTTCTAATAGAGAAAGTAATTTATTTCCCTTCATGAGATAATCTCAACTTATACGAGCACTTTTAATTTCAATAGGGCAACACTCAAACATTCCGAAGAGAGAGTTACCTCTTATACTCAAGCACTATTTTAATTGAATGGATTATTTTATTAAGTCGTTGTAGTTTCTACTTGGTTTAAAGAATCTACCTATAAGGGAACAACAGACTATTGTCAACTATTTGCGGGTAATCTCTACCAAAAGTCATTGAGCAGTATTTTCTAGGAAATTCGCGAAATAGTCCATATATTTTAACAGGCAGATGAGAATTATAATATTCCATAAAACGTGTATATTCAAATCAATCATTTGGATCGATCAATAAACGCAAGGTCATGTCAATTAGTGTCTACGCAGAACAAGTATAATATACTTTATGTGTATGGCATTAGGGTTTGTATTGTTTCGTCTCACGTCTGTCGCTCGACGCCGAAGTTGTAGGTGTAGTCGCGGTCAAGATCGAAGCGCGAGCGCCGCTTTATTACTGGCAGTTGTGTCTGAAAGGAAGAGATTTCAATTAATACTAGGAAGTGGGCTATTTTTAAAATGGAGAACTACTCGTAGAACATTCAGCTAACCAGTTAAAAAATTGTAAGTCGTATGTATTGTCAACAAATTAATGATTTCTAAAATGCTCTTTAGCAAGATTGTAAGCGGTGCTATTATACACTTCTTCGGCTCGGCATGTTTTTTTTTTTTTTTTTTTTACTATGGGCTTGCTCTTGACTCTAGTCTAGGTCACAGGTGACAGAGACAAAGACGACGATGGAGTGAGCATACCCAGAAGAAACCTATTCACTCTCACTTTGAATAGATTAAGCTTGTATGCGTTCGGAAACACAGACGCAGGCAGAGTTCCACTCCTTTGCTGTGCGCATTATAAAAGAAGTTTGAAAACGCTTAGTGCGAGTTGGTGGAAGATCAACTAGGTAGTAACTTGCACTGCGTCTAGATGTCCGATGGTAGAAGGGGGCCGGTGGAATGAAGTCGTGGAGTTCATGGGCACACTCGCCGAAGTACAATCTGTAGAAGACCGACAAGCAGGCAACCTTGCGGCGATGAGCCAAGCTGTGAAGCTTGGTTTGATTTGCGCATAGCCGGGCGGCATAATTGAATATTATTTAGCTATAATAACATAATCAGCCTATAATGTTCCCACTGCTGGGACACAGGCCTCGTCTCTTAGAGAGGGAGTGGGCTGTAATCTAACACGTGGGCCCAGTGCGGGTTGGTAGATGTCACATGTCTTCGAATTTTTGGTTCTAGGACATGCCGGTTTCCTCACACTGTTTTGCTTCACTGTTTTGAGAGCAGTGTGACAGCAGAACAAAAGTTGTTGTTTATGGTGTTACTAATACAGTCTTATTATATATTATATTATTATTATGGGAAAAAGGCCGCTCGGTATAGGCGGTTTAATACAACTGGAGCATGCCAATTCAGCTAAGGTAGAACGGAATTCGCCGTATTGCATCGGGTCGGCTTTGTTTTTCAACAAGTTTGTAGTATGCGGGGCTTGAAGTTCCGGTATTTTTGGGAACCGGTACCATTGGCGTTGCTGTGATACCAGTACCAGACGTAAGACCTGTACTGTTGGCATTTCTAATCAGTATCGGTAGCCCAACAAATATTTCCGAAAATTAAAGTGAGAAAAAAGTATAGTAAGTAAAAAGGATATTTAATAGGGATTAGAACAATAAGTTATAGGTTACCAACCCTACGAGGTTCCTCGTACAAATATGAGATTTATGGTACGCGCTGGGTACCTCAATTTGGTATCGGTACTTGTTAGGTTGAGTACCGGTACCCGGCTGGAACCGGTATCCAGGTACCGAAATGGCAAGAACCGCTAAGTACCGGTACAGAACCTGTACTGTTGGCACCGGTGCCATACATATAAGAAACGTTCAATGACCAACGCTTGCCAAAAGACTTTAGACAGAAGTCGACAAAAAAACCTTAGACAGATTTAAAAAACTTACCAAACTATCACTAGGCAGTCCTCTCAACTTGGGGTTCAATAAAAATGGCACTCCTTCCAGTCCATTATATCCTCCTAACGTCTGATACATAGTGTTCCTTGGCAAGGGCGCAGGCCCCTTCTTCCTTGAATGAGCTACGGGCGACGTAGGCCCCGCAGGGCTCCCGTGAGGGATCGGGGACTTTGCTGAGGGGGGCCGCGGCGCGGGCCTGGTCGGCTTGAAGTTGTAGGAGGGGCTTAGGGCTTCATAGTCATGGTCAGTGGTGAACTCTTCGATGTTAGGGTATGTGGTTGGAGACTGTTTGAGATTCAGGTTGTTTAGTTCCGAGACAAGAGGTGACAGTTTTGGTGGACGCTCCGGTGCTCGCAATCTGCAAGTAAATAATGTAACATTGTTCTGGTTAGTCTGTAAGTGTGTAATGTAATCTTTATATACAAGATAAGTTTTTAACTAGAGCGCAATCTACGTGTTCATCAAACTAGTCCGACCAGACGGGTATTGTGCTTGGTGGGCTACTGCCCGATGGGTGCTGTCGGGATGTTGTATACTATAAATTTGCCAGTCGCGCGGTAAATTCTGATATCCGGCTAACCGATATCCGTCACAAGATGACAATCCGGCCGTGCGCCGGATAGTAAAAAATACCGGATAGGCCGGATACCGGATAGTAGCCGGATATAAGTTGCAACTCTAATGTCTACGTTAATGCGTGTGCTAAGTTACATTTATAGATTTTATATTTAGACGGAACGGGATGTTGCCATTTTAAATATTATTTTTATATAAACATTTAGAATTAAGTATTGTGAATTTATTTTATTTTTTATTCCTTATTTATATCTTATTGTATGCTGCACCGGTCGAAATCACGCTCGCAGCATTATGCTGAGCGGCCGTTTCGCGTGGATGTGACGAATATTTTCCTCCCAACTTGTTCATTCATGTGATGGATGACACTCAATGATCGGAGGGCGTATATTGTTACCCTACATAAACGGTACAAGTTAATTCGTCTTGTTCACTGAAGGATTTATTAATTTAGTTGAGTGAGTTCCTTTGTTGTTCGAGCCTTGAGTATTACAGGAATTTATGTGTAACTGCATTTAATGTCGTGTGGCAAGACAATTTTATTGTATTTTTATTGAATCTGAGCGATTTAATACTAGCTTTTGATCGCATTTAGATTCAATGCTCAAGAAACTCTTTGTATATATGTAGATTTACTCAATTTGAGGTCTCAAGTACGATTTAAACGATGTTATATCGTGCTGGAAGACTGTTTTGTTATTTTTATTAAATCTGGGCAGTACTAGCTTTTTAATCGCCTTTAGACTCAATGTTCAAGACACTGTATAGATTTAATTAATAGAAAAATCAGCTTTCAATACTAATTTATAACCCAGCTCAGAACTCGATTTCAGTAGTCAAAGACTTGATGAGGATTTAAAAGTATGACGAAGTTGCCCAAATTATAATGTTAGTACTACGAAAGTAGGGTGGTGATGGCAAAGCCAAGTTTCTAGCATAAATAACACTGTCTCACTGTCAAGGATGACGACAGATGATACTTGAGTTGAGACTATCTACTAAACGAGCTTCATGCTTATTGGCCTGTCAATCATCATATTTATTCCCGTCGCTCAGCAGCAGATGTTAGCTCAAACATGCTTATTACTAGAGATGCACCGAAATTCGTGTCACATTCGGTATTACCGAAGTTCAGCAGTTTTTACCGAACTTCATCTCCGGCCGAATTTCGGTTAGATCTGCCGAATGTCGGCCCAAATTCGGTAGCTTAAATTAATTTAAATAAGAAATGGAAAAGTGAAAAGAAATTTAGTTTAAAATGAAATCTAGTTCAAATGATGATTTGTAAGTAAATAGGTAACGTGGATGTTCGTGTTTGTTTTTATTTCCGTAGAATAGAAACATCATCACGTATCAAAAATATGCTTTATTAAAATTATCAATTGTAGTATTATCTACCAGCAAGGTAACATAACATTCTGTCTTCTTTGTAACTTATTTTAGATATAACATTTTTACTTTGACTTTCAGTCTTTTAATTTTTATTTATGCAACAAAACAATATTTTTTATTTATTTAATTTTTTGATTTGATGATTATCTTTAAACATTTAGTTTCAAAACAGGTCTAGCTATTGAAACATTTATATTTAAATTTGCAGTTACGCTTAATAATTAATTGACGAAATTTAACCGAATTTCGGCCGAACTTCGCCTTCGGTACATATTCGAACCGAACATTCGGCCGAATTCGACATTCGGCAGGACCCACATTCGGTGCAACACTACTTATTACAAATATGAGCGGTATATACTGTTAAAAGATTTGCAATACGAGCATTATTTATTTTTCAACTTTGTTTATTTGTATACGACGTTACTTACTTAGCAAAACTTAAAGCTAATTTAGGAAACGCTTTTATTTTTCTTTTAGTTTCTGCCTACCGCCGTGGGAGAAGGTGTGTTCATTAAGCGTTCTCAGGGCTGGGCACAATACATGGTTTGCTTTAATTAAAATAAATAGAAATGGCAAAATACTTGTTCGCATGTATTTAAGAGCGCTGTCTCGGGTCAACTAGCGCCACCCCTTAAAAAAAAAATTATCTCGTGACTGAGAAGGAATTATGAAAAAACGGTTCAATCTGCTGCCTCGGTGTGTCTAGAATTTTCTAATACCTTTTATAAAGTTTCACATTGAGACACGAAGCAACAAAATACGATGATCGTATTTTGTTGCTTTGTATCTCAATATGGACCCGAGACAGCCCTCTTAAAACACGAAATACAAATTCTTTTCAAGTCGTGTATTTGTAATATAAAATACAGTATTTTAACAATTTTTATTTAAAACTAGCAGACCCGACAAACGGTGTTCTGTCCAAATTTCAACAATTCATACAAATTCCCATAAAAAATTCAGTTTCAATTTTCCTGGCAACAATTCAAGTTTTTCTTTCCGTAAAAACCTGATTCGGACAAAACCGTCCAACGTCAGACAGCATCCGTATGGCAGTAATGCTGCAATGAACCTTTCTGGCGCAGCCATGAGGCACACACTATTCTTGTTAAAACATTATGTGTACATTATGGATTACAAAAAGATAAATTGAAATTATTTTAAAATTATTTTCACTTCTTATCATGTTATGTGCATTTTTTGTTTCACGAACTGTGACCAAATAAACGTTATTCTTTATTTATTTAAAAAACAAAAAGAATGCCAAATCGGTCCAGCCATTTTGAAGTGATTCGCTTACCAACGAACAGCATTTCATTGTTATTATATAGATATAAGTTATAAAATACATTCACAATCTAAGGTGCCAGAGCAATGTCACAGTATAAATATGGGTAATGTCCTTTGGAATACTGTACAAGTACTAGGTACAGAGCCCTACCAATGTACCCATCAGGCATGTGAAGTTTCTCCAACGTCACGTTGTACTTTTTTATGTGATAAGGTTGTTTGTGCTTACCTCCTATTAGCCTCAGGCGTGATGTTAGTGAGCACGTTCTCATACTCGTTGTGCGTGGGCGACGTGTCAGTGCTGCCGCCGCTTACCTTGTAACACACCATCTTGCCGTTTATCTCGCTGCGGAGGCAAAAGAAACACATTTTAATTATTTTATACAAGTCTAAAAGTAACTAGCTGCTGCCTGCGGCTTCCCTTGCGTGGCTTTTTCTAAAAAAAATGTTTAAATAACTCGCTATAATATCAGCTATTTGCCAGTAAAAGTTCAGTCAAAATCGGTCCAGCCGTTTCGGAGGTTAGCCGGAGCATACAGATAGACAGACAGACAAAAATTTAAAAAAAATCTAAGTACCGTATATTCTTTCGTATGCATTTAGTTAAAAGCTGTTATTTTGACATTCGATTTAGAGATATGATGCTTCCGAACTTACGATACTTCTGAGCACTATTAATAACGATATTTTTTTTTTTCATTTGCTAATCCCTTCTATCCGCATCTGTGTGTCCACTCACCCAGCCAGTATGAACCCTTGAGGCGCCTGCCTCATCTTGGAGCACACGATGACGTCAGTGACGGGAGGGTGCGCGCGCGCGGCTGCGGGGCGCGACACGCGCGTGCACAGGCGCCGCTTGCCCGCGCGACCAGCCACGCTATAGCCCGCCGGAGCAGCTTCCCGCTCTCCGACTATGACTACGCCGTCCATTACGTAGCCTGGTACTCCTGGATAGAAGAAAAGATGACATTATTTAGGGCTTGATCAGTAACATGCAGAGACAGGGTGCTCTCGAATTCGTGAGGGATTTTTCTATGTTATTGCAACCCTATGTTGTCCCAAGTGGCAGGGCAAAATAACGGCGCGGCGCCGCCCTGTCATCCGGCAGGGGGTACACCCCGCTGTAATCCGCCGCGCGCCCATTGATATTATTACGAATAGATTGTGTCCATATTTTGCTGATATAAAATCGGACAAAAAATAAAAATATTGAAAAATTTATGGAAATGTGTTCTATTACTGATAATGAACCACCAAAAAAAAAAAATTTGCGCACTGGTTAATTTTTTTTCCTATATAGGCTTATTTTTTTTCTTGTCACAGTAACACACAGAGGTGCTCCGTGCTCGTATTCGTGAAGGATTTTGCTGGCCCATGACTTTTGCCTTATCGAGTGGAAATCGCAGTAGGTACTCGAGTCTATTATGAAGTGTTATTGAAAGAAATAAGGGAATAAACCATTATAGCTCTAATACTAAAAACGTCAATAATTAATTGGTCGTAATTTTCCTCTCTATTGAAGCTTTAAGACTGCATCGAGCGCACAGTAGCGCCCTCATCGTTATTTCGGTGATTTCTTTTATTTTAGAATGAAAATGCAGAAAATAAGCTCGTCAAGTTGTGCTTCACAAGCCTATACGTCATTATTACTACAAACAGTAGTTTTAAATTGTTATGTTTTATTGTAATCATTAAAACGGAGCTTAGTGGCCACTATTTTCCGTTTTAATGATTACAATAAAACATAACAATTTAAAACTACTGTTTGTAGTAATAATGACGTATAGGCTTGTGAAGCACAACTTGACGAGCTTATTTTCTGCATTTTCATTCTAAAATAAAAGAAATCACCGAAATAACGATGAGGGCGCCACTGTGCACTCGGTAGCCTCTTAAACAAACGATTGGAGGGAAGCCTAGTTACCCCTGTTATTTTAGTACCGATCGAACTCGTGTATCTAATTTCCTGAAAATATAAGTAGGTACTATCGCGGTCACGTAAATCTAACCATCTTTAAAACAAAACCCCGTGCATACAACATCTTACGCCCCTTTTTACGACGACCACAAAAAAAAAACAACTTCTGTTTAAATAAATTTCTCAGGCTCTGTTACAATGATCAGAGATCTCGGACCACCTCGGCTGGTTTTTTACGGTCTTTTTATTTTTCATTTACAAAAACAAGGGCCTCAGCAAAATTCTCATGCTACGATGCTATTGGTTGATGAGCGTAGCTAAGCGTTACTATAGCGGCCGTGCGCTGCAAGCAGGAATAGTCCTTACGGGGTGGTTCAATGTCCGAGACCGCGATGGTACCTACCCAAATAGTAAAATAGTAGTCATCCATTGACCAGCTGTCGAGTGACCGCAAGTGTGGCAGGTGTACAATAAAATATTATGATAGCAATGAATGAATGGGTCCTATTGTTTTAACATTCGCTTGTCGACCTCTTTTGTCTTATTCAACTACAAATAGGCTTGTAAGGATTACCTACGGTAGTAACTTAGTCGAGTGGAAGTAATTAATTGATTAACTTAGCGTATGTGGATTTGAGGACTCGTTACTAGAGATGGGTAGCTCAAGAGCAAGTGATAGAAAAGAGCTAGCTCTTTTCGATTGACGTCGCTCTCGCTCACTCACTCGCTCGCTAAATAGCTCACTCAGACTCACTAGCTCAGGAAGTCAGTATTTCAGTAGGTCTCGGCAGACATCTTACCGAGCGAGATACCGAAGTCACCGACCGAACGGCTCAAGGCTCCTACAAACAGGCGCGACACGCGACGCGACACCAAGCCACCGCACGTCGCGCGACACGCGGTACCTTTGTGTCGTGTCGCGCCTGTTTGTAGGAGCCTTCATTCGGCTTGCTTCGGATCGCATCGTTCGCTCTTCAAACAATAGCTCTCCGGCACAAAACGTCATTGTAAATTATCCACAGATTAATCTGTGACTTAATATATGAAAAAAAAAAGTCTAAATAATAAAAAAAAGGTAGTACTTTTTGTCCTTTTTGGGTTTTTTTGACAAAATGGCATGCATGCAAAGTACCTATAAAGTATAAAATGTATTTACTGTATTTTGCAAAGAGCTATTGACTATTGAGCGAGCCGAGCCGTCTCATACGACGCGCGTGCGACGTGAGTCAAATGAATGAGCTAACAGTCAGCGTCTAAGGGATTGAGTCACTGAGCTATAGAAGAGCTTGTGAGCTAGAAGAGTGATATAGCTCATTAGAGTGGTAGAGTTAATCACTCTTTTTCTTTTCAGAGAGCTATTTCGCCCATGTCTACTAGTTACACATGTTCGGCTACTAAATAACTTGCCACTCGACCAAATAACAAGTGAAGGTAGTCCGAAATAAAGGGGCTTGTGGCTAAGTTATAATAACCGCACGGGTCGATCGATCAGGTTAAGCTACGCTTCCCGGGGTTGATTCGTGGATGGGTGACGTACGCACGTTGAGCCGTTGGTTCCGGCTGTCATTTGAAAATCTTTGACAGTTGTTACGGGTCTTCAGAAGCCCAAAAGTCTGACAACCAGTGTTACAAAGGGGTATCGTGTTACCCAGTAACTGCGTTGTGGAGGTCAGATAGGCAGTCGCTCCATGTAAAATGCTGGTATTTCGCTGCAGCCGGTTAGACTGGAAGCCGACCTCAACATAGTTGGGAAAATGGCATATGAAGATGAGGTAGTCGGAAATAGGCATAAGATTTTTTTACATACCTTCATACAATCCATACTAATACATCATCATTTCAGCCGAAAGACGTCCACTGCTGGACATAAGCCTCTCCCGATTGGGGGGGATTGCCATAATCGCCACGCTTGGCAGGCGGGTTGGCGATCGCAGTATGTTGTTAAAAATGCATGGAGAACGCTGCTGCCCATTCTCTAGTAAGTCCCTTAGTCGCATTTTACGACACCCACGGGAGGGAATGGAGTAGTGCTATTCTTTACGTCCGGCACCACACGGTACTAATACATTATGTCAGTTTACAGAAAATCTTACTTTAGTGTAGGTAAATTAATTTGCCAATGATTCACGCGAACTGATATCGCATTACTCATAAAAATCTTGGTCACATTATTCTTTACAAATAAAACCCGGTGACTGATTGATTAGAATATTTAGAATGACATCATTACATTATTAAAAAAAAAACTCCTTTACAATCTTCTCTTATGAACAAGATATACCTCCAAAACCACAAATTATGTAACCAAATAAACCCTATACTCCGCAAACACAAACGATGACAGCACTATAAATGTTAGGAAACACTGAAGCCAAAGACCGTGAGAAGATACAAAGATATGTCAGCACCATCATCTAATCAGAGCCAGCGTGCCATTACACTGACTCCTGACTTATTTCTACAGCGACTACTATGTGAACTTCATGACGTAAGCTAGTCTATCTCTATTTACGGCTTTGTACTGAGATCAAAACTTCTTTGGGTATAGATAACGTGGTTCAAGCCGAGGTGGCATAGGTCAATAGTGGAGTTGCTGATATGCAAAGACCTGCTTTTGAGTTGATGACCTTTCTGTGGTTTCGACCGTCGCGAGACTAATTGGTCCTCGGATCCTCCCCGTCTGGAGCAATTAGTCTCATTATTTCGACAAGATTATAAACTGAATATGGAACTTTCAATTATTCGAACGGTGTCATTTAAGATTTGGATATTCGTGGCAAAACGCACCCTTATCAATCACAAACAGAAGGATTTTGAAGGATATTGCTTATCCATTGCTTCATCTATACTAATATATAAAGCTGAAGAGTTTGTTTGTTTGTTTGTTTGTTTGTTTGAACGCGCTAATCTCAGAAACTACTGGTTGGAATTGAAAAATTCTTTTTGTGTTGGATAGTCCATTTATTGAGGAAGGCTATAGGCTATATAACATCACGCTACAACCAAAAGGAGCGGAGCATAAATGAAAAATGTTGCAAAAACGGGAAAAATTATTCTTTTTGAGAGCTTCCGTTGCGTGCGCTGCGTAAACGGTTTAAGTTAGGCAAATATAATGTATGATGGAATTGATCCGATTTAAATTTTCTAAAAAAAAGTCTGCGACAGCATATGTCTGTCTTTTAAGATTGACTCACTATAACCTTTTTTATGGTAATCAAATTTGTTCGAAATTAATGCATTATTTGCGAAGGAGTTTTCATAAACATGGTATTAATCCTTATTCAAATAAATACGTTATTCATCACAAGTATTTAATTTTGAACAAAGTTGCCCTTACATCATTTAATTTCAATGAATATCTTAGGAGATATAACTGTTTCATAATAACTCCGCAGCAAAGTAATGATCAACTCTGCGAGGTAGTCTATTCTAAAGCTGAAGAGTTAGTTTTTAGGGTACCGTATCCAAAGGGTAAAATGGGACCCTATTACTAAAACTCCGCGGTCCGTCTGTCTGTCTGTCTGTCCGTCTGTCACCAGGCTGTATCTCATGAACCGTGATAGTTAAACAGTTGAAATTTTCACATATGATGTATTTCTGTTGCCGCTATAACAACAAATACAAAAAAACAGAAAAAAAATAATATTTAATATATGGCTCCCATACAACGGACATGATTTTTTTGCCGTTTTTTTTGCTCTGCCCGCGTGGATGTCGGTTATCGTCTAAAAAAGTAGCCTATGTCCTTCTCTATATCCCAGGTCGATCGGTTCAGCGGTTTAGGCGTGAAAACGTAACATACAGACAGACAGACAGAGCTACTTTCACATTTATAATATTAGTATGGATAGCTTTTGCCCGCGGCTCCGCCCGTTTGGATGTAGGTTATCGCGTAAAAAAGTAGCCTATGTCCTTCTCCATGTCCCAGGCTATCTTTGCCAAATTTCATGACGATCGGTTCAGCGGTTTAGGCGTGAAAACGTAACATACAGACAGACAGACAAATAGACAGACAGACAGTTACTTTCACATTTATAATATTAGTATGGATAAGGATTTGTATGGATGGTACGGACCCCTTCGTGCGCGAGTCCAACTCGCACTTTGCCGGTTTTTTGTTTTTTGAACGCGCTAATCCCTGGAACTGCGAGTTGGATTTGAAAAAATCTTTTTGCATTTTACAGCCCAATTCTTGAGGAAGAATTACATTCCTATTAACTAGAACACCATTTTTTTTAAATGAAAGTTTATGCGAAAACGAAGTAAAAGCACGGGCAGGCAATGTGTTGCGACGGGGTGGGTCGGGGGAACAAGAAATTTAACGCGGACGAAGTCGCGGGCAGAAGCTAGTATATTCTAAAATTGTTGTTTGCTACAACATAAATAACGCAATGAATGTTGTTGAACTGTCATAATGAAACCCATTGCTACTGTAAGTGTCGTTAAGTAATTACCCCGACTTTAGTAAATAACGGTTGACCTTTTTGTCTTCAATATTATCTGGGACAACGCCTTAAAGGATTATTGTCAGAAGCATTTCAGACAAACCTTCCGAAAAGACATGAGACACGTTACGTGGAACTCCCATTTCCCGGAGTGAAAAATAAACGCGTATTAAAAATCCATTTCCAAGGAATGACATGGCAATCTAATAACAATGAGGCAGTGACCCAGTATCGCTGTAGTAAACAGATTTAAGCGTGTCTGGGGGCTGGTCGCTGGTCGCGAGTCTTCGGTCGTCGGTCGTGGCCCCGTTACGACCGTTGAGTAATCATCTGACAACAGATTCGGCCTTCGTATCAAGTTTAATGAAAGTGAATGAGTGCGACCGTTCCTGTGCTTGCCGCAATTAGATTGGCTTTGATTTTTTGTATGCATGTTAAATTATATCCGGATCAGCTTGAATGTTTATCGATTTTTTATTGCTACACATTTTAATGAATTTTGGACAGTGGTATTTCCTTAGTAAGCCCTTACAAATTAAGTCTCTTGAGAGTAAATGACTGGCCAATCAAATTAGATCCATTAAAAGCGTTTTAAGGAATTAATTTCCACTAAGCTGGAAATCATTTTAAAGCCTTCATTTAGTCCTAAATGCGTGTAATCCGATTCGCAATCCCAGAAGGTGTGCATAACTTGAAGAACCGAATTTGAAGTTTTAGATGCTCATTCGACGCAGAATTAAACCCACTTTAACATTGAAAGGAATGACATTTTCCGTCGGACGTACTGTTTTCGAGCTACAAGCAAAAACCTGAACAAAGAGCGAAAATTTCGCAGTGACTTGGCTCCCAAAAGTTATGCACACCTCCTGGAACTGCAAAAACTCGGATTACACGCATTTAGGACCACATAAAGGTATTAAAATGATTTCCAGCTTGTTGGAAATTATTTCTTCGAAAAAAAACTAATTTGATTGGCCTATTTATGGACTGTCTGAATTTCTGAAGTCCTAATGCTTTCATTCGACAAAACCATATTTATTTAACACGACACATAAAAGGGCCCTGCCCTCATAGATAAAGAGCTCTACCTCCTTTCATAATTCAGTTATCACATTGACCCATTTATCTCGCCGGCCAGTATTTATCGCGTTGTGTAACCCACAGCGCAAAGACAATGCTTCGTACTGTCACCACCACCGTATCGATTCGTTAATCGATTTACCAAGTAGGTGTTGGATTACGAGTGCAATCGATTTAAAGCCTTTCTCTGCGTTTGAATTGTACTGGTTGTTCGAATGACTGAGTAAAATACCTATTAACGGGAAACCAAAAGGAAATTGGGCCTGTTTAATTATTGATCTATTTTTAACTGTTTAACCGCAGATAAAACCGCCGCGATTAATATGATTATAATACATCATTGCCGCAGACAGTTTGTTGTGTATACCTAGAGGCCGTATGTGTCAAGGCACGTTTCTTATACGCGCTTTCCATGAAACACGCGTTGACGGCGCGTTGGCGCCGGCGTTGTCGGCGCGTTTGCTTTGAAAAAGCAGCAAACTTGAGCACGAAAAACTAAAATCGTCGCCTTGGAGGGTAATGGAGCTATTCCACAGCACTTCACTTCAGTTTGCAAAAAATTTGGCTTAGCTCCATTGCCCTCCAATGCGACGAAATACGGTGTCCTTTTAGAAACATTTGGGGCGCGGGGGCAACCAAGTCAGAGAGGGGGACCTGTGGCTTTGTACACCAGTGAAATATGAGGTCATATCTATTTCTGGAGCACGCACTTTTCCTTATTTCACACGTTGGAATAACTACAAGAGTTTAAACAAGTCAAAAGGAATCAAACAAAGCATTGTGACGACTAATGGTTGGTTGGTTGGTAATGGGCGGTATGTTCTGGGCCATTCCAATTAATCATAAGCCTCTAAGATTATAATCACTTCACATTTTAACGTCCGTTCACAAGCTAGCTGTACGTCGAGAAGCATTAACGTTAATGAGATTATCACCAGTTAAAGCATGTCGGGAATGAGCGTGAAAGTGTTTAACTTTAGGGTCTTAACTTGCTCCGAGTCAAGGTTATTACTATGTAAACCATAAATTGTACACAACTGAGTTTACGTCTATAATTGACTTTTGACTGCGGCTTCACACGCGTGGAGGTTTAAAATTATCCTATGGGAACGTACTACCTGGATAAAAAATATCCTGTCCTAATTAATCCACAGCATGGTCTATTCCAGGGATGGGAAAAATACGACCCGCGGATCAGCTCCGGCCCGCCAACGTCATTTTGACATAATAAGTTTTCTGCTCTCAGATCTCACTTCGAATTACTATAAGATAAAAATTGCGCTGGTGCGCCCCACGATTATTTTCACGGTAGGTATGTGGTAACATTTTACCCTTCGAAGATTCTTGAGACAAATTGCAACTTAAAACAAAATGCATATTTTTTATTCTGGAACCCTGAATTCCCTACGCTTTTCTGGCCGCTGATGATAAAAAGTTTGACAACCCCTGGTCTAACCTATCCTATGTGTGCCAAATTACATGAAAACGTACAGACAGACAGACCCACAAACAGACATTACGTTCGCATATATAAACAAGCTTTTGACCGCGGCTCCGCCCGCGTGGATGTCGGTTATTGCGTAAAAAAGTAGCCTATGACCTTCTCCATATCCCAGGCTATATATCTCATGTTTCATGTTTCATCCAAATTTCATGACGATCGGTTCAGCGGTTTAGGCGTGAAAACGTAACATACAGACAGACAAACAGACGAACAGACAGACAGAGTTACTTTCACATTTATATTATTAGTATGGATTATTATATAAATGGATGGCTGCAATTGAACTTACCCTCTGACTTAGACAAACAAATGTAATGGCTGGGCTTCTTCCCGAACAGTCCATTCTGGCGCAGGAGTCCTGCATCAGCGTCTTCATCATAGGTCCTGCTGACTGCCCAGTAGCCCAGAGGGCACTTAGCTGCACTCTCCACAATCTGCAGCGACAGTAAGGGTCGCTCGTCCGGCAGGGCGCCGCCGAGCGCGCTCAGCACTTTAGACATCTTCGGGCTATGTCATCACTCAGTCTTGCCAGATGTCTGCACTTCTAAAGGTATCAGTCTCTAATTGTTTAGCACCTGAAACAATATTTATTAAAATAAGAACACTGTTTGTTCGGAAAAACCGAATCGAATAACTACGTAGGTATGTATGCTCGCTTTAGACCCAAAAATTGTTTTCCATATTATTACATAGTAACTAGATTTATCAGGAGGAAAAAAATCAAACGGATGTCGATAACCTTCCTGAACCAATGGCATTCATTAAAATATCGCAGAAACGCGCGAATTTTTCGATTCGGGGAAATCCGAACTACATGATTAGGATTACTAACAATAAGACTATTTATTTGATCAAGGGTAACGTAACGGTTTAACCACCACAGCATCCAGACATTCCGGACAACCAAAGTTAATACCTTCTCCACGTCTCAGATTTAGATTCAGAGTATTTATTTGTAAACATAGGTTACAGATACACAGGTGTGTGAGATGTTACATTTTGTATGTTTTCTATCATTTGCCATTAGGCGTACAAATGTTTTTATCAATTTGATTAATTCATTATAGAGATTATAGAGAACTGTGGCGGAGAGCTATACTCCTGACATGAGACCTGTCTTCATGCGGAGGTTGATCAGGTAGGAAACATGTTTTCTTGTCAGGTCGTCCTCTGCGTGGAGTGCCCATTATTTGAAATATTTTATGTCTGTAATACTAGAATATAAGTTGCTTTGTAATACTAACACAATATGGATCCTTGTTGTCCGAAATAAATGAATTTGAATTGAAAATTATTCATTTCACAATATCAAATAAAAAATATAGAAAACTTTAAGATTGTTGGATAAATCAATATAATATTCCCCTGACAATTAATTAAATTTCAAATAAAAACTGCAATCTCAAAACAAGTACTTTAGTAATCTACGAAATTAATAAATATTTCAAAAATGTCAACAATAAAAATTTAAGATAAAACAGAAAATAATTTCATCAAATAAAAATAGGATACACTCATCTTTGATTAAAGATAGCAAATAGGCTAGCCACCTAGCGGCTAGACGTTTGTCGACACAAAGAAGATCACAGACAAGGTGGATCAAAATGACAAGGGTCACAGACCTTCACTTGAACCAATCTAAACGAGGTCTACGCCCTATCTTAGGTCGAATAGATGCCAGACAGGAGGTAAGCTAGACTTAAATATTGATGCGATGTGAACTGAAGTTTTGGACCAATAGGAGTTTAGAAAAATAGCATAATGTAGCTAGCCGTCGGCCAAGAATTGCCAACATAAATCCGATTATTGTAATACATAAATCCTCTTTGAAATGGGTGAAGTTATTGCTTATATTCATTGAATAGAGCTTTAGCTGCATTGTGCCCTATACTGTTACGTAATTTCTAGCTGGACCCAAACGTGAAGCCGGCCAACGCAGATATAATCTGCTCTGTATACTTGAATGTACCTACTGAATGTACTACACGAAGCTTATCAACGTAATATATTTAATCATTTCATAGTGTAAGCACTATCTCTATGTTAGTTGCTGATAATCCTATCAATATTTATTGTTGCTGTTTGATAAAATGTTTGATGTAGAGCATAATCTTTATTCATTAAACATCAACACGGATGTGATAAAGTGGATCCCCGGACTTAATGCGGTCGAAGAATGAAATACCCTTCAGTCTTCCCCAGTATGATGAAGTAGTTCTGGTGGAATCCCCACAGAAAAGATACTTCGGAGAGTTTAGTATGTTGATATTTTTTTGGAAAATATTCGTAGCTAAACAAAGCCGTTGGCAGTGGTGGTTTACACCATCCCGAATTATCATCATCATTTCAGCAGAAAGACGACCCCTGCTGGACATAATCCTTCAATTACCCCATTCCATTAATCTCCAATAATGCTATGAAATCCGATTCGATACTACAAATGAGCACGTGGCGGAGTTAATGAAGCTCGTTTCGTTTACATAACCAGATAGAACAGGTATGAATAATAAATTGGCAAGCAGTGCGGTGATACAAGGTCGCTATTAAAAAGTGATTAGTGTACAAAAAGCTATGTAATCTCACTTCTCAGCAACGGCTATCAAGAGGTGAACAGTTATTTAAAAAGTTCACTAGGGGCATTGACTAGAGAGGGGTAATAGAAATCCGGACAAGCAATTTTCAAGATTGCTGTACCTAATTACCGCGCTTGGACGGTTTTATCGGTGTAACGAATTCAATCCAATCTTTGATACATCTTCCATCCTTTTAGGGTTCCGTAGGCAACAATGAACCCTTATAGTTTCGCAATATCCGATATCTGTGGTCAGTGGCTTAGCTCAGAGCATAGGAATATTTCTTAAATCTGTGGCTCAGAGACTCTTGGTACTAGAAATCTGTATTTTGGCATGGGTACACATTATACATATTAATCACGCCAACAAAGTCGTAAAATAAAATCCATCCATACTAATATTATAAATGTGAAAGTAACTCTGTCTGTCTGTATGTTACGTTTTCACGCCTAAACCACTGAACCGATCGTCATGAAATTTGGCAGAGATATAGCCTGGGATATGGAGAAGGACATAGGCTACTTTTTTTACGCGATAACCGACATCCACGCGGGCGGAGCCGCGGGCAAAAGCTAGTCTTAAAATATATTTTTTTTTCTCGTCTTTCTCATTGTGTGGGGTATCGTTGGATAGACCGTTTAAAAATATTGCGGGTTTGCGAAACCATTTTTCGATTCATGGATCCGTTTGCGAAATATTAAGCTTAGAGTGCTAATTTTTGTTAGAGACAAGTGTGTGTATCCCTGGCCAGCTAAATGGTTGATTTTAGATATGTGAAAAAATTCACGGCAGTAGTATTGTATATAACGAGTAATAGTCAACCAACTTATATTTGCAGTTGGAGAATTGACCGTCACGTATATTATATAGATGTATGGAAGAAAAAATGTATTTCAATTACAATGTAATGTTTGTTCTTGGGATAAATTCGTTCTAACTACGGAACCCTACATTGTGCGTGGTCCGACACGCACTTGTTTATGTATAAATCCTATCTTTCGCCAAAGGGAGACGCCTAAAAACAGCGTTTCTCTGGTTGACTATAACTTGGCTTAAATGTCACATCCTGAATCTGGGCTAAAGTCAATCAGAACTCCTGACTTCAGGAGATCAAAAACTATCGAGAAAATTGTGCGCTAAAGCTTGTACTCACAATAGCACTATGTTTCATGCTATTTAATCCTAAAGCCTTACTAAACACGTTTCACGCGAATTCACCGCCGTATAGAGCTGCTCAGCAACCAGCTAAAATTACTTCGACGTCTTCACAACTCGGAACGAACACAGCCTTGCAACTAAGATCTTAACCTTGAAACGATGTATTGCATTTTTTCATTCAAAGCCTCATTTATCGAAACATCGTGCGATACCATTTATCACGTGAGCAACATTGGCATAATTAAATTTGGGGCAATCAGTCTGCCTAGACTTTTTCCTACTATGATTTTCCAGTCTGTGCAGCTGAATAACAGTAGTTTTCATGGAGCGACTGCCTATCTGACCTCTAATATAACACGATACCCCTTGTTAAGAAGACTGGTTGTCAAACTTTTGGGCTTCTGACTACCCGTAATGACTGTCAAAGATCTTTGAATGAGGCCCGGACTCCACCAAAGCGGAGACGAGAGGAGAGGAGATGTGTTTTATACAACCAATAGAATTTCGTTATTCACACATCTCGTCTCCACTCAGCTTCAGTGGATACCACTGAGCGGAGATGTATCATATTTGTATGGTGCGATTAAAGCGGAGATGTGAGTTGTGCCTCGCCGAGATTGAGCTGGGCGGGGGTACAAAGCGGAGGTGTGAGCTGAGCCTTGTAAGCTGTCGACTGCGCGCAGCGGTGCGACGAGAAAAGATGTGAGCTGAGTGTAGTGAGCGGGGCGGTCAGATCGCGCTAAACTGTGCGTTCATCTCAATATCCAACGCTCGCCGCACGCAACTCAGTTCTGCTCTATACCAGCACACATCTCCGCTCTAGCCAGCACACATCTCCGCTCCAGTCTAGCCAGTACGATCCCCGCACAGCTTTGGTGAATACACCCTTGCTGAAAAACATCTCTTCTCGTCTCGGCTTTGGACATCTCCGCACATCTCCGCTTTGGTGGAGTCCGGGCCTGACAGCCGAGACCAACGTGCTTTTCGAGGCACAGAGGGGTCTCGATATGTAATGGATGGTCATCCATCCACGAACCACCCGCGGCAAGCGTAGCTTAACCTTCGATCGACCCGTGCGGCGCTTATTATTTAGCCACGAGCCCCTCAATGAAGAGAATGCAATCGGATTGAGGGACTTTTTGATAGACTCGGAAATACGTCTTGGGATCTCCAAAGAGCAAGTTAACAAAAAGTGGCTTCTCTAAAAGCCAATTGATCATACTTATCTTTCTAAGCGCTTCTGTTATCAAGATTCTGCGTCATAGGCATAAATCATGACGAAGAATTGGAAAACGTGGGACATGGGGAATATCCAGATTTTTACAGCAGAACGTGTTATAAAAACTTGATAAGCCCGATACCATTTGGCGCGTGTCGATCAATGGATAGAATTTCGGATTCAATACGAACAGACAACAGACATCAGATGTATTTTCAGACCTCAATATATTTATTGCATTCCAAAATGTGAACTTAGGTGGCAGGTTGGCAAAGATATGACCATTGTTGACCCTGCCGAGTACAGCAACGTAAGAGAGGAAGAGGATTTCAATTTGACAGTCTTAATACAGTCAAATCCGTTTATAACGACTTCGAAGGGACCGTCGGATTACGGTTAGCAGATAGTCGTTTTAACCAAAAACTATTTCAGTAAACAGAAATTCTAGCACCTAAAAATTTCCTCGTAATAAGCGGTAAGTCATTTTAAACGGTTTTGACTTTATTCGAATTGTGAAGAGCAGTTACGTCATATCCAATGCGGAACCTGCATAATGTTATCATTAGTGATTCATTGGAGACTTAAGGACATTTTCAATGAACTTGCTAATGCTTAGTAATAGTCTTCTGCTTTGTGTCCGCGACTTTATGACGTTTTGTTCAATAATTCGGGCTCTTCTTTTTATTTTTACATTCTATCTTCTTAGTTTTTAATTTCTTTAATATTTCCGCAAGTTCAATTTGATGTTTCTTTAACAACTTCTTTCTGCTTTTAAGCTCATCAGCCAATCAACTTAACACGCAAACGTTTTAGTCATTTGACTTTTTATGAGTCAAAGATATTTGCTGTCTTTTCGGCATAAGCATATACATACCTATTCGTGCTTGGCTATTTTATAAATATCCATTTACGTACATTGCATACCTACGTAAGACGATCGTGACCGACATTTTAGTGGTAATTCCTTAGATGGTTTGAGAAAATCGTATAATTTGGGAGCCATCGACACAAAAAAAAAATGAGAAGTAGTAAATGAGAAAATCAGAGTCAGTGATATTGTACCGCGGCCATTATTTTGGTACGTTTTCACGATAAGCTATGATTTTTGGCAGGGAGCTCACTTGGTAACTAACTGGAGAATATTATAAGTTGCTTAGGTAATAAATTTTATGGCGCAAATTGTACGCAGATATGATATTATAGTTAGTTCTAAATAACCAACTCGAACAGATAGTAGATTAATTTTGCCAGTGGAAACCTGCAAAAAGACGCATTATGGAAGAAGCCTGGCAGTACACAGCCACATGTTGAGATGGTAACAAAAGTAGAAACAAAAGGCAATCGTCAGACAAAGGCCTAGGGGTGATCGGCCGTAGACGAACTCTAGAATCTACAACAACGGTACCAATAAATTTAATATTAATAAACAGGTAACAATAATTGAGTAGAAAACAGATAATCGGTATTTGTCTCAAAATAGTGTTTCAACACGAACAAAAGATTATTTCAAACTAACTTTTGCCCGCGGCTTTGCCCGGGTTGAAGTCGGAAAGTATCCCTCGGGAACGTACTACCGGGATAAATGGTATCCTTTGTCCCAGGTCATGGCCTTCCTGTGTGCCAAATAAAATCGATATCTGTCCAGTCGTTAAAGCGTGAAAGGTACCAGACGGACAGTTACTTTCGCATGTATAGTATCAGTATGGATTGAACTTTCAACCCATCAAAGGTAATCTATGTAATAATTAGTCCTCCAGACGGAATTTCGGTCATGGCAACCAATCTCAGCGGAGACTAGCCTTCGGCGCGGGAGATAATTATTATAGTACACAAGTGTGTGTGCAGAACTGCATACACAAGTGCACTCTTTCTTCCCTTACTCTCATAGTCCGATGGGTCGGCAATCCGACACGACCAGGGAGAGATCAGGCACAGGACCAACAGCAGGTCAGGGGGGGGAGCGCAACGTGCTTTCGGGAGTATCACGGGGGGTACACCGCCAACATTCAAACTCCAAGCTGTTACTAAGAAATTTCTAATGGAAAAATCCAAAAACCAGTGGCGTAACTACAGGGTGGCAAGTCGGCAAAATGCCACGGGCCCCCAGTCGTAAGGGGCCCCCGGTCAGTGGAGAATCCATTAAAAAAGATAATATCTCGTTTTCCAAGGAAATTCTCAGTTTTCGATCCTTTTTTAGACACGAAAAAGAAACGTCATCTTCCTGACTTATTAATAATAAAGAATTTAAAAAAAAAAGCTTATTTATATTGGAGAGGGGGCGGGGAGCATTCGATGAATTTGCCACGGGCCTCGAACGGTATAGTTACGCCACTGCCAATAACACTGTCCGACCTGAGAATCAAACCCAGGACCCCACACTCAGCAGTCGCGCTTGCGACCATGAGACCATCGGGACAGTCAATCTACAATTATGTACTAAGTAATAAACTGCTGAAGTACATTTTAACAAATGAGAGCCATAACTAAAGCTGATAAATATTTTTTTATTCCCAGACTACATTGGTCTCAGGCTCAGAAAATTTTAACCCAGTTCAATACTAAACAAAGTCAAATTTGTTTAGTATTGAACTGGGTTAAAATTTTCAACAATAGACAGAATTACAGGAAAACTCAGTACATAGGTATGTCCAAACAACCCAATAGCATAGTGGTACCTACATTATTTTATAATAACTTCATAATAAACAGGCTAATAATATTAAGTTAGTTTTTATTAAATTTATATCTAGGTACACATGTGACTGTTCCTAAATTACCCTACGCTGATAAAGTTTTCGTTTTTCAAAATCAGAATCAGAATTATGTACCCACCAAAAACATTTTTACAAAATTATTTAGTCAAAATACAATGGCTTGGCCGTCTCGTTACCGTCTTATGGGCGTAAAGTGAAAAATTTATTCACTGCTCATTACTTTTCTGTTATACAATAGTTCTTGCAGTAGCGAAACGGTCAAGCCACATATTTGGCTAAGGTGTAGAGTTTGTGAAATTAGGACTTGTAGAGTTAGGGCGTGTAGAGTTAACCCGTGCGGGACTGAGTGCCAACTAGGGGCAATCTCTCACTTTGATAGGACCAGGCGCTGTCACTAAGTCCCGTATCTACGCTTTTAATACATCAATGATTTCCAGATTTTATTTTACCACTTTGTCGGCGTAATTAATATGTATACTTATACCAAATTACAGCTTTCTAGTACTAAGTCCCGTATTACAGAACGTCATTCAATACTCAAGCATTATTTAAAACTAGATTCAAGGCATTTGATTGGCTTGAGTATTGAGTGACGATTTATAATATAGGCCTAAGAGTCTCTGAGCTAAGCCGCGGACAGACAGACAGACAGACGGACATGGCGAAACTATAAGGGTTCCTTGTTGACTACGGAACCCAAAATAATGACAAAAAATAAAAAATATTGTCCTGCAACTTACAAAAAGAAGTGAAATCTCACCAAAAACATTTTCATGTAAAATGTTGCCCAGACGAGACCATAGCACATGGCTCGCACTGTCAAAATGTTATCAGATCTCATGTAGAGCCAAGCTTTTAAGCTTAAAAGTGTTAATTTTTGTTAGTCAATTGTTCCCCCCCCCTGCCAGCTAAATGGTTGTATTTAGATATGTGAAAAAATTTACAGCATCCTTATCCTTACTAATATTATAAATGTGAAAGTAACTCTGTCTGTCTGCCTGTATGTTACGTTTTCACGCCTAAACCGCTGACCCGATTGTCGTGAAATTTGGCAGAGATATAGCCTGGGATATGTAGAAGGACATATTACTTTTTTACGCGATAACCGACATCCACGCGGGCGGAGCCGCGGGCAAAAGGTAGTAGTATATATAACGAAGTTAAGAGGAAAACTATCACAGGAAAGTAGGCTTTACAAGTTACCGAGTAATAGTCGACCAACTTACATTTGCAGTTACATGTTTACATGTTTTTCAACTACAATGTTAACTTTGTTCTTGGGGTAAATTCATCCCAACTACGGAACCCTTCATTCCACGCACAATGAAGGCCATTATATATATATATATTTTTTTTTTTTTTAAGTTTTAATGTTTTTGCATGCAATTTTTCCAAACAAAAGTGAGTGATGAAAACCTCTGAAGAATCGAGTCGATCTTGTCAAGAATATTGCTTGTATCAAAGTATAGAGGTATAAAAGGTATGCGTAAATACAGTACAGGATTTTGTTTTCATTTTACTTTTGTTTTTAGTTGTGTTACTATAAGTGTGTTTAGTTTAAAATGTGAATTTCCTGTATGAGTCCCAATAAAAACTTTTTCTTTCTTTCTTTCTTTCTTAAATAAACTTTATCTTACTTAACAAACAAAATAATTATATTTTAATTACATCATCATATTTGAGAAATCGTCTCTCAAATACAGAGCATAGGGTGGGCCAATTTATTTCCAAGTGTATTTTTGAAATGTTTTGTTAGTATAAAATTGAATTGTCTATTTGTAATGTCAAAAAAACTGCTTTTTATTAAATGCTTATGAAACTACAACGAATTTTTTTTTTTAATCTGTCTGTCTGTTTGTTCCAGCTAATCTCTGATACGGCTGGACCGATTTTGGCGGGACTTTCACTGGCAGCTGGCATAAGAAGTAACTTAAGCTAATTTTAATTCAGAAAAAGGCACGCAAGCGAAGCTAGTTGAAAATAAAATGTTTTCATATTGCAACAGCACAACTAGGCTCTCATTACATTTCACAATTATATTATCAAGTGAACCGTAGTCAGCACCTGACCAGTCTATGTAGCATGCTAATTGTTAACTAACCCAGATTTGATACTACTCACTTATAACTGTACAGTGTACTGGTTGCCCACACTACGTGAGAATAGATGATTCATTTGTTGTTTTTTTTTTTTTAAGAACAAGTTTTAGGTCGTCCTCGTTGGTATCAAATAAATTGGATAGTAGTATTTGACTTTTAAAATTGTATTTGTGTTAAATAAATGTAATATTTTGTTTTAATTTTATTGTGGTTTTGGACTGATTGTTGTGGCAATGGTTGGTTGGACGTTTCTCGGCTGATGATGTCAATTTGAGTTAGCTGCTGCCTGCGGTTTCGCCCGTGTGGCTTTTTCTACAATAAAAGTAGCCTAAGTTACTGCTTATAACATCAGCTATGTACCAGTGAAAGTCCCATCAAAATCGGTCAAGTCGTTTCTGAGATTAACCGGAACAAACAGACAGACAGAGACAAACATTTAAAAAATTGTGCTTTTGTTATAGGTACCGTATAATACTTTCTGCAATTAGTAAAAACCTGTTATAAATATGACGTTACAAACGGACACTTCAATTTTATTTATTTGCATAAATAACTATTGATTGTTTCCTCTAAATAATAATAAACGAATAAATAAATATTGGTAGAGAATGCCATAGTAAATTATTTTTACTTTCTGTCAGAAATAATTTTAAGTATATTGAGAAGACTGTGTTATGAAATCTAAAACTAAATGAACCTTACTATTTTAAATATTTATATTTAGCTGCACTTGTATCAGCTCCTAGTTAACCCTAACATACTTGGTATACTGCCAAGATGATAGCGTATGTATAAAGTGTTATGTTTTGAGAATCAATATTATTTTTAAAGAGTTATCTTTGTTAACAAATGCTTCAGAGCACTATTGTATGATCTGTATGTTCAATTGATATAATTGGATAACATGTATGAGAATGTGTTACATCTCAGTACCTTGCCAAGGCTATAGTCTGGTTAGCATGACTATTTCTTTTAATCTATACAAATACATAAAGTTGAAGTCTGTAATGACAAAATATCAGCCATTTACTAAATGCATATGTATATACGGTACTTATAACAAAAAACTATTTTTAAATTCTTTGTTTGTCTGTCTGTTTGTTCTGGCTAATCTCCGAAACGGCTGGACCGATTTTAACGGGAATTTCACTGGCATATAGCTAATGTTAGAAGGAGTAACTGAGGCTACATTTATATCAGAAAAAGCCACGCGGGAGAAGCCGCGGGCAGTATCTTGTTTCTGATAAGAAACAAACAGCTGTGCATTGCATTTAAATAAAGAATTTATTCAAATAAATGTATTTTCTTTCTTCCAAATTATGCTAACTTAGCATTCTTTGAAAGAAAAGAAAGAATGTATTTGTACAAACTTTTTTAATGATTATTTATATAATTTTTATAAATTATTTTTATGATACACTAAGCCAATTTTGCAAAGAGTTATTTTTAAGAAATAAGCATTGTCTTTATTTTATTTTACGTTATTTCGCACATATCTATTTTTTTAGTTTATTTTATTTTACTTTTTATTTCTGTATCTGTTTGTGACATCACAGCGGGCCCTATCAGAATACCACTTATTTTTAAATGTCGCAGCATTATGCTGAGATAGGAGCCTTTTGGCCTCGTACAGGATTTTGTTTTCATTTTACTTTTGTTGTTTATTTTATTTTTTATTAGTGTTATTAAGAGTGTTCAGTTTAAAATGTGATCTTCCTGCATGAGTACCAATAAATATTTTTTCTTTCTTTTCTTTCTTTGTATTCTACATTCCTCTGTTATCTCTTGCATGTGACTAAATAGGTAAATAAATATTATTCTTAAAGGTTCCATTTTAGCAGTAAGTTCAATATTAACCTGATAATTGGTATATAACTGATAACTAAAAACTGTAACAGTATTTGCACAATCTAGTCTAAGGAAAAGCATGCTCAACAATGCATGTCAGTTATTCATATCAAGAGAGATATTTTGGTAAAACAAACATGGGTAATTTGTTGATAGTGGGACTATCATGTTAGGTACTATTATACCATGACTCAGATCACTTTTGTTTGATTTAGGAAGCAATGAGTTATTGTTTCTTATTAAAGACTAACTGCTGGCCGCGGCTACGCCCGCGCATCTTTTTTAAATAAAAGTAGCCTTGGTTACTCCATAAAACATTAGCTTTCTGCCAGTGAAAGTCCCTTCAAAATCGGTCCAGCCGTTTCGGAGATTAGCCGGAACAAACAGGCAGACAGTTTTATTGATATAGGTACCAATATAATTATACTTTCTCAAGCATTTTGTAAAAAGCTATTATTTTAATGTTAGAAACAGACACATATTTGTATAGCTGAGCAAAGTTGATTATTTTGTACACAAACATTTTAATGCTTGTGTAATTTAAGATATTTTTTCTAGAGATAGTTATGTACAGATTATGTTTAATTTGTATTGTTTCAAAGAATGCTTAGATAAGGTTTTTATCCTAAGCTGGTGACAATGAAACATGATCATAAGAAAGGAATATGATATAACAATACAACTGTGGGAAAATTTATTGACATTCACATTGATAACAGAAACACAAAGAATCCTTTGAGATATAGGAATTTATCAAACAACACTTACTTGAATTGTATGAATGATGAGTACAGAATTATGATTTAAACATTCACGTTTGGCGACGAAAAACAACAAGACACACCAACTTAGGATTGCCTCCTCGGGAAACCCAAAAAAACATTGATCACAAGAAAATCCACTCAAGCACTGGCACAATCGTAAATAATAAACTCAAAATAGGAATTTCAAGACGATTGAATGAAAACTGGTTACGCGATACGACCGACTTGGCAGTATTCCATATGATCAGTGACGGAGAGTACGCGCGCAGCGCCTTCGGTGCAACACTATTCACTTCACTAATAATTAACAGCAATTGGCAGGCGCCCGGGCGACGAACACGAACAATGACCCCCGCCAGATGATTCAATCTTTAATCAACTCTTAACCTAGTCTTTGCTCAGCAGTTATGATAAACTCACCGTCATGACATCACGAGAAATAACTCGCCTCCTTGTCTTGCCGAGCCGAATAATGTACCAAACAATGAAGCCACAAAACAAAATCAAAAACCAATAAAATAATAGTCTAATTAACATAGAACTTTACGCCCGGCCTCGTCACAACTTTACTCCGTTTAGATATATCTTTTTCTTTGAATTAAGCTATTGAATTTTGTATATTTATTTTTATAAAATATTTGACAACAAAAAACCCTTCTCTCATCATGAAATCGGCGAAATAACTGTGTTGCCATATGTTTTTCAATAATTGCTACCTAAAAATAGTAGTAAAAGAGTAAAGTAAAAAGCAAAAAAACTCCATTGTGTAAAAATGATTATAATTTTAATTATTCACGAAATCTAAAAAAATATATTTATATTATTTATTTATTTATTAACAAACAAAGTTTAAAGAAATCTTAAGGACTACCTATGCCCCGCAAAACCGATGTCTGTTTTGTATCAAAATACAGAAAATGCATAAAGAAACACTTTTGTTATAATCAGATCTCGATTTTACGCATCGTCCGCGTTTGGCGCTCCGATTGGCCCTTCACCAATCGGAATACTGAACACGGTCGATGCGTAAAGTCGAGATGGTTAAAATAAACTCACATTAGGGCCTCAGTTGCTAAATATATAAAACAGCCTACGAAAGCAGCGATTTTTTTTCTGAGTTGTGAATAGTGATAAAACAACGTATACAGTTGTTTTATCACTATTGGTAACTTTGCAACCTGAGTTCACCCGTGCTTAATATTTTGAAAGGGGTGATTTATCCGTCGCGGGTTTGATTCCCGCAGGAACAATTACTGGAACGAAATTCGCGGTAGGAGTTAACTGGTAGAAATCGTCACGTAAGGAAAAGCGTTATGCCCATCCATGCGACCTTATCTCTCTTTCTTTCTATTATAAACGAGTGTGTGTGCGGGCGAGTACCGCTTATAGAACTTCGTTCGTGAAGTTCAAAGAATGCATACCCTATATACTATAATTGTAGTCTGTGAAAGTATGACTGTATAGGTGATACTAGCTATTTCCGCGGTTCCAGCCGCGGGGATGTCGGTTATCGCGTAAAAAAGTAGCTTATGGCCTTCTCCATATCCCAGGCTATATCTCTGCCAAATTTTATGACGATCAGTACAGCGGTTTAGGCGTGAAAACGTAACAGGCAGACAGTTACTTTCACAATTATAATATTAGTATGGATTACTGTGTTTGTAAACCAGTGTGTTGTAAACGCCAACCAGGCACCACTGACTTGTCGCGTCCTCTTTTTTACTCGGTGAGGTGATCACCTCCCGCGAGATGCCAGTGGACTAGATTGACCCTTAAAATTATAGTATAAACAAGAAAGAAAACCACACTATAATGGACATAATTTTATTGTATTATAGCAATACATAACATTATCTATACAGACTAATACAAGGCATTCACAGATATCAAAATATCACTAGTGTATAACTCCGCAGTGCCGAAGTTGAAACGTGTATGCCGAACTAAAGTTACCGCAGACGCGACACAGATGCAGCATGGACAACAAAATTCATTTTAACAAAATATTCGTAATATAAATAAACAACAAACTACAAAAAAACTGTAATCGAAATTAGGCTAAAGATTTAGGTTCTAGATTGGAAATATCGTCGGTTTACTGCAAGAACTAATCAAGTGATATAGTCAAAACTTGAAATAAGCAATAGTTTTAGTTGTATTGATTGCCCTATATCATTTTCATTAAGCTTATGATAAAGAAAAATTAAACACTAATGAGTTTTTGCATTACCTATATAAAACTCGCCAAGACGAGTTCAAGGCATTAGAAACTTTATGATTTTTCCCATTAACACGTTAACTGCCAAGGTATATTTTCTAAATCCTCAAAATTTAATTTTTTGAGTATTGATTTAAAAGGGTTTAAAATGAATAATTATGTATAAAAAAGTGTTCCCTTTTCCTTATTCTAGATATAAAAGTAAGAGGCCATGTTGAACATGTCTTGCTTGGGGCCATGTCAGTCATTTCTAATAAAAAATAACACTGTACACGTGCCAGACGGCACACTGCGGTCATTTGAATTTGATGTATCGGTGTCAGTCACCGGTCAGTGAGTCTGTCAGGCACCGGCGACTGACATGGCAGTTCTTGCAGTAAACCGACGATGTAAAGTATTGACGCTGTTAGAAGCAATAAATTAATGAAATGTAATACAATGGAAATGTTGGTCACGGTTATGGGCTACATTGTAAAATAGCGGCTACAGACATGGACAAAGGCAAATATCAGCAAACAATTAATTATAATTTTATTTTTAATCGGGTACAATAGCGTCTATACTCAGTGGATTCAGTTATAGATCTACAGCAAAAGCTACAAGATGATCTATGTATAAGCTAATAGGGCAGACATTGATGTGGAAAAAATGGCCAATGAAGTTTTATCGATTCCCGAAATTTTCTGACTGGCCACCCCAAGGTGCTGCCATCCGCTAAAATTGGCAGTCTCCCCTATTAAGTTTGAACAGTCAAAATCAGTATCTTCCTTTAAAATATTATTCACTGATAAACCTCATATTTCCCACCCATGACGTTATTCCCGTAATATTAAACCATGCTTTATTCTAGCACTTTGAATGGTAGCGGTGTGGTATCGGCGGTGCCTGCAGACGAACTAAAGTAGGGTGATACATCTGATAGGTAGTTTCGCGGCAGTAGGCCGATGAGGAGCGCTATTTTAGCGGCTATCGGGGCCTTCTCTTCGTCGTCGATTATCGTGTCCTGGTCTGGCATCATCTGGAAATTTAGAAGGTATTAAGAACATTTCAGGTACCACTCCCACTAATAGGCAATGACAGATCAATCGGTAAGCTCTCTTTTATTTACAGAACTAGTCCTTTGAAAGGGGAGTAATAAAATTGGATGCGAAATTATGTGTTTTTTTACTTGTGCATAAAGTTTTAATAAATAAATAAATATAAGAAAAATTTACCTTGTCTACAATGTGCTTCTGTATCAAACCATCTGAGCCTACGTAGAACGTAGAGAACCCGTCATACCATCTGCAAAATACAAACTGTTAATCTGTGTCGGATCTCTGTACTGTGGTAATAGATAATACGGGCTGGTGTCCACAACTCCCCGTCAATGTGCGTATTTTGCGTACGGGTGTACATACTACTTATGGTAAATGGAAATAATCTTAAGTTGCGTTTTCACTTAGGCAAAAACGAACGGAGGAGTCATGCATGAATCATCCAATCACATACGAGGCGCAGGATACAATGCGACGTGGATTTCCAAACAATGTAATCGATCAATTAAGAAACCCAAGTTTACAAGTGATTGTGGCACATAGTTATCAAGATTTTCTGTAAATATAAAGCATGCCATTTGTTATCATAAATGTATATACTCACAATTCCTGGTCTTTGAACACCTCCTTCATGTTCCACAGTTTGTACTTCCAGAACATGAAGAATACCTTGAGACCAGAGATGCCCTTGATGCGCCACCTCATCCTGCAGACAGATTCGTTTATTTAGTAATAATGCTAAATAGACAGCTATTACGAAATTGTGTATGCTAAGAAAAATACAAACTATTAATTCGAAGGGGCTATTCAAGTATTACGTACGCAGAATTTTTGTAATTTTGAACCCCCACCGCCCCCTTGTCAGCAAAAGCAAAGCTCATACCCCCTTCCTATGCTACGTAAACGTTGGTAATTTTTAAAAATCTGTTCAGGTTTCTTTATTGTTATTCGTGAGTCTAGAAGAAAAAAAAAATATTGACTATACATTAATTGAATGCCCATTTAAGTAATTTCCCTACTTCGGTTCTTTCTAACCATAAAACATCGCGTGAGAGCGATTAAACAATATCAATAATTTTGGGGAATCCCTGAACGTGGGGTTGCCATCTTTGTTCAAATCAAAATCAACTAGATTTAGCAGAAAAATCTGAAAAGTAATAAATCAATATTGCTGACATCACCATCCAGATCCCCCGTCCCCCATGTCATCAAAAATAATCAAAGCAAAGACTAACTTTGGTGCTTACGCAATACTTGAATGAGCCTAAAATATAATGTGACATTATCATGTAATCATGTGGATGTATCGGGACCGATGTGCCCGAGTCGTCACGCAGTTGGTGTCAGAAGATGGGCATTGTCGCCGAGGTAGGTCTAAATGTGATTTTATTATTTGTTAGTATTTTAATTACGAATTTCAAGTGTTTCTGAGTTTGATCGCCCGTTCCATAATAACCAGTGAGGGCGCAGGATGTGTTTATGTGTATTTATTTGGCTTATGCTACGCCCTACGACCAGTCAATGCCCAGTAAATAAAAAGGTTAAAATGTATATAGGTCATGTTTTTTAACCGACTTCCCTAAAAGGAGTAGGTTCTCCATTCGTTTTTTTTTTTTTTAAATGTTTGCTACCTCAGAACTCCGTCGTTTATGAACCGATATGGAAAATTCTTTTTGTTAACATAAACAAAAAATTTCTTCAAATGCTACGAGGTCATATAATTTTATAAATAACTGCTATCAGTCAAGTGATTATAAGATAAGAACACTCAATTGGGATATTATGTTATCTAGTCTTTACCTCGTAAAATAAATTTTATGTGACCTGGATTATTCTTTGGCATTTTTAAGTTAATCAAGGGTATCAGTCCTGTGCGCTTTATTTTAAAATTACAATAAAAAACTACGTCATATATTAGCTCCAATCAGATGCTGTTTAGCCTTCAAGTCTAGGCCAAATGAGTCAGCCTAAACCAGGGGTGGGCAAACTTTTTTCATCAGAAGACAGAAGCGTAGGGAATTCATGGAAACAGAATTAAAAAAAATGTATTTTGTACTGACTTGCAACTTATCGTTAGAATCTTCGAAGGCGACCGTGAAAATAATCGGGAAGCACACCAGCGCATTTTTTTTTTATCCTTTAGTAATTCGAATGTGGTTATGTTTAGTTAATAAAGTTCACAATGGCCCTAAACGAATACGAACGCCAGAATATAATTTAAAACCCTTTGCGGGCCAGAGTTGGCCCGTGGGCCGTAGTTTGCCTATTCCTGGCCTGGAATATGCTATATATATGCCATACTATGGAACTCACTTGACAGTAGAATCCTCAGGATGGGCAGTAATCTTTATGACATCCAGTTTAACGTAGGCGAACTTCAAGTGTCCCACCGTACGCAGCAGCGCTACCTGCTTCACGTAGTGGAATAGACCTCTGTAAAAAAAAAATTGTTGTCTGTAAAGTTGGTTTACGGACGATAGTTTAACGTGACAACGTCATAACAAAACATTGATGCAGCGCAAGCGTACAATGAGCGTAACGGGACAATGAGCGTAACGGGACAATGAGCGTAACGGGACATTTGCGTGCATGCAGCCGGCGTTCATCGATTTATTAGACGTTGTCACGTCAAAAACAAAACGGTTCTCGTCAGAAAAAAAAAAATTGACCTTTTGAACTAAACTGTTGAATTCCTAATGGAAAATCCCTCAGATATAGGCTATCTATATCTGTATAAAATCCCAATAAAACTTTACCTGTCCCGGAAATCGAGCCTAAGACCCCACGCATGCGATCACGAGACTAAAGGGGCAATTACCAAGTTCTAAGAATGTTAAAAAATAAAGTTTTTCTTTTTAATCAATTATTTGTCAATCATTTATTTTTATTTTAAGTGTTGCCTGTTTTCGATTTTTTTTTTCTACCGGTATTAGAAATAACAAGGTAACATCGCTATCAAGTTTGTTCGGGAGTTTCCGTTTCTCTGTTTTTGTCTGTCAAGTTTAAGTCAAAGAAGTCGTGTGTCTGTCTGTCTGTTACAGCCAATTTGCTCTGAATCTACTGGACCGTTAAAGTTGAAATTTAGAACTGCTGTGGTCCAAACACGGACCTGTAACGTAAATAAATTAATTTTGAATATGGGGGTTACTTTTGGGGGACAAATCGGAAAATAAAAAATAAAAAAGTGTATACTGTATCGTGTGACCTGTCAAATGAAAGGGCTTATTGAAAGGATTTCAGTTTTTTTTTTTATAATTTTTAAATAAATACTTTTAAAGTTATTTAAGACGAAACTACAGAGCCTAAAATTTTGAAAAAAAAAAATACAGAAAATAGTTCTTTAATAATTTATAGAGTCTATGGTCTTAATATAACAAGGTAAATCTCTCAATATTGTGCGTACAAACTTACATTTACAGTTGGAATGTACGGCAGAACTGGTTTTTCAACTACAATGATAAGTTTGCGTGGTTCGTGTGGTCAGACACGCACTTGGCCGGTTTTTTTTTTACCATTAAGTCCCATCCCTGCCAAGATCCTTCACTACCAATCTTGCTGGCTGGTTTATATTTTTCCTTTTTACCTAACATTACATGAGCCGTCGTCGTGCTAACTCGATAAAGAAGTAGAGGTCCGGAATGACAAATAAACTGCACACGTAAGAAAAAAAAACAGCGTTTTTTACAGGTCTCCCTTTACTTTTTGCACTTCATAAACATACATACATAAACTCACGCCATTTTCCCATGGGGGTAGGCAGAAACTATAGAACCCCACCTGCTTCTTCGTTTACATTCATACATCTGGTCATACACGCACGCCGGTTGCGAGTGCTACACTGACCTTTCTGAAGAACATCTCCAATTAGGTCACTATAATGTGGCGGTATCAACAACGCCCATGCGAACTACGCATCAAAGACCTGACGTCACAAATTCTGCATCGCGCTATCAGAGTTTACCGCGCGACTAGCATATATACAACATCCCGATATCAACCGTTGGACAGTTGCCCACCAGACACAATACCCGTCTGGTCGGAGGATCCTCCCTTTACTATAGAGTATGAGTGAACTTGACACCCTGTTCCTCATACCTCTTAAATACTTATGCCCTCTTAAGGCGTCCCCTCCCGGCGTTTCCACTCACATCTGCCTTGTAAATACCTTTTGATACTCGCCTATCATTCATCCTCTCAACATGACCAAACCATCTAAGCATACTAGTTCACTTCATAATGTCACAAATCGTCATTGCGACTTTAAGACCTATGTGTCACTTTTGGCAAAATTACTTTTTTACGCCAGCCCTTTTCACATTTTGAAGCTCTATCGAATGCAAATCTCTCATGTGTATATGACGATTTCATCGTCATTTCTTTACCAATTTCAAGATCCACAATGTGCTTCCTAATAATATGTTGGTGCTTAAAATATCGAATTTCCCATAAAGTTGAATTTTACACATAAGAGGTCTTAAAGTCGCAACGACGAAATACTAATCTTCAATCTACGAGTTGTGTAGATAGTGATTTTAATGTATTTGTCAACATACACATTATTCTTGTTGTATAACAAACTATCCTACGATCGAAGGTCAAATCTGAAGCCATACTAACATAAATCATCAACTCTGTTGAAGTGCAAATAATAAATTAAGTACTCATAGAAACAAAGGCTATAACTTCGCAGTTCGACGAGAAACGAGGTCCAAATACCTATCATTTGGACGTAGTTATTATGCAAAATGGATCCAGTCCACAAAAACCGATTTTTGGGTTACCGTCATAAATGGCATCTACACACATCATCTTTTAGTATATGCAAAAAATATCCAAGCCGCAAAATTCCTTTTTTCTAATGAAAAATACAGACGTTAATGATACCAACAGAATATTAAGCATTTTCGCAGAGTTAAAATAGAACCATGTGTCATAAGAACAGAGATAATTGGGTTTTAAAAGATCCAAACTACAATGGATCTCTATGTCAAATCGATTTTTACTATAAAACAGCCATTTGAATCTATTTTGCAAATATAATATATTTTTACATAAAATTATCAGTTTTCTTCATCAGACACGATAGTATCCGTAAAAAAATATATATTATATATTTTTTTACGGATACTATCGGGATAAAAAAAAATATAATATATATATTTTTTTAATATATTATATTTTTTTTTACGGATACTATCGTCTAAAAAAAATTAATATAAATAAATTAATAATTTTTAATTAAATGCCCTTACTATTCTTTTATGCGTTTTATTGCTCCAACTTAAAACTAAAAGATCCTTCCCACATTTTTAATATTGTAAAAAAGAACCAAAGAGATTTTTTCTGAAAAAAAAAAGTATATTTATGCACGTGAAACTTATTAAAACTATACTATACAGGAAGTAAATAAAAAGGCCCAATATTTAAGAGGATTTGGAAAATAAACTATGGTCTTGTTATTTTAATATATAAATTTTACTAAAACTCCCATTTTCTCAAAAGTAAGTTTTTGTGGCTTGATCCATTTTGCATAACTACGTCCATTTATTAATTTACTAGCTGTTGCCCGCGGCTTCGCTCGTGTGGTTTTTTTCTATACAAATAAACAAAATTGAAGTGTCTGTTTGTAATGTATTTTTTTTTATCCTCGCGAGCTAGCCCGCGGGCAGCCGCTAGTCTAAAATAAAAGTTGCCTAAGTTACTCCTTATAACATCAGCTATCTGCCAGTGCAAGTCCCGCCAAATCGGTTTAGCCGTTTCCGAGATAAGCCGGAACAAACGGACAGACAACAATTTAAAAAAAAATGTTTTTGTTATAGGTACTGTATGTACTTTCATAAGCATTTAGTAAGAAGCTGTTATTTTGACATTACAAACAAATACTTAAATTTTATAATATTTGTTTACTAGCGACCCGCCCCGGCTTCGCACGGGTGCAATGCTGATACTAAATACACTACAGAAAAACTGTGAACGTTGTATATAAAAACATAGCGGCCCGCTCCGGCTTCGCACGGGTATAAAATATATAGCCTATGTGATTAAAATCGATTCAGTAGTTTTGATTTATTCATTACTGCCCGTGGCCCGCACGCGTTAAATTTGGAGTAAAACAATCCCCCTTTCCCTATACCATGAAGATTTCCTGCTATCTTTGGAATATTTATTTGTCGTAAAAAGTAAATGACAAATAAAAGTTATTGTGGGTTATCCATAAGAGATAGACATATACCATCACGGACTTTTCTGTAGACCTTTTCAATGTGTACAATACTTAGTACATTATTTTGATAAAACTCGTAGGGTTCAGCCTGCGTTTGCAATGTAAGCGGAAAAAATGTAATTATTTACGACAACACATTAGAAACCTCAAAAATAACAGTACTTCTCCACTATTTAATGGATGTTATTATACATATAAACCTTCCTCTTGAATCACTCTATCTATTAAAAAAAACCGCATCAAAATCCGTTGCGTAGTTTCAAAGATTTAAGCATATAAAGGGACATAGGGACAGAGAAAGCGACTTTGTTTTATACTATGTAGTGATATTGCACAACAAGCGTTGTGCCTGATGAGATTTCCCATTGGAAAAATGACGCACTTTCGTACAAACTTTAATCCCCTATTTAACCTCTTTACGAATTCTCGTATTTGTGTAAAATTTCAAGCTTCTAGGTCATCTCAAGTAACTATACTGCATAATGATACCTTGAATCTTAGCAATCACACTAATATTATAAAGGCGAAAGTTTGTGAGTGTGTGTGTTTGTTTCTTCTTCACGCTCAAACGGCTGGACCAATTTTGATAAAATTAGGTATGGACGTAGCTGACACCCTGGACTTACACATAGGCTACTTTTTATTCCGATATTCTCACGGGATCGACACTTATGCGGGTGACATCACGGGGCGCAGCTAGAATCATTATAATATGCCTTTTACAGACACATGCATGGGTCATTCAATGATTTATTTTTGTTAGTAGGTAAAGAAAACATATTTAATTACTTACACAGATGTAGTGCCCCTGATGTTGTTTACAAACACCATGTTTGGGTGGTAGATAGAGTAGTCTAGCGGTTTCACAAACAAATTCGGCATCTGAAAAACCAATGAGCATATTTTTAAAACTTTGAGGCTGCATTCTCTTTTTTGCAGCTTGTGTGAGTGGATGGCACAACAGTGTTTAAAATTTTGTTGGCACAAAAACTTCGCCACTTGCACGGCATCGTCGATTCGTCGGTGGTAGCGCAGCGGTCACTTTGGCTGCATTTTATGGGGCACAGATGGCAGGATAAGAGCTAGAACAGTTTGTGATACAGTGGCGTATGTTACGCAAATACTTCTTACAACGCAACGTTATGTTTTTTTATCATACAATTATTGCGCATCAATCATTGTAAGTTATACCATAAGTCAAAATGGCTGTTTTTGATATCTTGTATTGTATACTAACCGTATCCGACAGTGTGTGGAACACTTTCATGAGCTGTTCCTCGTTCGGCTTGCCATCGCGGCTAGGCTCGACGACTGGAGCACTCAAAGGGTTCGTCGACGAAACAGTACCACGGCAAAATGCAATCGCGTCACGTTCGAACTCCGAGAGGCAAGTAGGCTCTATGTCCTTTAAGAAAAACAAACAAATATTAGATATTTAATACAAAATGTATTGTGCACAAACTAATACTGACAAAAATAAATTAAGAATCAACACTTAGACACCTCCATTTTTTTTTAAATTCATTGTGAATACGGGGAAATGTTGAGGTTTTGTGTAATCCTGAGCTGCCAGTTGCAACTGTCAGGTGATATAAGAAAACAAACAACAACAAACATTCATACTCACATTACTATATTTAGTTAAATCTATATCACTGATATTGGTGCATGGAACGTCAAATGTAAAAGGAGGCATTCGCCTTTCTATATAATCATCGGACGTTATTCTCAGGGTCTTCAGCTCCACATCATTACCATAATCATTTTCACTACTGTCTTTTCTGCAGTTTGGTTTATAGTAGTTGAAATTGGCTTTCGGTTGTGAGAGACGGCCATTCACTGCCTCCTCCTGGATATAAATATCGTCGATGTTGCTCTCTGTAGTACATTTTGGTGCTGGTTGACAACTGGATATGCGTCGATTTAAGAACTGGGAAGATGGATAGATAGATAGAATACTCTTTATTGCACACCATAAAAATTACAGATTTATGTGTAGAGATTTTACAAGGGGTGATGCAATGAGCTGTCTTATCAACAAGAGCAATCTTTTAAAGACATGTTTTGGATGGATTTAGGGGGAAGGAGAGACAATACTGCAGGTATACTTATCTATATAAATATATATAATAATAAGAAAGAAATAAAACACTCATCACTCATTGAGTGTTTTTTTATGATAATTTTAAAAATGGACAAAGATTGTTAGTAATGTTTTTGATTAATAACTCTTTCCTGCCTGTTGCGCAGAACTTCCTCCACCCTCCAGGATTTAAATGATGCAAAGGACAGAACTGTTCAGGTCACATACTGGTTGCATGAGAAGGAGAACTTTCTAATTTGTAACATTCATGAAACATTTTTTAAATTGTCAGTTAAGACATTGGAAATATAAATATTGCAAAAGGAAACTGTTCTAGGGGATTTAAACAGCATAGTTTTCTTGATATTGTGATAGGATTTGTCTGATAAATATACAAAATTTTATTAAAAAACAAGGTTCTAGTTTCTTTTGTGGAGTAGATTTTTTTTTAAATTTAAGTTGTCTCTACTTCTGATTTTCATTGAATAATATAGTCTAAGATCAGATAGTAGTATAATCTACAGAAATAATATATAATGTTAATACATGCTTTGCACCGCTTTGCACCCATATATGTGCACAGATAAAAAACAACAGCACTTCCTAACCTAAAATACGTTATATTTATAATCATACTATATGAATAAACAACAATAATGAGGCTGGTAAGATGCCAAGACAGGTGCAATTTCAGTTTGTAAACAAATAATATCCACCCGGTCATGCATATAATTTTGCAGTGTTTTATAAATTACATAGGACATTATAATGTATGAAAACATGATAATTTCCATGGGAAAGTCAGGATTTTTTGTAGGGAATATGAGATCTTGCACGGCAAAAATTATTTATGCCAGAAAGTCTATATCAGCACCACGTGAATCGGTAACAGTTCAATTCCGCATATTCTAATTAGTTCAATGTCAAGGAGGAAAATACAGTTTGCGATATAAATAAATAGGTATTTTTCAAATATTACGTAACAATCTCCTGCATTCCCGTACTAAAAGAAAATAGAAAAATATTTAAAAGCACAGTAAACTACGCATAATACTCACTTCTTCCAGAAATTGTGTCCGCAAAGGGATTTTTCTACACAAGCGGCTTGAGTGACTTTTGGTACACACGATGCCGTTTATAGGCAATATTCTTTGAGAAAACGTACGTAAACAAATAGACATTTTACTACAGTACGTTATTCACTCCGAATTGCTGGAAATTCCGATTTTTTTCGAAAATATGTCGTAGAAAAGTCCCGACATAGCGCAAAGAGATTGACTGGATTGACAGTTGTGTTTATTTTTAATTTTGGAACATCTGTTTTAGCACCGACTTCATTGATTCGTCTTTTAGTTAAAATATATAAAAAGATTGTGAAATTAATTTTATTTTAGACAAGCACAATAAATAAATATAATTTTGAGTGATTACAGTAGATGTTTTTTTTTCTTACTTCCAAAATATAGTAAATCAATATGAATACTTGATGATGAATATCTTCATTTGGAATAATATTCAATTAAAGAGGATAAAATATATACACTGAATGAAATTCTTATACTAATAAATTAACAATCAAACTATTTTAAAATAAAAATATAGAAAACAAAATACCTAAATAAAAAATAAAAATATAATCTGTTCTGTGGTCTTTGGGTATGTCAAAAATGTCAAATGTTTGACAGCATTTTGTGATCGATTCGTTCGATTTACAATTTAATTCTGAGTTTCTGAACGAGTAATTTGCGTTATAACTCGCGAATTTTGAAAAAAAATCCTTTATTGTAAAACATCGAGGCTGGTTTCTCATTTATTGTATTTATTGACAAAAACTGCTACCAGTTATGAACCTTCAAAGAGCATTTCAGCGAGTGTACGGCGTTTTATTAAACACCAATTTGAGCACTGTACGTATGCAAGATTTCGTCATATTATTTGTTTTAATAATTAGGAGTATTTTGATGATTTACAGTTGTTATTTTATACAAGCCAGCTCTCGCGATATACCGAGACTAACGTGGCTGTCTGGAGACTTAAATCAAAGAATACGGTCATAAATCCACAAATAAAATAGGTTTAACTTATACCTGTAACTGCTTTTGCATTTGGTATAATTCTACTTTTATAACCTACATTTAACTACGGATAACATACTTTCTAATTTTTAGTCGGCACCGTGTTCATATTCAGTCCGACTTAAGCATACAAAGGAGGAAGCAGATGCTCACAGAGCCAAAGTGATGGCTAAAGGATTGCCAGAGAGGAAGCCTCTGCCGGGAGTCAAGAGCATAATACTTGTTGCCTCAGGAAAAGGAGGAGTAGGGAAGACTACTACTGCTGGTTTGTATCATACATCATCTGCTGTAAAATCTGATTTATCAAATACTTTCTGATCATCATATAAATGCTCTACATAATATTATTCTTTTAGTAGACTTCTTTGAGTCTGAATGAGTAAAATGTATCTGTCTTTGAGCTCTTAAATATTATAATCTAGCTGCTGCCTGCGGCTTCGCCTGTGTGGCCTTTTCTATAATAAAAGTAGCCTAAGTTACTCCTTATAATATCAGCTATCTGCCAGTGAAAGTCTCGCTAAAATCGGTCCAGCCGTTTTGGAGATTAGCCAGAACGAACAGACAGACAAAAAATGAACTAGTTTTTTTGTTATATATAACAGCATTTGACATTACAAACAGACTAAACGTCTTTTATAATGCGCGCAGCAAAGGAGTGGGACTCTCTGCCTGCGTCTGTGTTTCCGAACGCATACAACCCTAATCTATTCAAAGTGAGAGTGAACAGGCTTCTTCTGGGTAAGCTCACTCCATCGTAGACTTTGTCTCTGTCATCCAGACCTTGACTAAAGTCAAGAGCAAACTCATAGTAGAATAAAAAAAAAAAAAAAGACTTCAATTTGATTTATTTGTATAGTTTGGTCAAACTCAACTTAATGTAACAATTATATTTTGGTCTAATGAATATACTTACTACTAGAATAGGTTCAATTTAAAATACACAGTTTTTTAACACAACATATTTTCTTCTTTTTCGCTCACCCTACCATTTGCTTAAACAAACTAACTTACCATTCTGTAATTGCAGTGAATCTCGCATGTGCTATGAAAGTGATAGAACCTGACAAGGAGATCGGTCTGCTGGATGCGGATGTCTTTGGTCCCTCCGTGCCCCTCATGATGAACATCAATGGGGAGCCCATGCTGAATGATGAGCACCTCATTGAGCCGCTGCTGAACTATGGAGTTAAATGGTGAGGGCCTAAGCAGTGTTTGATAGTACCTTCTGATCAGTAAAGGCCAGCACATGATGGCCGATACTGGGGCAGAGTATTTTAAATTTACCAATGTAAATTCGTACATATCTTATGGTAACAAATTATAGATTCCAAAGCTCAGAGACCGACAACGGAGTATCAAAGGGGATTTCTCTTTGCGGTATTGAAGAGCGCGCTGGAGGAAACCGCTGCGGGATGCGAAGGCATGCGACAATATGCGCCGAAATCTGCTAGAATACGATCGCGGGGGAGAGGCTGGCATACCGCGGAATGCTCCTCGGCAAATCCTTCTCGATGCCGTTCACCGCCGTGTGCATTGGCCTTAAATCTGCTTTTGACCAAACTAGGTCATTTTGAACATAAATGATAATGATAAATTATATTCTTTTCAGTAAATTGGTTCAAAAAACACTTACACATCAAAAATTAATATTTTTTAAAACTACTCATAGATGAGTTTGGTGTTTCCTATTTGATTAGTCTGAGAAGAAAACTTAACTTCTATTATGTTATCTCTAATGAGTACATAATGAAGGTATGTGTAATGTACTGCAGCTAGTTTGATATCAGACTTTGTCTATACACAAATCTTGAGTGGTACCTTGAGCGTGTTATCAGTAGAAAGCAATTGGAATTATAATACGAGTATAATTATCACATCAAGTAGACGGGTGTTCCGTATGGCGCCGGACGTAGAGAATAGCACCACGCCATTTCCTTCCGTGGGTGTCGTAAAAGGCAACTAAGGGACTTTCTAGAGAATGGGCAGCAGCATTCTCTATGCATTTTTAGCAACATACTGCGATCGCCAACTCGCCTGCCAAGCGTGGCGATTATGGCAATTGGGGGATGCCTATGTCCAGCAGAGGACGTCTTTCGGCTGAAATAATGATGATGATCAAGTAGATGGAGGTGTAGCTTCGCATCCTCGACTTTCTAAAAACACACAAAAGTGGGAAAAACGATCCCACTGACCTACTATGGCTACGGCTGGCTAAGGCCATGTTTAAAGTAGGGATGTTGTGGATGCAGATGCGAATATTCGAAACATCCCTGGTTTGAAGCCATAAAATACTTTTCCATAGTCATTATGAGGACATCATTTTATACTTTCTTAATATTCCAGCATGTCAATGGGCCTACTAGTATCTGGTGAGAACGCCGTCGTATGGCGCGGTCTGATGGTGATGCAGGCGCTAGAAAGGCTGACGAGGCAAGTGGCATGGGGACCGCTGGACTGCCTCATCGTAGACACACCGCCCGGCACTGGAGACACGCATCTGTCGCTCGCACAGAACTTGCCTATAGATGGTGAGTGATTGGCTTTTGTTTTTAGAAGTTAAAGCAACATAAACAATAGAGGTGAGGTATTCGGAAAGCGAAAATAATTCAGCTAGTTAGTGTAGAATGTGTGACTGACACTGGCATGGCCACCATCAGGGATTTTAATTTTGGTAACACAATAAAATTGTCGCTAATTAGTCGAAATTTGTCGCCAAATATCAGAATTTGTCGGTCACTGGTTCAAAAGTTATAAGGGTTTATAGGCCGATCTGGAGAGTATCTCTCCAGCTTGGCTACATTTATATCCCAAAAACTAGGGCACCTAGCGAAGATCTGTTTTCTCTCCAATTATGTCGCTAATTAGTTGGAATCAGCCGCCAAATATCAGAATCTGTCTGTCACTGGTTCAAAAGTTATATGCGTTTCTAGGTGGCCGACCTGGGGAGAACCTCCCCAGCTTGGCCACATTTATATCTCAAAAACTAGGGCACCGCTATGCGCTGTCGCTAATTAGTCGGTGTTAATTATAAAGATATTAAAGAATTCAATTTCTTCATACACTGGTACAAGCAAGTACAAAATACTTTAAGTAGTTTCTAGACAGTATCTATGATGTCGTATGGTGGAATGTGTGGAATGTTTCGAAATATATAAATAAAAAGTTATTCAATAATTTGAAGTGTTGAACCCACCAAAGGAAAGCTGTATTAATAACCTATAAACAGATCTACAATAAATATATGCAATTATTTATCGAACAAAATGTGCACTTAGGCTCGTAGTTCTGTTATACGGGACTAAGGCCCGTATTACAGAACTTCACTCAAGACTCAAGCATTACTTAAAACTAGATTCAACCAATCAAATGGCTTTAAACGAGTTTTAAGTAATGCTTGAATATTGAGTGACGTTCTGTAATACGGGCCTTAGTCACTGGAAGATAGATCGTTGCGCTCCGTTTCATTTACGGTAAGTAAGAAAGAGATAGATGCGCGTGAACAGAACTACAGAGTGTGCATTTCGATGGCGTGGCCAAAGCGATATAAAAAAAAAAAAACTGGCTAGATTTTGTAAAAAATTGTAAAGCTGGGGATATAATCCCCAGGTTGGCCACCTAGAAACGCATAACTTTTGAACCAGTGACCGAAAGATTCTGATATTTGGCGACATATTCCGACTAATTAGCAACTAAATTTAGGAGAAAACAGATCTTTGCTAGGTGCCCTAGTTTTTGAGATATAAATGTGGCCAAGCTGGGGAGATGCTCTCCGCTTCGCCACCTATAAACGCTTTTTTTTTTAACCAGTGACCGACAAATTCTGATATTTGGTGACAAATTTTGACAAATTAGCGACAATTTTTTTGTGTTATCAAAACTTAAATCCCTGATGTGGCCATGCCAGTTTCCAGTCGCACTGTAGAATGTACCAAAACGATGATCTGTTTATGGCCACATGTATGACTATTTTTCGCTTGGTTATGCCAGGCATCCAAGTTTGTTGGTGAACGTCACCAACGTCACCACTCATAGAAAGTCGCGCCCCGTGACCATTTTTACAATGCCCTGTGACAAGTAGCTTGCGCTCAGCCTATCACAGCCCACTGCTGGTTATTGGCCTCTCCCAGGCTGCGCCACAACACCGTCTTCCGCCTTCTGCATCCAGTCTGTCCCAGCCACCTTTTTCAAGTCGTTGGTCCATTAGCTGGGGAGCATCCCACACTACGATTGCCGATACGCGATCTCCACTCCCGGACTCGTCTGCTCCACCGGCCATCGCACACTGTGAAATTTTGCTTCAATTGCGGTCACCTATATTTTATCCCTTCATCCTATAAATCCAGCGAAGAACTAAAACTTCTGGGAAGGAACCATAATTTTTTTATGTTTCGTTTTGAAGTTATTTTAAAACTCGAGAAAACTCCATAGAGACCATAGAAATGCATTATTTCGTCTCAAATATATGATTTTGCAATTTTTATAGATGAGGTCTTAAAAAGGACTGTTATATCAATTAGCTTAGTGGTTTTTTTTTTAATAATCGAAAATAGAAGGAAAATACCAAGATTTTTTCAAAAATTAAAAATATGTTTTATTGAGTTAGTCTCATTGTATCCGCAATTTCTTTTAAACATGAATAGTTTTACATTATAATTTATGCTATATTATTTAAAAAAACTCCAAAAACTTGATATTCTTGGATAACTTTGACATCGACTTTAATATCTTTCTTGATGTAAAATGAAATACAATGGTTTTATTTGGTGTAAAATTAAGTATTTGTAAGACTCCTGACACGCCTATTTCCATAGAAATTCTATGGAAACTTTAGAAATGTAATATTTCCGAAGTCCTACTGTTAACTTATTTGCTTTTTATTTTGTGTTTTTAATAACTATATTATGCACGCTCAGAATTAAAATTCGATTCGTCGGAATCGGAATCGAATTAACGGAATCGATAGGAATGCGGAGAAAACCGCAATTTGTGAAAATAGTAAAAAATATATTTCTCTTTGTACATCGTAGATGCAATACCTACTTTGTATGGACTTAGATATTGTATTGTTACTGTAATAAAGCAATGATTTATGTAAATCATATTATTATTTTGAAATTTACAAATAAAACCAGTTTTTTGCTGACGTCAGCATAACTATGGATAACTTTAAAACTAAACATAATACAATCATGGTTCCTTCCCAGATGTTTTAGTTCTTCGCTAGTGCTATAGGATGAAGGGGTAAAATATAGGTGACCGCAATTGAAGCAAAATTACACAGTGTGCATCGGTTCTTCGACAAACATGGCCAGCCCAATGCCACTTTAGCTTGCTTACTTGCAGACTTACACTCAATTGCGCCAAATTCGGGAATAAATATTATTCGTAAAGGCGCCTTTAGTCGTTGTCGGCGCGCCGATTTCGTGTTCTGTGGTAGACATTACCAATCTGTTTTCGTGGATTAAGTATGCTTAGTTTGTTTTTCAATTACTTCACAGGAGCATTAGTAGTGACCACACCCCAGTCAGCAGCGCTCCAAGTCACGAAACGAGGAGTCAACATGTTCGAGAAACTAAAAGTTCCTATCTTAGGCATGGTGGAGAACATGTCACACGCCATCTGTTACAAATGTGGCACAAAGAACTACGTGTTCGGTAACGATACGAAGCACACGGCCGATCAAATGGGGCTCGAGATCATTGAGAGCTTCGAAGTCGACCATAACATGTCCGAATGCATAAATAGCGGGAAGCCAGCGATCTACGCATTGCCCGATAGCACACACGCAGAGAAATACAGACAGCTAGCAAACAAAGTGTTTAAATATATAGAAAATAGGGATAAGGGAAAGGACAAAGAACAAGCGAAGGCGAAAGAGTAGACGCACAATATACCATGTGATGGGTTCCAGTAGTTGTTGATTTAATTAATTGATATTATATACCTAACTATTATACAAATAATAAATGTTTTATAAAACTGTATGTTTTGTGTCCTTTTCTCAGACTGTAGGCTTGTGTTATTAATATAAAAAGCGGCCAAGTGCGAGTCGGACTCGCCCATGAAGGGTTCCGTAGCAGCAAGCGCGGTTTACGATTTATGACGTATTAAAAAAAAAAATACTTACTAGATCTCGTTCAAACCAATTTTCGGCGGAAGTTTACATGGTAATGTACATGATATATTTTTTTTAGTTTTATCATTCTCTTATTTTAGAAGTTACAGGGGGGACACATTTTACCACTTTGGAAGTGTCTCTCGCGCAAACTATTCAGTTTAGAAAAAAATGATATTAGAAACCTCAATATCATTTTTGAAGATCTATCCATAGATACCCCACACGTATGGGTTTGATAAGATTTTTTTTTTTTGAGATTCAGTTCTAAGTATGGGGAACCCCCAAAATTTATTGTCTTTTTTTTCAATTTTTGTGTGAAAATCTTAATGCGGTTCACAGAATACATCTACTGACCAAGTTTCAACAGTATAGTTCCTATCGTTTCGGAAAAAAATGGCTGTGACATACGAATGGACAGACAAACAGACAGACATGACGAATCTATAAGGGTTCCGTTTTTTGCCATTTGGCTACGGAACCCTAAAAACAATGCGAAAGATTAAATAGAGTAGTTAGTTATAAATTAGGTTTGCATAGTTGAGTAGGTTGTTATAAACAACACTTATAAACAGTTTAAAAAAAAAAACATTTTTATTATATAAAAATTTATTCGGAACAATCTTTTCAGGAATCTTTATCATTTATGGCCAAACTGAAACTTAAGAAAAATAAATAAAAAAATAATAATACAAAAATATGTGTCTTTTAAATACTTTTGATAAATCAAATAATTATTTATGTTTTTATGACTACATTTTATTATAAGGAAGATGAAGCACAAATCTTCGAATTGTGATACCAAAGTTTCACCTAAGGCTACTGGAATAATATTATAAAATTCATAAAAAGAGCATTTGCTTTCACACTCAAAGATCTGTCGTCTGTTCAGTCAGTAAGTACAAAATAGATATATTTTTATATAAATATTTACATTACATTGAATCACAACAATAATTAGAAAAAAAAAAAAAAACGGAATGAAAAATGTACGATATAGCAAATGAAAGCAGGAGTACGTTCAGTCTGAGTAAATACACTTACACGCGAAGGAGCCCCGCGGAGAACAATCACGTCTACGCGGGCAGGAAGATGGTTTACTATTTTGGCACGCGTGAACGCAGCATTGCTTGAACTACACATGATCTCGATACGCGCACTTAATTTTACGTTGTCAAAACGTGCTTTTGTAATCAAAACTCAATGTAGTGACTCATTGAGTTGGAATTTGCTCAATATTTCCACTTCTGTCATTGATGTATAAAAAAAGGAAGATTAGGTACGCGTTCCTCGACGTGGACCGCATAACATACGCCGACCGGCACAACTGACCTTAGTCACAATCGAACTCGCGTTTGTGTAGCACGTTAAGTAAAATTACCGTTATCATCTAAATAAGCAGCAACAATGCCTTCCTGTGTTTTCAAAATGTGCACAAATAATTCACAAACCAAAAACAAGTTCCAGGGGATTACTTTCCACTCGCAAGTACATCAAAACTTACTTTCTTTAAAATTCTCCTGAAATAATATTGCTTTCTAGGTCGCCATTTGTATCCGAGTTGTTATGGGTACGTAACAGTGACAATTATTGCTATCTCGTTCCAGCTAAAGCCCGCGTCATATCTCTCGCTTTTTCGGTTGTTGATGCATGACATACGACATCGGGAAATGTAGTTGTGTGGGTGTGTTTACAAATTGTTTCTAGTCCAATAATGTTTACGAGACGTTAGACCGGCCCTATCGCTCTTTTTTTATATATCAATGACTTCTGTCGATGCAAGTAACATATTTAGATTAATATCACGCTAAGTATATGCGACACTAATAATTGTACACGCGGTATGATGTAAACTAAATATGTTTGCACAATTACTTTTTATCTTTATTATATCAACGTTGTTTCAAGCAATCTGTCCTTACCATGCAATGCTGCATACATACGATAAGCTTCGGAATTCACAACACTATCTATTCAAGTGTCAGGTAAATACTATTCTAATATAAAAATTGACAAAATAGAAATTGGGACCGTGTTTATATCGGCTTATTATCAAAACGCAGCTAGGGTCAGTGACCTGATCGATTATTTTATTTACCATAGTTTATTGATCGACCAAATACGTGCACTTTTATATAAAATTTTGTGTAGGACACCAACTGTTTAAGTGTTATGGGCAATTTGCTTGGGAATACTTCAAAGAATGTAAAAAAAATTCAAATATATACACCATTTTGTAGGACTAGAATCCTTATTATTTTATTTTGCGACATGCATTGTAAAAAAATCTACAGCAAATAACGTTTATCAGAAGTCATATAAGGCTTTTATATTCCACTCATCAATAACATTTAGTAACATTTTAACATTTTAGTATTTGCAGTTTAATTTCATATCGCTCCTTACCTCCCACAAAACTTTTCATATTAATCTAGATATAAAGCAAACTGCCCACAACGCCAACAGGACACTACAGGATATGGAAGTAAGCTCAATGTTCACAATTGTCGCCGACTAGTCAGATTGTCACATAAAAACACCAAATTGTATGAAAAAAAAATCTTTCCTTTCGCACCATAACATCTTATGATTAAAATATCAAATGTCTCTCACTGTGCGTACATTGTACACACTGGGTGGGTTCTACCACTTCTTCTTGTGTTCGTCCATACTGACGCCGCCCGGCCCCAAATAAACGATCATTAGGAGACCGCCGATCACAGATAAGGTCTGGAAAAAGAGATTAATTATGTTAGTAGGTTCTCACTGGAAGTATCTTCTTTTTAATTGTTTCGTTACTAATAATACTTGGATTTTTCAGCATCTCAATGGTGGATAAATAGTAAAAAATTATAATTAAAAAAAAACAATAAATCCAACTGCAAAAACAAATAAATATGTAATTTGTTTTATTTCAAGCTCTCGTTTATTTTTTTAGCTCATTTTATTAAAGAACGATTTGTAAACAAGCTCTACTACTAGCTTTTATTTGATACCAATATTGTTGTAATTTATTTTAAAAAACCTTCTCCTTTTTTTTTGTATTTGCAGATGCAATATTTAAATATGTAACAACACCTCGTATGTTAAAATCCATCAAGCCGTTTTGGCTACCGAGCGTGCCAAAGAAATAGACATACATACTCCCGAAAAACATTACCCTCCTTCTGGATCAGTCAGGTTAAAATAATCACTAATGCTAGAGGGCTCTGCTGTAATAACCCAACTTTTAAAAGAACACGGGCTTCAACAAGCGATGAACTGAGTGGAATGGAAATAAAATAAATGTACTGAATGTTCAAGGCTAGCTTATATTACAGCCTCAATTCAATGGGTCGCAACGCATTGCATCTTCAAAACAAAAACAAAGCGGCTCGCCTAATTAAAAGTTGGTTTATACAAAATGTGCAAAAGGAATGTAGGATCTTACAATGCCTTGCATTAAGGCGCGGCCCGTACAAAAATGTTATTTTAGTTAGTAGCGAAACCAAACCAAACCAAACGTAAAGAAAAGTAAATAAATGTGTTTTTTTTTTTTTTTGACGTGACAACGTCTAATAAGTCGAAAAAGGATGACTCATTGTCCCGTTACGCTCATTGTACGCTTGCGCCGCATCAATGTTTTGTTATGACGTTGTCACGTTAAACTATTGTCCGTAAACCAACTTTACAGACAACCAATTATTATTATTTTTTTCTCAATTATTTTAAGAAGTTAAGATATTCACTCACCTGGAAGAAGTCATATTTGAGGAAGTCCCTGAGGGGCTTGTAGGAAGGCACGGCCCACCACGCGTTGTGGTACAGGTTGAGGACTGAGAGCACCACCACCAGCATCAGCGCCGACAGCTTGGTGCGGTAGCCCACCGTCACCAGGATCATCAGGATGCTGCCCAGCAGGTCTTGCACGATCTGGAAGGTACAACATTAAGATGAAAATACCGCTTGATTATTATCCGCTAAAAGAGCCACTTAATGGACCGACGCCGAAATTATAGAGAAGGAAATTCGTGTTTTTTAACAGAGTTCAAAAAAAGACGATATCCATTTCTTTTAAATTACTCCCTCATATCGTACGTCGTAATTACGTCGTGTAATTTGCAATAAAGACGTAAGCACGACGAACCCTCCGTCGCGTATGTTCCTTAGATATGTCGGTACTCGGTAGACTAATGAAATATAATATTCCTCAAAAGTAACTCATCCATACAGCTTGAACTTAATCTACATAGACTTCAATAGGCTGTCGTGATTCGTGATGCCCTAGTTGGATTGATCTCGTCTTCGGACTTAACGTTTACAAGATGCAGACAGATCTAAGAAACCCGTTTTACGCATTCATCAGGTATCTGTATGGTTTCTTCACGAGCTAATAATCCCAATAGTAGCCAAATTCATGGCCTTCACCATTTTTTTCTAGCGTTACAGTGGCATATTTATTTAAATGATTGTCTATAAGCCTACTTAATAAGCAGTCTGGCTTTCAGCCTTGACTGTCCAGTAAAAAAAAAAACCAGTTGGTAAAAATCGAGAGTGAATCGAATATGCAAATACAATACCACCTCTATGTTAATCGGTCAACTATTTATAAATTCCCGCAACATCGGTAGGTGAATATGCGACGTCATAATTATTTTAGCATCGCTTGATGATGTGAACCGAAGTGTTCAATGAGTTTGATATGATGATAATGTCACCTAGTTTTAGTAACAGAGCAGAGCAGTGTGGGTGGCAGAGGTACACCCACATTTCGCCAGTTATGTTTAAGTCCCATGTCCCATCAACCGGGCATAAATTCAGACTCCGGGCTGCTATTGAGAAATTCCTGATAGAAAATCCCAATAATACTTAACCCGATCCGGGACTCGAACCCAAGACCTTATGCTCAGCAGTAGCGCTTGCGGCCACTACACCTACGAGACAGTCCAGCTAATTATAATAATTCTGAATTTTTCCTTGTAAAGGAAGGGGTCGTATGTCAAGGTCGAAAATAATCGATTTCATTATAATCTGCTGACTAACGCGTAGGAGTGATATTGATCTTTACGTAAACCGTTTTAAATGTCAGTGAAAACTGTAATATGATCCACAGCTATTTGAATACGATTATGAATGTTTTTCATATTTTCGAATTCTTGTGTTGACAATTTGGGCAATGTTTCGTTTGCAGAAAGTCAACCATAGTTTACTTAGTTACGATGCTTTCATGTTTCTGTGTTTAAATAATTAATTGTTTTAAATTAACCTTATCTATAACATTGCCAGCGAGATATACAAGTACCTAAACATAATCATTAATCATAGACGTATTATACATGTTCTCGACCTTTTTTCCTCAATGTTCGTAGTCATATGAAATGCTTGCTCACATTCGCTTATACCAATATAAACATTACGTGACAAGAATATGGTTCACATTCGTATGCAACGCTTACTTAGAAAAGTAAAGTCAAGCCGTGATCTGTGAATCTTGCCCATTAATAGTAGAAATAATAGTAGTAGTGGTAGTAATAGTAGTATTTCTGGTAGTAATAGTAGTATTTCTGGTAGTAATGGTAGTATTTCTGGTAGTAATAGTAGTATTTCTGGTAGTAAAAGTAGTATTTCTGGTAGTGATAGTACTTAATTAAACCTATTTCTACTTTTCTACTAACCTGCAAGAAGGAATATTCGAATCTCAGCAATGTGATGAACATGAAAGCCAGGAGTATTCTGCCAGCAAGCTGCAGGTATGTCTTGGGTTTGTTTTCTCCGAGCGACGGCACGCCAGCGAAGAGGCTTCGCCCCTCGGCCCGGGCCTCCGCTATGACCAGCAGTAGGGCTCCAATGAGCGCCAGGTTACGGAGCAAAAACTGCATGTCCCATAATATGCTGTAGGCGAAGGTCTGGAAGAAAACGTTTTTAATTAGAAAAGGAGAGAAAATATTATAAAAATGAGTATTTCCAATTGTGTTTATTTGTCACTTTCAATTTGAAGCAAATTCCTAATCGATTGCTTCGTATGTTTGAAACATTCGTGTGCTCACTATCGTAAATAACGCAATTATTGTTGTTGAACTGTCAAAATGAAGGGCATTACTATTTTAAGTGTGTTACGAAATTACCCCGCCGCTTTCCCTAACACTTAGGCGACTAAACTTAACCTACCTTTACCTGGATGTCGCTTTACTTGACGTTGGTTAAAACGAGTATTATACTTGGATTTTTTGGATGACAAAAAAAAAAATTGCTAAGTATACCCAGTATGGAGGGAGAAGAACAAGGAGAAATATTACGATATCAGTACCCGCTTACACGCCTCAAGTCTGCTATTACAATAGTGTCAGAATGGTCTCTTCATTGTGAGTTTTTGACAGATTTGCCATACAAACACTGTCAAATACTCACAATGGCGAGACCATTCTGACACTATTGTAATAGCAGACTTGAGGCCCTGGTCGTATAAGATAACAGAACTTTAACGTCATTTATCGGGCTCAATTCTAAATCTTGACTACTGAGGCGCTACCGATGTCATTCCAAAAGAATTAACTAGCAATTTGATGTTATCTGTTGAGATTTCCAGTCAAGGACGCAAAGGTTAGTAGAAACGCTTACGCATCATGATGCACTAATAAAATGCAACCTCAGAATGAGAAGGTCTTCAGAAAATACTTTTTTCGGATATCAACAAAAACTTAGATAACAGGAAATGTGACGTAAAACAAATAAATGGTCAAACCGTTGGGTTTAATGAGAACTAAAAGTAATGTTGGTCATTGTGTCTTAATGGGATAATGACCCTTAAGTGAAGCGACCGTGACGTGGCAGTACTATAGTTTACAATAAAACGTATCCATGGATGATATTTAACGTACTTGTATGTAATTGAAAAGCATCGGAATAGATTATGCACGTCACAAAAATGATAGAATATGACTGACCGATACAATCGGGGAAAATTCAGGTGCTATTTTAAAACTTCAACAGTTATTTAGGTACTAGTCTACACAAGTTCTATGTCGGATAGAAACCTCATTCGTAAAGCAGCACCCTAATTGCGTAAGACGTTATCAATCACAATCTGAATGATTTTGAAGGATATTGCTAATCCATTGCTTCATGTGTTCGAAAATTTGACGAATCATTGACGTTAGTAATTGATTTTTAGTGAATAGTGATTTGGGTTCTTACCTGTAGTACAACAATGAAGAACAGTACTCCACACGCGATGTCAACCTTAAGCCTGCCCAGCACCATCACACAGCCGCCCAGCTGTCCAACTAAGTTTATTATCTGCAAACAATACAATCAACATACAAATACTTGAAATGAAACAGCAAAATTATGTTACTGCATTTGTAACAGATAATTGATTAAACCATCCTTCTAAACTTCAAGCCCCTTATTAATAAACACGGAGTACAGTTATGCCAAATCTCGAAAAATAAATGGTTAAACTGAAGTTAATATTATCCTTTATTGATACGGGCGACTTTAAACCACTGAATGAAAGAAAAGTGCGTTTTTTACCTTAAAACTATAAAAACAGAAAACAATGATTATAATGCCAAAAGGGCCTCAGCTCAGCATGTCAGATGATAACACAAGGTGTGCCAGCAATGAAAAAGTAAAAACAAAAAAGATTTACAAACTCGCAAGAATACTGGTTCCTATATTTTCCAAACATTTCTGCCTATTTATAGGCCTGTCTACCTCACTGCATCATAACATTTCAATCATTTTGTCAGCCTTGTAAAACCGTCAAAGGATGATGTCACGAAATGTATGGAAGAAGCTGGTACCCGGCCCAATAGAAATACATGATGATATCATTAGAAAGGTAATTAATAAAGGATAATATTTTTGTGTTCACCAAAAATCTTAAGGTACATCTATGTATGCATTTCTAAAATTTTATTCTTCTCCGAAAAATACTGATCGTGCACCAAATATTAAAGGTTAGGTTAGGTTATATTTTGGTGCACATTCAGTATATTTGGTGGAACACAGGCAAAATTAGGTAAATGAAATGGGATGAAATGGGAATAAATTGAAGTACTTTTAAATACCACCCATTAATAAAGAATTGCAATAGCCTTTGTTTCCATTCCTTGTCCGATCGTAGTAATACAGGGTGGAAGTTGAGACGAGGCAGTTAGGGAAGCTACCGTAGTCGTTGTAGCTGCATAAAACGTTCTTAAGAGACTTAACTTATTGACTAATTGCTAACTGCATATACAGATTTTGGAAAAACATCTACAGTCAGCTAGAAAAACATTAATTCTTACATTTTATTGTTATAATGCCAATCGATGCAGATTCATATAAGGATTCAAAGACTCTGGACAAACTTGAGGTCAAAAAGCCACAAAAAACACTACTCGAAAAGTCACAAAAAGTAAAAAACTTTTCCCATACGTACTTTTCAAAGTAGTGATCGATCATCTTATCCATGATCTTTTACAATGTTTGCTACTAATAATTAAACGAAAGGCATAAATGATAGTGTTTGACGGCACGGTAGGTTGACTGCTGTGCTGCGTGTCGAGGGTTCGATTCCCGCACGGAACAAATATTTGTATGACCTACAATTAGTTGTTCCGGGTCTGGCCGTTTGTGTATGTGAGATTAAATGTTTGTAAACGCACCCACAATACAGGAGAAATCCCTAGTGTGGGGCAACGTTTATAAAAAAAAGAAAGAAAGTGAATTATTTTGAAATATCAAAAAATTTAACTCATAATTTGGGTATTGTTAAAACAAACATGTTTGGTACAGTATAACTCTGAACTGAAAGGATTTGGGGTTAGGCACCTCAGTAACTTCGATTCAATTTAAAAAGAGCTGTCCAACAATGTCTTACTATGGCTATTGGAGGAGGGTACCAAAAAGCTACGCTTGCCGCAGTTGGTTCGTGGATGGGTGACCATCTTTACATACCAAGACCCCTCCGTGCCTCGGACAGCACGTTAAGCTTGGTTCCGGCTGTGATTTGTAGATTCTTGACAGTCATTACGGATCGTCAGAAGCCAGAAAGTCTGACAACCAGTCTTACAAAGGGGTACCGTATTACCCAGTTACTGGATTGTGGAGGTCAGATAGGCAGTTGCTCCATGTAAACTACTGAAAGTCGACCCCAACATATTTGGGAAAAGGCTAGGCAGATGATGATCTACAATTGTAGTATTTTTGTAATTGGATCTAGTTGTCCAATGAATATATTATATTATATTGATAAGGTTTTCTGATAAGACTTCAAAATGGTTAAGTGCATAGAAACCGAAGCACCAATTAAAAGGCTACGCACGAAAGTGGAAGAGGCGAAAGTGGTGTGCCAAAACGGCGTGTAATCATGAATTTATGAATGTGTGCTAGGCTCAAAGACCGAAAATGGAGGCGAGCGAGAATTACACCGGTACAGATTTTGTTATTCATTCAATATCAATCTGCCTAGCCTTTCCTATGTTGGGATATGGCTTCCAGTCTAAAATGTTGCTGAATACAAGCATTTTACATGAAGCAACTGCCTATCTGACCATCACAACACAACCCAGTTACTGAAATACTGAGTAACACGACACCTCTTGGTAAGACTGGTTGTCAGACTTTTGGGCTTCTGGCTACCCGTAACGTCTGTCATAGATCTATGAATAGAGATATAATACAGCCGCGACCAACAGCTCCACGTGCTTTCCGAGGCACGACTTTGTAAAGGCTCGTACAGACTCGCGCGATATGGCGGGCGCGACAGGCACCGACAAAAAAATTCTGCTACTAGTGTCGCGTCGCGCCCGCGATATCGCACTAGTCTGTACGAGCCTTAATTCAATCATATTAAACTATTCTCGGGCTCACTAACTCACTATAGCAAAACGGTCGCAGTGTGAAAAATTTTAAATCCGATAAGTGTTTGTCGTTGGTCTTAGACATTTCTTTACTCCTATTACTGGCCGAGGTCATGAAGATTTCAATAAGCACGATTCAAATGCACATATCTCTGCTTAGATATTGAATAAAATTGTTTTTTTTTAATCCGGAATAGCCGCTCAGCTCTTTTAGCATACCTAGTAACAATATTTTTGCCCGAGACACAAATGGGTGGGTGAGTGAGTTACGCCAAGTGAATCCCAGAATACGTCAAGTGAATCCCAGAATACGTCAAGTGGTTCCCTATCTATAGAGAAAACTAGGAATGGTCAGTAATGAAGGCCAATTCGAAAGTAACTCTCTTCTGTCTGTTACCTTTTGACGTCTTAACGGCTGAAAGGATTTCGATGAAACTTGGCACACATGTAGACCACGACTCGAGGTCTTCTTTTCGTGTGGTTAGTGAATAACCTGATGTGAGTTTTTATACCACCTATGGGCTTCAGACTTGGCTACACATGCCGTCGAGAAATATCTCTCAGGCATGCCGATTCCGGTTTCCTCACAATATTTTCCTCACCGTTTAATTGCGTAAGTGATAAATTAAACAATACGCACATGAATCCGAAAAGTCAGAGGTGCGTGTCTTGGGTTCGAACTCTAGACCTATGACTTAGCTGACTGACTTTCAGTCAATCAGTCAGACTGTCCGCAGTCGCGGGCAAAAGCTAGTAGCAAATAAATCTTATAACAATGTTCGCATATAATTCGACTAGATATTTAGTTGTTTATTGTTAATCGATTGCTCCTACTGTCAAATAATTGAGCACTATAGTCGCAACAATAGGCTCCTACAATGAGTGATTGAGAAATAAAGAAAACGAATATGTAAATTGATTATGTTCATATGTCGTTAGTCAATTTACTTATTTCTGGAGTAAAACACGTGTATGTTTTAGAACCTAAACGAAAACGTAACTTTGGAGTAGCTTGGGTGATTTCAAGTGCCTATGCTTCAGCTTAAACTTGTTCTACTTTAAGGGTGATCATTAAGGGCCGGTTGTTTCAAACAGTTCGTTAACGTAACATACGTACGTCAAATAATAACGATTACATTATGATGTTTAACGTTCGTTAAATACAAAGCGTTGTTTCACTGCATAAAAACCGATCGTCAAAGTTCAAATTTAAAAGAATAAAATGACGTTAACCAGTGGGTATGACACCTGTTACTTTTTAACGAACGTCAAGTTCATAAAGTTCGTCAAGTCGCATAATTTTGTGAAACAACGGTTTGACGACAGTTAGCGCCATTTATGACATATACGCGTGCGTCAAGTGGACGTGAAACAACCCGCCCTTAGTCACTTGCAGTTTGTTAGGTGGTTAATCTATCCATCCTTCATATTAATCAAGTCTCCATATTTCACGAACGGCACATGGATTTCATAGGGAGAGTATATGGTATTTTGCACAATAAGAAGTAAAAAAACGAAGCTAGCTGAACGAACAAAATAGTTCAATTTTATTTCATTTCCATCGTTTCCCCAGGGTTTAGGGTAAGTAATTATATTTATGGGAATAGTGCTAAACCACTCACGTTTTATTTAATCAATCTGCTAATAGTGGTTTGACTGTCAGGAAGCCGTAACGACGAACATTCTATAGCCTGCTGATAACGATGAATAATTTAATTATGTTTGTCAGTACTTGGTCAGTAATTAAGGGTTTAATTGCCAGCATAAACGCACGCATTAAACTGGATGCCGACTTCTGCAGAAATGCTTCTTCAAATTATGCCTTTTTTTTCTTATCTAAGTCTGTGGCCATAACAAAAATGTTAACAGCATTGTTGTGTTTTGGCAGTTAGAGGTAGGATAGCCATCAGTTCTAGTTCCTCTGTGGTTGCGGATTCCGGGTGAAGGTCGCTTCTACCTTCGGACTTATCATCAGGTGAGATGAAGGCTAAGAGCTTACCCGTTGTGGATAAAAAAAGTGCATATAAACACGTGATACAGTGCAAACAGTGCCGGGAGCAGCACCTTATATTTGTATAACACATTGTCAATCACAATCTGAATGATTCTGAAGGATATTGCTAATCCGTTGCTTCATATGCTCGAAAAATTTGTCTGCTCAACAACGTATATAACGCAATGAATGTTGTTGAACTATCAAAATTAAAGCCATTGCTAATGCAAGTGTGTTACGCAAATACCCGGTGCGGTGCCACCTAAACAATTGATTTATTATTGTTCAACTTACTACCGCATGCTGCAATTATAAACAAACATTATAATTAGCTGTCTTTTAAATATCCAGATTCAGATTAGAGTGCGCACTAATTGAAGCGTATTTTCATTTCGTGATTCCACGTGTAATCCTTGTCAAGCATCTACTGCTACCTAACTCAGTATGACACAATTTTTTTCTTTAAAAAAATGGCCAAGTGCGTCGGACCACGCACAATGAAGGGTTGAGATGGGATGAATTTATCCCAAGAAAAACCTTAACCTTTTAATTGAAAAACCTGTTCTCTGTAAAGCTGTAGCTAAAACCAGTACAATAAATTGGTTGAATTGCTGAATAGATAGGTATTATCTGGAGAGATAAATGACTTGTGTTTTTGTAGAAAAAAATGTTTGAAAAAACTAATAATGAATGATAATTAAAATTTAATTTGATACGGAACTTGATTCACCAGATTTATTGGCATTTCCCAGTGACGTATTCATTACCAATGTGTTATTTGGACTTTTATTCACTACTAGCTTATCTAGCTACCCGCGACTTCGTCCGCGTGTAATTTCTTGTTTTAACATAAAATACACTTGAGGGCAATAAAATCGCACACCCCTTGTTGTTTGGTTTATGAATAAAAAATTTCTTAAGACATTGAGTAAAAATAAATTGACAAAATAAAAGCATACAAACTTAGCTTTTTAATGTCACGATATTCAAATCATTGATCTTCAAGTAATGTACAAAAACAACCATACACAAAATTTCCCGAATTTACTCGTTTTCGCTGGCACTACTCGCACTTTTATGTTTGATTTTCATTCTCATAAAATAGAAAGTTAAGAATAAATGTGGAAATGCGTTCCTTGCGAAGCATGTGTGCCGTGACTGAATAATAGGCTGAACATTTTTGAGATAAGGCAACGGTGTGGTTTAAAAGATGTAGTGACAAAAATTTTAAAGAGTATGCTTAGATGGTTTGGTCATGTTGAGAGGATGAATGAAAAAACAAACTAACAAATGGTATTTACAAGACAGATGTGAGTGAAAACGCCGGGAGGGGACGCCCTAGGAGAACATAGTGACCTAATTGGTGATGTTCTTCAGAAAGGTCAGGTGCGTACCTAACACTCGCAACCGGCGTGCGTGTATAACTAGATGTATGAATGTAAACGAAGCAAAAGGAGCGTAGCAAGTGGCGTTCTATAGTTTCTGCCAACCTGTGTATGTAAAAGCGAAAGTTGGTAATTTTACGTGTGTTTTTTGTGCCCTTAAACCCCCCGTGAGTATTTTATATACTGTTTTTGATATCATTAGAAATGTACTGAAATAAACTTTCAATAACATTACAAATTTTGCAATGTTCATAACTTTTCATGAAAAAAAAAAAAATACCTTAACTGAAAAAAGTCAAGGTGTGCGATTTTATTGCTTTCAAGCAATCCTACAGCTGTGCCCTGTTAGGTACTTCGTACTAGCTTAGCGTTTTAATTTTTTTCGTTTAGCTCGGCTCCTAAAGTCGTAGCGTGATGTTAAATACCCATGGTAGTTCCAGATTTTTGCGCGTTCAAACAAACTCTTCAGCTTTATTATATTATTAAAATAGTATAAATGTATTACTATTGTGTCATCAGCTTGGTTTACGCAAGCCAAGCGATAGAAAATGTAGATTCTTTACATGCTTTCAAAAGTGGATGAACTTCAGAACGTGAGCGTTCAAATAGAAATGAATGTGGCATTGGGAAATAATCCGCTTATTATGGAAGAATTTGTCTGACACATACCGGGCTTCTGCGAGGATTTATGCTAACACGATATCTATACAAATAAATAAAATTGAAGTGTCTGTTTGTAATATCAAAATAACAGCTTTTTACTAAATGCATATGAAAGTAAGACGGTACTTACATTTATATGATTCGGATAAAATGGCAGCGGGTGACTTGCACACTCAATAATGGGCCCCCGGAACCCGGTCGCTCGCACTTAATGCCGTAGCAACAAGGAGGCAACATATCCTGAGGTGCTTAAGGACTGGAGAGGTATTCCACGACTATCAGAACAATCCCAGAGCCCGGAAGAAGGTTAAGATCCCTACCAGCACTTACTGGAATACGTCTTTCCTCCGAGCACGTTTGCTCTTGCGAATCTACACTCAAGCCAGCCACTAAAGGCAAGAATGAGGTGGAAGTTCTGTTCCTCGTCAGTGTTAACTCTGGCCGGTCAATAAAGGCAAGCCAGAGATGAGGAACAAGACTTCTCCCGAGAGATAGGGTCCGTGGGGTTGCTACTGCCCAACAGCTAGCCACATGCTGCCCTGCGGGTTTCTGTATTTCTCTTGATCTGGCTCCTCAACCTAGACCTGTTCCGGCAAATCAAACTCTACCGGCACAGACCTAGAGTTCGGAGCGCACAAGCCCCACCACGACGTTAACGTAGAGATACGGCATTGGGGTTATTATTTTTGTATTTTAACCTGGTATTTTATTAAAATCTCACGGGTGTTTAAAAAAAAAACCAGTGTTAGATTTTAAGTTTGATTAGATAGGTGTTTTGTACTGTATTAGAATTATTGTCTAAATCTTACTGTAGGAATTTGCGTAGTATGCGACATGTGTTTAATATAGCTGCTTTCTGTAGTGTAAGATAATGTATATGGAGATTTATTGTATATAAACTGATTACCAGTTGTTGATACCACTATTGGTACTATGGTAACTTTGTTCATTTTCCAGACCCTGGCAATTTTTTCTTGAAGTTCTGTGTATTTTCTGATTTTTTTCGGTGATAGTTTTCTGTATATTATTGGTGTTTGGGACTGCTATATCTATTATGTATGTGTGAGTGTTATATCGGGTCTGTTATTATTATATTGTATGATCTGTGATAATAGTGCGGTCATACAATAATTTGTAAACTTGGTTTTCTAATACAGCCCTAGGTGAGTATTTGTGGTATGGTGCTTATGGACCCCGCATGAGATTGTTTTGTTGCGTGTTTTTGGTGTATAATGTTAACAAGTTGATTGTGTCTATAATTATTATCTCCTCTTAAACAAGGGCTCGCCGATATATATCAGCGTATATCCGCTGATATATATCACGATATATGTCAATAGATTTTTTCCTGTCTTCTGAACTAAAAATTTGGAGATTAATGTTTACCCTGGCAACACGTAGCGAAAAACTACAATTCAGAATAATTTACTTTTTACTTTTTTATGATTACAAATTATTATTAAAATTAGTTGATTTATCTCACAAACAAATGAAGATTATTATAATAATAGGTACTTGTTTTTTTTTAAAGGAAAAAAATATTTCTCAAATAAACACTAATTTGTTACTTTTTTAAATAAAAATTGTAGTAATTTGACACTTATATTATTTTACAAATTCCTTTCACATTTTTAAGTGTTTAATCCCCTTACAGAATGAAATTCGCTTCTTTTTCTTAGCCAGGATATTCATATATCCAACATATCAAATTTTTGATATTTATTATAAAACTAGGAAAACCCTGTCTTAAACACAGCACCAGCTATCTTATTTCTTCACCACCCTTGGTTGACTGGTAGAGAATGCCTAAGGCATTAAAGTCCGCCTTTGTACCTTATTGTGTGCATAATAAAGTGTGTTACGCATTTAGGGTGCTGGGTTCAGTTCCCAGGTTGGGCAAAGTGTTATTGGGTTTTCACATTAGGAACTTCTCAGTTGGGAGGCTAGATTTGTGCTGTGTGGCCGAAATTCGGTTTGAGGATACTCACAACAAACATTGTGGCGAGGAACTTCCCGCACCCCCATGACATGTCCATGTAGTCGCGCTGCTCGGACCATTGGAACCACATGCGGAGCCCGTCCTCGAGGAATGTGGAGATGAGGCACAGACGTGCCACTGTGGGGAGCACATTCTTGCCTTTGCGGATCACCTATGGAAGAGAAAATAGAGATAATCGACTAGTTTTGTGGCAGCACGAAGTAACTAAACCGCATTCGCGATATAGTTTCCAAACATTTAAATAATTGTGTTTTTAGAAAAGCAACTTTAATAACCACCATACATATAAATTTTACTCAAGCATTACTTAAAACTAGTTCCAATCAATCAAATGGCTTGAATCTAGTTTTAAGTAATGCTTGGGTATTGAGTGACGTTCTGTCTGTAAATATGGGCCTAAACCGCCACCTGTATTGTCATCATTCTCATCTTTCAATGTTTCAATAACAGTACTTCCATACTAATATTATAAATGTGAAAGAAGCCAAATACTTGCATCGTCTTATTTGTCACTAACCAGCTAATTCGTGCGTACTTTTAGAAGCACGTATTAACAAATTACTCGAGTTTTTATTACACTGAGTGCAAGAATTCGTCACCGACACGCGATTACAGAAGGTTTGATAACTATTAGTTATTCATTCGAATAATAACTTAACATAACATGGGGATCCTTCTGGGATTCGAAGGATTAGGCAGAGGTGTACATTGTACACAAGGCCACAAACCAAGCTATAATTTCCAGTTTATGCTGATCTCGCATTGTATAGGATTTCCGTACAATGAGAGGTCAGTTTATATTGGAAATGTATAGCTTGATTTGTGTCCGTGAACACCCACATGTCGCCAGTTAAACAAGTCCCATGTGATAGGGGACGAGCCTATTGCCATCAACCGGGCACAAATCCACACTCCAGGCTGCTACTGAGAAATTCCTGATAGAAAATCCCAATAATACTTTGCCCGACTCGGAAAGCGACCCCAAGACCTCAGGCTCAGCAGTAGCGCTTTCGATCACTAGACCAACGAGGCAGTCTTCCGAGTAAATGGCATAATAACGTCTATTCGAACGAGCGAATCGTAACAGGACCGCACTAGTTTTGAGATTACGATCAATGCAGAGTAAAGAATTTTATGTAAATGAGTTGGACAAATTGTGAAGTTTTTGACTTTGACAAAGTTCATTTTAAATATACTTTTCACTTATTGGCTCAATTTACATTGTCGCGGAACGGAATGGAAGCGAATTTTTGTCACGAATTGTGTAAAGCATAATGTCAATTGTTGAACGTACAAACTAGATTCGAGCTGAGCTGCGGGAAACTCGAGGATGTGCGTGAATTCTCCGGAAGTCGCGAGAATTCTCCGGAAGACGCGCGAATTCTCCGGAAAACGTGCGACCTGTTTTTCTGCTCTTAAGTAGTTTGTACGTTACACAATTGACATAAAGTTCATTATGCTTTGACCCAATTTCGTGACAAAAATTCGCTTCTATTCCGTTCCGCGAAAATGTAAATTGAGCCATATTCTTCTCTCAGGGTGTATGGGCTGTGTGTTTTTCAGTCCCATAATTTGGTATAGAAGTTCCCAAATATACTTACCTAGGGACTATCCAATCGAGTGGAAAAAGGAAGAGGGGCCTTTTGCCCTGCAGTGGGACCACACAAGCTGAATTATTATGCAAGGAAAATATCAAAAAATCTATACAGGGTACATTTTTGAGATCGGGGTAGTAAGGGCAGGTACCCCTGGCTACAGAACCTGCATTAACACTGTTAACACACATACATACAACGGGACTACGACGTCGTCAACGAGCGACTCGGCACAGCGCGGGGACCGGAGACGCAACAACGACGCGGCATTGCATCGTACGACACGACCGCGCTCAGACGTACCTTTTAACTAGTACTTAGGTTGCTATATTTATGAACCACCTATTAAAACCATTATAAAATACAGTCCACTGCTTTTGATTCCAAGTATAGTGTTACTAACACTGAGTCTTGTTGCTTGAATATAATGATTATTATTATTAACAGATTCTGAGAAAGGAAAAAAAAAACCTTTCAAGAAAATGGGCAGTTTTCACAAAAACTTTTTTGATGCCAATCGATCCTGTTTCTTTTAAGGATCAAAAACTCTACTGGACCAACTGAGGTTTGAGTACTAGAAAAGTCAGAGATCGAACAATTCCCGTACATTTCGTAGGAAGGCTTCATAAAAAAGTAAGTTGGAGTCCAATTTACTTTTTTTATGAAGGATAGCCTAGCCTGGCAGCTACAATGAAGACTGGCAGAAAAAACAAAAAAAAACAAAAAAAAAAATACAATTTCCTATTTCGAACGAGTACGGGTCATAATTTTGTTTGCGTAAACAACGAAATCTAGATACCTAAGTTTGTTGCTCGTGATTTTTGATATTCTGTGACAAAAATGACCTCAAATATTATAGAATACCGGGCATTAGCTAGATATAAATAAAATACTATCCTACACTTTGACAAACCCTTCGAAAGCAAAAGTGTTCACATGAATGATGAAGCAACAAGCTGCTCAACACACTTTCTCCTTTCTATCGCGACTAAAAACTAGTTCCTAACATAATACCTTCGTCATTATTATAAAACACGTATAACAAATATGCTTTAACTGTGTAAAGTTAATCCTTTAAGACTGCGCTGAGCGCACAGTGGCGCCCTCATCGTTTGTTCGGTGATTTCTTTTATTTTAGAATGAAAATGCAGAAATTAATCACGTTAAATTGTGCTCCACAACACAACGTTATTTTTACTACAAACAGTAGTTTTAAATTGTTATGTTTTATTGTAATCATTAAAACGGGGCTCAGTGGCCACTATTTTCCGTTTTAATGATTACAATTAAACAACAATTTAAAACTACTGTTTGTAATAATAATAACGTATAGTCTTGTGAAGCACAACTTAACGTGCTTATTTCCTGCATTTTCATTCTAAAATAAATGAAATCACGAACAAACGATGAGGGCGCCACTGTGCGCTCGGCGCAGTCTTAAGGAAAAGTATTTGAACAATATTGTAATATCAGTTGCTCTATGCAAAATATAGTGGGGGCAATGTCCTTATATTATGTATACCAGACTTTTAACTCTGGCCGCCGCACAGCGGGCTGAAAATCGATCTTGATACACTTATGGATTAAATCAATCCATAAATCTCAAATCGTCAATCTTTTTTTTTTACAGTAATGGGTTTAGTTATTGTATATTGGTTGACTGGGTGACTAGGTTGACTGGTAGAAAATACCTCAGGCATTAAGTCCGCCTTTGTACAGTATTTTTTTTACTGTGCATAAAGTTTTAATAAATAAAAAAACTAAATATTTATCAATTTAATGCTATTTCAGTTTTTCAATAAACGTTTTTCACTGCACTTGCAATTGGTTGAAAAAAAGGTATGGAAAAATATGTAAAAAAGGATATATTTCGACTTTTGTACAAGTGCCCCATTAATTTCCTTTGGCACGATTATACCCCTTATTTTTCCGAATTTTTGACATATCACACAATGCGCGCTCGCGCTAAATTATGGTAGAATTTTTTTTATGTGTTTTAGAATATGTATAAAAAAGGTTTTATTTTTGTTTTCAATAAAAATAAATACTTAGTTTGTTGAAAACAAAAATAACGTAGCAAAAGCAAGAAATATTGCTTATACTACGTTAATTTTGATTTCAACAATCACAGCGACTGTAATATTTTTATAGTAAATATATTGCTCCTTAACCACTACCTAAGTATGTCGCTAAGTGACTGGACAAGCAATGTAAAAATCACATAACGATAATTTATTTATGCGGATGCATCGCGTAGTACGGCCGCTGTATCTTGCCGCGAGCTAGTGATGTGCTTATGCAGATCCACACAAACATGTCGATTGTCTAATGAATAAATATTGCTATTATAGTTTATTCTTCAATTTGTCAACCGTTTTAACTTGGTTGGAAGACTCATGTGAAATAATGTTTATTACTCATCTTTATTTTCTCATATTGTTTAAATTTTTTGAAATAAAATAATATAAATAAAAAAATAAAAATAAAAAATAATATTTTTTTAGCAAAATATTGTATATTTATATTATTTGTATTGTATAATAAGTTTTGATTTATGAATTGCGAGTGTGTGCGCGACTTCGTATAATAATATTTTTATTGAACTGCATGTGTAGTCGTGGCAACTGGTGGTGGGACAGACTAGAGACATCTAATTCCGATACATTTTTAGCTGCCGGGCATATCTCCTTCTTTTTTAAATCTATGACCCAGACATAATAAGATTGTAAATAAATTGACAGTCACCGTGACGGAGTAATTTCTTTTTTTTTTTCAATTAATGAAAAACTTTATGTTGAAATTTTTAATTCATACATACATGTTTTATTTGCTTGTTTGGAATGTAAATTAACACTCCTGTTTTTATAAATTCATAACCAAACCAACATTCTGTATGTAAAAAAAACCGGCCAAGTGCGAGTCGGACCCGAAAGGTTCCGTACCACCGTACAATATATAGCAAATAACGCCGAAAAAAACATGTTTCTTGTATGGGAACCCCTTTAATTTTTAAATTTATTTTATTATTATTGTTTTTGTTATAGTTTCAATAGAAGTACACAATCTGTGAAAATTTCAATTGTAAACCTATTATGGTTCATGAGATACAGCACGCTGACAGACAGACGGACGGACGGACAGCAGAGGCTTAGTAATAAGGTTCTGTTTGGCACCCTTTGGGTACGGAACCCTAAAAACCGCATGCAAAACACGCGCTTGGACGTGGAGTTGCGGTCACCAGCTTATCTTACTACTAATACTACAACAATATGATCAATATGAGAACTTTACCATGATTCAATGAAGAATTAAATACGATAAAATAAATTCTTAACTTGTAACCAATGTGTATAGTCAACTGAACTGGGCCTCAAGTCAGGTTCAGTCAGTTCAGGAAGTTAGGTCCAGGGCTAGGTCTCGGTCTAGGTGACCTGGATACAATAAATGATTTTAAGTTTTGTCTATCTAACTTACCTAATCGAGGCGTACAATGGTCGAGTTTACGACTCTTATCAAAATTGTCATTTTGATTACATTATAGCTGGGCCTCAAGTCTGCTATTACAATAGTGTCAGAATGGTCTCGCCATTGTGAGTATTTGACAGTGTTTGTATGGCAAATCTGTCAAAAGCTCACAATGAAGAGACCATTCTGACACTATTGTAATAGCAGACTTGAGGCTTGGGGCCAAGTCTACTAATGTACAAACGTTGCAATGGTCTCTTCATTGTGAGTTTTTGACAGATTTGCCATACAAACACTGTCAAATACTCACAATGGCGAGACCATTGCAACGTTTGTAAATTAGTAGACTTAGGCCTGTGTTCACCAACGTTCAAACCACCGGTTAGGTATTTAAACAGTTGGTTTATGTCAAATATCCTATGAAATTTTGAGTAAACAACTGATTAAATATCTAAACAGTTGATTTAAATGTTGGTGAACACAGGCCTTAGGCCCCTGAACAGTTAAATAATCACTAACCATTAATATCTATACTCCATTTACTATAGCATTAGACAAATAACGGCTAAATAACGACAGTTATTGTGTAATATTGTTGAAATTACTGCACTTTAGAGTTATTTTTTTAATGTAAATGGTAAATAGATTACAGTGCTTTGTATTTATCGTGAAATAACGGAATTTATTAAACGTTTACATCGAAATAACGAAAGGGTGAGAACAGTTATTTGTCTAATGTTATAATAATAATAAATGGAGTATAAATCAATAAACTCGATTCTGAAAAACAGTAAGATAAAAATACTTTGCTTATTACACGATCTCTGATGAAAATTATTGTATGATAACTTGATAAGTAAGATAAGATACAGCACATTGGCTTTACATCATTTTTCATAATTCAATTATCTCCTAATGTATAAAATTAACCTATCAATTTCATCATCAAATTAACTTTCACTATCAAGAAGATACCAAGAACCTGGATGTTATGGCAAGATAGCATGAGGTCCTGGGTTCGATTCCTGGGTCAGAGGAAAGTGTTAATTTATAAATGATTTTATTTATGTAAGTAGGTTTATACAAACACTTTTACAGGTCAATCATATTTTAAAATTAGATGAGCTCGTTTCGTATCTGACTACTTTGAGAAGAAAGGCCGAAACAAACTCAGAGGTAAGTCTCTTTTAAAGTCCAGACATAATCTTGGTCAAATCATGTGAAGACCATGTAGATTGGTGTCTGAAACTCAAATGGTCTTTTAAGGATATTGGGCTTTACGTTCTGGGATTTCTCAGTAGCAGCCGGAGTCTGGATTTGTGCACTGTTGATGACTTAAGCATAACTGGCGAAATGTTGGTTTCCTATAGGTCTCCTCTGCCTAACCTTTTCGGGAAATACAGGTGTGATGTTATGTTATGACAAGATCAGGGTGGATGGGTAATGAAAATACCAAAGTTTCATCATTTTGAAGTGACATAAACCAGAAAATGCATTCTTGCATAGGTATACATTTAAGTAATTAAGCTTAGCTTAAGTGTGGTGAAAGAGACTGCAGGCAAGTCTTATTTCAGTTAATTTACTTTTTAAATTTAAAAGTTTTAAGGATCACACATTTAATTATGGTGGAAACACATGTGCGGTAATTGCGTAACACACAGTAGCAATTTGTTTCATTTTGACAGTTCTACAACACTCATTGCATTATTTATGTTGTTAAACAGATTCATTTTTGAACATATGAAGCAATGGATTAGCATATCTTTCAAAATTATTCAGATTGTGTGTTACACAATTAGGGTGCTATTCCTGACATTTTTCTTGTAACTTTTTTCAACCACTTTAAAACCTAAAACAAATGACAGATGAAAGATCATACATTTAATGAGAACAGGAAATGATAGACTAAAATACACATGAAGCAAGTGAAAGGTGCCAAAAGTAAAAGTCATATTATAGTCTGTGGGCCCTGCTAATACAAATTGCAGGTCAATGGCAGGTTGTGGATCAAAATATGATTTGCGGCTGTAATCAGCAATGCAACTCCTTAAGTCAAAATTGCCCTCAAATGTAATGATTTCATGAAATAGTCATTCAATAGGGTTACTTGGTCTCGGACGGTTGTATTGATGATTTAAATGATTATAATTCTGTAAATACATACTCGTTATGGTCACAGATCATATTTTAATCGACATACAACCTAATATTGATCTGACAATTATTGCAAAAAACATTTAGAAAAAAATGTTACAGAAGAGATTTATAATTGTAAAAAAATCTAATGTATGAATTTAAATGAAACAATAGGAGAGTGTAAGGATTTTAGCAGATGGTGTTCTGTAATTTCTGCCCACAACTATGGGTTAAATAAAAGGACGGAAGGTTCACATAGATGCATAAACTCACAGTTTATGCATGTATGTATGTGAAAATCTAATGAGGTATGTATCTGTCACAGAATATAGCATACCTCCTTTAGTTTCACCTTACCAACAATGCCAGTTAGTTAATGGAATGAATGAAAATACCTATTCTGTGATATATAACAAGCTTACAACTATTCAGATAATAGTAGATATCTACCCAGTAAAAAAATACAATTCAGTAAAATGTTTCTATTTAAAAAATATTACCAGTCATGGGCTGTTTGAGAAGATAAAGTATGTTTTGCAATAATGTTATACACACATTGTTCATGCCCCGTAACATAAATTATAATTATATGTTATCTGTGTGTATAGTCAAGAATCAGTCTTACTGGAGATTACTTTCAGTAAAATGAACTAACTTAAAACAAATATTATACATAATGTTATTACATGAATTACGGTTTTTGAGTTAGGCCTGTTTACCTTGTGTTTTCACTTTAGGTTTTATAGTACATTTTTTGGATATAAATTTCCCCAACTAGGCTTTATAGTAAAAATGCTCAGATTATCAATTAGAATAACTATCTGCTGGTATGTAACAGAATGAATTTAACTCATGAAATCAAAAGATAAGTAGGTTAAAGGGTGAGACATCTGTAGGACTACAAACATAATAAGCTGTTGCAGTTTTGTCACTGAACATTACCAAGGCATAATGACACAGTATTTTTTCTTAACTTGGCATCCACGCAGCTTCATCGCAATACTATTTATATTATCTTACGTATGTATTTCAACTCATTCAAGAAGCGCCAACAAGAAAATAAGTTCGGTGACGTGACAATCCCATCCAAAGTACGTTTTCAATTTACCTATTTTAAACTAATTTAACAGCTTTCACACGGAAAATATAAATATGACACCCACCTGATCTGCTACGTCCTCAGCAGTAGACACATATTCGCTAGGAATTTGCATTTTTCAAAGCCGTTTCACATGCACATTCACAAAAAAATGAAATTTCACTGCCCGTCGGAACCGTCACGTCAGTCTTTCGCCGTCGAATGACGTGTGGACAGTTGGAATACACTTCCTGTTCAACCAATTAACTTCTAGCTTATTATCTCATGTTTACTGAAGTTAAATAAATCAGTTGCTATAAAATTAATTCTTAATGTATTTTAACTATTATTTTGGAAAAGTAACTGCCAAATGAAGTGGTTTTAAATTTAAGGAAAAGACAACGACCCGGATGTTTTTGTTTGGAAGCCAGCTTGCTGTGCGATAAATGTCAAACTGATAGGAACGTTTTGTATCTTCATCCAAAGTTTTTTGTTTACTGTTTTTCTATACTTATTTAGAACTCTGAAGTTCTTATTTATATTAAACTTTAAATCAAACATTTTCACGATTTCAGACAGCGAGAGCATATTAAACAAAAAATCTTTACTGCGTTAGGAAACGGCTGTTCCTAAACGGAGATGACAGAATAAAAATAATAAAAATAGTTTTCCTACCTCAATGTAAAAATATTATAGTCTATGACAGAGTATGTGTCAGTCAGCGAGTTTGAAGACAGTGGTTTCTAAACATTGTGTTGTGAATTATTTATTTGTCGCTTTATTATAAAAACAAAAGAGTAAGTGGGCGCTATTTAAGGTTCGCTAACGAAAAACTGAACACTGAATGTTAGTAACTGTTAAAATAATAATCTATGTGCTGGATAACCTATTTTTCAGAAGATGCTGGAAGTCACTTGTAATGACCGTCTTGGGAAGAAAGTGAGAGTGAAATGCAACCCTGACGACACAGTTGGAGACCTTAAAAAGTTAATAGCAGCACAAACCGGCACACGATACGACAAGATTGTCCTAAAGAAGTGGTACACAGTGTTCAAGGACCACATCAAATTATCTGATTGTATCCTTTTCTAATGAACTTGTTCTTCTTTCAATCCAATATATTAATGACCTAGTCGAAATCTAATCTGCCTTTCTTGACTGACTACAGGAGACAGCAATGAATGTTATGTTATGGGTTCAATACTTTGAATTGCTAAAATGAAAAATATTTTTCATAACCATTGGTAGATTTTTAACAAAATCTGCAGGTGTTTATGCATCCCATGAACATAACATGGGCTGTATCTAGGGTTGCCAGATGGCCGGGAAATCCACGATTGTCCTGGAATTATGTGTCTTGTCCCGTGTCCAGGAATTACACTTTATAGTCCCAGATTTCGAATAATTACCACAAGTTTTTTTTTTTTTCTTCATTATGTTACGAGTAGGTACGATGCACTACGTGCGTACCGTCTGCCGTCTGCGCTTCACGTTGTTTATGTGCAGCCGGCGCAGTGGACTGAAAATCGAACTCCATACTAATAGAAACTTGTTTGTAGTCAGGAATTTAAAAGAAAAATTGTATTGTCTCTGGTATACGTCTCTTTAAAAATTCACTGTGTTGTAGTACCTAAAGTAGGTAGTTATGTTGGTTTCTACCAAAGATATGATGATAGTATGTTTTTAAAATATAACAAGTAAAGCGATTTACAAAAATAATTACATATTATCGTATATTTTCCTACCAACCGAATTCGTGACCCTCAAATTGTCCCGGAATTGAAATGCCTGTATCTGGCAAACCTAGCTGTATCATATGTCCCATCATCAAGGCAATTCAGGGTTAGTACATATAGTTAAAGCAATTGTGTCGAAACAAAAAAACTTTTTCCATAACCACCACACAGATGAAATCCATGACGGTATGAACCTGGAACTGTATTACCAATAGGAGCTGATTATGGAGTCTGACATAACTAAATAATAATGTTAATTTTACTATGTACTTTGTTAAATAAGTAAACTAATTTAAGACAATCTTTGTTTTTTTAAATCTTTTGATATGATCAACAAGTGAAGATTTTCAAGTATTGAAATAACCATGCAAAAGTTTTAATAATTATGATTTGTCACCTTTTAAAATAAATAAATCGTAAGAACATCTATACCATGCAATTTTTTGTGGACTTTGTGCAGTGTAGAGGGCATGCTAGCTAAATGGCATATGTAATAAATTATTATTATTATTATAGTCCAGTGCATGTAGGGTCACCATATCTCAGGATTTGTCCTGAGATCTCAGGACTTTTAGGCTATTCTCAGGATTGCGGCCGGATTTTGGAAATCTCAGGATCTTTAGAATTTTCAATAAAATAGAGAAATAGATTTGAGGCGACTGAGCAGTGAGCGAGAGAGGACTGCGATACACTGAGTCAGTGTTGCCAACTTTATTTTGCATGGGATCGTACCATACACTAACCCTGCGTTCCGAGTTGCGATAATATCGATATTCGCGTGCTAAAACCCGTTCCGATTTAGCGTTAGCGCGATAACGCCTCTTTACGCCTGGGCAGCTTTTAACCCTTTACAAAGTACAAGTCCGTTCCTGCATGGAGTATTGCAGCCACCTTTGGGATGGCTCAGCAAAGTACCAACTTGCTGCGCTTGACTCGGTGGAACGCAGAGCTAAGAGGCTCATTGGCGACGTAAAACTGGTGGATGCCAAGCTTCACAGCTTGGCTCATCGCCGCAAGGTTGCCTGCTTGTCGGTCTTCTACAGATTGTACTTCGGAGAGTGTGCTCATGAACTCCACGACCTCATTCCACCGGCCCCCTTCTACCATCGGACATCTAGACGCACTGCAAGTTACCACCCCTACCTGGTTGATATTCCACCAACTCGCACTAAGCGTTTTCAAACGTCTTTTATAATGCGCGCAGCAAAGGAGTGGAACTCTCTGCCTGCGTCTGTGTTTCCGAACGCATACAACCCTAATCTATTCAAAGTGAGAGTGAACAGGCTTCTTCTGGGTAAGCTCACTCCATCGTAGACTTTGTCTCTGTCATCCAGACCTAGACTAAAGTCAAGAGCAAACTCATAGTAGAATAAAAAATAAAAATAACGATGTTCCGTGAAACGTCATAGAAAATTTTGGTGTATACACAGAAATACGCTAATATCGTTTTGAAATTGAGTGAACACCGTGAGCGCGTTTACGAGCGTTCCGAGTTGTTGACAGCTCTCGGGCACTCTTGGCTGTCATTATCGTAATATCTGAGGCCGCTTTCCGAATTGGCTATAATCGCTCACAGCGCTCACATCGTCTCACATGCGTTCCGATTTAGATATTACGATTATGACAGCCGGGGGCTGTCAACAACTCGGAACGCTCGTGAACGCGCTCACGGTGCTCACGCAATGTCAAAACGATATTAGAGTATTTCTCTATGTATACACCAAAAATTTGTTCTTTTTAAGTTAGGTAGCAACTGTAGCCAGAAGAACAATTTTGAAAATGCCACGATACGATAAGATGCGACTCAAAACAAAACAGCACACTGTCATTTTTGACAGCGCTCACGGCGATATTAGTAAAAGGCATGGTCGGCGTTATCGCAAGATGGCGAATGTCATGACGTCATCTATGACGTTTCACGGGACATCGTTATCGCGCTCACGCTAATTCGGTACGGGTTTTAGCGCGCGAATATCGATATTATCGCAACTCGGAACGCAGGGTAAATCGGAACGCATGTGAGTCGATATGAGCGCTGTGAGCGATTATAGCCAATTCGGAAGGCGGCCTAGGAAAAATCGTATTTTGCTAAAAATTTTAGAAAAAAAAAATAGTACGCATTGAAATTCCAATAAAACAATAGTAAATGATAAAATGAGTTATAATAATATAACTTAAAATCAATATTTACATTTAATATTTGGTATTTAAATTTCCCATTTAAATACCAAATATTAAATGTAAATGTCGAGGAGTGATTTTCTGGATCTTGGTTACCAGAATCGGGACACTAATTTGTCAACTAAATTCAACTAAGAAGTTTATATTTGCCATAGGTCAATGCACAGTGCCATCTATGATATTTTTGTAGAATGTGACCCAGAAAATCCCTTTGTACGGTGGCCAGCACATCAAGTTTCCACAATCTGTCAAATTTTCTCGTTCGATTTTGAACTTAATCATCAACATTTTAAAGTTTAAAATCGTTTGGAGAAAATTGTCAGTTTCGTGTAGCTCAATGTGCTGGCCACTGTAACAAGTATTATTTGAATATCAGAGTAAATGAGCGCAGCAGTAGACGCAGGAGCTGATGTATTTTGTTTTTTTTAATCAAAACTAGCTGACCCGACAGACTTCGTTCTGTCAAAAGCTATAGTATAAACTCCACTACTCTACTCTACCCTACCCTACCCTACCTACCCTATCTACCTACCTACCTACCTACTTACCTACCTACCTACCTACCTACCTACCTACCTACCTACCTACCTACCTACCTACCTACCTACCTACCTACCCTACCTACCTACCTACCTACCTACATACCTACCTACCTACCTACCTACCTACCTACCTACCTACCTACCTACCTACCCTACCCTACCCTACCCTACCCTACCTACCTACCTACCTACCTACCTACCCTACCCTACGCTACCCTACCCTACCTACCTACCTACCCTACCCTACCCTACCTACCTACCCTACCCTACCCTACCCTACCCTACCTACCTACCACTAAGGCAGCACAAACCAGGCGTTTCACCAGAAAACTTCAATGCTCCACAATGCTGGCAAACAACGTCCATTGGACCAATGCAAACTAAACGATGCAAGCTGTAGTCGATGGTGCAATCATACAGAAACGCTGCTCGATTCAAATCAATACTTGAACCATTTCTTCTTGCACTTCGAAGATTATTCCACTGTTCATCTGTACGATAAGCTCGACGATTTCTCGTTTCTAACCTAGCCGTTTCACGGGCTGCCTCTCTTTGCTCTTGTGGTTGAGAAGCACGAATTAAGGCCCTTCTTTGCTCCATACTAACGCGGCGCTGTTCTCGTGCAATTTCTCGTTCTCCATCAGATAATTGACTCGCGATATTCCGTTGCCTAATTGCATTACGGCTTCGCTGGGAAAGATTAGATCTTCTAGGACGCGGCATTGTTATTAAAATGTGCATTCGCATAAAACCACCAAATATAATAACAGTGCCTGAACTTTCGAGACATAGACAATAGCTCAAAGAGTATATAACCACTACGTATGAATAGCTTATCAAGAAAAATCATAGACAACCTATAAAAAGACATTTACACTTTTGTTAACCTGTAGATTTTTTTTCCTTAACCTTTACCAACTGATTTTTTATTCCCTAAATTCCGTTCCTTTCCGATGATTTTATGTTTTTACTGTAGAATAAATCTTAGGTATTATTTTCGGGAATTAAAAATTAAATAATTAATAAATAATTTTCGAAAATTAATGTCTAAAACAAACAAATATAACAGTACCTGAACTTTGTAGACATTTTACAAAAAATAAATTTCTGAACGCACACATGATGTCTTCAGAAAAAAATAAAGTTGTGGCTTAAATGTCTCAGCAACCAGGCCATAAGCTCCAAAAAAATAAAAAAGTTGTTACACTATTTGACAGGATTGGACAACAAATGTTTGACATGTCATAAACAAATCAGCATCTATTGAAATGATTAAGTATTCATTACACATATCGAGTTTTCATTTTTTTTAAGATGTATTCTGCTATTCGGGACGGAAACAAATCCAACAAATCAAAAACCATGGCAATCGGTCCAGCCGTTCTCGAGTTATAAGTGTTGTAACAAACACGACTTTCTTTTATATATATAGATTTACTTAATGTAATATTATTTTTCAAATTTTATTGAAGGTTGATTTAGAGATTTTGAAAGATCGTATATTTTGCGTACGATTTTGATTACATGATCGTACATCGTACCAGCTCCAAAAAGTTCGTATAAATACGATTTGAATCGTACGGTTGGCATCACTGCACTGAGTTACTTTACTACTGTGAGCGGGTGTCACATTACAATTTTCTATATTTCTATATTTTCTAACTCATACTCACAGTTTTTTTTCGTTATCGTTATCCATTCACGTAAAAATGACCATTGAGGCGCTTATGTGTCATATATCAAATACTATAAGGTAGTTTTTTACATAATTATAATATTTGCACTAACAAGTTGTCGTTTTAATTTGATACCTAAATGTGTACGTAACATTCTGTATTTTATTATATCCTTTGAGCCGATGCTCCAAATGAAACATATCAATGTTTCGTATCATTTCAGTGATCCAGATGCAAATTAAATTTACGAGAAAATTCGCAATTTCGAGAAAATCTCAGGATTTTTCTCCGGACTTTTAAATTTTCTATCTGGTAACCCTAAGTGCATGGAATAGCATAATGTAGCAAGCAGGGCATCTTAATTAAGCAACAAGGAGTGGAGTGGTGGTGGTGGTGGTAGCGGCGCGTGCGGCTCCTGCAGCGCGCCTAGGTGCGCGTTCACCGATGAAGATGCCCATTAATTCAATTTCAGCCTGTACAAGAGCTAGTGAGCTAGAAGAGTGTAGAGTGTATAGCGCTCTTTAGAGTGAAAGAGATAATCACTTTTTTTTTTCTGTTCAGTGACCTAGTTCGCCGACGTCTAAGGGTCAGCGCAGACAGAGAGACAAATCCCCGCGCGGTCTTGGGCATTTTCTTTACGGATCGCGTATGATTCCCGCGTATCTTCAAGGACGCGCGAGCATTTTTTGTCAAGTTCAAGCATTTATGCACTTTATTTTAATAATTTTAAAGTTTATTTTAAGTTCGTTAATAAAATCCTCTCCGCTGCGCTCCGTTCTGTCTGCGCTGACCCTAATTGCCACTGACCAGTGTCTCCCAACTCTATTTGCCAAAATTTCGGTGTTGCCAGTCTAAAAATACGGTATAAGGCGGAAAATTACGGGAGATCAAAAATTAAAAATACGGTAAATTTACGGTAACTTTATTTCACAATTAAACATTTAGGGGTTTATTTATAAACGCTGCTTAAAGTTAAGTAATGATTAGTACATATATTACGACTGTTTAACCATACATTTTTGACGTTTGAACGTCACTTAACTATAAGCAACGTTTATGAATAAACCCCTATGTTTCAGCCTTTTTGTACATGGAAACATTAATACTTTTAATCATTTTATCGGTAGGATGGAAATGTACGCAGTTTTTGCCTGTTCTCTTAATGAGTTGCTGCGTAAATAGATTCCCAACAATAGATTTTGTTGAAAATCGGTACCTTTTTTTTTTGTTTGCAAGTCGGTAATGTGTCTACTTCAGTACTATAGTTATTCAATAACTTCGTAATTTGGTCGCATAAGTTTCGTTTATTTTTATTTTTTATTAATCAAAAATCTTTTTACAGACATTTGTTGAGGTTTAAACATATTATACCACACAAACCATCGCGGGTTTAATAGCGGTATGGCCAGACACGGCAACTCGGTGCCACTAAATATTAATTATAAATTAATTAACAAGTAGGTAGGTAGGTTGGTACGGTGGCCAGCACATCAGGCCACACGAAACCTTCTAATCTCTCCAAACGATTTCAAACCTTAAAATGATGGTGGTTAAGATCAAAATCGAATGAGAAAACTCGACCGTCTGCGCTAACCTGATGCGCTGGATACCTTACAATTTATATTTATATTTTGGTGATAGACACTATCTAGATCGCACTGCAATCTAGAAAGTATATTTTTAATACCTTTGAGCAGTTCTTCGTATTTATTACATTGCGGATTTCCGTAGATAAATCATTCATAAACGATGGTAGCATGCATTCCCACGTCCGCGCACCATAAACATTATTGGATTTAGGTTCGATAAATGTGGGTAAGTAGGTTAAACAACGCAACGACTTTAGCCTTTCGTATTTACGAATTTTACTTAAATTATGGTAATTCTCACTTATAACACGTAAACGTACCTTGTCAAAGACATTTTCAATTTGGCAGTGCTTAAATAAACCCGTGTCACTGTCTTGGAATTCATGTATTATTCGTATGGGTACAATCGTTTTTTAAATGCGTAACTGTAATTTGTAAATGTCCTCGACATAAGTCTTATATGTACGCCCGTAGCTACTTAGACCGTAATCAATTACGGAGTCAGCCAGTGCCAGATACAAATGTTCTAAGTGTTCAATAGGGTAGCTTATACTTAAGTATCGATAACTTTGCTAAAATAGACCTAAGCTTATTACATACATGATCAATGTGCGGCCGCCAGTGGAAACTACTATCTATTATTACACCAAGATACATATGTTGAGTCACCAGCTCTAATTTCTGGCAACCACACGCTGTGACCGGTCGGTGAAGACACAGATGCTCATGGGCAACGACAAAAGGCGCACAGGACGCCGCCGCCGTCAGGTAAGGCGAGTGTATATGTAGTAGTTTTGTTTTTTTTGCATTAATTACAAGACCAACGTCGTGAGCCCACTTACATAAGAGATCGAAGTTATTCTGCATCACTCTCTGTGCCTCACGTATGTCCTTGTGTGCAGCAACCAAGCATGTGTCGTCAGCAAATTGGTACACGGAGCCTTCCGTGAAAATGTTACACATGTCGTTCACATACAGCAAGTATTCTGTCGGCCCAAGAATCGAACCTTGTGCTGTGCCTTTATCAGCAGTGTTGCCAGTACCGGCGTCGACTTTCGGACGATTCACTACATGAAATGGGACGATTTTTGGACAAAAAGGACGGCTAGAGAAATATTAATTCGTTACGATTGAATGAGAAAAAAGTATACCTAAAAAGGCGTGAGTACGGTTATATTTTTAGGGCAAACAAAAAAAGTGAAAAAAAAAATAAGAACTAAGATGTCCAATATTTATTATTTTATAATTTTGTTTTTTGAAACTCGCAAAACGAAAACTTCATATCAAAAACCTCATTGCCGACGAGCATCGTAGTAACTCGTACTGCTCGTACGTAATGAATTCAGCTGAATAACCGAATGATTGTCAGATTGTGGTTGTTTTGTTTGTGTGCGTGGAAGGTAGTGTTGGGTAGGACATGCAAGAGGCACCTCAAATGTCCCATACAAAACGATTGAATGTCCCAACACCTCAAAATAAAATTTTGTACCGCTTCACTGTGACATACAAATGAATGAATCTCGAACTGACAAGTGAGTGAGTGTGGTGAGGTGAGTGAGGCCTGACAATGCTGACGTGAGGTGAGCGAGCGAGTGCAAGGATTGTCGTTGTCGCACTTCTAGCTCGCGAACGAGGGAGGTCTTGACTCGTTTCGTTGGTTCACTTCAAGTGAGCGGGACAGCGCGTGTCGCGACGTTTAGATCGCGAAGTAAAAAGGTAACCAAATTAAATTAATATATGAAGCGAAACATGTATCAAGCGAGACATAATGGCTTGAGGTGTGTGCTTCAATCCATTGAGTATAATAATAGTGGCATGAGGTGATCTCTGGCAACATCGAACCCATAGAGCATAGAGATCACCATAAACAAAGAGTTCATATAGTTGTTGGTTTGGCGCCCTCCGGTACACTTGGGATGCGCCATATTTAATTCAATATCTAGTACAAAGTTTAAGTGATTGGTGCTTATTGTGAGGCGTCCAGCTAATGGCAGCTCACCGGAGAGATATTTAAGCTAAGTGGTAGCACTAGACAATAGTGTAGTGATTCCCAGCCGGTTCTAGATTTCTAGTTTTTCTGAAGGAGCTAATTAATGTCCAATACTAAGAAGTTTCTGTTACTCTTAAGTCGGTTACATTAAGAGGTTTTTCGATGCTGCAATGAGGCTGCATGCGAAAACCTCGAGAGTTGGACAAGGCGAAAGGCCTTGATCAGTCCGTGATATAGTTGAGACCTTCGGTGCTCCAATACGAAGTCTCTGTAAAACAAGTTATATGATTGTATGTACTAAAGGCGAAAGGCCGTGATCAGTCCGTGATATAGTTGAGACCTTCGGTGCTCCAATACGAAGTCTCTGTAAAACAAGTTATATGATTGTATGTACTAAAGGCGAAAGGCCGTGATCAGTCCGTGATATAGTTGAGACCTTCGGTACTCCAATACGAAGTCTCTGTAAAACAAGTTATATGATTGTATGTACTAAAGGCGAAAGGCCGTGATATAGTTGAGACCTTCGGTACTCCAATACGAAGTCTCTGTAAAACAAGTTATATGATTGTATGTACTAAAGGCGAAAGGCCGTGATCAGTCCGTGATATAGTTGAGACCTTCGGTGCTCCAATACGAAGTCTCTGTAAAACAAGTTATAAGGTTGTATGTACTAAAGGCGAAAGGCCGTGATCAGTCCGTGATATAGTTGAGACCTTCGATACTCCAATACGAAGTCTCTGTAAAACAAGTTATACGATTGTATGTGCTAAAGGCGAAAGGCCGTGATCAGTCTGTGATATAGTTGAGACCTTCGGTGCTCCAATACGAAGTCTCTGTAAAACATGTTATACGGTTGTATGTACTGAGAGGGTATAAAGTACATACAACTGAACTGTATCTACTTGGAGATACTTAGGGTTCCGTGTTGGACCTAAATTGGCAGATTTGGCTGCTCTTTAATACCCAATCAATTATGATGACCATGAGAGCATGTAATCGAATTAATCTTAGCATATATGTATGTATGTGAAGCTACACTTAAGACATCAGAAACGTTTATGTATGTATATCACTTAGGAACGGTTGGAATCAATTTAATTTTTAACTACAGGTGGCGAGCTGAACGATGGGGCGAACCAGTAAGAACTAAAGTCGATTAATGCGAAGCAATTCTCCCAAGATATTGAAGATTCTTCTCGGAACAAACCCCAGGTACAGATAATTCATCAATCTCCCACAAACAATATAAATAATCTCGCCGCCGCTACGTCCCTGATTCTACGCAGTTGACGTAACGGCGACATGGTGGAGATGCTGGGATCCGAGAAGAAGAATCAATAAAGATATTATAAAAACCAGATTGAACTGGTTAATAAAATGTAAAGTTCTTGCTGGTGCTGCCATCTGTGAAAGCTCCGTGTAAAACTTGTATTATCAAAGGTTGAAGAAACTATGCTAAATGTTGATAAGGTTTGATACACGTTTCGCTGATATTGACTCTAATGAAATTGAATATTTCTCAGTGTAATTATCTTCAGATTGACTATCACAGGTACTTAAACAAGTATTGTTAAAAAATCCATTATGATGGATTAGTACGACAACAAAACCTAGATGGCGTTACTTGTTATTGAAACGAAATGTTTTGTTAAGTTTATTTCATTGTTTGTGAAATAAACTAAATGGTGTTGGTTTTATTTAATTTACGATTTATCTCGGATTCGAGTATTCATTAGTTTGCAAAGATACGAAATCGATCTATCATTGTGTGCATTACAGAACCTGAAGCAAATATGATTATGATAATGTTGGTACACTACACGACTGGTTTCCAACTTTCGGTGTGAAATTCAATTTGATCGTTTCGAAAAAGTTTAACGGTGCCATTGTTTGTGAGAATAAAATATCGACGGCTTATCGATTTATCCTACGTCAGGAATAAAATAAGCGTTCTTAGTTGGACAAAAGGTCAGTACAGTTTAGATGTGTGTTGATTAAAATTTTCGAATTTGTGTTCACAGTTCGTGAAGTTTATGTGAAATTGTTGAATATCCTGATATACCGAGTAATTACATAAAATTCTCCCTTCTATCTCGGCGGCATAGCGTAAGATTATCAGAAAACTATCAAACGGTTCGTCCAATTTAATATGGTCAGCCATATTATCAAATGAATATTGGTAGTTAAAGCGTCCTACGAAAAAACAAATTAAGTGAGATAAACGAACGTACTTACTACGTAATGATAAAATCTGTGCACTTATCCTACCGTCAGGATATATATATATATTTAAACATTATGTTCTGTGTATCCTTCCAACAGGATCGAGATTGTTAGTTATTGGAGGTAATTGTCATCAAAAAGGGGGAATTAAATTAAACTGCCTACAGCTAAAGAAATAGCGAATGAAACCATAATTATTACCACACTGAAAACAACAACATCTGAAGTGAGTAATAGTTTATAATTCTTTAACTTGGCATTCGATGAATATCCGTAACTGTTACCTTATTCACAATAAATAAATGCTGGAGTAGACATCTCTCACAAGGCGATTTGGTCCCAAACTGACCAAGTCGGTACCAAGGATTTCAAACAATAAATATGTTGTGAATAAGTACTTCGGGTACACTTGCATCTTTGCAAATAAATAATGTAAGAGAGATTACAAATGTCTACTCTGTAGGTACACTGTAGTGCCTGTTGACAGAAGGCACACTGTATGAGAAGAGTGATGCTTTCTTACTGTGCCCATTATTTATTCTAAGATTGATTCTGTGCACTCGGTGATTGTCTTAGGGGTGATTGTGTATTATGTTAAGAGCGTTCTGAAGTATTAAATATCATTTACTCACCTGTACAGAGTCATACAAAACACACGTAAATCTGAAAGGAGATTATTATTTCCATGATAGTAAACAAGTTATAGAAAAGGAAGTTTAATTTCCGAAATTCAATTTTCAATAAAGTAATGAAATTCTTTAAATACCCAGTATGTATGTAGTGTGATCCATTACAATTAAATTATGGGTTTGCACTCAAACAAGCCATCATAATTATTTTAATAAATAATACAAACGCCAATTTGCTATTACTTATTTATAAAAATAGGTGGTTATTATTAAAAAATACTACATCATAATTAAAATTGCATAACAGATTAGACCTGTACCTGTGATAGTGTAATATTATATATTATTACAGACCGTCAATATGGAGGAAGCCTTGCTCCTCATTCTTCACGGCTTGTGTGAAAAAATAAAAACTCTGTCCGAATGTGCTCGAAATACAGCAAACAAACTCATCGATGAAAGAAATGACTTAACCTTGCATGAAGGAAAAGTGGTATCCTCTAAACTCCATACCTGTCTCCAACGATTGGAGAGGGAATTAAACAATTATTTCCGACTCGTTAACGAACCGCAAGTGGACGAGGTCTCTGCCATCTCTGCAATACAGCTAGAAGCTGAAGAAAACTACTGTGAACTTAAAGTGAAAATTATTGAAGAATGTGCTAATTCAACGATAAATAGTAACAAGAACGATGAACGTTTCTTAGCAGGAAAACTACCAAAATTAGAGTTACCACAGTTTGAAGGTAGCGTTCTAGAATGGTGCCAATTTTGGGACCAATTTAGTTCCAATATTCACAACCGGAATTTGCCTGATGTTGACAAGTTATTATATCTAAAGAATTCTTTAAAAGGAGAAGCCAAAGGACTGATAGACGGGTTAGAGATTACAAATAAAAATTATTCCATAGCAATACAGTCTTTGAAAGATAGGTACGGGAAACAAACTCAAGTGGTTGATGCACACTATTCCTCACTCTACAAAATAAATCCTGCAAGCAAAACCGTATCAGATTGTCGAAGAGTTTTATCTGAAATTGAAAAACATTTGAGAGTTTTGGATTCGATGGGTGAAAATATTAACCATAACCACTTGAGGTTTATGGTAATGGAGAAATTTCCAGAAGATATAATATATGAAATGAAATTGAAAATAAAGCGAGAATCGATTGATGAGATAAGAAAACATTTAGAAATTATCATTTCAGCACGTGAAGATGCAAATAGACTAACGCAGGAGAAAAACCTAAATGAGAAAGAATATTACACTGTAAAGACACTTCACTTCACTGGAAATAGTGATCACACAAATCTAAAGAGGAAAAGGGAACAAAGGGGACAAGAGAAAACTAACAACGAAATCAATAAGGAAAAATTTCGATACCACCCGACACAGAACAAGGGATATACTTCCCGAAAGAACTATAGGACCAAGCAAGAACACATAAGTTATCCTGGAAAAAACCAGGGAAAGGAGGGGCCACCTAGGAAGAAGTCTAAACTTCATTGTATCTTTTGTAAAGAGTCACACTACAATGACGAATGTACTAAATTCAAGGAAATAAAAGAAAGAAAATCCCTACTAAATAACAGATGCTATGGTTGCTTTAGAATAGGACATTCTTATGTAGAATGTAGAAATAAAAGGAAATGCTTTCATTGCCAGAAATCAGGTCATAACCGTGCTTTATGCCCTGTTAAATTCACAACTGTAAACAAAGATAAGTTAGCGACAACCAATGTCCTACACACAAGAGATAAGGGACTCACCGTTCTACAAACAGCAGTAGTTACTGCCAATAAAGTAGGAGATTGTTCTAAGGAACTTCCATGCAGAGTTCTATTAGACTCTGGAAGCCAAAGAACGTACATCACACAGAAATCTGCAAGAGATCTTAAACTAAAATTTGAGGAAGAAAGTACACTGACTGTATTTACATTCGGATCAAAGACTCCAATAGAAATAGAAAGTCCCGTGGTTAGAGTGCAGTTGAGGACAAGAACGGATAAGACAATCACTCTATTTGCTAATGTGGTACCAGTGATATCACATAGTGTCCCATATCCCCATCAGGAACTCAGCCACTTGAAAGACAAATTAAAACAAGCTGATGATGGTTCATTACAAGACCAAGTGGACATTCTGATTGGCAACGACTATTACTTTTCACTGATCTCAGATCGGAAAATTAAATTAAGAGAAAACTTGTATATGGTACAGTCCGACTTCGGCTGGATACTGAGTGGGAAAATGGATTCCAGTCCTATTCATGAGCTATCGGTGGTGACGTACTTCCAGTCTAACGTGGAAATGTTATTCAACGAACCTGACCTGCCACTGATCGAGACTAACAGGAAGAACTTATGGGAACTCGAATCCATTGGCATAACCGATTCTCCAAGGGAAAATAGAGAAGATGAGGCCGTAAAAAAGTTCAATGAAACTACTGAATATATAGATAACAGGTACTCCGTATCCTGGCCCTGGATTGAGTATCCTCCTGCTTTAAATTTGAATTTTGGATTGGCTTATGGTAGACTCACTAACTTATTGAAGCGACTAGATAAGTCCACATTATTGGCATATGAAGAAACTTTGAAAATTCAAATGGAGAAGGGAATAATTGAAGTCGCACCGGATCTAAGAGAACAAACAGTAGGACATCCAATTCATTCCTCACCATGGGGTGAAGGTACCTGGCAAGCCTATGAGAATTGTCTATGACGCGTCATCTAAAACAAAAGATAATAAAAGTTTAAATCAATGCTTGTATTGTGGACCCATGATGTTGGAGGATTTGACTGGATTACTCATAAAGTTCAGATGTCAACCAATAGGTATATGTGCAGACGTCGAGAAGGCGTTCTTACAGATTGCACTCAATAAACCAGATCGCGATGTAACTCGATTCCTATGGTTAAAGGACACAAAGAAACCTGCTACAGAAGATAATCTACTTCATTTAAGATTTACAAGAGTTCCATTCGGTGTTATATCAAGCCCATTTTTGCTTAATGCAACAATCAGATTACATTTACAAAGATCAGATAGTGAACAGATTAAGATACTAGCTAAAGACATATGTATATGTTGATAACGTCGTCACTGGAACTAAAACAGTGAAGGAAACACTGCAACTTTATAAGAATTCTAAAGAGACATTCAATCAATTATCCATGAATCTAAGAGATTGGAGTTCCAACTCTGAAGAATTTATAAAACAAGTACCTGACTCTTGCAAAGAGGATAAGATCAAAGTTCTTGGACTAAACTGGAAACTGAAGGAAGATACACTTCAACTAAAAGATAAGACTATTAGTGAAACAAAATTTACAAAAAGAGGTGTCTTAAAAATTATAGCATCAATCTATGATCCGTGTGGATTTGCGGTACCGTCACTGTTGTCTAGCAAACTTTTCATACAGAATCTATGGAAGGAAAAGATAAAATGGGACACACCATTTTCTGAGACATTAAAAACTGAATGGTCAAAAATATGTAATGAGTTGGAAGAGGTTCGAGAGATATCTTTACCTAGATGTTACTTCAGTGACGCTACAACAACTACTTGTCAAATTCACTGCTTGACAGACTCTTCTTCGAAGGCCTATGCAGCGGTAATCTACATAGTCAATGGCAAGGAGGTAAGATTTGTCCTAGGAAAATCAAAAATAGTTCCTTTGAAATATCAAGATAATCTGAAAATACCACGGCTGGAATTACTAGGAGTATTAATTGGAACTAGGCTGATCAAATATGTATCTCAATTTTTGCAATTTAACATCACAAGTCAAACGCTATGGACTGACAGTCAAATCGTTATCGACTGGTGCAAATCGGACAAACTGCTCACACCATTCGTGGCCAGAAGAGTCGAAGAAATTAAAAGGAATAAAGGCTTAATAATAAATCGAGCGGATGTTGCCACAAGACCATTCAGCACTAAAGAAGATAGATTAAGATGGCTGACTGGTCCCCAGTTCATATTACAACATCCGGATTCCTGGCCGTCAGTGACCAGAGAAACATCTTCTTTTTCTGCGGGGAAGGGTCTCCCGAAAGAGCCACAAGAATATACAATAGATACAGAAAATACAATCGATGTGGAAAACCAAGATATAGACAGTACAAATAACCAAACTAAAATTGATGTGGACATAAGGTGAAGCAAAGGATGACAAAATTAAGCAACTTATGATACTACAGTCGGTAAGGTCTTTAGAGGCTCTGCTTTAATATTATATTGAAATCTGGGACAATCTCCAGCTGATGGTGCATCATAGGAAAACTTATGTAACCTATAAACTAAAACTTGATACAAAATGTTTGTCATTAAAAGTTAAGCTTCAACTGATATATTAACCGACTTCAAAAAAGAGGTTTTGTTATGAGAAAATGATGACTGGTATTTGGATAAAAGGTTTCCTATAAAAATAAAGTACCTACCTTTCAATTATTAAAGTTATTAAGATAAGTTGAAAGATCATTAGGTAATTACCTAAACTCAGCTTGTGAACATTTAATTGAAGCTTAACTTATAAAACCAATAATGATTATGTTGTTACTATGTTAGTTACTTGGATTATATTTAATTCTAGTGCTCACATAGGTGAGGCTGAGAATAAAATGTACAAGTGTTCACAAAACTGAAACTTGGCACGAAAGATTTAAGATTCTATTGCTCACACAGGAGGGGCTGAGAATAAAATGCAAGTATTCACAATATGAAACTTGGTATAGCTAAGATTGTAGTATTAAAAAGATAATGATTGTTGTGAATAAGTTACAAGTTTTCAGAAATGAAACTGTTACTGAAATAATGATGTTAGATTCTGGTGTTCATAAATATTTTTGTTTTGAAGTTGCATTAGTAAAAGAAATTGAAGCAACTGTCAATACAAGACCACTAACTTGTGTCGATTCTGAATTAATACATATTTTAAAACCTTCCGATTTCTTAACTATGGGAAAGTTGGAAAAATTACTTCATTGGTCAAAAGTTCTGACGGACTTTGCAGAGTGGTGAAGGTTAAAGTTGGAAGTAAAGAGTTTGTAAGATCTTCAACTCATCTATATCCATTAGAAAAGGTGGTACCACGGAATATGACTGTACACAAATTGATACCATTGCAAGTGGAAGTCATAAATTCAAAAGATATATCAGATAGTTTAGAAAAGGAGAAAGAAAATAGAGAGTCGATAATACCAACGGAAATGAGTATGTTGGAAGACCTTGATAATGTATCAGAGAGCACGGACAGAGAGAAAATATCGAGTCAGAAAGAGAATGAACCTGAGAAGTCAGTTCAAGTAAACTACGAGGTTAAACAAAAAAGAGGCGCGGTCACCAGAGCTCTGGAGAAAATCGCAGAGTGGACGCGTAACTTGCTAACCCTGCTCTAAGACTATTCGGGCGGGAGTGTCGCGACGTTTAGATCGCGAAGTAAAAAGGTAACCAAATTAAATTAATATATGAAGCGAAACATGTATCAAGCGAGACATAATGGCTTGAGGTGTGTGCTTCAATCCATTGAGTATAATAATAGTGGCATGAGGTGATCTCTGGCAACATCGAACCCATAGAGCATAGAGATCACCATAAACAAAGAGTTCATATAGTTGTTGGTTTGGCGCCCTCCGGTACACTTGGGATGCGCCATATTTAATTCAATATCTAGTACAAAGTTTAAGTGATTGGTGCTTATTGTGAGGCGTCCAGCTAATGGCAGCTCACCGGAGAGATATTTAAGCTAAGTGGTAGCACTAGACAATAGTGTAGTGATTCCCAGCCGGTTCTAGATTTCTAGTTTTTCTGAAGGAGCTAATTAATGTCCAATACTAAGAAGTTTCTGTTACTCTTAAGTCGGTTACATTAAGAGGTTTTTCGATGCTGCAATGAGGCTGCATGCGAAAACCTCGAGAGTTGGACAAGGCGAAAGGCCTTGATCAGTCCGTGATATAGTTGAGACCTTCGGTGCTCCAATACGAAGTCTCTGTAAAACAAGTTATATGATTGTATGTACTAAAGGCGAAAGGCCGTGATCAGTCCGTGATATAGTTGAGACCTTCGGTGCTCCAATACGAAGTCTCTGTAAAACAAGTTATATGATTGTATGTACTAAAGGCGAAAGGCCGTGATCAGTCCGTGATATAGTTGAGACCTTCGGTACTCCAATACGAAGTCTCTGTAAAACAAGTTATATGATTGTATGTACTAAAGGCGAAAGGCCGTGATATAGTTGAGACCTTCGGTACTCCAATACGAAGTCTCTGTAAAACAAGTTATATGATTGTATGTACTAAAGGCGAAAGGCCGTGATCAGTCCGTGATATAGTTGAGACCTTCGGTGCTCCAATACGAAGTCTCTGTAAAACAAGTTATAAGGTTGTATGTACTAAAGGCGAAAGGCCGTGATCAGTCCGTGATATAGTTGAGACCTTCGATACTCCAATACGAAGTCTCTGTAAAACAAGTTATACGATTGTATGTGCTAAAGGCGAAAGGCCGTGATCAGTCTGTGATATAGTTGAGACCTTCGGTGCTCCAATACGAAGTCTCTGTAAAACATGTTATACGGTTGTATGTACTGAGAGGGTATAAAGTACATACAACTGAACTGTATCTACTTGGAGATACTTAGGGTTCCGTGTTGGACCTAAATTGGCAGATTTGGCTGCTCTTTAATACCCAATCAATTATGATGACCATGAGAGCATGTAATCGAATTAATCTTAGCATATATGTATGTATGTGAAGCTACACTTAAGACATCAGAAACGTTTATGTATGTATATCACTTAGGAACGGTTGGAATCAATTTAATTTTTAACTACAGGTGGCGAGCTGAACGATGGGGCGAACCAGTAAGAACTAAAGTCGATTAATGCGAAGCAATTCTCCCAAGATATTGAAGATTCTTCTCGGAACAAACCCCAGGTACAGATAATTCATCAATCTCCCACAAACAATATAAATAATCTCGCCGCCGCTACGTCCCTGATTCTACGCAGTTGACGTAACGGCGACAGCGCGGTAGACGAACGAATGTGTGCAGGCGGGAGAGTAGACCTTATTAATTAATGTAGGTTATATGAAGTGGCTAAAAAACGACTGTGCATATCTGCTACGAGTGTTCCTTCCACAGAGTACTTTTATAGTTCCTTCGGAAATAATTTTTTTCGAAGTCTGGTCAGGTTATCATCGAGAGACGTAACAGAATCGGCGGTAAAAAAATGGCAATGTTGCTATTTTTAAATTACAATTAGTAATTTTTTTCTTGATTAACTATTAAAAAGAAATATTTCATGTCGTACGCTGTTTATTTAATTTGAGACACAAATTTTATTCGTCATCCGTCTAAACTACGATGCGTTTGTTGTAGTCATGCATTACTCAGTAATATGATATTTTCCCTATCCCTCATATTTCTAAGCTCAGCTCAAAGCCTCGTATGTCTTTTGTGTTAGTACTTCAAATACGGTGGGACAATCTGACATTATTGGGACAATGTCACATTTTTGGGACAATATCCCATTGATGTTACATTGTCCTATTAATGTAATATTGTCCCACCTCATTTGAAGTGGTACAATGTACTACCTCACCAAGCTGAATGAGTTACTCATACAAACTCGTCAAAATTGCTTGTCCTACCCAACACTAGTGGAAGGTACAAGCAAGCGATACGGATCACTACGCGTGGAAAAAGGATAGCTAGCGATATTCGCCAGCAGTGGTTTGACAGACGCCGCGCGTTTCGTTTTAGTATTACGTACGCATTTTTGTAATTTTTAAAACTGCGTTTTGTTATTTGCATTTTAAACGCATTCGTTTTGTTACTATGGCTATTTGAAAAGGGACGGAAAAAGGACTGAATATATGAACGGACATCGAAGGGACGTAAAGATGTCTAAACGGACAAAAATCGTCCCTTTTGGGACGTTCTGGCATCACTGTTTATCAGTAGGAATCATGCTACTTAGTGAACCGTCTACTTGTCTATGCACACAAGTTGATTGTACAGGGAATACCCCAGGGAATTATACAGTGTGGTCATTTTCATTTTAAAACATTGTTAAAAAAATTAATAAACTGTAAGGTTGGGTACATCATTTTTAAGGCTCCACTCATAAAGCCGAAATTACGGTAGAATTGAACACGTCTACGGTAGGTGGTAGATATGTTCAAATTACGGTAGGTTTACCGTAATTACGGCGTCGTTGGAGACCGTAGACAGAGGACAGAGGTTGGAGACACTGCCGCTGACTGACAGCACAGATTACTCTGACAGGCTCTTAAACGCAGTCAGTTCAGCATAGCTATTCACAACGGTACGATTCGGATTTCTGAACCGAAGGACATACGTAGTATCTCTAAGTAGTCTGTGCGAAGCAAAGAGTATGGTGCGAAGGACTGGCAAAACGTTATTCACTTCACAGATCCGGGTGGAAAGTACAAAATGTTAGTAAATAGATAACTGTGGTAGAAAATTTAAAGAGGTACTTAAATTGGGTATTTCATTTTAAAAAAATATAAAAAAATGCAACTATTGAATATTATCTATAAAATATTTCATTAAAAAAATATATAAAAAAATGCAACTATTGAATATTATCTATAAAAACAGAAAATGGTGATTTTATTGAGAACTAGCTTTTGCCCGCGTCTTTGGCCGCATGGATGTCGAAAAATATCCGACGGGAACGTACTACCGGGATTAAACCGGTGCAAACCGTAACATACATACAAACAAACAGACAAAAATTCGAAAAACTATATTTTAGAGATCAGACTTGAATATTCAATGTAAGGTTTGACTTCGTTACTGTTCTATTTTACTTCGTCTGCGTAGAGTATAAATTCTTTTTTTCTAGATAATTATGAACTATTATAACAATAACAATATAGAGCTTTGTTCATCAAGGGGTATCGAATCACCCAGTAACTGCGTTGTGGAGGTCAGATAGGCAGTCGCTCCATGTAAAATACTGTAAAGTTAGAAACTGTAGGTACACGTGTACTTTTAATATTTTTACTTGAATACAAAATTTTGCTAATGAACAATTTCAATACAAAACTTCATCCCCCTTTTCAGACCCTTGTGGGTTGAAATTAAAAAAAAAAACAACGATTTACGTTGTGTTAGCTTCCAACCATAAGCCTAGATAGTACATTTAGAAATTTTTCTTCGAAAATTAAGGACTTTTTTAACTTCATCCTCTTTTTAACCCTTCGGGGGTGGAATTATCAAAAACGCTGAGAAACGTATAAATTATTTTTCAATCGTCAGCCTAAACACATTTGAAGACTTTCATGTAAACTTCCATCCCCTATTTTACCCCTTCTAATCTAATTCCCAAAAATCCTTTCTTAGTGGATACTTACTAACACCTTTATCAGAACATTTTTATATTTCAAATTCAACTGATGACACAAACATTGTTTTTTTTATTTCTGTTGAAAGTGGTTCTATAGTAAATCAATATCTCTATACTTCGATCAGTCTCTTTATGTAACGCTTACTTTTTTTTTGCATTATTGGCGTATTACTAGCTTGCATTTCAAGGTTTTTATAAATTGGCAAGGATATAATTTAATAATGACGTTGTAAATTTCATTCAGTATTTCCGTTTTCGTTCGTTCATCAAGCTCATCGCCATTTATTATCGTTCATTCATTGGCGGCCATTGTGGTTTACTTTGTTTTGTCAAATTCAGAAAAAACTAAATCTTAAAATAAATCTGTTTTAGTGAATAAAATAAGCTTCCTATATTTTTCTTGTATGAATACGGTGCTATTAACATTATAAATAATTATTTACATGATAAGTATAGTGTTATAATTAGTATAATGTCAGAAGTTGAAGGTGTGTATCGTGCTATTATTCGAGTGACTAACATTTGTACTGGAGCACTAATGTTTGTTGATTTTCAGAGTTCAACCAGCAAAAGCCTGCAAAGACAGGCAAGCAACATAACGTATTACCAATATGGGGTAATGAACAGACTATGAACCTGAACCCACTAATCTTAGCAAATATACAGGGCTCTAGCTACTTCAAAGGTAGGTAAGCAAACATACCAACGCACAGGAGCTTGGACTTCGTTTGTTCCACATTATTTTACTTTCATTTGTTACCGTTATTTTTCTGTTACTGTTTCTAACTTACAAAACATAGATCACTCCTCTTGTGTCTCACTTGTGAGAGGCTGACATACTTTTTCCCGCTGTTTTTAATTGAAAAGTAATCAAGCGTCTTAAACGTGATTAAAACAGTATATTGTTAGCTGCTGGCTAATAAAAAACGATGCTGAAAAAGTTCATCAAAAATTCAAACAAACTAGCCTTATTTTACAACATTTTTTTTAACAGAAACAATAACATCACAAAGACAAATGAAAATCATGAACTCTGTTTTCCCACAACTCATTGATTACCATTATCTACAGTGCACCTATTCAAGCTGAAGACATACCATGAAGTGGTTGACGAGATCTACTACCAGGTCAAACACCTGGAGCCCTGGGAGAGAGGGAGCCGCAAGACTGCCGGCCAGACGGGCATGTGTGGCGGCGTGAGTATGTTCAACTGCAACTTTGTAAACCTGTTTGTTATATTGTATTGATTGGGCTGTGTAATCATGGAATTATAACTAGTAACAACCATGCATTTTCACACAACAGACTATTACTACTCTACAGTAAATAGAATTCAATATGAAGTTCAGTCATTCATGGTTGTAGTGCTAACTGATTTGTTTCATGTTATCCTTAAAGGAAAACATGAACCATTTAAGATTAATTAAGTGTGGCATGCAGTAACTGTTTGATTGTGCTAACATCACAACAAATTATTTCATTCATATCATTATGCAATAAATCTCCACGACATGAAACAAAGCAATTGTTTGTCTGTAGGTGCGTGGCGTAGGCGCCGGCGGCATCGTGTCCACAGCATTCTGCCTGCTGTACAAACTTTATACTCTGCGCCTCACACGCAAGCAGGTCAATGGCCTCCTGCAGCATTCTGACTCCCCTTACATCAGAGCACTTGGTAGGTATGAAGTACAACATTTTTACTAGATGTTTCTAGCAAAATATTGTATGAGTAGATCTTCTTTCTAGATATATTTAATTAGACATTGGTGCCGATTCCCTTGTTCGTTGAAAAGTTTTTATGACTTGGCAGTATGAAGTACCCAAATCGAAAGACAGTCATGTTGAAAGTTATAAAATACTGATACTTTATGCCTGTTTCATTTTCTCGCAATCGAAGTTAAAAGCAGAGTGTGTGTGTAACTCGGCCATAAACAAGCCATTTTACCCCTCGACTTAACTATCCACCCTCGCCTGTGGCTCAGGTAGTATATACGTCTCAGGGTAAAATGGCTTTTATGCACTATCTGTACAATCTACTATATCAAACTGGAAACAAAAACATTGAAAGTGTTATTTGACTGGCTGAATGGAAACAAAAACATTGTTACTGTTCATATTCATTCTTTGTATAATTTTCTTGTCAAATCTATCATTAGTAGGTTCCAGGAGAAACTATAATATTCTGTGTTCTATATCCCCAGGATTTATGTACATCCGCTACACACAGCCCCCAGCAGACCTCTTTGACTGGTACGCAGACTACTTGGACGACGAAGAGGAGGTAGACCCTCGCGCGGGGGGTGGAGGGTCCTCGACCATCGGCGCCCTGGTGAGACAGATGCTCATCAAACTGGACTGGTTCAGCACACTCTTCCCCAGAATACCGGTGCCTATACAAAAGCAGATTGAACAAAAGTAGGTAACTTGTTACTCTTCATAAACAGCGAATTTTTATTAGATTTTTTTTTTAGTTGAAGGAAAATTTTATTGTACTGGAAAATAGAATGAGGTACTCTTGGATTTTTTATTACAATGGCGAAACATGGCTTAATTTGAAAAAAAAAAAAAATTGCCTATTGATTAATTTTTGATTTAGTGAAATTTTTGTTCTAAAACATTCTTTGAAAAAATGTGTCATCCTCAAAGATTGTGTCATGCATTTGAACTCATTGATATTTATAGATTTGGTTTTTGATGTGAAACAACTATTGGCGCGCCTTGGCAGCAACTGTGGTAAAACCGACTCGTATGCCGTGACGGCAAACGGCATGACGCTGTCATGCCGTGATGCCCCCTCTACGCCTCCGCTGTCGACTCCATTGTGTGTGCGCGCGCGTATATTTCTTTATTTTACTTCATGGCTGTTCCACACAATCGGCGATGATGGGCGATTACACGCGAGCACGATCGTGTAGAATGGCTAATCGCCTGTAGTCGCCCATCATCATCCTTAATCGTCGTCGTGATCGCGGCGATCGGCGAATTGTCGGTTTTTCGGGCACGCATCAAAGGGAATCGCTTGTAGTCGCGTGCGCGTGTCCACACGATCGCCGATCATTCATTTCACCGGAGGACAGCGAGCCGTCCGTACGTCGCGTCGTTTTTTGTTTTTAAACTATTATAAGTGCGAAACAATGGCTACTGGGTGGTCAAATGAAACGTTCTCTTCTTCCATTTCTTTTTCGGAACTTTTCGTTCAACTAAAATGATTATAAACTGAAATTAAATGAATGGTAGCTGCAGCTATAACCTCCACGTCCATCTTGAACGCTTGCCGCTCAATAAATGATCACGGACGAACGTGTGGATTCTTGCACGATGATCGTGACGATTACCTTGCCGATCATAGACGATCAACGAGTGTCGATCATGGCCGATTGTGTGGAGCAGCCATCATATTTCATAGACTTAGATGTTTCACATCTTTCGGGCGTCACGAGACGGCCAATAAAAAAATCTTACTTTTATATAACTGATTGCTGCTTTTGCTTTGTGAATGTTATCATAATATTTCACTGTAATGATTCTAGCAAGCCTGTGCGGTCTACAGTCGATAATCCCGCCTTATTGCTGTGTGGATTTACAGGAACTTGTTAAGAATGTATATTGTTAAGGCTCCAACACACTGGTGCGATATCGCGGGCGCGACAAGGGTCGTACTGCTTGTCGCGCCAGTTTGCACGAGCCCTTACATGAATAATTAACTTTTGTTAGTATCGCTGATCGCAATTATGGTCGAGAATATTATTAGAAACACAAGGCTCGATATAACTTGATGTGTGTTGTATTACTATACAATCTTACCAAAGAACTTGAAAACACTAGGCTAGGAGAGCACAACAGGCACACGGCAGCTACTAAGCCAGCAGCAAACTGCCGCGGCGGCGGGGGGAGCAGCAATGGCGGGCCCAGCGCGGCCGGCGGCGCGCCCGGGGCGGCGGCCGGCGCCGGCGCGAACGCGTACAACCCTGGCAGAATGGACGCAGACCGGAGGGAGCACGACGACAGAGATAGACGCGATTACGGCGAGGTTGACAGGTAGATAATTGCATTTTACTCTGTAATGCCACTAAAGAAATGATTTGATGATCGATATTTTAAGCCAGACTATGAACTAATTTACCATCTTTATATTTCAGGTACTCAAAAGACAGAACGAGACGTGACGAGCGGGAGGTCAGAGATCGTGACCGCGACAGAGACCGGGAGCGAGTTGACCGCGGTGACCGTGACCGAGACCGTCGCGATCGGGACCGCCGCGATCGTGACCGCCCTGACCGTCCTGACCGTGATCGCCCTGATCGTCCTGACCGTGACCGCCTTGACCGTCCTGATCGCCACCGCGAGAAGTCACGGTCTCGCGACCGACAACGCCACCGATCGCGATCCAAAGACCGCCGCTTTAGATAATGTTTAAGAAAACATAGATGGTTACAATATTGTGTCTTTACGAATGAATAATAATGATGTTCAGGATTTTATCGTTTTCTTTAGTAGACCTTTTTACCTGAATTATTGAAGATCGATTTACATTTCCAAACCTCAAATAATAACAAGCTATACTTCATTTACTATAACATTAGAAAAAAGAGGCTCGTAGAAGCAGGAGTGCGAAACATTTTATTCAAAGTTAAAAGTTTAAACAATTAAACTAAAAATGTTTTAACATAACTTTGATAAATAGGTCGTAATAACATCTTCATCACACATTACTTACAACAAAACGAATGAATGAAACAAACGATTACGTCGTGTTGATTTAAATTTAATTAAGATTAAAGGAAATAAAAGTCTTTTTTTTTTTACAATATTTTATTTAAAACAACAACTTTCAACACACAATAGTTGGTGTAACTTCTTCGTCTTCATCATATAATTTAGTCACTACGAGTATCATCAGAGAATAAAGATGAAGAAGTTTCACCGACGTTACCTAATAATAAATCTTTCTACCACATCATCCATTATGCTTTAACTTTTCCTCTTCTTTAATTGCATGAGCAACGCAAGACTGCCATCGTTCTAGCGTAATACTATCCAGATCTTGTGGGAGTAATTGTTTCTCCTTGTCTAATTTGAACGTTTTGTTATGATGAGCCACATACCCCATCATTTGAGCCCATATTAATTCTATAGGGTTGAACTCGCAGTGGTAGGGTGGGAGGCGCAATACTGAAATACCCTTCTCTCTAGCCAGATGGCTATCATCAACATGGCATCTACAACAAACTTTTGGTATAAATGTCTTTGTATTTTTGCTTTTTCTAATATAGTTGCCCTAAGATCTTTTTCCTCAAAAGGAATATTTTTGCTTTTAAACCATTCCTGTATATCTGCCTTTCGTGTAGCTGTGGTTGGCAGCTTCTCCAATGTCCTTGAGTGGTATAGCGCATTGTCCATAAAAATTACAGCGCCACTCTCAATTTTTGACAAAATTAACTTGAACCATTTTCACTTTTGTCTATCGCGCTTCTATAACATATTCCCTGTAAATTGAGAGGTCTGGCTCTTATGAAACAGGAAATCCTAGTACAAGAGTCAGGGCTACACAGATGATTGTGTCTTGAAGTGTAAATAAATAAATTATTATTATTATTAAAGTTGAAGGCGTCCATTTCGGAGTGGTCATCTTCATCACCTTTCTTTGCATCAAATATTAATGCAGCATCCATTAAAAACCCTTCACAAACCCTGTGAAATAAAATTAATACAAGTCAATTATTCCGTACCCCCTATATAATTTCACTGCTGGAAATAGTTCATAGATAAATACTATAACAAAATTTATAACTTTAAAAGTTCGCTTTGCATGCGTTAATTCATAATACAATATAATATGTATTACTTAATTAATAGTCAATAACAATGGGGTGTTCATTTTTTTATGGCGAGGACAGTCCATAAAATACATACCAGTATGACCGATTATAGGTTGGATTTTTTAAACCAGCAGATAGACCTTCCCAATGTGCTTCTTTTGAAGACTTATTATTAGTGTCATGCCATATTAGGCTTTTCGTGTGACCTGTTTGTATGATAAAAGGTTATTAATATAAATACCATTCATTTCACGAACCAATTTTATGAAATTATGTTTAACTGTATAATTAATTATAATGTTATTGAATGCAAGAGGTCATACACTGCTTAGTGCATAAATAGCTGTTAAGAAATTTAGAAGCACTGTACCTTCATTTAGCTAAGTGTCATCTAAATAATAATATATTTTCCCTCCTTTATTCCTTAGCCTTTTTATTTCATGAAGATATTTTAGTGCTTTTTCTGCTCCGTTTGATTTATGTGAACTTTAATGTTTATTTAATTATTTTATACAGACTGCTTTTTTTAAAATCTGGCAGAGACTCGTCACTGTTAACTGCTTCCAGCATCTTTTCCAAGGTGGGCAACTCATTATTAAAGAAGAAGGAATGAATTTTCCTGCATATTCCACTAAATGTGATGTCATCAAAATCATCACGTTTCATGTGCTTCTGTTGGGGAGGGGGAGATTGCAGGCGACTTTTTATGTTGTACTATTTGAGAATATTGGACAGAGTAGCCCGAGATACGCCTGTAAATAATAAAATCATGTGCGGAGTTTCTAAAATATAATACATTTTATCACAATGCATGTTAGTTTCAAATATTTTTATAGTAATAATTTTATGAATCATCCTTACCGGCAACTTCTGCGATTTTGTTTATCATCTCAGTCCTATAATGAGGAGTATCTGCAGGCCAGGACTCCAATTGCTTAAAAATATTTATCACAGGTTGTTTTTCTACAGCACGCAGCGTTCTCTTTTTTTTGGGAGACATTATTATTTCGTCGGAGTCAACTTTTGGACCACGTTTTTTTCGCCGTTGGCTTTGGTCAGACTCAGCACTTATATGTTGTAAGCCACTCGGTCCCGCACCGGGATCACTCATAGCTCAAAAAAAAAGTAACGTTTTGTAAAAACAACCCAATGACAACACTGATAACAATACAATAATAAAGAAATAACTAAATATTATTTATTATTTTAATAAATAACAACAAAATCACGAAAATTAAACAATAACAAACAAAGTATTCACAAGTAAATGACATACATGACAATCTTAGAACATTGTCAAGTCAATTTCACAGACGACATAAACCAGTAAAATTAGAAATCCCCGGCTGTCACAGCTATGAAGGGATTAAGTAATATTTTAGATTTGGTAGGATTATAGTGAAACAAAAAGCGTTGCAGTATTGTTGACTCCTGCTTCTTTTAGGTTTTTAGCATAGGCACTGTAATTTTAAATTGGAATGAAATAATATATCTAAATGAAAGCTACTTAATTTCATATGGTTGTTTTTTTAAATGATTACAATTAAGTGTGATAGCTGATATATAAATTCATTTTAATCGATTTGGCGTCAATCGTAACTATAACAAGTTTATTGTACTTTTGTTATAAAGTGTGCATCAAAAATAACCTTTTTTAACTTCTGTCTAATGCTATTATAAATGGAGTATAGTTATAAACAATAACTCAATTTAATTAAAGTATGAATCAATGCACGGCAAATTGAATTAACGCAGGTGCTACAGATGTTATATTTAATTATACTCATAGCTGCGAAAAGTGCAAACATAGTAACTTTCAATAAGGGTTTCAAGGTTGTATGAACAAGTGAAAGGATTTGATGCACTGTTTGCATCAAAGAAATTTTAAAATGTTGAATGCTCTATGTTGTTGCTATTTTTCGTTCAACTTTTTCACATAATATGAATTGTATGTATAGCACAACAATTTTATTGTTGATCCATGTTTCACTATCGAATATCGCTATTATGACATTAAAAAGCAATGTGACGTAAGTTTGATAATCATCTCTGTTACCGTAAGTGCTTATTGAGTAATAGGATATAAAGAAACCACTACGATTTCATTTTTAAGTTTGTTTATTCCATTGTAAAAATAAAACTGCTTGAAAAGCAGAGCCAGATATTTGAATGATTGAGAACAATAGACAAGCTTATAGCTAACAATAAATACACATTCAATGGAAAATTATTTAGATCTATGCAGTTGCGCAAACAGTTGCGACAGCTTACGCTGCAGCGCCTTTCGCGGCCTCCTGCTGTTCAAACTTGGGGTATTTCTGCTCCACATTAGCCCAAGAGATCTTGCTGTTAGATAAATCTCTAACAACAGTTGGTACATCAGTCAACGGCAGTCTAACTTGTCCCATGCTATCCCTTTCCCTCAATGTCACAGAATGGGGCTCTTTGATAGTGTCGAAATCAACTGTAATGGCGTAAGGCACACCCAGCTCGTCAGTTCTGGCGTATCGGCGACCAATTGAACCAGAGGAGTCGTCGACTTTGTGAGACACATCCGCGTCTATTAATCCCTGGGACAGGTCTCTGACAAATGGTTGGAACTCGGCGTTGCCGCTAAGTGGCAAGACGGCACACTTCATCGGCGCGACAGTAGCTGGTAATGAGAAGTAGGTCCTCTGTTCATCACCTTCCCTCATTTTAAAGTTATGTTCCAAGATAGAATACAGGATCCTGCCAATACCAAATGAAGGCTCAATGACACTAGGGATAATTTCCTCAACATGGACTGTTTTCTGAGTCTTCTTCACACTGACAAGTTTTGGTGTGAGTTTGAATTCACCACCAGGTGTGGAGAGGGTGTATTCTCCATCAGCATCTAACTTGGATTGCAGATCATCCAAAGCTGCAGAGTCCATTGCTGCTAGTCCATCATTTATGAGTTTGGCATCTTTCTTGAACTCCTTGCCAATGGCTGCTTTGTTGGGCACAGGTTCAACAACCTCAATCTGTTTGGGAGCTGGTAGTTTCTTCTCAGCTGCTAATCTGATGCCAGTTGCTTTGGTGTGCTGGGTCAAGTCATAAGCTGACCTGTCAGCACAGCCAACACATTCTACCCAGCCATAGCTGGTGAGGCACTCAGCATCCCAGCAGTCACAGGCGTAGTGAGCCATCTCATTACCCATGTGTTGTCTGAACCTCAGCTTCTTAGATTCAATGCCAACAGCCAACATATATAAGTGAATTCTAGCCATGAAGTAGCCCAGTGTCTCATTGTTGACAATGCCTTTGGAGACAGCATCTCCAATAGTCATGATCTCAGCAGGTCTTCCTTGCTCCTGGCTATCAGCTGAGTAGAACAGCATCTGGGTGTCCTTCACAGATTCAAACTTGGGATGATCCTTAGTGTCACAGAAGTGTTCAATTTCACACATTGTGAATTCCCTTACTCTGAGCAGACCAGAGCGAGGTGAGATTTCATTTCTGAAAGAGTTACCGATTTGAGCAGCAGCAAATGGTAGACGACCCTGGTTGAACTCTAGAAGCCGTTTAAAGTTGACAAAGATACCCTGAGCTGTTTCAGGTCTGAGGAAACCTTTCACTAATCCACTGGGACCAATTTGAGTGTTGAACATGAGATTGAATTCAATTGGAGGAGTAAGGTCATTTCCGCTGATGGGCGACTTCATCTGGAACCTCTGCATCAAAGCTGACATTTGATCAGCTGTCATTCCATCAAGCTTTACAAGAATGTCTTCAATTTCAGCTTTGAGTTGGGCAGTTGTGTTTTTCTCACTCTTTATTTTCTCAAGATGAGCTTTTATCAAATGGTCTAAACGGAAGCATTCTCCAGACTTCACATCTTTAGTCATAAGGTCAGCAAACCTTTCCACATGCCCAGAAGCTTTAAGTACAGGCTCTGGAGTAAGAATTGAGCAGTCTACCTCTAACATTTGTTCTTGTAGAATAAAGTATTTCCTCCACAGTTGGATCATATTGCTTTTGAGAGCACACCCCATAGGGCCAAAATCAAACTGGCCAGTAATACCACCATAGATAGCAAAGGACTGGTCATAGAAGAATCTTCTTTTGATAAGGTCCTCCATTTTCGCGCGATCGAAAAGTTCTTCTGATGGGGCGAGACTGAGTTCTTTATCCTCGAGAACTTTCTTCCTGGCTTTAAGTTCAGCAACAGCTTTCTTTACGTCAATTTCAGGGGCTTTTTCTTCTTTTAGTTTCCTGACTAAATCACCCTGTTCCTTGACGATGGCCCGCAGCGGCGCTAGGATTTCTTCAGTTTTAGGATCAGCCATGATTATTTCTCTCTGGGGATTCGGTATTTTGATCTTCCTGTGAAGCTTATTGCTGCCCCAATGATTAGATGATAATCGGATTTGACTGCAGATGATTGGTAGTTGTTTACTAAATACACTACACTTATATACTAATGCTACAACGTTTCTCATTTAACTAAGCGCAAATTAACTTTCTGTTAATATTAATCCATCTGGCAGCCGGTAATTATTCGTTTTTTGATCGCGTGGAATGACGAAACCACGATAGATTTAAAGAAATTGACGTTTCGTCTAAAAAGTTATGATAAAATTTAGCACAAGAGCGAGATGAGTAAATACAGTTACCACGAGTGAGACAGAGTGCGATACCAAACAAATGCTTTACTTTCGTTCTGGGTACGAAACGTTAATGAGTTTTGACAGTAGCTAGAGAACGTGAAAGGAAATGTCACTATGACAAATGCCGTGCCAAATAAATTCTGCGTTCATTGCAATGAGGTCAGTATTATTAATTTTTGTAGGTAAATATAGCATTTCCTCATTGGAAAGTGGTTCCCTATCAATCAATACTGTGGTGAGCGGGACAGTTCTCCTGTTCAATATTCAATTAGATCCTAATGAACAAATAAAGAGTATAAATCGATAGAAAAGTTATTGATATCTGGCTATCATCCAATAAAAGAAAAAAACTCATGATACTTCCTTGAATACTGGCAACACTGTGATTTACCATCTCTTTCTAACTTTAAATCACTGCGTAAATGATTGCGAGATGAAGCGTGATAGGAATAGTTTTAATTATTTGTTTTCTTTTTCGAATAATTTCAGATTTGACAGCACAAAGGAGTCGGCCATTTTATTGCTGGTTGGTGAACGGGGGGTGAAGCTGTGGCTTAGCGCCCAGTGTAGCATTGTTGTATTTTTATTGAGTTATTTTTCTAAACATCCGTTTTAACAACGTACAAAACAGTATACGTATTTAGTGTAAGTTTAGGTGTATTTATGTATTGACTGGACTCGGAAGAGCAATGGACGATCCGAATAGGATGATGGCGCACAGCGGTGGGCTTATGGGGCCGCAGGGCTACGGGCTGCCTGGCGGTGACGGAGCCCCGGCCGCGGGTGAGGGCGAAGCACGCAAGCAGGACATTGGGGAAATATTGCAGCAGATCATGAATATCACAGATCAGAGTCTTGATGAAGCGCAAGCGAGAAAACACACGCTCAACTGTCACAGAATGAAGCCTGCCCTATTTTCAGTGTTGTGTGAAATCAAAGAGAAAACAGGTAAGCGAGCTGACGTATTTATATCAGTGGATACTGAATTGACGGTGTTTAAAGAATTTGTGCTATGCATTTAATTACGAATCGTAGTCTAGTTTCTCTCTGGCTTTGTTTCGTGAATGTTTTCAATTTTCTTCAAGATGAATAGTTTGTTCGACATCTATTTATCAATTAAATACACTTATCGGGTCTTTGATCTCTTGTGTTATCCATAATTTGCACTAATTCATGGCAAGCATAATAAATCTACATGTACATAAATATAATACATAACACATGCATAGCTTGAAAATATCTCAGAATTATTCAGTGGATAACTTGAATAAAATGCATGGAAATGGGCATAATATAGGTAGTGTTTTCCACAATCATGAATCATAACAGTGTAATTCATTGTTTACTTGTGTGATCAAATTCATGACCTTTTATTGTGGATGCATATTGTGCGCCAGCAATTTGGAAATATTATAGTCAGAGGGTCATTTAGGGGTAGCTTTACTTTTTACTACTATCAATATTAAATCTAGTGACAATGATATCCAAAACCTTGATCAACAGAAGCCTAAATGTGTAATTTGAGCTCAATTTGTGTATTTAGAATCCAAATTGTCATTTTCACTTAATTTTGTTTCATTTTATGGGTAGTATTTGAATCATTATCCATTCCAAGGTTGCCTGGGAGAGATCGCAGAAAATGATAAGGCCACCAGTTGTGTTTTGTAGTGTTACATTATATTTGCTATGTATTTTCTGGTTCTTCTTCTTTTCAAGTCGATGATACTCTTCTTAGTTTTTTTTTTAGTTGTTTTCTGGTGTACAATAAAGTATATATAAATAAATAAATACCATTAAAAACTCTATTTATAAAGTTCAAAATCTTCTTCCAATGATGAACTTTTATAACTCACACCTTCCGATTTATTCCATTCTAATACCTACACAATAATAACCTATCTAATAATAACTGTCAGGTAAATTTTTCACAAAAGCAAATCACTTTTAATCTAACAATTGTAAAATATTACAGAAAATTAACTTTTCGTATAATCAAATCAGTCATTGATCACCTATGTAGCAATGAATCATCAATTTTATGCAATAAAATATTTTAGACTCCAGTCACATGACTCTGATCGGTTGTTTCGAAATTTGGAACAATAGATCAAACTCACCCTTTCTCCCAGGTAAAAAAAAAATAGCAGGATGATTTACCTTTGTAAAAATATTGGAATGAAGTAAATTTGGATAGCATTATATTACAATCACGTAAAAATATTAGACACCAAATTTAATTTGATTCGATTTGACTGAGCTGACTTATGCAGACTGATTGCGAGTACTACGCACTTTCAGTCTAAAAAAATGTCTGTTTAACTTTCTGCTGTAATGCATTTAGGATAGAATAGCTGTAGAATTCACATCTCGAGACAAGAGTATCTTCCAGTCATCCTGAAAGATGTCTAAGATGTAACATGTTTAACACAGAGTTTAAATATACTTTAATTTTTGAACAGTGCTGTCCCTCCGCAACACGCAAGAGGAAGAGCCTCCAGATCCTCAACTGATGCGCCTGGACAACATGTTGATAGCTGAGGGCGTGGCCGGACCAGAGAAGGGTGGAGGCGCCGGCGCCGCCGCCTCGGCCTCTGCCGCCGCTGGTGAATGGGGTAATTGCTTTGAAGTCTCTAAAACATATATATTTTTATCGGCATCATTCACTTTACCTGCACACTGACTGTAGTAGACTTGATATTAAATAAAAGATATTTGCCTTTAAAATTGTATTGGTTTCTTTTAGATGCTTTCAAACATAACTTAGGCATGAGGTTTTCAATTTTAGTTCATTTATTTTTCTTGATTTAGAAGATAGTAGGGAACTAAATGTTTGTAATCTAATAACAATGAAAATAAACAATATCTTCAGTTCAGTTACAAATGGGAGAATCTAACACAATTATAAACAAGTAAGGTTATATATTACATCTATGGGTCTTAAATCTCATGAATGTAAAAATATTCTGACATTTGTATGTAAAACATACATGTTTTATGGTATAAATACACCTACTAGACTAAAGTAGGTATTTTATAGTGGGCTTTGTAAGAATACAGACTCTGAGGCTGGGAAAATCAGTATCATAGATACATAATTTACCCCTGAAAGACCTCATTTTGTTTTGAAACCCAATACTTTGTTTAGTGTTTTGATACAGAATCACTAACAGATTCGAATTTGGAAGGCTCATAGATACTAAAGAAATAAGAGTAAACCATAAAATCTAAATATTTAACTGCCGCCGTAAGCAAAAAAGGCGCATCTGCAGAAAAAAGTAAAGAAAAAATGTCGCAACTTGTAAGGCAAATTTTTCCTCATTTCCTTTCCTTAGATACGCCCCTTTTACATGCGGCAGAATTATAATGCTATATCCTCTAATCAGATAACGCGATTGAGCACTCGGACTACCGCGCGAAGCTGGCGCAGATCCGCCAGATATACCACCAGGAGCTGGACAAGTATGAGAACGCCTGCAACGAGTTCACGACCCACGTTATGAACTTGCTACGTGAGCAGAGCCGTACCAGACCTATTACTCCTAAGGTAAGTTTATTATTTAATTTAGTGACAAGAGAAATATAAATAAAAACTTTGCATATGCGTAGCGTGCGTGAATTTAATCTATAAGTACATATAATTAATAATAAACAAACAAACAAATAAATAAAATTGTAGTGTCTGTTTGTAATGTCAAAATAACAGCTTTTTACTAAATGAATGTAAATACGGTACTTATAACAAAAAACATTATTTTGTTGTCTGTCTTGTCTGTTTGTTCCGGTTAACTGGAACCGATTTTGAGGAGCTTTCACTGGCAGATATCTGATGTTATAAGGAATAATTTAGGATACTTTTATTCGAGAAAAAGCCACGCGGGCGTAGCCGCGGACAGCAGCTAGTGTAGACTAAAGTTATAAATTCTATTCTACTCTAGAAGAATTGAAATAATAATAAAGCTAACTTGAAATCAATTTCCATTTAACTTTTATGCAATAATTTGGGAGTTTTCCGATATTATAACTAACGCCTGCTTTTAATTTGAACGTCAGAAAACACAGCAAGACAACAAAGCTACATCTATCGATAAAATCTATAAAAATTGTAGTGCTTTTCTGTGCTCCATACAATAAACAATTTCTGTCTCACTTAACTGACTATTTCATACAGATTATCGCCACAATTTAAAATGGCAGCAAACATAACGCACATCGGCAACAAGAGAGTCACAACTAGAGATTGGATAATCGGATGCATATTTACCTAAAGTTAATTATTAGCTATGAAAGTATGGAAGCAGCTTCTTAAAATGTTTTTTTTGTAAGAAAATATTCCGTGCCGTGCCGTGGTGTGAATCCATAACTAGTCGGGTGTATAGTATGGAAGCGACTTCTAAAATATTATTTATTAAAAAAAAAAAATACCCTGGATTCTTGGATTGCATATATATTTAAAATTATTTTAACCCCCTATGCAAATATGTGTATGTAGGGTGTAAGAGTAGGGGTGGTGTGTGTTAGTTAAAATGAAAATAAAACACCGGAACCACGGGATTTATTCGATACAAAAGCGCTTTCCATAATAACAAACATCTCAACTTTAGGTGAATAAGCATCCGAATATCCGATCTCTAGTCACAACACATAAAAATACGAATTTTATGGGTCAAAAATATCTTTAGATATTAATTACCATTAAAAATATAATAGAGCATTAAATAGTCTTCTTAAATATATTATTATCTTAAGTTCTCCGACATGCTCTCTCAGAAAAAAGATAATGGACATTTAGGTAATAAAAATAATAAAAACGAGGTTTCCCAAAAACTACATTTATTGTGTTGTGGCGCTCTCGTTGCCGATGTGTGATAAGTTGTTTATGCTAACAGGAAATCGAGCGCATGGTGCAGATCATCCACAAGAAGTTCAGCTCCATCCAGATGCAGCTGAAACAGTCCACGTGTGAGGCCGTCATGATACTGCGCTCACGGTCAGTTGCCTATACCATGTAGCTATTGTATTGTAAGCTTTAAATTTGAATGTGTTCACCAAGTCCCAAATGGAGTGATCAAGTGCGATCGGAAGATAGCTAGACCACACATGGTCTTCATCTACTCAGTCACAGTTGGCCACTAATACATTTCTTACGAAATAAGCACTATTTGCCTATTGCTGTGATCTTACTGCTGCTTTCTGTGTACTAACCTATACTGCCGCGCTAACAAAGAATGCAATAGTGCAAGTTTTACATAAAAATAAAACTTGTATTATTTAGCAGAGACGATGCACAGCATCTGTGAGAGGGCGTTGTATACTTCCCGTTAGTTGTTATCCAATCACTGCTCTCGTGACGTCACATCCTCGACCAATCAGCGCCAAGTTCCGGTAGTCACGTGGTCCCAGGTGACGTGTTCGCTAATGGCGGACCTTTACCTCATATAAGTCTCTCACCAGGAGACCTTGAATGATGCTGTGCATCGTCTCTGCTAAATAATACAAGTTTTATTTTTATGTAAAACTGGCACTATTATTCGGCATGTGACGATGCACAGCATCTGTGAGAGACGTGTTTATAACTCCTGGTGACCACGATGACGCTATGTGAGAATATGATAATATTTACTGAAAAATAAAACCATATATAGCAAAAATTATGTATTTATTATACAAATCAGGATATGTAACTCTAGCCATTCAATTTAGTTACATAGAAATATTAATGTTTTACATCATTAAAAATATGTTAACGTAAAAACTGGAAAAAAAAAAAAAGAATTAATCAAACTAACAACAGACTATTAAGAGAATGTCGATTTTATCCTATACTGGTTCAAAATTATTCGAGAGATTACTCGTACTTGGTGAAGTGACAACTTTACCTATAATCTGCTTACAATAATATTTGGCAAAAGTATTTGGTCTGCGCCAATTACCGCGAGAGAGGATATCTTCGATTGGAAAATTTTCGTACCAATTCAAAGAAGCTACAGCTGAACGCATACTTCCAGGAGATGCAGAGATACCTGCATCCTTCAGTAGACTTTTTATCCAATTACCTATCACAGTCCGTGATGCACTTTGCGTGGGACCACGAATTGACACGAACAATGAGTGATTACATTCGGCTGTACGTCTCGGTATTCCTAATTCCAAAACTTTCCTTAACCAATTAACTGGACATATATTTTCGTTAGCATGACAAGATAGTTTCCAGCCTGATTGCCTGTATGCAGCCGTATCCGTCTTTGACCCAAACACTGGGTACAGAATGATGTGATCACCCCGATCGATGTAGTTATTAGATGAGACTCTGAGTAGAGTAAGGTCATGGACTCGTCTTCCTGACGCTAGCAACAAAAGACAAGCCAATCGACGCGACGCTTTGAACAAAGTAATGTTATTAGGAAGATTCGTCTGCAACCAGGCAATCAGTTCACTTGGGTCCCAAATAGGGGGCTTCTCTGCTCTAGGAGATTGAAGGGAGATAGCTTTAAGAATATGTTGTACTAAGAAGTCTGAATTCAAACTTTCGTTACAGGACGGTCGTCCAAAGGTCAGAACTACAGATTTATGCAACAATATGGTGGAATAAGCGAATCTCTCTTCAATAAATAGAAATGCTAAAAATCTTGTCAAACTAATATTATTGGGGCAATTGAAATCAAAATTGTTATCTTTACACCATTTGACCCACCGAGACCATGCCGGTCTGTAAGTTCTTAGTGTGGACTCCCTCCAACTAGATCGGAGCAGGGACCTTTCAGCTTCTGACCACTTACTGGTTATTTCGCCCCACCCGCTATCTTCCAAACATAGAGCTCCATGTCTTGAACTCGAGTAGGTGGAAGGCCCGTGCTCCAATCTACTAGAACTCGAGATAGGTTGGTGATTCTCAAGGGTCGGCAGAGTGCTCGACGACGAAGATCTGGTAACCAATAGGCTCTCTTCCACATTGGAGCCACTATTAAAAAAAACGCCTTGAGCTGAATTCAGATGGTGAAGAACTCGAGGGATGAGGCTTGGAGGCGGGAAAACCCACGCCAGCTGAAATAGCCACTGACGACTGAAGGCGTTGCAAAAGTGGGCTGATGAGTCTGAAAAATCTTTGGTAACATACTTCCTCACAACCCTGGTGTCCCTGGTGGCAAAGAGGTCTACCTGTGGAACTCCAAATCGGCGAAAGACATTTATTAGAGCTGGTCTTAGTAGGTGCCACTCCGCCGCCTGTTTCCCGCGGGACAACCTGTCTGCAATGTCGTTGAATCTTCCTGGAATATATTCCGTAGTCATAGAAATACGCTCTTTGTCTAGAAGACTCATGAGTTGGTAAGTCATGTGAAGTAAGGCCGCTGATCGTGTTCCGCCTTCTTTTCGAACGTAGGAAACCACAGTGCGATTGTCCGATTGCAGGCTCACATGGCGACCGCGAAGGTGAGATCGGAAATGTTTGACTGCTGCTATTATGGCAAACATTTCCTTTCGATTGCAGTGCCAGCGCCGCTGGTCTGGTTTCCACTTTCCTGAAACCGAAAGATCGTCTAACTGTGCTCCCCACCCGTAATCTGCAGCATCCGTAGTCATGAAATGGTGAATCAGCTCTGGGTGCAAGCTGTTCCGAACTATAGGCTTTTCTAAAGTTATGACCCACCATTTTAGATCCTCCTTGACCGTTTGTGTTGTTGCTACCGGTTTGCGAGGAGGGAGACGCTTCAGACTCCGAGAAAGAATTTGAAGTTGGCGGCAGTGAAGACGACCTCTTGGAACAACAAAGTTGGCAAAGTTGAGAGTGCCTAAAATAGTCTGCGCCTCTTTCAAAGAAATTTTTCCCCTGTGAATTTGAGAGCGATAGAATTGTCTGGGTCTTTTTTGGAGGTAAACACTTGAAGTTTTCTTTGGTGTTCCAAATGAACCCGAGAAATTCTATTACTTGAGAGGGTTCGGTGACAGACTTCTTGTAATTTACTGTCCACCCTAACGTCTCTAGTACGTTTAAAGACAAATCCACCTGAGATCGTAGAAGATTTCTCGATTGGCATGCTATCAGAAAATCGTCTAAGTAGACCACGACACGCATACCTCTGGATCGAAGATGTTGAGCTACCCAGTTGGTCAACGCTGCGAAATTTTTTGGTGCGCATGATAGACCGAACGGCAGGCAGGTCATCTGGAGAATTTTTTGACCATAAATTAGTCTGAGGAACCGACGGTGGTTTTTCAAGATGCTCACGTGAAAGTATGCTGAAGAGAGATCCAGCTTCACCATCCAGTCCTCCTTCTGTAAAAAATTGGGTATCTGAAAGTGAGAAATCAGTTTGAATGGTTTCGGAACTATGTGACAATTCAGGCGCTTCAGGTTGAATATGGGTCTTTTGGACCCGTCGCTCTTGTTTGTGAGAAACATGGTTGAGAAAAAGCTCGGACCGGCATCGCGATGATCCACAACTTCTAGAACGCCTTGATCTAACAATTGTTCTACCTGGATCGACATCTCTGGCGATTGTGCGGTCTTGAATTGGCGCAGGGTTCGTATTGATGGATAAATCAGTGGTGGTTTGGAGGTAAATGGCAGACGCATTCCCGTGATCATTCCGAGAAGGGCCTCCGGAGCCCGCAGCGTCTGCCACTGTCTCCGATACGCTCGGAGACAGCCTCCGTAGAACTGGTGAATCTGCGAGTCATTTGTCGTGTTTCCTCTTGCTTGGCTGAGGATCTTTGTTGTGGAACTTTTTGTTCCTGTTATTTGTTTGTTTGGAAGAGTTTTTGCCTTTTCTGAAGTTCCATTCGTAATCCTTTTGACGAAAGGGCGCATTATTTTGTGGTAACTCGCGAAAATTTGATCTATTTGGTTTATTTGCCACCTTAGGGGTAGTCTTATTTTGATCCTTTACGGAACCGAACCAAGGACGTACCCATTTATCTATGCCACCTGTGCTCTGGATGTAAACACGCAATTGATTTTCGTCAAATAGGCAATTAGAACTCGGAGGGATCTTACGCAGATCGTCACGAAGATTCTTATTAGTAATTTCGCTCAGGATGCGCTCCCGGCGATTTTCAATATATTCAGCTCGTTTTCCGCAAACTAGCTGCATGATTTCCTCACTAATTTTGTGGAATTTTGATGAGGGTAGAAATGATTCCGAAATTTTGTCGAAAATACTAGAGGCAGAAAGTGTAGCATCAGAAGAAGCTGTCCAATCAATGAAATTCTGCAAGTTTTGATTGAGTAACTCCCGTTGTGAAATTAAGGCATTACATAGGGCCGCTACCAATCTCTCAGAATTCGCCGCATAATCTTTACCCTTAACAAACTGTCGAAGTTCATCGTTAATATCGAGCTCGACAAAGCCAGGTACAGCGTTATGAATCTTCAACGCGTCCGCGTAGCGCACATCCTTCCACGACGAATCACCGAACTTTTGTAACGCTTCGAGTCGCTTTACGTGATCCGGATTAGAGCGAGGCACCGTGGGGTCCTTAAGAGACGTACTAACGACGCTTAAATTTAAACGCGGAACTCCACTCGATATATTATTGGCAGCCGCCGGCGGGCGGTTCAAGTTAAAGTCTGAAGGTATCGCGGAGCTAGGTCCAGGAACTGGTTTAGGCATATGTGCCTCTGTGGAGTTATTCAGGGTCGCATTAGATGCAACCACGTTTTGCATTAACAGGTTAGTTAGCACAGCCACTTGGTTAATAAGATTTGAAATGTCTGATGACTCACCGAATTTCCGCCGTTTTACCTCAGTATCCGAAGAATCAGATTGCGAAGAACTCGAATCGCTTCGTGGCAGCCCGCGTTTATGGCTCGATGTAGACATCAAGTCGTCGCCTACCTGCACTTCTTGATCCGAATCACAATTGTTCGCAATTGCACTATTTATTTGATTTTCACTCATATCAACTATTAATCTTCTAACACTGAACTATAAGAATATTAAAAATGTTAAAAAGTAACCGCAAATTCTAAAATAGATGTTACTTATTCGGGAAATAACGACGCTATGAGGTAAAGGTCCGCCATTAGCGAACACGTCACCTGGGACCACGTGACTACCGGAACTTGGCGCTGATTGGTCGAGGATGTGACGTCACGAGAGCAGTGATTGGATAACAACTAACGGGAAGTATACAACGCCCTCTCACAGATGCTGTGCATCGTCACATGCCGAATAATAACTCGATTTTGGACGATTTTGAGTTATATATTCGTTGAGTTATATACTTGGAGTCAGCAAATCGAAATCTATTAACTCTCTCTAAGCAACTTTTTATTGATCCTTCAGGAACTCGGTTTTTCAGTAAGCTAGAATGCAATAACTAAAACTTCGTAACCAATTCAATAATCAAAAATACAATTCTCGGAAGCGGCAAAATCGAGTTATTGCATTTTTCGTTAGTGCGGCAGTATAGCCCAGAGCTCCATGGCTTTTTCTGCCGACTTTTTGTGCCAGTAAATACATCGGACACCGTCCGAGTCACCAGCACATTCTGTTTGCGCATCCATCATCCAAATTGTTGGCAGAGCTAAATCCCCAGTGTCTTACTTTAAAGATGCTGTAGGCCCTTCTGATTGCCAATCTTGAATGTGATGTGTTTGCGGATGAATGGAGTCAAATTATGCACATATGTCTGGTGTTCTGTGAGGGAAAGCATGCAAGGGAGTCCACTCTGCCATATTAGTTTCAATTAAATTATATATATACAAAAAAATTCATTATTTAATCTTTTTTATGTTTCTATGTTAACTAATGTAATTGGTGTTGTACCGTCTTAATTTATTTTACTTAACCCTTCATATACGTAGATCTACGCGACACACAATGGGTTTTTAATTATGTTTGTAATTACGACAGGTTAAATAAACATAAAATAATACACTACTTTAAAATAAATCACTCCCTCTATGAAATGTCCAACGAAACACTTCGCTCTTACCAGCTCAACTTTGGCCTCTAAAACAACCAAAATCTGGGAATTCCCGCTTGCAGTTTCCTGGACGCGCGTCGCAAACGCCGCAACTTCAGCAAGCAAGCGTCGGAGATCCTCAACGAATATTTCTACTCGCACCTGTCCAACCCTTACCCCAGCGAGGAGGCGAAAGAGGAGCTGGCCCGGAAGTGCGGCATTACCGTGTCTCAGGTACCGTGACGTCACTTCCGCTTTCAGTTTCCTCGACTCGCGGAGGAAGCGACGCAACTTCACGAAGCAAGCGCTGGCGCTGCTGAATGAGTACTTCTACTCGCATCTCGCGAACCCCTACCCCAGTGAGGACGCGAAGGAGGAGCTCGCCAGGAACTGTGGCATTACTGTATCGCAGGTACTGCAGGGTTGCCAAGTCTGCGTAGGGAATTATAAAGAAGTACAAAAATAAATAATTCAGTCACACCTCAATGACGACTCCATTTAATAATAAAAAGACAATAAAATAACTTAGTTGCTTTCAAAGTGTAGCTTTGTTTTGTCGGCTTTGATGTCCAACAGATGTTAAAGCCAATTTGGAATTAATTCACCAAGAAATACGATTATGTGCTGATAAAACAGATGTAACAATTATCAGGTAAATTCGAATAGAATTGGCAACCCTATAGTTACACGACACGGCTAGCCGCCGACTCATCACGCGTGACAACCCTATTGTCTTGAAACTGGGACAGTTAGGTAATTTTTAACTCCAACTTGAAGTAGGAACATTAATCTTTTTGAACAAAGTTACAACTTAACAATACCACCGTAAATCATTGTGTCAGTTCGTGTACTTAGATGTAAGAATAAAAAACAACTGTAGTATTTTAAGACGACAGCGTCAGGGTAGCCCGCGATATTCATTTTTTTAAATGCAATTTGCATTCTAAAATCAGGTTGTGTGTTGATCTAAATTATGATTCGCGGCCTTACCAAATATTGATTTATAGAACTACTAGCTGACCCGACAGACTTCGTTCTGTCAAACAAAAGCTATGGTATAAACTCCACTACTCTACCCTACCCTACCCTACCTACCCTACCCTACCTACCTACCTACCTTCCTTCCTACCTACCTATCTACCTACCTACATACCCTATCCTACCCACCTACCTACCTACCTACCTACCCTATCCTACCCTACCCTATCCTACCCTAACTACCTACATACCCACCCTACCCTACCCTACCCTACATACCTACCTACCTACCTACCTACCTACCTACCTACAGGCCTACTGAATATGCATATAAAATTTCATAAAAATCGGCCAAGCCGTTTCGGAGGAGTATGGTAACATTTTGACACACGAATTTTGTATATAAGATAGTTCTATAAATAAATATTTGGTAAGGCCGTGAATCATAAAAATCATCAATACAAAGTTCATATAATCCTATTGAATGATCATTTCATGAAATCATGACATTTGAGGACAATTCTAACTTAAGGAGTTGTATTGCTGATTCTAATGATTATAATTCTGTAAAGCCATATTTGTTACGGTCGCGAATTATATTTTAATCGATATACAGCCTGACACTGTCCATAAGTAACTAATGGACATGTGTATTCTTCCCGTTTTAATCTATGGTGCCCAGACTTGGTCTTTGACTAACATCCAGAAAGAAGTTCAAACTCAAGGTCTGCCTACGAGCAATGGAGCGCAGCATACTAGGCGTTCAATTAACGGATCGTGTTTGAAACACAATACTGCGCTCCAAAATAAAGCTGACGTGGCCCAGAAGGCTGCCAAATTAAATGGGACAGAACATGTCTGTCGGACAAACTGTGGGCCCAAATAGCACAGAACTGGTGCCCTGAGACAGTGAGGCGGGGTCGCGGCAGACGTAGGAGATGGCGGCACGAGCTGGATAGGTTCCGTTGAAACTGGAAGGAGGACGTGCGGGCTCGCTAAAAATGGAAGAAGTGGGGGAGGCCTTTGCCCAAGAGTGGGGACAGCGTAGGCTAGTAAAAGATCGAATCGAACGAAACATGAGTTATCCTGAAGAAGCCGGTATTGCTTTGGGGCAATGAAGTTCTTCATTGACATCGTGGTTCGAACGCCATGTTTTACTAAGCGATAATTTTCATCAACCAAACGATACAGCAACAAAACTATAGTATAGCGTAATTAGCCTATAATGCACACAGGCCTCCTTTTGGTAAGAAGGCCTGGGCCGTAATCCACTACCCAGGCCCAGTGCAGGTTGGCAGATATCACATGTCTTAGAATTTTAGGTTCTAGTACATGCCGGTTTCCTCACAATGTTTTCCTTCACCGTTTTGAGAGCAGTTGGTGATGAAGTCATTTACAGAAGTTAAGCGGCTGTCTGGGTTCGAACCTACGACCTACAACTCGTAAGTCGCGGCTACCGCTAGGCCACCACTGCTCAACGAAACTATACGATTAACTTACTCATTTGATATTATTTATTATTTTCTACTTTTACTTCACTTACTACGTTTTCTCGTCAGGTGTCTAATTGGTTCGGCAACAAGCGCATTCGCTACAAGAAGAACATTGGCAAAGCTCAAGAGGAGGCCAACTTGTATGCCGCCAAGAAAGCTGCCGGTATGTATACTGTTCCAAGTGGCTTCCTATAAGAAATATCATTGCTGGGAATTGGTGTGCTCATTCTGTCTCGAAAATAATTTCGAAACCTATCTCGCATAACACCACCAGTATTATTCCCCTATTGTCTGGCATTACGTCATTATTTGCATATTAACGACCATAATTGCGAAATTGATTCAGTAATTTTAAATGACAACAGCATTTATTGTCTTTTATCATTGAGAGGAAAACTATCATATAACTTCAAATCATTATCATAATATAAAATGAAGAAATTTGTTACTACTACAAATGCAAACAGCAAAAATATGTCATTCTTAAGTTCTCTTGAATTCCCATGACATTTACCTTCTAATAATAAAAAAAAAAAATCTGACCTAACAAAAAATCATACCATATATTACCCATCATCCCTGCATATATCTATAGTTCTATAAAATTGGGTGAAAGCCAGTGCGTTACATAGAGATACGTTTCCGCACACAGACCTGCCTTGGGTTGGCGCGGGGCGTGACGCTAGCTCACCGCCTGCCAGAGCTTCGGCATATTACAGTAAACTATAGACACTAACTAGAACTAGGCTAATTGGACGTAGTTCAGCAGAAATAACTCAACCCACATTATGTTCAGAAATGAATTGTATATACCACAGAGGTCCTAAGGCCTGAAACTGCGTGAAGCGGGCGCCCGCGACGGACACCCGTCGCGTGTCTACTCGCGTGGGCACGTACACCCGTAGTTTAATTTTGGTCCCCACGACGTTTGTATGGAACCGCACAGGCGTTTGCTTTACGCAGTTTCAGGTCTTACGGTTGGTTCTTTCACTCAGCAAAAAAGATCCGTGACACTACAAAGATAAGGTTGATTTTTTAAATGATGGGAACCATCCCACATGAAAGTTTTATTCCCACGGAATAAAAAAGAATCTTCCATTAACAGTTAGGACCTTTGGTATACAGGGTGGCAAGGACATCGACGCGAAGCCTGTTACCATGGATTCAGTCCATGATTCTGGGCCCCCCTGCGTTGAAACATTTCGTCGGTAATAAAAATAAAAAATTGCTGTCCCATACACATACATTTTGACCGCGTATGTATTGCAATTTTGTAGGAAATAGCATTTATTTTTATAACCGACGAAAAATTTCAACGCAGGGGGCTCCAGAATCATGTAATGAATCCATGGTAACCGGCTTCGCGTCGATGTCCATATCACCCTGTATACAACTAATTTTTTACCATAATGTGGATTGAGTCATTTCTGCTAAACTACGTCCAATTCGCACTGATTGATGGCTCACTTGGGTCCTTGTTACATCGGCGTTTGACACGTACAGGGAACTGCACTTCAGTAGGAACATTTGTACTAAGAAAACCGAACCGCCCTAACCGGCATCCAAAAGTTGTCTGTAAGAGAACCGATAAGACCACCTGTAACACCCTATAATGTAACTGAAAAGTTCAATTGTAATATATTATGTGTACAATAAAAAAATACCGACCAAGTGCGAGTCTGACTCGCACGCGAAGGGTGCCGTACCGTATTAAGATCGAGCAGAAAACCCTTCAATTATTAACTTTATTTAATTTTTATTACTTGTTGATATAATGGCTATAAAAATACACAATATGTGAACATTTCAACTGTTATGTTACAGACTCAACCTATTACGGTTCAGACGCTCGGACAGCGGAGGGTTAGTAATAGGGTTCCGTTTAGCACGCTTCGGGTACGGAACCCTAAAAAAGCTTATCTATCTGTCTTACTACTACAAAATGACTTTTTTAAGGTTAAACTGTTACAATTGATATGCAGTTGGCTATATGACTGTTGAACGAAAGTGTAACAAGGGCTTTAGCGTATTGAATCTGATGTGTCCTTTGGCTCTTCATGCACCAAATGATTTACTATGGTAGTCGCGTCACGTTTAGCAAAGCAACGAATAAAATAGCTAATTTTTGTAGTAATAATTCTAGTATACTCTTTGTCTGAATAGTCAAGTGCCACATTAGGGTTTAGACGCGTAGTAAGCCTCTCAGTGCGTGATAGCCTTACACACCGCGTACCTTTGCTATAGAAGCGCACAGCGCTGTCAAAATAACGATTTCTCTGTATCGTTTGAATGATCTCAGTTCATTGTGTTGTGGGCATCTTTCATCAACTGTCATTGTTTGGTTAAGAAACGATCTAATACCATTCATATTCGTACGTTTTCAAGGTTTGGAAAAGGCATGTTTTAAATTAAATATCCACTATTATCGGTGGTTCCTTTTACACGACCCAAATTAAAGAATTGTGTAAAAAAAAAACTACCCGTGTCCATTGAAATAGTTCCCCAGCTTGTACAGTATCGAAGCCCGGTTGAAAGGTCCCCACACACTGCGCCCCGCCCCCTAGCCTAACACGTATCATGAGAGATGCCCGTGCGCAGCCGCAGGCGCGTCGCCGTACTCGATGGGCGCGGCGTCGGGCACGGCCACGCCGATGATGTCGCCGGCGCCCACGCAGGACTCCATGGGCTACTCGCTGCCGGCGCCCGGCTACGACCAGCCGCAGCCCAGCTATGACGGCTCCATGGGCTACGACCCCATGCATCAGGACTTGTCGCCGTAGGCGCCTAGGCGAGCCCGTTCCTCAGGTGAATATTAATCTTCGCTTTTTGTATCGGCAAGATCCGCTTTATTTCATGAATCACTAAATGCGTTTAGCTTTAAACATATTTACAGCAAGGCAAGGTTCTTTTGACGCGTGGTTAAATGAAATACAATGAAATGAAGTTGTTTATTCTGTAAATAGGATATCGGAATCACTTTTACACGTCATATTAAAAAATCTGTAAGATGGAGTCGACATTTCCTATCTAACTATCCCTGGGAAAAAATGGCGAAACAAACTCAGGATTCAAAGTCTCTTTTAAAGTCTAGACATAATCTTGGTCAGATCATGTGAGGACCGTGTAGATTCGTGTCTGAAATGGTCTTTTGAGGAAAGAAGCACACAAATTTGAGTGGCCTGTCCAGTCAGTGCAAGCAGCGTAAGAAAATTTGAATTTCGCGGCCTACCTGAGCGCTTCCCATCTAAACGTATTTAATTATTTATAGTGCAAGCGGCCTAAATGCCCAAGTCAAAAGTTCAGTTTTGGCCTATCCGGTCCCTTCGGTCTATTAACACTTACCGGTACTACAGCACGGTACGGTACCATAGCCTGATGGTGTGACCGTCGGACTGCCAATTCATAGGTCCCGAGTTCGAACCCAAGGCACGCACCACTGACTTTTCGGATTCATGTGCGTATTGTATAATTATCCCTTGCTTAAAAAATTGTGAAGGAAAACATCGTGAGGGAATCGGCATGCCTGAGAGATATTTCTCGACGGCAAGTGAAGCAAAGTCAGAGGCCCATGGGCGGCATAAAAACTTTGACATTAGGTTAGTCTCTAACCACACGAAAAAGAAAGAAGATTAAGATTTAAATTAATTGAAAACCAGATGTGAAACATGGCGGAGAGGAGGAATGACGGCATAAGTCAACGTCATGCCGTTTGCCGTCACGCCACACTAGTGAAATTACCTCCAGGGCGCGCCTATAGATGTTTCACATTTTAAAAAAACCATTTACTTTTCTTTACATTTGGTTTCGCTGTCATGGATCCATCTTCTTGACACACATCACCAGTCGAAGCTTCCAAGATAACTGACGTCAATCTGTATTGTTTCAGGTAACGGGTATGACACATAATTGTGCAGCTTCCACAGAATTGCCATTTACATTTACTATTATTATGTTAAGTAGGTCAGGTACTAATACTTACGACCGGTTACTTACGTCGGCGCGACACCGGCAGACGCCTAGCCTTAGACATAGGACATTGTATACTACACAATATACGTTAGACTACATATTATTAGCGATATTTTTGGAAGGAAATGTAATGAAACGTATTTTTATTTGTATTACGAACTCTATACGACTGGCACCCAGTATTTGTTTAAACAATTTATATTATACAAGTTTATTTTTATTATTATATTATAGTCATTTTATTACGAATGAATTTTCAACGGCAACTATTTTATAGTATTATTCTTTTTACCAGTGGCGTTGTTGTTTTTTTTTTTTTTTTTTCGAAAAGTAATTATTTGGGCAGTATTAGTAATTTATATACAAAAGTAAATCATCACATCGATATGGCGGGGATCTCGAGTTTCTATTCGTTCTAATAATCTTTTACTCTACGGTGGTTATAATTATACGATAGTTGTAAGATGAAACTAGTGTAATATTATTAATTGTAAGTATTCAGATATTTTGTGCTGACTAGTGTCCTGTACGAAGTGCGTCCGTGTAATTTACTATTTTGAATCTATTTTATTTATCGACAGTGGAATAAGTCAAAATGGAACACGAGATAATAAATGATGTCGATGATTGACAACTTCATAAAATTGATTGTAAGAATCAAAGAGATCAAAATGGATATAATATTCGATACATGAAACTATTGCATAAGATATTATGTATACGCTGCACTACGTAGAAGCAAACACAATATCATTTTCACGCGCTCAGTCTGCTCCAATATTAATATTATAAAAACTTTAATTATTATAAAATAATTAAGTCTGTAGTGTAATAAACTAACCATACGAGCACGATAACTGCACTAAAACTAATGTATACGCAATCAAATTATTATCATATTTTTTATATACAATTTATTATTGCTGGAATATTTATTGAACAAGCTCTAAAATTATATTCATTTAAAGAAAATTTCGATTAGTAGTGTAGATTTAAAGTAGATTTATTTGCGCGGACGCATAGACTTGTGTGCAATTTTAATATTTTATTAGCAATGGTTGTGTTAGTATCGCGCACACGCATCTTGGCCCTACTGATCTAAATGTGGAGTCGTTTTAAAATACCAGTCAATTTTAATCGTTTACAAATATTCTATTGTTTATACAGGGCCGAAGTTAAGGCCCATAGTTGTCAAGTGAACTGATGACCCAGTAAAAACGAATTGTGTCTCGGCCTGTTAAAAGTAAATTCGGCTTTGGTGACACGGTAAGCCAGGAGTTGTGAATATCAGAACAAAATATTTTAATTATCGTGGTGCTAAAATGTTTGTAGCACAATTTTATTTTACTTGTTAGCCATAAGTTGAATGTTATTTTATTTCGTCGTACATTTTCATCAAAGCATAACAAGATCTTTACGATGTAACTTAAAATTAGTTCCACTTAGTGATAGTTTGGATATGAAAAAAAAAATTGCTAGAATTAAGTTAATGTGTTCTAAAACAAAATATCTGAAACAGTATACGAGATAAAAACGAAAATTTAATTGATGTTTTAACGCTGTGGAACATTGTAATTCACGTGCCGCCACGGATCGCACCTTTCTTACTCGTTCACGATAAATTATTTATTATAATGGTTATAAAGTAATGTTAGTACCGCAAGTCGAGCGCGGCGGCGCGGACACACATGTATACGACGACGAGTTCAATGTTATTGCGACCATCAGATTGACTAAAATACATTTTTGTGTAGTTATGAAGTTGTTTTATTCATTTAAACCTAGCTTTACTGTAGATTAACTATTTTACTGCTGTTTCAAAGCTTACCTACATGAAACCAAGAAGAGGAACACATTTTTTTTTCCTCTGGCAACAGCCGTTGTCAACTATTCTGCCAGCGTCTTATGATCACATTATTTCCATTATTATTTACATTTTTAAGACTTCAATGAGGTAATAAAAAGTTTAACATTGATGACTTTTGGACGTTTTAAGCAGAAGTTATCCTTGTTTTAGGTATAATTATCATAATTACACGATAATTTGTTTAACTTCATTGTTTTGAAAACAACATGGTAATTTGTATATCTACGGGTTATCTACTAACCCTCTCTTATAAACATCGTCATATAGGGATTTTAGTGTTACAATTTAAATACTTGTTATCGCACCCCCAGTTCAACATAGGCGTAAGAAGAATATACTAACTTTACAGGATAGCAAAAATACTGTGTGGTCTGGTATATCTATTTAGCATTTGATCTTATGATATTTTGTTATATTTGTAAACCATTAAACAGTTAAAAAAAATAACCTTTTTTTCAGCAATATTTCAGATACTTCAAATTGTCGTGTATATAGAATAATTAATATTTTAAGTTTTACACACGTTTATGGATCTTTTTAATGTATTTTTTGTTATAATGGCTTAATTTTTCGTCAGATCTTAACGGACAAATTGAGCATTGTGTATCTTTATCTGCGCTATACGAAACTGCAATAAAAAAAGTGACTTATTCTTACTTACGCCTTTATCGCACTGGGGGTGCGTTATGTACCTACCTTATTTTGCATTTATGTACGAAAAACAAGTTCGATTGACATTTAAAATTGTATAAATAAATAAACATTGGATAAGGTCGCCGAGTTCGATGCTTGGTATGGTAATGTGTCGACATAGCAGGACTGCTGGCAGTTATATTCAAAATACTGGCTTTAATAATATTGGTAAACCGTGAAGCGATAGTTATGTGGTTTGGAAATAAATTATGGCACTGGCATGGCCACCATAAGGGATTTTAATTTTTATAACACAAAAAAATTGTCGCCGAATATCAGAATTTGTCGGTCACTGGTTCAAAAGTTATAACGGGTAAGTATGATCCGATCTGAAGAGCATCTCCCCAGCTTGGCCACATTTATGTCTCAAAAACTAGGGCACCTGTTTCTCCCTAATTTTGTCGCTCCACCGTTTGACCACCCCTGGGCAGATCCCACCGCTCAGACAATCAAAATCAAAAGTCATTCAAATTAGGCTGAATTAGACTTTTCGAACGTCAACATTACGACAGTCCCCCAAAACGCCCGCTCTTCACCACTTCCTAGTGCTTAGAGCTGGGAAGAAGTGGCGCAAGACCTTCAGGACCTTCAGGACGCTGTTCGAGCTGTTTTGTAGTAGCGAAGCGCTCAGTTTCCTTATGATCGCCAAAAATGGTAATTAAAAAACAGTGAAGAATGACATGATCTTTTGGTTCACCGAACGCGCCATCACCTTGCCAGATGTCAGTAGGGATTGGTAAATTTCAAAGATTTTGACTGTATAATTTTAGGACGACAAGACGAAAGATGGTAGGATCGGTCTTACAGGGCACAAAATGATAAAAACCCGAGATCAAAGTCGATAATAAAAACATTAATGTCATAAAACAAATTGGTACCTATGAACCTATCACTACATATTATGAAACAAAGTCCTCCGCCGCGTCTGTGTGTCTGTCTGTCTGTCTGTTCGCGATAAACTCAAAAACGACTGCACCGATTCTCATGCTGTTTTCACTAATGGATAGCGTGGTTCTCGAGGAAGGTTTTAGTATATAATTTGTTAAGTTTTTGTATGCATTCATATATAAATAAATCTATATATATAAAAATGAATCCCTATTTCCCTTGGTCACGGCATCACGCGTGAACGGCTGGACCGATTTCGCTAATTATTTTTTTGTTGTGTTTGTTATTGCCAGGAGAAGGTTCTTATGTAAGAAAAATTTAAGAAAGTAAAAAAAAAAAATTGTAAGAAAACGACCATATTTACATTTTTATTGTAATAATAAGTAGGTAACTCTATCTTCTAATGTAACTTTATGGCGTTTGACATAACGTGTCAGTCATCATTTGGTAGGTCTGAGAATAGATTTTATCAAAAAAAAAATAAAAAAATTGAAGGTTTTAGTTAGGTAGGGTAGGGTAGGGTAGGTAGGTGGGTAGGGTAGGGTAGGTAGGTGGGTAGGGTAGAATAGGGTAGGTAGGTAGGGTAGGGTAGATAGGGTAGGGTAGGATAGGGTAAGGTAGGGTAGGGTAGGTAGGTAGTTTCCTTTGCGCGTAGACAAACTGCCACAGTCAAATAGCTTTTGACAAAACGAAGTCTGTCGGGTCAGCTAGTATTAAATAATAATAAACTGTTAACAGGACTGGACAAACAGGTCCAACTGAAGAAGCCGATGGTTGAGATAAACTGGATGCAAACATTCATTTTTTTTGTTTTTAAACTTTGCCTCTAGATTATGGTTACTTATAGATTTATTCGATCTTTGGTAGATTTTAGTGCATAGGTTACTCGGCACACAAATAAAATTCGCGGTTCTATGTCCGAGTTGCGCGCGCAGGTTCGATTCTCTCTTGGGCAAAATATTTGTGTGTGGCCTACATGGTTTTATATTCTTACATTAAAGATCATGCAAACAAAAAAAAATGGTATTAAACTTTACACTATAAGAGTGTTCTCTACACTGTACCTACACTCCTAAACTGAAATAGGGGCCTACACTACACTCCTAAAGTGAAGTAGGTAAAGTAAAATACCAATTTTTTGTATAGGTATGGTGTCTATGAAAACTCGACTGCACTGAGCAGTCTGGTGGTCAGTGTTCTTTTCTCTGTATTTGAAATTAGAAATAGACCTTTGCAAATGTTAGAAATTTCGAAACCCGATCCCGGACATTTTAGTGCATTGTTTGAGATAGCGTGGTAAACAAAGAGAGTTGCTAACTAGGTACCTACTACGTTGTGGAGGCAAAACGTGGATAGGTTAGGCGAATGGACCTATCGGACATGGGGGAATGAACCGGTAGTGTTCGATGACCCCTGCACAGGAACAACAAGATAATAAAACAATGGCTAATCGATCCTAGTACTATCACAAACCTTTAGGTACCTACCATTCTTTCTTTGACAATTGATAACGCTAGTGTCAACGTAGTGCGTTATTTTGTTTGTGTTTATTTTTATCAGGGCATGGCTGACCTTGGCGGGTGTGTATGAATCAGGTGGATCGTAGCGTCATGACTAGAGTTAGTAACGCGCTGTCAGTCGCTCGAGTCGCTCGACTATATAAATAACGAAGCTACGTTAAATGTTAAAATCGTTTGTTAACTTAACTGCTTCTGTGACCGCCAGAAATTGTAAGTATTGTTCTTTTCATTACAATATTTTGATAGTAAACAAATTAACTGTTAAAAATACTTTATAGTTTTTGCAGCTTGTTTAAAAAACTTGGGTTTATCCTTGATCGTGACATGCGAATTTCTGAATGAATGGACTGTATTACTGTTTACAAATAATGACATCATGTCTGTCCAAAAAATACCCCCCAGGAAATCATAAATTGTATAGTTTGCGAGTTGCAGATTATGTTTAACTAAATCCTATAGGGAGGAAAATAAGTTAAGATAAATATAAGTACTCTGTGAATATAGAGTTCTGTCTCACTCAAATAAGGAACTAGCATTTGTGTATATGCAATAAACAAACACTATCCAGTGAATTTCAAACTACCTTACTCAACATTCAGAATTATCTGATAAAAATACTGATATGTGGCTCTTTTCAATTACATTTTCGGTAACGGTAACAGTCGCTAACTAATATAATTCGCAATTACTTAATTGAAATGTATTTATTCGTGAGGTCAATTGTAGTTGTTATCGCTTATAGCATCAAGAATGACGAGTGTACACAGCGCTTACAAGGATGAGGTTCACGACGTGCCCATGTCGGTGATTATCAGGCCTTTCATCCCGGAGCTGACTGAGGATAAGGTTGTGTCACTCATGGAGACGATACAGGTAAGGAATATTGTATATTTACCCTTTTTTTCTGGGTATAAGCACCTCTGAATGCCCCGCTTGATGTGGGAATCACCTGTGCGCGTCCCGCACCCCAGTCTTTGTGTCGATCGGTCGTTGTGCCGATGCAGGGGAAGGCCAATAAGTCCTTGATTGCATTTTGGCTGAATGATGATGTTGACCATGATTTTAATTTGTTTTCGAGTTGGCATTTTTGCAACCGCTATGGTCGCGGATTTACTGAAGTTATTACCTATAGGATGGGCAGGGCATTTGTAAGTAGAAAAAAATACCATCTTTCTTTCCAATATAAATTTCGTGCAAAGTGTGCCACTACCACTTAAAAAGATATCAGGGCCGTGCCATCTTTTTTGAGCGAGTTCATATAAAATGTACACGTCTACGTCACGGGCACGGCCCGGATATGTGTGGATGGACCTTTAGATCCACTTTCACTAATTGTCACTTTTTAAGTAAACGATTTTCTCTTAACACATAAAACTCACTTTTGCCCAGTCACGTACTATTTTTATTAGTTTTTGGTCTTTATGCCATTGGAAACTTCACACAGTCTTTACAGTCTAGGCTTTGGACAGTTGAAATCCGTCCTGACGGTTGAAGCTCTTGTATATTGGTAGGCGAAGACGGCTTTGCTATTCATCATTTAGAGCTCAAGAAAGGAAAGAAAATAATTATTTCTGGGTCGCCGTCACCGGAAACGGTGAAAAGGATAACACACATAAATATTAGTAATCTCAATTCTGTCTTGTCATAACAGTCTCTGTAGGCAAAGCCAGAAAATACGCCTAGTATGGCGATAAGAAAAGTACTTAACTTAGTAGGTACCTCCTGTAGAAATCTCATCTAACGCTATTCTCTCTGCTTTGTATCTGAATTTTAAACAGTCGAGAGCGTTAGTACTTCTCCTACGTTCATCCATATTCAATGGACATCTTATCGCAGCGACAGAAGTGGTCACGGCCAATCAATAGGTAGGTACGCAGGTAGTTAGCCGTTCAGGTAACCTAGATATTGACCAGTTATCCTACACGGGTTGCACTTAACCCCGTTTGCTAAGGACTTTAGCAAAAACAAGCTCAGCAACTTTCTATAAATGTAAATATCTTATTTGTATGGCGTGTCACAAGGAGGCATACTATGTCCCTTACTGTTTGTTAACCAAATATAGTTAACTCTATCCCCATTTTTATCAGTCAATTTTTAAAGATACCTAATCATTTTTAAAGATCCTACAGACCTAATTATGTTGATTGTTGGCAAAAAATATAAACAAAATCTTTTTTTTAACCTCTGACGAAGGGTTAAAAGGTCGATGTAATTTTGTTATCTGAAGGTGAACGAGTCATTTGAGATCGATAAAAAAAATATTGTAACTCTTAATTTATTTTGTTAACATGTCTCGGACATGCTAATTGTGTAAGTTTAGGTGTCAGTAAAATATTGAAGCTTGATATTATGAAAATCACGATAACTTTTTATTCCATAAATAATTTTTGTTATACCGTTTTTGCAACAGCAACTACACATAAGTATAGGTGCCTAGTTATACAGGCTGATTCTACCAGTCATACTAAACAACTTCCGCTATGAAACTCATATCCGACTCGGAGAAAAACAGAAGAAATTCCTATACAACAGTTGGTAGACAAACTATTTCGACGCATCTTTATTTTTATGAATGCAGGTGACTTAATCGCTACCCTGTATGCAATTGTAACTGCGGTTATTGTATCTATATCGGTAAGTCGAGCGCAATTCGGTTTAGGTATATCAATAACTAGCTACTCTAGCTGTTATCCGCATGTAGGTCGGACGTTATCCCACGGAAAAGTAATCCCTACTTTTTAAATCTTCAACGGGGAAGCTCTTCATTTCACCTGATGGTAAGTGATGATAAGGCCGAAGGTGGAAGCGAGCTTCACTCGGAATCCTCAACCACAAAGGAACTGGTATACCACTAACTACCGAAACACAACAAATGCTGTTAACATTGTTGTTATGGCGACAGACTTAATAGATGGGATGGTGGTAGATAGCCAGACGGACTTAGAACAAGCCCTACCACCAACAAAACCGAGCAAAAAATTTTGCCTCCACTAGGAATCGAACCCGGGAACTTTGGGTCTGAGACAGGTGGTCTAACCAGTAGACCACAGAGGCGGATAAAAAGTATCCTATGTGTTAATCCAGATTATAAATTATCTGTGTGCCAAATTTCATCCAAACCGTATTAGTAGCATAATATTAGTGATTGAAATACTATCGTGATTCCACGCCAGTAAAGCTCCCAGTCGACATGATTTTTTCCGACATCTTCTTCAACAATCATCATCATATTTCAGCCAATTTACACAAATTTTTAATATTATAAACCTTCCTCATGAACTATCGTCATTGGTGAAAAGTGTATGAAAATCCGTTCGGTAGTTTTTGAGTTTATCGCGTTCAGGCAGACGCGACAGGGGGACCATTTTATAATTTGTAGTGATGGATTATTTAGGTGGCCAGGCTTTTAATTTAGCATGGTAATTAGTCACGCCATAAGTAGTCATCTACGATCGCAGTGGAAAATTGGGCACCTTTGTTGCTTGAGCAGCAAGCAACTAAGGTGCCTAATTTACCTTAACTTATCAAAGATTCTAAACATTTTCCAGAAAGAAGATGAAGCAGGCGACGTCCCTCCCATAGACATCCTCTGGATCAAGGGCTCTGAAGGCGGTGACTACTACTACAGCTTCGGAGGATGCCATCGGTACGCCGCGTTCAAACGACTCAACCGGCCCACCATCCCCGGCAAACTTATCCGATCTACTGTCACTGACTTGAGAACGTACTTGGGTAGCAGTACTCCTGATTTGAAGTAAATTGTTTATTTAATCATTAATTTTCATTATTGATGATGGGCTGGCTACCAGAGAAGTGAAGCTGTCTGACGTAGAAGACTTTCGGTACGACTGACGCAATGATCCAATTTTATTAACCTCTAAAACTACGTATATTTCCTTCCATAAATCGTTTGAAGATGTTAGATGACAGAAAGATGTTTTTAATATACATACATACATACATACATAAACTCACGCCTTTGTCCCATGGGGGTAGGCAGAAACTATGGAACGCCACCTGCTACTCACCATACATATTCCTTTTACTTCGTTTACATTCATACATCTGGTAATAGACGCACGCCGGTTGCGAGCGCTACGCTTCTGACCTTTCTGGAGAACATCACCAATTAGGTCACTATGTTCTCCTAGGGCATCCCCTGTTTTAAATATGTCTAGCGCTAAACGCATTTAGTGATTTGTGGGCCTAAATCTACATATTGATGAAGGCGGTGAAAACCAAAGTCCACCACAATAAGTGACTCTGACACTTAACTCCGACGAGTGTCGAATGTTATGTACTTATAAGAAGTCAGTCAGTCAGGCCCTCTAAGGTGCGAATTGTAACGTACTTGCATAGACTCACTTTTCCCATGAGGATAGGCGAGACTATACAGTGTGGCCATTAGGTTATCACATTAATTGAAACCACGTATTCTACACAACGTATCTAAAATTTCGTGTTTTTAAAAAAAGAAAGAAGAAAGAAAGAAAACATACACAATTAAAATAATTAATAACAATTAACATTCTCGCCGTGGGACCTTTCGTTTTTAGTAATTAACAACATTTAGCTTAATTTGTGATTATTTTGTAACAGTACCATAAAGTTTGTTTTGAATCGTTTATACCATCGCCCCGCGCGTCTCTAGAGCAATATTATTAAGAGTGGTATTCGTGCCAATTTTTACGCTAAGTATTTATTATGTTTGAAAAATTCAACTTTCAATTTTTTTGTAAAATTGATTTATTTTAACAGACTGATAACAACTTGTAATAATCGTTGTAAGTACTATTTAATGTGAAAATTTAATCGCCACTCTTTATACAGAACGCCACCTGATATACGATCCTTACATTCCCCCCTCCTTGCTACTCTTACATTTTTACCCGGCTGCCCCAGGAGGGTAATGTTTTTCGAAAGTATGATATGTATGTCTATTTCTTAGGCACGTTTTGTAGCCTAAATGGCGTGATGGATTTTAACGTATGAGGTGTCGTTAGATTCGTCTTAACTGTGGGAGTAACAGGCTATAAGTATAAAATGTATGTATTGCACCTGCTAAAACAAAAAAAACAAAAAAAGTAAGGGGAAGGAAAAACAATTGGTTAAATAAAAGCTAGCAATGATTCAATTCCAAATATATATGTATATATTAATAAAACTTAAAAGCTTGTAATAAAACAAATGATTTAAAAAACAAAAAACGGCGGGAGCTAAACAAAAATTACACCATATTTCAGGTTATTGGTTTGTCCCCAACACGAAATTGCGATACCAAAATTCTATAGATTATAATTTTATAATGAATGTTTTTGCAGTCAGATTTATTGTTTTATAAATAATTTGCGTTTAATTTATTGGTAGCTTTACGTCAGCAATCTTTGAAGTCAGGATTGTAACTAAGTGGTCACTTTCACGCCAGTAAAACGGAAAGAAAGTTATTAACGCGGTTTGATGTAATCTATGTCAAGATGTTATGTTTGTATTTGATATTAAGGTTAGAACTATAATTATTTGTACAGATCATCATAGATAAGAATTTATAATGATTTCCTGTAACGGATGCTATCAATAAAAAATGTATCCGATCGTAGATATGATAGGCAGATTACGGTCATTTATGACAACATATTTGCATTTGTAGGATTATACTTCTTTTGACCACCCAGTTGGACCAATGTTTTTATTTTTTCAATTTTATATTAGTTAAGGTACAGTAGGCCACATAGCAGTGGTACCAAAACACTCTCTCCGTAAAAAAAAAACTAATCTCCGTACTACTCCAGGCCAGCTTAAGGTCAGTGTTATCACCGAAGCACGGTTGATTGTACTTTACGCTGTTAGTCAGGCGTAAAAATTAATCTTATGCAGAATATATTTATAATATTAGTTCTGCAATTATTTTGTGATAATTATTAATTATTCTTATTTTTTATCATATACCTACATCAGATTATTTTCCAATGTTAATGTATACGAGCTATATGTGAGTTAAGCTCGCCTTTGCAATGTTAGTTGTTAAATATTTTGACACTCAAAGCAAAAATAAAACAAATTAATTTCTCCAACAGTGTATTTATTTGTGGAGTGGCTTACCTAACTACAGAACAATGGATATGCCGTTTCTGTATATTTACAAACATGAACATAAATAATATCAAAATACAATTTATTACTAACGCAGCGGCGCCTCGCTCGAAGCACTGGGAACGTAATCATAAATGAACACAAAATCAATTTGTTAGCACCAACATTCCATGCATGCAGACATGTAACTCAAAATTTGCTAATTTAGGCTATACTTAATAAATTATAAGGTTTTCAAATGATTACAAGGGAAGTACAATGATAATTCTTAGGTACGCTCAACGCTGTAAAGAGTCACATGCTTTCGTATACAAAAAACACAAGTTGAACGATGGTATTTTACCAAGATAATCAAATCAAAGCTAACGCTTATTATTAGACTTTTCTGAAACCAATTCGACTATAAGACCTTTCTAATTTATATTGCTGATGGCAATAGGCTCGCCCCCTATTACATGGGACCAGTGGCGTAGCTAGTCCTAATGCGGGTTGGAGAGAGCTAAGCTAAGTTAGTTTAGCATAGCTCGCATAGCTGAGGTAATTTCTCATACTTGAGTTCATAGTTTGCGGTTTGCACACAAGTATGAGAAATTACTTCAGCTATGAGAGCTATGCTAAACGAACTTAGATTAGCTCTTGGTCTGCAACCCGCATAAAGGGGAACTGTATTAAAACTTTTTTGGGGGCCCTCTTTACCCGACTGCGGTGAAGCTCCAAAGCAGGGTAGTTTTCATTGCGAGTGTACTAAGAAAATGAAATGAGCATGACCGAAATAAGCTCGAAAATTGGAGCACCCTGATTTCGATAGGTTAGAATTTCTGTGTGTGTGTGACTAAATGAATGCAAGCGCCTGAGAATCGGGCCGCGCCTGGGGGGCCCCGTATCATTGATACGGCTGATACCGAGGTAACTACGCCCCTGCATGGGACTTGAAACATAACTGGCGTAATGTGGGTCTACTATATGTACACCTTTGGCCAACCCTTCGATTAAACAAAACAGTTCAGTTTTCATTCTATTCTTTTTTCACATAAAATGATATAATTGATATATACAAAGTATTGTACTCGTAAAACAGTTAAAACGAATAAGTATGGAGTTTCTTGCCCATTCTTCTCCATATGAAACTACCTTTTGGAAGGGGCAACTAGAATCAATTTTATTTCCATGTTAAACTTGGAACGCTCAAAAGTGCCACTTATTTGCATTTATTTCAAATAGAAATAAATGCTTTGACTTTGACATCAAAATATGGTTAACTCTGAGATGCTCTGATAGCAAAAAAAAAAAAAAATATAATAATATTACTTTTCCAATACAGTGGACCCCCGGTAATCCGACAAACGTTTTGCAGGGCAGTGTCGAACTATCGAATTTGTCGGATTATAGAATACTGCCTTTTTTTTTTTTTTGGGTGGGAAATTATCAAATAACTTCTCCCGCTCTGGGTGGAGCGAGAGGGCGTGTCAGACTTTTACTGACTAAAACCCACCCGTGTTCCTTCAGGTTCCCTGTGTGCCAGGGCCACGGTATCCCTTTCGGACAAACCCGCAACCCTGGCAGGATAGAATACTGCCTAAGACTATAGTCCGGATTTTTTTACAAAAGAGTACCTTGTAATCCGACAAATTACAGAATCAATAATAAGATTCTATATGTTATCTTTGAAGTACAAATCATACATATGTACTTCATTATGTATGTCGAATTTAGTCAATTAAACAACACAATAGAGAGCTTACGTTTAGTTACAAAATTAACGACATTAATGCTATCTATAGAATTAATGACGTTAATTTTGTTAACTTACAAAAAATAATAACGCGAAGAGCGAAGACTGTCAAAAAAATATTCAATAATAATTATTAATTATGTACAGACATGTCGGATTACAGGGGGCGCCGGATTAGACAGGGGCCGGATTACCGGGGGTCCACTGTAATATATATTATACTAACCTCTTTAAAAACGCAGCGTATCAAAGGATTACCACTGTGCTATTTACCATTTGACATTGACACGACTCACAAACGAAAATAAAAACATTGCATTTACCATAAAAATTCGATACACAGTGCTAAACAAGTACATACAATTGCTTCAATTTGCGACCATATTGCTTTTCATACGACCGATGTAAAAGCAAATGTTTTGTACTAAGAATAAATTGCAAATAACTAAACTATTTTCGATAAGTTTCTATCAAAAACAAGAAAAATTCACTAATAAAAAAGAAGTTGCTTTAACACCCAAAAGGATGTGGCCAAACTAAAACTAATATAATGTATTTCCGTATTTTGTAAGTGGTACATAAATGAATATATTCTAGTGTAGTTAACAACGTACATACGTAGATATTGTGTGTAATGTCGATAAACGGCGTTAATATTACAGAGATCATTTTATGCTTGCTCATAATAATTTAAAATATTTTGGCACGAATCATAAAATTAGCGACTGAGTGGGAGTAGTAGGAGGTAACTGTAATATACAATAATTGCGTAAATATAATATTAATACAGAACCTTAAACTTTTTTATAGAGTATTTATTAGTTTGTCGTGAACTGTGAACAGTTTAATCAATAGATTACTCTCTACCATCTCCCAATATAATTAGAGGAATAAAATGCAAAATAACATTTCTATATTGATCTATCTATCACACTGCTGCCGTGACCCGCCCGCCACGCCGCCCCGGGCTCGCCAACTAAATAGAAAAAATATATATCTATTACTTTACAACAACCATATTCTTTACTGTCTCATATATTTTTTATATCATTCATAATATTTTTATTTTTTTACATAACAACGGCACCCTGTCGCCATGGACAAGATTAACTATTTTTTTTTAATCAATAGATATATTTTTTCTCCACAATCATAATCTTTATTAAGCAGTGTTTACAAGTCAATTATGCAGATTATATTAAAGCATAATATTTTAAAATTTCATTTTATTTAGTGGCACTAGTGTTTATAAGTAACATTTAAATCCATTTAAAATTTACATTTATATAATTTATTATGACGAGATGGAAGTGGCTCACAAATATTGAAATGATAACTTATGAGTATATTTACAAATGTCGTGTTTTTATGAATAAATGTAGTTTTTTATTTTTATAAATGAAATTATCTAGTGTTTACACATTACATTGTCATCCTATTATAAAATAAAGTTACTAAATACACGTGTAAATAAAATGCGAACGTCCTTAGCTTAAATAGATAAAGGTGATAGCCCAAATAGTGAGCCAAATTAAAAACAAAACGAGACAATATATAATATACTAGGATAAAACATATTGCCACTTCCACGTTTTAATATAAATCATCCATCAGTGTTTATTAAAAAAAATACTTATACTACTTACGCAACGTGGAAGGATAACATTCATTGTGCACGTTGACTTAATTGAATCTACTAGTTACATTTATTTCTTACAACAATAAATTAACATTTATTTACATTGAAGTCGTACGAAATCTATGGAAATGTAAGATTAGAAGGGATCAAATAATATCTTTGAGAACTTATACAGTCTTTCTAGTGATTTTAAGCTAAGGTTTCGTAAGACTGCGGTGGCCGCCATGTAGCGTCCGCCATTTACCGTCGAATGACGTCACTGTAACATTAGTTATGAAAATAAGGTTGCTGCATACGTGACTGACAGATTTTTCCCGTCCCTTGCGTGGCACGTCGCCGTCCCGTCCGTGCACCCGTGACGGATGCTCTTTCATATACATTTTCTATGGAACGATGTTTCTAAAAATGATCGTCCCCTTCCATCTGGGTTAAAACACGTTACGTATGCAGCGACCTGTTGATGTCCCTAGAGAGCGTTTTTTGGCACCGTAAAGTCAAACCCTGATGCCACCATATTCATGACAGCCGTCAGTCATGCGGCCGCTATATGAAGGCCACCGCTCTTTTCGGAAACCGTAGCTAAAGGAAGAGAGTAATGTGTCAAGACATGAAGAACTGTCATAAATGGGGAGTATCGTTTATGATTTATTAATATTAGGGGAAGATGATGGAACAAGCATGATTAAAGGCAGAGAGCGCACAATGCCTGCCTACCTGAATAAGACTGGATTTTATAATATCTGAACCTAAATTATGATGAATTATCATAGAAAACAGTAATATTTGAGTTTCACCTATTAAATATGTAGATAACGAGGACAATAATTTATTATTAGTTAGTATTTTTATTATGTTCATAGATTTTTATGTATTTGTAATTTTATTTCAAAAGTAAAGCTCGAATTATTTTGTAACTTATTTATTTGTTATGTTCGTGATATGTGGATGACTGATTGGAAGCATCTTAGATTGAACTAGATTGGTGATCTGGAGAGAATGTATCTTGAACTTTCGGACTAAATTCAAGGAGATGACTGAGCTAACCGAACGCAAATCAAAGAACACACTATCAAAAAAAAAAAAATGTATGTATTGCTACACTTTGCGCCGAGCTCCGCCGTAATTTACAGCATGATTCGCGACCATAACAATATGTATTTACGGTATTTAGAATAATTAATACGTCTCTCTAAGTTAAAATTGCTCTATTGAATGACTTTTTCATGAAATCATGACATTTGAGACCAATTCTAGATCGAGATACAGCCTGATACTGACCTGAAAATTCCAAAAAAACGTATGAAAATTTGAATTTCGCAAGCTAACATTGCGTATCCACCCCAAACTTCGATAATTTGATGAAATTGTTCGACAATTACTCTTTGAAGCATGTTCAAATCTTAATTTGTCATTGCCCTGACTCAGTCCGTATCAAAATACACTCTGTATAAGAAAGTCATGTGACGTTGTAGGGAATAAATAAGTTTAACTTTATAAAATAGGAAATTAACTAAATATGAGTTCGTTTGGTATTGGTAGGAAGACAAAATTAATCATGTAAATTGAGACCGTGGTACCTAGTCCAAATATTCCGAAATTACTAGTTTAAATGGAGCCAGAAGTAATTAACGAACATGAGCGCGAGCGTAGGTATAGTTTGACCGATACCGCTGTACCGTGTCTTAGGTACCAGCGACACGGGGGGTTGTGCAGGTCGCTCATTCGTCAACGCTCACTGCGTCCCGCTCCCCGAATCGCCGCGCATTCTTAAGGCGCAGTACAAAGGTATCGGTCGAACTATAGTTGGAGTTTGACCTGAAACTTCGTGTAAGAATTGTTTAGAGTAAAGAAAAATAATACTATGCATTGGAATGTTAGACAGAACGGCGACACTGAGGTATAAAATGTTGTTGGCTTTGGAATAACGATATTATGCAAAATAACATCGTGTTTAGAAAAAAAAAAAGAATCTAGTGGCATTGTTATGTCAAAGTTTGGCACTTTATCTCACTCTTGGAGAAATGAAGTCTGGACGATTAAGGGCAATAGCAGAAAAGATACTTATAGCGACTTGCGATTTTCGATAGGTCCTTGATACAGTGGCTAAACGAAAGCAGTCGCGAAATCGCCGATGCTAAGAGTATCGTGTCTGCTATGGCACTAATGCCCGTTTTCACTAACACTAGGCGACCCTTAAATTAATGCCTTAATAAAAGCGCGCTGTTGGATTTTCAACTTTCGCGCTTTTATTTCGGAATTCATGTATGTATTGCTTAGTGTTAGTACAAACGGGCGTAAGAACTATAACAAAATTGTCTATTAAAATTAACTATTAAGTTTCACGAAAGAACAATCAGGAAGTGGTATAATAAATAACCTTTTCATAAAATTGGAATATGAATATATGAATTAGAGCACTTTTGACCGTTCGCCTAATTTGTAAAACCGAAGATGATAAAGTTATTAATAAAATTGCAATTTATTGCACATATGATAAAATTATGGTTTGATTGAGGTGACAGTAATTCACATATAAGTCTTATGTTCGAACACTTTAAAGTACAACTAATATAGAGAATGCTAATTTAATACACAGATTGAGCATTACTTTCCGTCATGGTGGGTAGTGCACAGTCAAGACGACAGAGAAGAAAATTACATCAAGAACGTCACAGATATGAAAAGGAGTACAGAGTAGTGGAGTATTTTATGGCATTGAAATATTAAACTTATTTTCAGTGTCTTAAAAGTGCAAACAAGACATTTCCTTGTCCTCTCGAGATATACTCGCTTTATATTCGTGCAATTTTGCACTTTAAGACACTAATAATAAATATTCAGTGTCATCAAAAAATCCTTTATTCAGCGCTCGTTTTTCTTTCGACACGGGGCTTAAACGTCCAAGCCGCGGAATCGGCACGGTCTAACATAACACATTCTTATAGTGAAGTTAGTTCACGACTAAACTATGTCTATGATAAATTGATAATATATTATGATGACATGAAATATAACAACAATCCAGAGTGTTGGTTTTAATGCGTGTTTCTTAGAGATTCCCTTTCCAAATATTTCATTTTCCTACCTACATTCAACATACACTTTTGTAGTATGTTACTAAGGCCGACAAAAAATCGGCAATCGATTGACATTTCTCTGAGATCGTACATCCACAAACCAAATATTTGTAACACAAAACTTGTTACCAACTCAACGCATTAAAACGCACACTCAAACCAACATAGCATGCATGTGTGGCAGACGTCCACAATATACCTACATTAAAGCATCGATACGCACCATCAAACATTGCCGAGTGCCAACAGAGAAGAGAGCTCATTATTTTAGACTTTACTGAGAGATCTGTTGAGTCATGGCTTATTTTACACCTATACATTTTAAAATATCTAACCGGATGGCGCGACCGGTCGCAAACAGCTTTAGTGCTCATCCAGTTTATATAGACGACCAAAACAATAAGACAACTTTGGTGGAATGCACCCTAATTGCGCGCTCTTAGTATAGTAATAGTGGACCTAATTTTTCACCACCCAAAGTTGAATTTCACTTATACGTTATAAAACGTCAAGGTAAATTTTTGCTACACCAATGTGACAGTTTCCCTAGTCTGTGGACGCACCCGAATGGGGCTTCAACCTTAAAAGGGGAAGCGGTAGCTCTCTGTCGAAGTGTTTTTCATTTGAGTATGATTCGTGGCCGTAACAAATATGTATTTACAGAATTAATCAGTAATACAGCTCCTTATACCCAAAGTCTCAAATTCAGATAATTTATGTAAACAAAGGGGATAACATATCAAAAAAATATCTTCGTAATGGTAATTCACATAAAATGGTGAAAAAAAGGTTCCATTTTCTTTTAAATACTGAATTTAAGAAATAATAAATCATACCGTAATTATTTTTATAAATTTTCGGTTTTAAACAAAGTTATTAAAAAAAGGAGATTTTCTGGTATAAAATATTTTATGATACTGGTAACAATGCAGGGAATCCAAACATTTTGAAATTTTTTACATCTTCAACAACACTAATATTACAACTCTCATTCATAGATTCATATTGTATGTAGCATATCTAGCCACATTTTGGATGAAAACGGCTGTAATCTGTTTCGAGTGGAAATCCATTTTGGCCTACGTCTAGCAGTGGACTTATAAAAGGGGCTGATTATGACGATCATAGGCCGACACACTACATAAATCATTGTTTGGCAACAGTATTTTGTTTGCATACTTCTTATAATTAATTCACTTTAATTTCATAGACGATAATTTACAAAAAAAAAAATAAAAATATGATAAAATGTTTTGCACCACTGTCCTGTCATTTTGACAGTGACATTTCTTGACATTACTTTGTTTACATAAATTATCAGAATTGGAGACTTTGTGTATAAGTTATTATAATCCTAAAAAGTCATGATTTCATGATACTCATTCAATACTATTATAAGAACTTAAGAGAGTTGTATGGATGGTTTTTATAATTACAAATATTTGATACGGCCGCGAATCATTTTCAGATTAACACACAACCTAAAACTGACCTACAAATTGCAAAAAACGTAAGAAAATTTGAATTTCGCGGCCTACCATGACTCTTTCGCAATAAGTGATTATAAAAAGTTTTAATTCGTTGGGTGTTTTTGACAAAAGTTTTAAAGAAATCACACGGTCGACTATGTCTACCATTCAAAGCCGTGAAGGACTCGCAGAGGACGTCATTACTGACAGTTGTCTATTCCTTGGTCGGCTAGTATCTTATTTTATTATAACATTTAATATACTCTATATCTTATGTTAAATTGGACTGGTCGATGCGATCAGTCACATAACCATACAAACAGCATTCTCTTAGTAAAGTCCATGTTATAATTTCACCAAGTATAATTTTATACACAATTACATATATGCACATGTATTTTACACATTATATTAACATCGAAGTGAGATTGCTTCGTAAAGCCCCATTCACACGACTAGAGATTTTGTCTCGAACTAAACTTTGAAATATTTCAAAAAATTATAACCTGAATTGCTAATATCTAATACACTAAAATAATTTTAAAAGTAAATGTTAGAAGACGATGCGATTATAATCTATATACTCATATGTCACATTAAATATGTATAAGTTTTTACATAACATATATTATCGAATTTAATAAGCATCGTATCTGCTTCCGCTTTCGTATAATACGACCGATGAACCATGGCCAGTCTGAACATAGGCTCTCTAAATTGTTGCGCATGTTCTCTCATTCACACTCGCTTCATGTCACCATTTGGTTCCTAAAAATAGGGTGTGGCTGTGTCTCGGACACGGCCGTGTGTGTGGTTTACGTGAATACGTGTCCGTAACGGGTAATATTTTCGGCCAGTCGTGGATCCGCTCGGACACCTTCATTCTTTAACGTTCCCGGCACCGCTTCACTCTGTCATATGGTGTTTTATGGAGATCGCTGGACTGCTCTTGAGAAGCCCTTTCCAACCGTATGCGATCTCTAATTATATATTTTGATTTGTCTTTTTGTCGAGTATATTGCATTGCATTATTTATTTGAATTTTTTAATTCAACTCCATATATGTATAATCACTATAATTATTTCACACTAATGTTTGATATACTGAAGCTCAAACGAACGTCGTAGCATTTCCGACACGGAAATTATGTGACGCAGCGAAACGACCTCAAAATGGCGGCGTTGCCTCCTCCGCCGTTCGGGATGTGTCACAGTCCTCACTCAACGTAACGAATTCATTGATCCTTTAGCTATCGAGTGGTGTAATTAAATTTTGGATGTAGATGATAGATATGTAGCTGCGACACCAAATCGTATCCCCTCAATTTTCTGAATTACCTCCCACTATGGAAGCAAATTTAAAGACGTATTCACATAAAACAATTTATTGCGCAGGACTGGCAAAGTTCGCACGGGCCATGGTTCATATAAATTCCATTACAATAGGCCGTATTGTAGCTTCCATTCGATTCTTATCGCAAATTAATAATCACGACGTATTCTTCCATAGATATAATAAGTGTCGTGTAAATCGGCTGCCTTATTTACTTGTCAATCTAAATAAAATAACCACAAAAGTGAATGTGCTTCTGTTTCATATACATAGTGTATCCGTATTTATAGTGGCTAAAATATATTTTTAATTGCACATAACAAATCTTTCTTGAACTTCATATAAATATGAATTAAATACTATCGATTGTAATGCATCTTTACATACATTTATTCGGAAAAGATATTTTTTTAAATTTCGCTAGTTCATTTATCTTTATTTACGAGTAAGAGCAAAATATGTGGCCTTCAAAACAATGGCCTATTTTACTAAATACAATATCTATCTCTTTCTTTTAAAATATATACTCGTAGATGCACATAATATGTAAGATACTCTTTTAAACATTTAATTATTGTATTTAATATTTGTATTATTGACAATGATAATAATGATAGCTAGCACTCCCGCAGTCAAACCTTTTCCCCACATTTCGAGTAAAAGGACCATTATCTAAACGTTGCTTACGTCATCGTAATAAATTTTATACACACCGTATATAATATTTACACTATCTTCTATTCACATGCATTTTTAGTCACTATTTTTACAATTCCCGCGGTTCTCATTCCCGGGAATTCGTTGCTTGTTCATACAACCTTATTTGCTATAGTTTGTCGAACTTTTAACACCGATATGAAAATATAACTGCGTCCATCATCTTCGCTTTATACGTCATATGACACTCATTATTCTAACAATAATTCCCTCTTGATTTATCAGGTAATACGTCATTTTCTTAAGAAATATCTATGAGACAAACTTATAAGTTTAGCTCATCTTCGTATTTAACACTGACATTTAACATTCAGAAGGAATAAAACACCTTTATACATAACTATGAATGTCCGAAGTCCGCCACAAAGGACCATTTTCATTAAGGACAATTTTGTTACCTCCTCTCGGTAACTCCTTGGTCAAAAGGCCCAAGTTTTCAGACGGTAGGACCTTGTAACATGGTCAAAATGGCCATGTTTAGACAAGGTCAGCAGAATCATTGTCGTCTTGGTCATCGTCGAGGGCGGGTGGTCTCGGTGAGGAGAAGTGCAGCTCGCGCTCGGCGAGGCAAAGCTGACATCAGTCAAGTGCTCCAATACACTCTGGTTCCTCGCGCACGCACTCTTTGGGGAAGTAGCCTGAGCGGTTGTCGCCCTGGAGAGGGGACAATGTTGATATGAAATGCTGATAAAAAGATGCTATAAAAAAGGTATCTTTGTAAATATCGGTTAATCTTATCAAAACTTATACATTTTGCCGGAATCCTTGAGGCAGTCATATCCAGCAGTGTTTTGGCTGAATGGTTTTAGAGGCAAACCTTATAATTGAAGTTAATAATGAATTAGACAAACACACCTTGTCGAGGGTGCGTCCTTTCCACCAGCCCCGGCCGTCGCCCTCCTTGCTGAGCACCAGCACCTTGGCGCCGGGCCGCAGCGCCAGCTGAGAGCTCTCCAGCGGCCGAAAGTCGTGCACCACCGTCGCCACCACGCGCCGGAACGGCCAGCGGAGATTTGAGTTTAGGCTGTGGGGATGGTAAATCAATTATTTTTTATTTCTGCAAGTAGGTTTGTACAAACACTTTTCATACTTTAAAAACTAGATGATGTCGACGTTTCCTGTCTGACTACTTCTGAGATGAAAGACCGAAACAAACTCAGAAGTCAGTCTCTTTTGAAGTCCAGACAGTCCAACCACACTTTTAACCACATTTAAAACAAAATACTGCTGAGTTGCGCTCAAAAACACAAACATAAATAAAACAACTTGCATGAATGATTGACATTTAAAACGTCAACCAATCAGAGGAAGTCTCGTTTTGGACGCTCCGACCGGCCAATCAGCGTTCTTATTTCATAATAGCTTACGTTTCGTTTCGCAATATTAGAGCTACTCATGGTTCTGCAAAAACCCTATCTTTTTTTTTTTTTACACACAACGGGGAAGCTCTTGGCCTTCATCTTACCTGATGGTAAGTGATGATAACGCCGAAGATGGAAGCGAGCTTCACCCGGAATCCTCAACCACAGAGGAACTGGCTATATTACCTCTAACTGCCGGAACACAACAAATGCTGTTAACATTGTTGTTTGGCGACAGACTTAGATAAGATGGTGGTAGCTAGCCAGGCGGACTTAGAACAAGCCCTACCACCAACCAAAGATCTTCCAGTAAGATTGAGAAATGTTTTCATCATTGTCTAATTATCCGTGTTTTCGCAATATCTCTAGGGTTTTCGTGAAAATTCGAATTATCAAATCATCCAACGACATATACAGGAAAAGTTTATAACCAGGGCGCAAATTTTTTTGGTGGTTTAGTATCAATAATAGAACACTTTGATTTGTTCTATACTTTTTTTTTGTCCGCTTTGAAATCAGCAAAATATGGACACAATCTATTCGTAATAATATCAATGGCCGCGTGCGCCGGGCAGCAGCCGACGCCGCGCCCGTTGGCCGACAGTCCCGTTATGCACACGTGTTTGAGTGACGTCGCGTCGCTTTCCTGCGCATGCACCGCAATATAAAATTTTAGAACTTACTACAATGATGTCAGACTTTACTGCCGCGAGTTTTACGAGATGGTGTGAGTGTATTCAGTAAGTTGTTAAAAAAAAAGTGGAAAGGACCATTTTAGCAGCCACTCAAAGGCTGCTTTTATCACAATGCTTCATTTTCTGCATTTTGATGGTTCTAAACCCAAGAAAGTATGCAAATTAGAATTGCAAATTATCTTCAAATAACTTCAGGCATAAACTTAAAAAACTAGTTCGAACCTGCTAAAATTAGCGACTAATAACCTGCTTAAATACCTAAGTCGGCGAATTGCGCAGGCACACAGCTGATAATTACCTACAACTACGTTCCGCTTTACTGCACGCGCCGTCGCGCGGCGTGTATCCAATAAACTAGTTTCGAAATAAACATCCTTCGTTAACGATAACTTAAGTTTTTTTTACTAAGACGTATCAAAATAAGAAATAGGTGGTTAATAAAACTCGTTTAAGTTTAATTTGTTAAAATTTTCGCACTGGTTACAAACTTTTCCTGTATATGAATAAAACAGACAATAAAATTTCATAAAAACATTTTTCAGAAAATTTCACCGATATATCGATGTTTGTTTTTTCGATTTATCGAAACCGACACCAATGTTTTTTTTTTATATCGAAACGATATAGCGATACTTTTTTGCACTTCTAGCATATCTAAGCCAGGATTGTTCCGCATTACCAAAAAATCAAGAGACATGGAAAATTTTTGCGACCTCTTTTACCCTGCAGTGGTACACGGGCTTAAAAAAAGTTATTACGTAGTTCTGTATCATGGTTTGGTAACGAAGGATCAGGATGGACAGTTCCTCCAATGAAAAAGCAGGATTCTCCGACCAGACAGGTATTGTCTGGTGGGCTACCGCTCAACAGTTGATCACGCGGTAAACTCAGATATCGCGATGCAGGATTCCGTGACGTCAGTGGCGTGGCGGTATAGATGTCGCTACAATAGTTTCCAAGGTATGCTCACCCCTCAAAGTTCTCGGAGAGGCTGGTCTTCTCGTAGTAGGTGATAAGCTCGACGACGCTGCGGAAGAAGCGCGACTCGGACAGGTAGTAGTGCGGCACCTGGTCTATCGGCTTGCGGCACACGCGCATGTGCTTCACTGTGTTGTCTGTTCTGTAGCCGAACGACCGAAATTGTTACTTTGTTAGTAAGGGACAAATATGTGAGTTTGTATGGATACAAAAGACTATCAAATAAGTGTATTTTGGGAATCTGACTTTTTTTAAAACTTGCTGGGTAAAGCGCGGTATATGACATTGACATCGAAATCTGGTACAGATTTTATAAAGGAATCCATTTTCCTACTGAGTTGGTTAAGTTACTTGAAGACTCCGTACTAAATGACGGTAAGCATCATCACCAGAGATCGGAATAGGTTGAGTTAATTTATCTAAACTTCGAGGAAGGATGTAACATAGAATGGATAATGCTGCCGATTCCCTTGTTCACAAACTAAACTAAATTTAAGTTCAGTGCATCTTTTTCTTTCTATTTCATTAAGAAAAGGACAGAAGATAAATTTTAGTTTAGTCCTGTCAAATTAATCAGCGCTTGACGTAAATAGACGCAATTTTAGTCGCAAGTTTTTAATCACGTCTAAACTTGTAGGGAGTAGTGACAGGCGCTGATTAATTTGACAGGCCTAAACTAAAATTTATCTTCTGTCTTTTTCTTAATGTAATAGAAAGAAAAAGATGCATTGAACTTAAATTTTTCACGATTTTTTTATTGGACTTCATTAAATATACAAATTATTCATTTGAAGAATCATATAACATTTTTTAGGGTTCTGTAGTACAACTATTAAATTAAAGAACTTTTTAAACAATTTGTGGTTTTTAAATCCCGGGATTTAAACGTCATTATAATTATTCCGGGATTTTAAATGAGGTATTATCCACTTAATGTTGCATTATTTCTCGAAGTTTAGGTAAATGAACTCAATCTATTCCGATCTCACTGAGTTGACACTATGTTTTAGTAAATTTTAATTTTAATGGATAAGTATATAATTATTTGATGTTTACTTATTTATTATTTGTCGTTGAGGCAAAACATTATTGTCAGAATTAAGTGTAACATCTTGCATGTCAAGTGTGTGTATGTATACTCATGTTTTGGACAAATAAAGGATCTTATATTATAATGATTGGACATACAGACAGAGGTACTTTCGTATTTATAATATCAAGTATGGGTACTTACTTGAGTGACAACGCTAGATTGGTGTCGGTGGGCGTGTGCGGATGGTGCGGCGTGTGCGGCGGGTGCGGCCGCACTCGCAGCAGGAACGTGCCGTCCACGCGTCGTTCCAGCCGCGCTGTGGCTGTCTCGCGGCCCATCTCGCCCACGTACCTACGTAAAAAATTATTATTTTAGTGGATTATGTCAAATAAATTGCAATGTATTTTTTTTTTTTGGGGGGCGGTCACCAATAATAACGCTGTTGGACAATAGCGGAGGTAAATAATTTATTGTAATTGATGAACGACGACAGTGATCGGCGCGATCGGTGGCAGTTCCCTAAACACTCGTGCACAATCAGACAAAAAAAAAAAATGAACAAAATCAAAATATTTTATTTCACATAAACCTACATGGGCACTTATGAAAAGTCAGAAGCTAGGTGCACGGTTCCAATTAGTCGTTTCCTATGGAGCCGGCTAGAAACCCCACGGTTACTCTTTTAAAAATGAGGAGGGACGATATTTGAAGTTTAACAAGAAGGTGACTGACCACATGTAGTAGTGCAGCGCCTGGTCGGGCTGCAGCTGGTGCGGCGGCAGCGGCGGCGCCGGCGCCAGGCCTCCGCCGCAGCGCCCCGACAGCGCGATGCACTCCTTGTGCGCGCACGCGTTGCACACCGAGCACAGGTAGCCCTGCACGAGCACCGGGCGGACATTCAAGATCATTTATAAGAACTTCAACCTCGAACACAAGTCACACACAGGCATACCTGAAATATTCTACCCTTCAGGAACTTGGAACAGTGGTGACACGTGGCGGGCTTCTCGAACGTATGTAATACAAACTTGTGGTTCGTACTCCGACAGCCAGGGGGCTCCAGGTTGTCACTGTGGACAAGCATAGAAAATATTATTGTTATTCTGGTTGAACAAGTATGCACTATTTCTAACAATAGCGAAAATTAATAAAAAGTTAGATGATAGTAAGCAAATAAAAATAATATTAAGAATGGAAGACTTTTCACGGTTTTTGGAGGAAAATACAAAACAGATAAATGTATTGTGTTAAAAAGTCAGCGTTGCGTCTCAGTAGTGAGAGGTGACGACAAAAATGATCTTCCCTTACATTGACAGCAGAATATCGCGGTACTCACATAGCGTCCTTTATCGCCTTCACCCACTTGCGCTTCGCGTCGTCAGTGCGTGCGTACAGCGTGAACGTGGCGTCCTTGGTGCGACGCACGAGGTAGAAGTGCGACGCCCAGCGCGCGTCGCCGCGCAGTGCGCGCCGCCCACAGCCTTCTTCCACGCGGTACTCCGCGAGCCGCACCCCTACTCGGTACGAGTACTGGTTGTCCTGCGAAGAAAGGAGCTGGGGTGGGGTTAGAGAAAGGAACAACTAGTTAGTATGTGTTTCGAAGCATTCATCATATTCAAACGATTTTATTCGATAAATTCATTTATAAACACATACTGTTAAATAATCTGTTTGAAATTAATGTGACGATAGTTGAAAACATGAATGGAAGAAGGTGATATGTCGCATTTTCGGATTTTCGCTGTTGTGTTATGTGAATAAAAACAATTGTAAACCTTAAAACAACCATGTTTGTGGTTATTTTAAAAATTCACCACTCGATGAAGGTGTTATGTACACTATTTTTTTAAATCAATATTGGATGAAGATGGTATGGGTACTTAACATTTTTATGTGCGTACAGTGGAAGAAGGAGCTATGTGGCATTTGCACTGCACTCCAATGAATTAAGGTGTTATGTGCTGAACATGGTGATATGTCATCCATTCCATCTTTATTCTGCAAAAGAGGGCTGTCAGAGCTATCTACAACCTCCGCAGACGCGAATCTCTGAGAGAGCTGTTTAAAAAAATTAACATTATGACGGTACCTTGTCAATATATACAGGGTGTTTGGCAGAACGTTGAACATACGAAAATGGTGGATAGGTGGGGTCATCTGCTACTTACTCAGCCCTAATTTATTTGGCCCTGGCCCCCTGAATATAAAAAAAAAATTTGTTTGCTTTCTTTTAGTTTCACCACTTTCTTAACTTTAAAGTGTATTTTTTTATTAAAAATGGGTAAAACAGGCAATATTTTAGTTTATTTTTTTATCTTTAATATTGGCAGATTCTTATAAAATTATTGCTTTATTCAGATGTTAGCTAGAAAAAAGTTATGACTCCTCAAACTTACAGAAAGATGTAATAAATAAAAATATTGCCTGTTTTACCCATTTTTAATACAAATTACACTTTAAAGTTAAGAAAGTGGTGAAACTAGAAGAAAGCAAAAAAAAATTTTTTTTAATATCCAGGGGGCCAGGGCCAAATAAATTAGGCCTGAGTAAGTAGCAGATCACCCCACCTATCCACCATTTTCGTATGTTCAACGTTCTGCCAAACACCCTGTATATGAAAATATTATGTATGTTCGAAAAAATCTACATCTTTTTAGTAAAATAAGTGACAGGCATAATTTTAACACTAGAAATAGGAACAAATTAGATCAACCACGCTTCAAATTGTCTAAAGTACACACTTCTTTTATGGGGTACTGTGTAAAATGTTATAATAAAATACCACTCGATATTCTTCAACTAAATGAGAAGAAATTTAAAACGTGCATTAAACGCACACTATGCAGACAAGCATATTATAAGTTGGATGATTATATCGTAGATAAAAATGCTTGGCTAAATGCTGGTCCTGCTCCACTGCCACTTGGGCTCACTAGATAAAATTTGAATACTTGGAAGTTGCTTCCCCCTTTTTTTTTATTTTATTCTACTTTCTGACATTACGAACTTAATGTTTATTTTGTTTTTATTTAAGCATGTTTTTATTGATGAATACTCCAATAGATAATAATTATTTTCTTTTTTGGTAGTAAATTTTTATTAATCTCTCAAATACATTGCAAACTATAGTTCTGTATAATTTAGCAGCATTTTTTCAATTTTGTAAATGTGAATACCATGGAGTCGTTTACTATGTTATTATGATTTATGTTGACTTGAAAGAGCATGGCAGTTGAGAGTATGTCATGCTCACTTAAATGTTTCACTGATGGTGGCGCGTGTGTTGGATCATTCGGTTCCCTACAAAATGGTTGAGCTGGATGGTGCTGATCCATGCGTCATGTTCGTGAACGGGCGCCGTCAGTTGGGACTGGTCATCTCTTGACTGCCAGGGCTTATTTTTAATTTGTAATTTTGAATTGTTTTATTAGTTTTTACATTGTCTCACATATAGAAGCAACAAGAATAATGTACCCAGGATTATGTAATATCTTGATTTAAAAGAGTGTCCTTGGAGTTTCTTGTCCGTTCTTCTCCATAGTGATCTACGTATTGGAATGGGCATCTAGCTTCAACTTGCCGACTCTGACTAACTGACCGTCTCTTTGACAATTCAAAAGTGCCTGTAAATGGTTTAATTGAAATAAATGCTTTGAGTTTGAGTTTGATTCATGTCTTCAATTAATATTGAATGTATTGTAAAATTCATAAAATAATAGAAACTGCCATTTCAAACATGCTGTTGTACTCTAGCATTAAATATATTGTTATGTTTTGCATGTCAAATATCTGACTATGCATTAAGAACTTATTTACGGATTTTAAAACCCATACTTATTACAAATAAATGATTATGAAAACTAAAACTAAAAGCGACTAAAAAGTGAAATATACTTTAGTTTCGGAAGTCGTAATCAAAAATAAGCAAAACCAAAGAATTCGAATTGGAATCCGAAAACCGAATACACAATTGCCGTTTTTTTTTTTTTTTTTTTCACTTTACGTAATCGCGATTTTAGAGGTTCTTAAAAAAAGTCTGGAATTGAACTTGTCAAATTCTTAAACTGTTCCTTTTATAATTTTGTTTAAAATGTCTATTTTTTTGCTATTTGTATAGCAAGTACTTATCGAAGTATTATTGCTAGAATTACTCGTAGTTAAAAATGTAAAGAAGCTTACCTTCACAGGTTTGCAAAGCAGCATGAGCTTATCAAACACGAACACATATCGCGACCTTAGTTTCTGGTCTTCGTGTGCCTTGACCTTCAGTTCACCGTCCAGCAGTAACCTGCCGTACGCGGCCAGGCCTGCGCCCCCAGCGCCTAGGGCGCCGCCCTCCCAGTCTATTATACTCTCCTGGAGAAGAATAAGTAACCATGAATCAGCTGTTTAGCGTTTACTAGAAAGGGTTTGTAAAAGATAGATAGATAGATAGATAGATAGATAGATAGAATACTCTTTATTATGTACACCATAAAAATTACAGATATAAATGTAGAACTGTTACATAGGGTGTCACAATGGGCGGTCTTATCGCTAAAAGCGATCTTTTACAGACAACCTTTGGATGGATCAAAAAGTAGAAGGAGAGACAATACTGCAGGTAAAGTTTTGAGTCCATGGTCCAAAAGCATTTGGGCAGAAAGGTATTCGAAAGAAATTCGTAATTTTAATTTATACAACGGATGTTTTTTTCTTCTAATTTATCTATAGCTAATGTAATTGGCAGATTGCCGTTTCATGTTACAAGTATAAATAAATAAATTAATACATTTATGATTCAAATTTAGGTTTTAAAGAACAAATCTATACAAATAAATAAAATTTAAGCTTCTGTTTGTACTGTCAAAATAACAGCTTTTTATTAAATGCATATGAATGTATATATTATTAAAATGTAATTATAATTTAAAAAAAAAAACTATTTTTAAAATTTATGTCTGTCTCTGTTTGTTCCGTTTTATATCCGTAACGGCTGGACCGATTTTGACTGGACTTTCACTGGCAGATAGCTGATGTTTTGTGGAGTAAGTTACTTTTAGAGAAAAGCCACGCGGGCGAAGTCGCGGGCAGCAGCTAGTCTTTAAATAATGTAAATGATAAATGTGTGTACCTGTACTTTAGCGAGTAGCGACAGCACCTCACTGTCCCTTTTCACTTCGTTGATATATTGCGCTACGTCGACCATCGCCTCCTTTGCTCGCTCTAAACCTCGGAATTCCTCATGATTCTGTTGGATAACAGGTTAAGCTTTAAAACACCCTGCTAAACACCTGACTGAACAAATATAATGCAGTGGTACAAATATAAGGCATTGGTACAAATATAAGGCATTGGTGTACCAATGCCTTGTATTTGTACCACTGCCTTATAGTTGTAACTATAAGGCAGTGGTACAAATACAAGGCAGTCGTACAAATATGTATATGACAATCAGCAAGGTGGTAGTGGCCGTAGCGGGGCTGACTGCCCAGTGTCCTGGAAGGTTTATTTAGGCCGGTTGCGCCACAAATCACGATTTACACTCCCGGACACCTAAACCGAGCATATTTTTGTTTAAAGTTTTTATTCTTTTTAAACAATGGTAGTTAAAAGCTAAAAAAATGTTTTGAAGCCAGTCACTCACTCTCATTTCCGTTTGTCATTGTTCCAAATTTAAAATCGAAATACCAAAAAAAAAAGTCTTTATGCGTTTCTCAGGGGCGCGTGGAATGTTAAAACAATGATTTACATGGAGAAAACGTTTATTTAGTAACTTGTGTTTACAACGGCCATCGTGCGGTACGGCATGGAATTTATTCATGCTACTATAGACTTGGTATTGAATGCGCCATTCTGTGAGCCCGTATCACTTTGGGACCATTGACTGGCTTATGAGGTTTCAGGCCACGTTCTTTGAGTCTCCTTTTAACAGTTTGGGGGCAAAGTGTCCATGAAAGTGCTGAGCTCAGGTGACGATTACGTAGGCTGGTGGTAAAAGTAAACCGATCTAGTCTTGCTGTAGTGACTCGGTTTCGTGGTCGTCGCACGAAGCCGCCAGTCTCCAGGTATCGATGGTAAATTATTTGAACAGCAGAACGGCTTACATGAAGTTGTGCACTACGTATTGCTGACTAAGCCTAGACTGAAAAAGTTCCACAGCTTGCGCGGCTCCAATATCCATAATTTGAACGTCAGATTAAAAAACAAGAAAATACAATTTCGATACTCTTTTTATGCAAAACAAATAACGAAATAACTAATGACTTACATATGTAGATGCTCTAATCAAAGCATGTTGCTTCTTTAAGAGCGACCCACTCCGATTTTATTCTCTTTTTAAAATTCGTGAACTCTGACTTATTAACAACTTATTAACTTTGTTTTAGGCCTATAAACATAAAAATGCAAGGTGGCTCGATTTAGGACCCCGAGAGTGTACACACAGCGTTAAACGAACTTAAAACACTTTAAACAACTTAGAACTGTTTCTGTCAATCTTTTGAAGATGAGAGAGACATAATGATGTTTTAATTATGTTTAGCGATGAATGGATTTAGTAATTTGTTTTGCAAGGGGGCCTAGTAGTCATCACACGTGGAGTCTGTCTTAATGCACGCCGCAGGGTTATAGTTACTTCATCCTTAGGGTAAAAGAAGCGATTGTGCAAGCGCAATCTTGGTGGAAGTCGGTAGAAAATTACGCAATCTCTTCAGATGCAGCGGATGGACTATTCTACATAAAACACCTTTTCAAATTGCTATTTTCTGCGGGTGCTAACTTTAAGTCTTGATACTTACTGGTTGTGTTTCATGCACCAGTTTGTCTAACAACAGATGATATTTGAGCACCCTCTGCATCGGCACCGACAGGATATCGCGCAGCTGTATCCGACCGTCGCTGTGTTCTTTCTGACATTTCTGTTGACAGAAATTTAAGCGAAATCAGATTTTGTGATGTTGGCGATAAGGTTCATTTTCGTTCTAAATAGTTATAATTATTATCATAACGCCAAAGTTTGTCTAAGAACAATATAGATTTTGGACAAGACCTATTGCAGTACATAGCGTAGTAGGTATATCTTCTCTTGTTTATTTATTTAATACTTTAAGCATACAAAATTTACAGAGGCGGACTTAATGCCATTGGCGTTTACTACCAGTCAACCTTGTTGTTGTAAGGACGCTCATATCTCGAAGGAGCTCGTGGCTAAGTAATAACAGCCCCACGAATCGATCCAGCAGGTAAAGCTACGCTTGCCGGGGTCGGTCCGTGGATGGGTGACCAACTTTACATACCGAGACTCCTCCGTGCCTCGGAAAGCACGTTAAGCCGTTGGTCCCGGCTGTCATTCGTGGATCTTTGACAGTCGTTACGGGTCGTCAGAAGCCCGAAAGTATGACCACCGGTCGAGTAGTCTTACCAAGGGTTGTCACCTAGTTAGTAGTATTGAGTAATATTACCTAACCACTGTTACATAAACGATTTTGTCCCTCTGTATGTAAAGGAACAAAAGCCGAGATGCAAGATGGTTATGTATCGAAATGCAAGAAAACAACAAACTGTTTGAAATAACCTATATTTATAAAAATATATCTCCTCCATAGAACATAACACGGTAGCTTTTAGGGGTCTACCGCTAATAGTGAGTAGTATTACCGAGTTATTGGGTTGTGGAGGTCAGATAGGCAGTCGCTATATGTAAAATACTGGTAGCCAGCTGCATCGGGTTAAGACTGGAAGCCGACCCCAACATAGTTGGGAAAGGCTAGCTAGGTAGTTGAATAGCAATGACGTGCTAATGGCAAAGAAGGCAATTGGCCTTCCATTCGTCTTTCTATTAATTATATTGACTGTCGATGTTGATAAATCTGCTGGTGAATGTAACTTACCGCTAATTGTTTATTAAACGTGGAGTCTCTCGCGTCGAGGGTCTTGAGCGTCTCCTGTGCGTTAGTGAGGTTGGAGCAATAGTCTCCGTACAGTAGCAGTCGTTCCCGCCACGCTAGGAACACGTCAGCGAGACGTGGTGCGCCGTTGCCTGGGACGCATGCCTCTGTTGCTAGTTTTAGTTGTCGGAGTAGGCCTGTGTGGGTTTCATGGAGTTCCTGTGGAAAACAAAAGAAGGAGATGGTCAATGGTTCATTTGAAAGAATTTTAAGGAGCACATGAGCGTTGTGGCGCAACTGAGGGAAGACCTATTTCCAGCAGTAAGTTTTGGCAGGTTCATTTGATAGAGCACATGCACATGCAATTCTTATAAATTGGCTTCGAAAGAGATTTTTGTCTGAAGTAAAAGACTAATACGTTTTTACTCCGCCTTAGTTTTTTCTTAGCTCTTTTCAAAGAACTACAAAATATATAAAGAAGTTATAAAAAATATATAAAGTTTGATCTCACCTTAATCCCAAAGAATATGACTTGCATATCCTGAGGTTTGAGGTACGGCATCAGCGGCCTCAGGAAGTACTTGATAATTTTGCTCAGAACATCCACATAGTTGTTCTCTGTATCCACCAGCTCTCGTATAACGTAATCCCTTTTTTCTAAACTATGTGATGATGTCGCTAACTGGAAATTTTGGAAAGAAAATGATTATGTTGAACTTAGTTTTTTTTTTTTTAATGCAGTACGAATTTAGAAGGATAGTATGTTAAAGGTCTCTGCACACAGCGGGCGCGGCGCGGCGGGACGGGACGCCGACGCGACGCTGAGCAGTTGTAATGTACTAGATATTACGGACGACGCCACACAGAGCGTCACGTCGCGTCGCGTCGAGCCGGACGGCTTTGTGTGGCGTCGTCCGTAATATCTAGTACGTTACAACTGCTCAGCGTCGCGTCGGCGTCCCGTTCCGCCGCGCCGCGCCCGCTGTGTGCAGAGGCCTTTAAACAAAAGAAAGTAAATCATATTTTTAATAAGTTGACCCTCTCTAAATTCGTCCCGCTGTTTACAATGAAAGCGAAAGCGTAGAAGAAAACCGTAACCCATCTATTACCATCCACAATCTACAATTCACATTTATTTGTTTCTATAACGTTCAGTTCCCTGTATAATAGGACCAAATACCTAGCATAAAATTTCAAAAACGAAGACCTGCTTGCACCACAAATCACTTAATAAATTTGCATCGTTCTATTTCTGCCAATCGTTTGAAGATGACAGAGACAAAATTATGTTTTAAATACGTTTAGCGCAAAATGCATTTAGTGATATGTGATGCAAGTTGACCTAAGAAAATGTGCATGTCTTTCGCGACAGCAATGCGGTACGGTACAACGCAACGCGACATTACCGCACAGCATCGCACCACACCATATGGACAATCTAGAGCACCCAAAAAAAATAACGTCTTCCGGCACATGCGCCGCTTCATAAATAACAACTTATTTTTAACCACTTACATTGCGATATACACTTATTTTTATCATCAGGAACGCAACGCTATAGAAACTGGGTGTTTGTAAAAAGAGTGATAGCAAAACTAATAGCAGCGTTGTAAAACATCGTGATTGGAGGAGCAGCGCCATGCCATGCATAATTCAATCGTCGTACGGAACGATTTGCTAAACTTTTACTTGTCCGGTTGGAATTTAATACGTCCGTCATCCGTGAATGGTTTTTTCTTGGAAACATTGTAGTTTGTACTAAGTTTGCCGGTTTCGTTGCGCTGGATTGTAACTGTCATATTTTTTAGCGTCAACGGAAAGAAATATACTGTTTTCGTCCAGTCTATATAGGTGAATATATTTATGTCTTAATCAAGATCAAAAGTCATGTAGGATTCAAATTGGGGAAGTGGGGGTGACAATCAGCACTTTTAACGTCCAAATTAAATAAAACAGTCCCCCAAAACGCCCGCCCTTCCCCACTTCCTAGAGCTTTAGCTGAGAAAAAGTGCTGCAACAAACTCCCCAGCAGCAAAATAAATATTTCACCTACCTAATAGTTTTAAAACATAAACGTAAGGGTTCTGTGTCTACTTTATAGGCGAACATAAATTATGTACGTCAAAAAAGTGTTATGTTTTTACCTAGCAGTAAATTGCTTTCTGCTACAATCACAAAACAATTTACTACGTCATTAAAAATGAATTACTGACCTACCTAGCAAGTGATTATGTGCGTACAGAAAAAACCACAGCCGATACTTATTGATCAGCTACATCTAATTTATTAACCAACACCCAACCCCAAAATAGAAGAAGGCTGGGCCTTAAGGTGCAATATTTGTTATTTTGCCTCCTCGATTAGTACGGGGAAGTTACACTGTTATGAAACATCCATGCATGTGTTGTTGATCATGTGTGAGTTTATTTTCTTCTGATGTATAGTCGCCTTTGTAGTTGCTTTATCACTAATTTTATTGATGGTTGCTCGTCACTTGCCCATCTATTTAGGCTTTAAAGACAGTTTTTATTTTGATTTATTTCTGTAAGTAGATTTGTACACTTTAACACGACCAAAACATTATTTTTAAACTGGAAGACATCGGTATTTCCTATCACTACTATGAGAAGTTTACTCTGAGAAGAAACATCGAAACAAACTCGGATGTTAAACTCTGATTGATTAGTGTCTGAGACGATCTATGAGGAACGAGCCACACAGAATTGAGTGGACCTGTCCAGTTACACGGTTTCAACTTTAGTGAAGATTACTACGAGTTATTGTCAAAAGTGGTAAAGCAATTACTGTACAACGTATTTTCTTAAGTATTATAATAATATAGGGCTGTACCAGCCTGTTCAAGCACTGCCACTCCCACCACCGAAAGCAAAGCAAAACAAACAAAAAATAAACCAAAATAAAGTGGGATCCCTACTGTGTTGAAAGCAGGCGGCTGCACGGGCGGTAGGTCGCGGACGCTGTTCTTAACGGCGCACAGGTCGTGGTAGATCTCCTCGTCGTGGATGCGCGCGCAGTAGCTGGCGTACTCACCCACGTCGGCCGCAGGAGCACTGGCGCCGCCGCTGCGTTAGCGACCCACCATTTACTTTACATGCACAAGCTTACGTATTGCTTTTGGATTACTAGTTTTAGGGGATTGCTATGCCTTGTTGAAAAAGCACCTTGCCAATTTTTACAGTCAGCCTCAAAAATTGTAATTGGTATTTCAAATACCCAATGTATTTAATATTAGTAAGTATTTTTGTATACAACGTGTTTTTTTTTTCATATCCCATAACTCTAGGGTTATATTCTATGAGTAAAAATAATACAAAATGTCCTAGATTATGTGGTCCAAAAATGCATAGTTTCGAAGATAATTATCATCAATCATATTAATTTAGGTCAAAAATTGTCACCCGTATGACGAATTGTTACTTTTGCGACGTTGCCAAACTGATGAAACTGATGCCCTTGATGTATGTAGGGTATCTAAGTTTCATTGATAAATACGAGTAATTCATTTTCATCAAACCAATCATTAATATTTAAAGCTAAGAAAATGCGACGTTGTCATATTTCACGTAAGGGTGTTTTACATTAATAATCATGACTTTGCTGAATTAATAGAAAAAAAAAAAATTAAAAAATAATTCATATGCCAGTTGATTCTTTGATATGGTCTCATTCCTAACCTAAAGTTATGGGATATAAAAAAAAACACCTTGTATATACAAATTAATAAAATTGAAGTGTCTGTTTGTAATGTTAAAATAACAGCTTTTTACTAAATGCATACGAAAATATGTACGATACTATAACAAAAAAACTATTTTTTTTTTAATTTTTGTCTCTCTAGCTTGTTTGTTCCGGCTAATCTCCGAAACGGCTGGACTGATTTTACGGGACTTTCACTGGCAGATAGCTGGTGTTATAAGGAATACTATTATTTTAGAAAAATCCACGCTGGCGAAGTCACGGACAGCAGCTAGTTTTAAATTTATTAAAATACTGTATTTTGTATATCAAAAAATATTACACGAATTTAACTACATGTTTTGTATTTTAAATACATGTGAAAAAGTATTTTGTTATTTGTATTTTAATTAAAGCAAAGCATGTATTGTGCCCCGCCCTGACATTTTTCTCGAGCGTTAATTTGATACATCGAGCTTCAGAAAGAGACTGCGACGCATGTATGAGAGACAGAGGCGACGCTACAAAGTAGATTTTTTTTACAGTATTTTTATCTCACCAAGCAGCGCGCGTATTACTTGTGGTTACCAAGCGTACAAACACGCTGTGAATTTGTGTAAGCACAGGAGGTCTCAGTACCATCCGAGACAATGGCGAAGTCGTATGTGTGTTTGTGCTGTAGCTACTCTTCTTCACGCACACATTCACAGCGTGTTTGTACACTTGGTTACCACAAGTAAAGCGCGCGTTGCTTCGTGAGATACAAATACTATACCTTTGTATACCATGTTTTAAGCAAAATATTATTATTGCCTTTATTTTGACAATACGAAAGTCTAACTGTACCGTGATGTTGGCAAGGCGCTCAGTCGCAGTGCAAAAACTAAATGAATTTTGAATGTATGCAAATTAGGATTGAGATGTTGGTAAAGCTAATGATACAAAAGTGAATACGAAAATAATATTGAGGTCTAGCGATGTACACGTTGGCATTTTAATGCATTCAAAAGAGGTTACTGTAGAAGAAATAATTATTTTTTTGGAGAAAATCGAGTCACCTTTTTAAACTAAAAACCTAAAACATCAACGTGCATATTTATCCATTTAAAAATAAAATATCCAAAAAAATATTAACAGAATGTAATTTAAACCATGAAATAAAATAAACTGTGCCATTTATGAATAAACACAGCATAACAATTTTAAACAATAAGAATGTGACTAGCTAAACAACTAGATGGCAAAAAATACTACCGAAATACACGAAGATAACTAAATAACAGGATACGCTAGCATAGTTTAACATCGCTCCATGATAACAATATGGGTTCCAAATGATAATGGCACATCCAGAGATGGTCACTCAACCTACTAATATGTCATTGTCTAAATTATAGAACAGAAAAGTTTATTGTGATTCAATTTTGTCTATGGATTCAAAAATTCTGGTCAATTTAAATCCACTAGCAGAAATGTACGAAATAATATTTCATTTCCTAACTATGAAAGTGTTTAGTAATGGCAGATATTATACATAATATGAACAATTTTACAAGAAGCAATGTTAAAACAGCTATCATATCCTTAAATAATAAATTCTTCACAGAACCTACACAACTGACCACACCTAAATACAATAGTTTCAAGGTGTGTACTGATATGTAAAACTTAAGATATTTTTTACTGACAGTTGAGCAATATAAATATTGAATAACTGTAGCAAATACCACAGTAGGAAGCTAGTCTACCACTTTAAAATGATCAATGTCACAAGCTATTGTGCCCTGGCTGGAGGCCTTATTTATAAGGCATCCACAGGATAGCCTTGTTCAGCAACTGAAAACCTGCTAAGACCTAGGAGGTTGCAGGCTGCTTAATCTATAGGAGCTAGGTTGACTTGTGAGAGGCACTTCACAAAAAAAAAAACCCCAGCTATATGGTGTATGCTCTTGTTGGGGGGGTAAGCGGTGTATTCGATACACCGCTTACCCTCCCAAGATTCAAATATAGCCTTCATTATTTACTCATTACGACATTGAGAAGGCAGCATTTATTTACTAAAGTAGTTTACAAGCTTCAGTATATTCTTTATTTTATGGAATCGTGTTTTCGGCTAACATAGTACTTAACATTAATCCTCAACTTTACCATATATTTATTTCAAAATTAATGCTGCAGTATTTTCGACATAACGGAGGATCATGCTAAGCCATTTGAGGTAGTATAGGCCCTTAAGCATAACTTCCAAGTGAAAGTACAAAAGCTATTATAGTTTTAATTGGGTTTTCAGTAATTCATACAAGTAAATGGATGTACTGTCACGTGGATAAGTGGGATCCCAAGTGTCGTAGGATTTTTACTTAAAGGGGTTTTTCATTTACCCAGTTTCTCAAATAGGTTAAAAATGACAGTTGTCTAATGTACAGAGGTCCCCGCTACGACATCGACAGGTTGAAATGAACCGCTTTTAGGGTTCCGGAGTCAACAAGGAACCCTTATAGTTTCGCCATGTGCGTCTGTCTGTCTGTCCACGGATTAGCTCAGAGACTAGAAAGCTGTAATTTGGCATGGGTATACTTATTAATTACTCCGACAAAGTGGTACAATTAAATCTAGAGTCAAGTGTATGTCCCTGTCAGCTAAGTAGGCTTTACAAATTACCGAGTAATATTCGACCATGCGTGGTCCGACACGTTCTTGGCCGGTTTTGTTTTTTTTTTTTCATTTATAGAAGTGAAAATGTTCATTTATAATGTCCAGAGCAATATTCAAATCATCAAAATCATATACAGGCTATTGAACTACAGTCCCAATTATAGAGGTTAAAAATCGAAAAAATCTAACAAATGCTTTCTCAGGTATAATGCAATGGTTTATGTATTTATTCCCAGTAACAGGGTATTTAAATGCAAAAGTGTCGGTAGCTTATTGTAATTATCAGTAGTAGAGGTTTCTCACATATTCAGGGCCTACTTAACCAAATTAAACGTAACACACTTTCAATCACAATCTGAATGATTTTGAAGGAAATTGCTAATCCATTGCTTCATATGTTCGAAAAATTCGTCTACTCAACAACGTAAACAATGCAATGGATGTTGTTGACGAACTGTTAAAATGAAACCCATTGCAACTGTGACTGTGTTACGCAATTGGTAAGCTGTATAAGCTATTGCTGTTTAAGTATAATTAGTTGGTTTTGTCTGTTACAAATCAGTACACACGCTGAATATCAGGGACGAAGCATATCTACACATTGAGCTATTTGCCGGAAGCTGGACAGCGATCACCTCTAACATTGTAACTCTTAATATCACGCTTGGTACAAATCTTTGTAGATTTCATGTAATTATATTTACTAATAATGTTCGGATTTATAGACGTAGTTGTTGGTGTTATAATGAATTGCATTAATAAACAAATTCCTGCGATTGGAATGCCCAATTTTTTACGAAAGAGGATCAGTTTTCACTGCAATGCTGGCACATTTGGCGAATACGATGTAAAACTGGTTGTAGTTGACTCGTAAATATTATTGCTGGATTTTTCGGGTTCAAAGCCAACCCGTTTCAGACTAACTTTGCCCCAATTTAATCCAATGCAACATCACGTCCGTCGCTTTATGCCATACCCTTTCCTTGTGGGGAACAGTTTCAAAGTTATTTGGATAAGTAGAAAAAAAAATGTGACGCGAGGAAGGCGAGAAAGGAGAAGAAGTGAAAACTTATTAGTCTCTCATATAGAACCATTTCTGGCTACCCTATTTTCTGAATTTTTTTCTTTATTAATTCGCCTATTTCCGTCAATACGATAATTATTTATTAGTTCCCAGTATTTCACGTTTACGTTACACAAAGCGATGGCACGTGGAAGTAAGCACCTAGTTATGATTTGAAGCTGTTTATCTACAGAATGTAACAGACGTGTAAACATGAGTGTTTCGGAAAACTTGGCTGGATATCTTACCCGCCTTTGTTTTTGTTTCATCGGCGAACGAGAAACAATGAGGCTGGAATGTACGGAAGACTTAGAAGACAAAAACAAAGAGTGTTTTTGGTTGATTAAATGTTCTATAGTCTAGATTTGTTCCCAAATCACGAGAGACTATTACCTCATAGTTCACGTTAGGGGTTCTATCCCACTGGCTATTTGCGAGCGTGTTTCCAGCGAGGCGATAGTAGTAAGGCGCGCGTGGCGTGTCCATAGCGAGCACGCCACGTGTGCGCAAGGTTGACATGGGTGTGCAAGAGAGTGAGATAAGCGAGTGTACAACATTGTGAAAACGCGGAGAAACCGTCGCGTGCTCGCGGTGCTTTGCACCCGCATTTAGTTCACAAGTTGCCTCGCTGCAAACACGCCGGCAAATCGTCAGTATAATAACGCTCATAGGCTTAATCACTTCAGTGACCATCGCTCTATTAAAGATGTCAAATAAATTGATTGATCGATCAACAGCGGAATTCTGTTAATATTACCATGAAACAAAAGAGTGCTCTTTCCTAGACGCTATCAAGGGAATGAGTTCTCTAGAATTGCATACAATTTCAAGGTCCATTACCTTGAAATTATTAAGTAAAGTATCGTAATGTTATTATTACCTTGCGGGCCAATCATTGCGTTGAATAATTGGCGGTCGGCGTAGCATATTAATTAAGAAATGGACTCCTTTCGTTTATGGGGGATGCGCTAAGGGAGCCCGCGTAATTCAAATTGTCTTACATTTTGTGCAATTTTCAGGTCAGTGTCAGGTTGTATGTTGATTAAAATATGATTCGCGACAGTAACAAGTATGTATTTACATAATTAAAATCATCAATACAACTGTATAAGACCAAGTTGCCCTATTTAATAACTATTTCATGATATCATGAATTCATGAAATTTGACGGCCATTCTAACTTAAGGAGTTGTATTGCTTGTTTTAATGATTATAATTCTGTAAATACATACTTTAGGCTAATCAAATTAGATCTATAAAAAGCATTTTGAGGAATTAATTTCCAGTAAGCTGGAAATCGTTGTAATACCTTCATTTTGTCCTAAACGCGAAATTTTCGCGCTTTTTTCAGTTTTTTTCATGTAGCTCTAAAACGGTACGTCCGACGTAAAAGTCATTCTGAAAAATTCTGTGTCGAATGAGCATATAAAACTTCAAATTCGGTTCAGTGGTACTGCCGGAATCAAGTTAGAAAACGGGAAAATTGACATGACATTGATAAAATATGAAGCTTGCTGGAAATTAATTCTTCGAAAATAATCTAATTTGATTGGCCAACTTGTTGCGATCGCGAATCATATCTTGATCAACATACACCCTGATACTGACCTGCAAATTGCAAAAAAACGTAAGCAAATTTGAATTTCGCGAGCTACCCTGACGCTTTCGCCTTAAGCCGGCTAACGGAAATACTGGTATTGATTTATTGGAACTGAAATATTGGCCGAAATATGACTATGTACAAATATCGGTATGAAAACAAATATTGCGTTAATATTGCGTGGGAGGAAGCCTTTTAAGAAATTGGTCCTATTCGTAGCCAAGCAAATGTTAGAGCGAAAGGACCTTTTCTCAAGTCTCGTTAGTAGCAACGATCAAGTAATTATGTTAGGAATGCGTTCATGTGTGGTCTATCCACATGATATCGAAAGAATACAACAATAATACCGTTATACAATATGCTCTTTAAAGGATAACGGTTAGATAAAAGTACTCAAAAGACAGATAAAGCATGAATAAAATTTTCTGCGAAGTACCGAGCTTATCTCGTGTTGCGTTATCGAGTTCGCGAAATCGGTACATTGACGTCGCCGGCGCATCTAAGCGTTCAATTGACATAGTTGTCACTGTCGTAAGAAACTAAGAATTCGCATTACATCATTGCACGGTTTTGTTCGAATTACTTCCGTTATTATTGTCAATTCACTGCGAATTAAAGTTTGTTAGTCTCAGAACTTTCTAGCGGTGCAGTGTAAGTCAATAAGTTAAATGATTTGAATGCGAAAAATATGTAAATTGATTAATTGCATAATTCATTGTCTGCTCGTTAGACTTTATCGATCTTTTAACAGGCAGTTGCAATAATTTAAGACTGTTATGTACAGACGCCAGCAGGTCAAGCTACCCGCAACTGTCAAATTTTCGCAATCAACCTTGAACCTTATAATGTAGTGATAAAGTTGAAAATCGATTAAAGAAATTTGACAGATTGTAGTAGCTTGATGTGCTGGCGTCTGTACTTTGCGTCTGAAGATTTTGTTATTCTGTTCAAATGTGATGTATTATTTCCATGGTTACTTTTGATAAGTATTCATAGTAAAAAACAGACAGGCATGAAAAGTACACATTTTTTATACAGAAAACTACATTGAATCTATTTTAAGTACCACGTAATACATAAACAAAGTTTTTTTTTGCGGTTTCTTTGTTTAATGAAATATAAAATATCCGTTCTAAACATAAATATACCTACGCAAACACACTAATATTAATAGATATACCGGATGACATTTTTTACCTACTTGAAAAAAATTGGGTATACTGGGTGAACGTAGTAGAAGTCTATGGCATAGTTTGTTTTAATTTTTTCATTAACCTAGAAAGAAATTGATCTATCGATACATAACACACATTTGAAGTAAACTTATCATACTAGAACAATAAACACAGATATTTAAAAAAAAAAAGTTATAAAATATTGACATTTCAATCATACGCACCCATCCATACTAATCCATACTAATATTATAAATGTGAAAGTAACTCTGTCTGTCTGTATGTTACCTTTTCACGCCTAAACCGCTGAACCGATCGTCATGAAATTTGGCAGATATATAGCCTGGGATATGGAGACGGACATAGGCTACTTTTTTACGCGATAACCGACAACTACGCGGGCGGAGCCGCGGGAAAAAGCTAGTATTTCATTATTTTTTTATCGTTTTTTTTAGATCAATTTCTATATAGGTTAATGAAAAACAAAAAATTCCATAGGCTTCCCTACTCGGCTTAGGACTCCGTTTACCTAGTATACGTGCCCATTTTTTTTTAAACGGTAAAAAATATCATCCAGTATATTTTAACGAAATGCTAGCTTTTTCAGACAGGAAAAGATAGCGCACAGGCCTATTTCAACAGAGGATGAATGTAGGCTGAAACTTCGAACAGTTAGATAACTTTTGCTTGCTAGTTCGCTACTGTTGAACCTAGTTAGAGAGTTAGAGACTTAATATAAGTACACACGCCTACATATCAAGCTATACATTTCCAGTGTAAGTTGATCTCGCATTGTATAGGATTCCTGTACAATGACAGGTCAGCTTATACTAGAAATTTAAGGCTTGATAAGAAGCCGTGTGTACCTACATAAGTAGGTAACTATCTTTTTATATCTCTTTCGAGTTTATTTCATAACTAGCTTTTGCCCGCGGCTCCGCCCGTGTAGATGTTGGTTATCGCGTAAAAAAGTAGCCTATGTCCTTCTCCATATCTCAGGCTGTATCTCTGCCAAACATGACGATCGGTTCAGCGGTTTAGGCGTGAAAACGTAACATACAGACAGACAGACAGAGTTACTTTCACGTTTATATTTTTTTTTTTTTAATAAAACGTTGCTATTAGTATGGATATTTCATTAAAGACCTAAAGATAAAAAATCATCGAGGAAAATGATGTAAAAGAAATAATTGTACTTAATTACTTAAAAGTATTATGAAAGCTATGCGAAATTTTAAACTTATGCAACAGCATTTTTTTCAACGCTGCACGCTGCAGTAATGTGCACGCCGCGCCGTTGACCTCGTATGCTTTTAATAAAATTTTACATAATGTTACTGTTTTAACAGCTAGTTATTTTCTGCGAAACATAAACAGGGCTCCTCTCTGTGAGAAGGAGTGGGCCGTAATCGACCACGCTGGCCCAGTGCGGGTTGCTGGATGTCCCATGTCTTCGACTTTTTGTTTCTCGGACATGCCGGTTTCCTCACAATATTTTCCTTCACTGTTTTGAGAGCAGTGGTGATGAAATTAAATACACAAGGTAAAGTGCTTGCCTGGGTCCGAACTCACGACCTACAACTCGTAAGTCGGGGCCAATGCCACTGGGCCACCAGTGATCCTGACTGCCCGTTTTCTGCGAAACGTTCAAGAAAATATGGGCTATTCTTTTTTCCACAAAAGGGAAGCTCTTAGCCTTCCTCTCACCTGATGGTTAGTGATGATAAGGCTGAAGGTGGAAGCGCGCTTCACCTGGAATCCTCAACCACAGAGCAGTCCTGGATTTGTCAATAATCCGTATAGGCCTCGGCCTAGGGGCGGCAGCTTCCTAGGGGCGGCAGATTTCCGAGGACGCTCACTCGATTTCAGAGGATCGGAAAGGTCCTCATTGTCTCAAGCAAAAATGAATTCTTTAGCTCTTCTCTACATAGAAGCAGGGCCTCAAGTCTGCTATTACAATAGTGTCAGAATGGTCTCGCCATTGTATTTGACAGTGTTTGTATGGCAAATCTGTCAAAAACTCACAATGAAGAGACCATTCTGATACTATTGTAATAGCACACTTGAGGCCCAGAGATAATGAACACCATTCAACTATGATGATATTATAGATGACTAGCTTTTGCCCGCGGCTCCGCCCGCGTGGATGTCGGTTATCGCGTAAAAGAGTAGCCTATGTCCTTCTCCATATCCCAGGCTATATCTCTGCCAAATTTCATGAGGATCGGTTCAGCGGTTTAGGCGTGAAAACGTAACATACAGACAGACAGAGTTACTTTCACATTTATAATATTAGTATGGATTTTGCTATTAAAAAGTCATAGACTAATTCATTCGTTTATTTAACTTCAGTGCCTTCCTTACTGCCAATGGAAAATTATTATTTAGAAAGGTACAAGGGGCGGCGGAAATAAAGTGGCCTATAAATCCGGCACTGCCACAGAGGAAGTGTCTATCTTAATCCATCAAAACACAACAAATGCTGTTAACATTGTTGTTATGGCGATAGACTTAGATGAGATAGTGGTAGCTAGCTAGGCGGACTTAGCACAAGCCCTACCACCAACCAAACCGAGCAGAAAATATTGCCTTCGCTAGGAATCGAACCCGGGACCTCTGGGTCTGAGACAGGTGGTCTTACGATTAGACCACAGCGAAATACCAAGATTACAATATCAAGATTCCTATTCTGATTACCAAAGCTTAGCTTAGCTGTATACATTTTCAGCAGTTAAGTATTGAAACTTGTTACTAAATCACGTTCAAAATTAGGACCAAAAAACCAATTCGTATCGTATCGTTCGTTCGTTCGGGGGATGCGCTAAGGTAGTCCGCGATTTTTATTTTTGCAATTTGCAGTGCGGCGTCAGGTTGTTCGTTGATAAAAATATGATTCGCGACCGTACCATACATGTTTTTACAGAATTATAATCATTAGAATCATCAAAACAACTCTAAGTTAGAATTGGCCTCAAATATCATGAGTCATCCAACAGGGTAATTTGATCTTAGAGAGTTGTATTAATGATTTTTATTACTGTAATTATGTAAACACAATGTATGTTACGGCGGCGAATCGTATATTTTAGATCAACATACTTGATACTGGCCTGCAAATTGCAGAAAACGTAAGAATTTTTGAATTTCGCGGGCCGACCCTGTCGCTTTCACCTTAAAACACGTGTAGGTACGCGCAAACGTGTAGGTGTTGAAACTACGTAATCCGCAAAGGACTCGCAGATTCCACGTATAAGACAATAAAGTAGAAAGTTGTACGAACTCCCACGCTGAGTATGTTTAATTAAATGTAAACTTTGACCACTATTATGTCTATGCCTGGGTAACTTGGGACGAAGGTTGGGTCATCCATCTTGGTTTTAAAGGTCTGTTGACATGAAAATTAAGTCAAGCAAATAATTTAGTGTGATAAATGATAATCCAAATTCAATATCTTTGTTTATATTGAACTAGCTTTTGCCCGCGACTCCGCCCGCGTGGATGTCTATTATCGCATAAAAAAGCCTATGTCCTTCTCCATATCCCAGGCTATATCTCTGCCAAATTTTATGACGATCGGTTGAAAACGTAACAGACAGACATACAGAGTTACTTTCACATGGAGTATGAGTAATGCATGTGTATGCATCAACTCATACTCCATGTGTCCACCACTACTGCTCTGTGTGTATCATGTGTAATGATACACACAGAGCAGTGGTGGCCCAGTTGTAATGGCCCCGACTTACGAGTTTGTAGGTCTCGGGTTCGAATCCAGCCAGAAATAAAAATAAAAATAATTTAATCTCAAAACGCTGAAGGAAAACATTGTGAGGAAACCAGCATGTCCTAGAACCAAAAATTCGAAGACATGTGACATCAACCAACCTGCACTGGGCCCGCGTGGTGGAATGCGACCCACTCCCTCTCGAAGAGTGAGAAGGCTGATTATGCATACACACAAATGGGTCTTCAGGTTCAGGTCTTGGGTTAGTTTGGTCCGTCACTGGTGACAAAAACGTATGAGAAACGAAGTGCGATGGTATATTTAGATAACGTTAAGAACTAAAGCAAAGAATGTGAGTATTAAGAGCGCTACTACGGTCCACTAGCGCCACTCCTTTAACACATTAAACGCCGATTCAAATTTAGTGGTTGTTCCGTTTGGGCCATGGGGCTCACCGGTGACCGCGCGACGGGCTCGTGTTTGAACTCAGTTGCAGACACAGTGCCGGTACAACTATATTTAGCGTGCCCGGCGCGGCCCTAGAGAACATTTTACGCATACTAGCTCGTTTCGACAGTAAGTACAAAAAAAATACTTAGATGTTTTTTGGCTAAATATACAAGATGTGGTTTTATAAAATAAAATAATGTTTACAAAATATATGTTTTATTAGAAAATATTCAAAAACGTTACTACGTAATAAGAAATAATTATTTAGAGTGGGGTTTTTGACTATTTTGAACCGTATGAGCCAATAAAATATAATGTGTAAAATTTGTCGAAATCGCGAATCGGAGTCAGCCCATATGGCAAGTATAGTGGTGGTCATCGGTGACCACCACGGCGTTCCAATGTGTTAAAAAAAGGAAGCAACAAAATACGATCTAGAGGAATGTGGCCGCTTTTCTTTAGATCGAATTTTGTTGTTTCATGTCTCAATATGAAACGCTATAAAAGGTATTAAAAAATTCTAGACACACCGAGGTTGCTGATGAGCCGATTTTCATAATTCCTTCTCAGTCACGAAATAATATTTTTTTAAAGGAGTAGCGGTATCGGGCTATAGTATGCCCTCTTAAACACGCGCGTAGTTCCGCGGGAGCGAGCTAGTCTTCTCACTGGACAACACAATAGTATTTTCAACCATATTTGTATTGATGTAAGGTTGAAAATGCCGTATTTGAAATAGTTGTCGGGTCAATTATGCAGGCAATTGTGGGTTGCACAATGATCAGCAAAGCGTATTCATTGATGAGCATTCAAAACAGATAAGTACCTAACAGTTTATGACGGCGACCGTTATGTAATATCGTGTAATTGTGTTGTTCCGATTAATTGAAACTGCTTTGCAGCTATGCGCGATACTTACTGAAATTAGTGTTCAATGAACTACGAATGATTACAGCGCGCTGTATTCTGTGAAGATCTCACCATGAAAACTTAAGCGAAGTGAGCTTGCAATGAGCTGTCATTACACCTGATGCTAGATTAGCTTTGCCATCCGTCCCGGTACACCGGGGCATGTCACCGGTCTAGAACTTCTGTCCCGGTCGTCACGGTTAATCTACAAAATGTCCCGGTAATTCAATTTAAGGCGATAAGATCCGACAGAGACCGCGATTAGTAGTTTTTAGAATCCATGGGAAACCTAAAAAACAGTGGTATAAAATTCAAAAAAAAAAAAAATGTGTTTTTTAAGGATTTGGCGAATATGCAGTCGCTTTTAATAACACGATTAGATTCAACTTTTCTCGATAGAAAAAAATCACAAAGTAACCTTAGTACCTTTTCGTAATGCTGATCAATCTCATGGCTTCAAAACAGACCCTTTTTTCATAATTTTTAAATGATTGAAAAATTAAATGGTAATAAATATGTTTTTTTTTTTTCTTTTACTCGGATATTTTCAGTCACTTACTAATAAATGTCCCGGTCAGTACTTAAGCTTCTATGGCAACCCTATGCTAGATACAAGTTGCTTTTGTGGACATGTTGTTTATTCTGATTTGTAATTGTAGTTGTAATGGCAACCATGTCATTTGGTTTAAAAAGGTTTTTATTTTTAATTTTATCTGATCTTTATACATCGTAATTGGTAAAACACTAAAAACCTCTCAGGACTATAATATTACTAACATCATAAACAATTTTTTTTTATCTATGACTTAAAAAAAAAAACTGATTTTAATTTATTATACTTTCATACAAAAATAAAAATATTTAAATTCAACGCTCTAAATGTTACGAACTCTATGCGTAGCAAAACAAACTGCCGTGTCTAGTGCAAAAGTGCCAAAAGGCAGACAGTGCACGGGAGGCGTAGGTAGGTACAGACGCCAGCAAATCAAGCTACTACAATCTGTCAAATGTCTTTAATAGATTTTCAACTTTATCACTACAGCATAAGGTTCAAGGTTGATTGCGAAAATTTTACAGTTTCGGGTAGCTTGACCTGCTGGCGACTGTACAACAAAAGACACAATAGAAATGTATTAGATAGAACAACGAAATCTTGAAGGTTTGTTTTTGGTAAATGTATTATGCTTTGTAAAAAGTCATAGAACAAAAGTTGTTGTTTATGATGTTAGTAATATACTCTTATTCCTGCAAGGTTGTTAGTTTTGTTTTACCAATAACCTTGTATAGATTCTTTTATATTTTTTGAATACGTTGTAAACCTATTAGACTGTAGATTTGCTATTTTCTATTTTGTTAAGTACCTGGTATTTGTTGAAAGACCTACACCTTCCTCCCATACCTATTAACACTGTTATTTGGATATATTGTAAAAACCATTTTTAAAAGAGCAACCGTGGAGCTTCTTGCCGGCTCTTCTTCATAGGAAACAACCAATTGGAACCGTGCATTGACGTTTCATAAGTGCCCCTTTACGCCATCGTTAGACAGAATTCTGCCTCTTTGCTCTGCAGAGTGCGGGGCAGCTTCAACTCCATCCTGAAGACTATAGCGGGGAGATACGAGTCTCCTTTATTAGGTGATGTTTTTCGAAGGTGTATGTCGAACAACAGCCTCGTTACCAAATAGATAATAAGTTTACTAACATAGATATAAGTTATCTTTTTCTTTACTAACCCATAATTGTGGATTTTGCTTATCCGAAATATAGATTATTTTATTTTATAAAAGTGCCCCTGTAGGTTAATGTGAAATAAAATATTTTGATTTGATATGCCAGTTTGCCACTGTTGATAACTCACTTCATCAAAATTTTCACGGTGAGACTTTTTACAGGATAAAAAAGCTGGAGCTGTTTATTTATCCATCTTACGTCATCATTACAGGTTTTTTTTTTACCTAATGCGGTAGTGTACCTACTTATTTGACTTTTCACCATCGCCCTTATTTATCAACGTGCTTAAAGTAAAGAGACGTTTGATCGTCGAAAATGCTTGTAACGATTGGAGTCTGCTTAGACTCCAATCGTTACAAGCGACGTTTATAAATAAAGGGTTTTAGGGTCAAAACGAAACTCAAAACCATAAATCAATCTTCGTTCCAGAACGCAGATTTTGGAAATTTATTACGTGTTTTGACATTTAGTTTTGGCACTTAGACTTTTTTTTGGCAATTTTTTTACACTAATTAAAATAAAAAAATCATGTCATTGATTCAAACTATAATGCCGGATTTATATTTTTTATGAGTGTAGGCCACTTTATTTCCACCGCCCCTTGTACGCACGGCCACAAATCAAGCTATAATTTCCAGTATAAGCTGACCTCTCATTGTACGGAAATCCTATACAATGCGAAATCAGCGTAAACTGGAAAAATATAACTTGATTCGTGGCTGTGTGTACCTTTCTAAATTTTCCATTTGTAGTAAGGAAATTTACCTTTAGTGCCAAAGGTAAATTGAAGGAACTAAAGTTAAAATGAACTTGTTTGACTTTTATCATCTGAAATCTAGTGAGCGTTCTCTGAAATCTGCCGCCCCTAGGCCGCGGGCTATACGGCCTATTAACAAATCCAGGATTGATTCAGACTAGGGTGAAAATCAGCACTTTTGGAACGTCAAAATGACATAAAACGGTCCCCCAAAACGCCCGCCCTTCACCACTTCATAGTGCTTTAGCTGGGAAGAAGAAATCGCCAAATGAAGCAGTGTTGTTTACGTAAGTATGCGTTAAAAATCGTGGTTTTGAGCGTAAAAAAGGAAACCATATCTTTAGAATTCGAGAAAGAGTAACTAACGAAGACTGAACGTGATACTTTTGTAGTCACGAGTTCACGACTGTACCTTCCATTATTGTGTGGAGCACATTCAACAGTCTCTCAAAATGACACTAAGCTGGTCTGAAACTTTTAGTTGTAAATAACAAAGGGATTAACTATTGTTGTTAGATGATAACGTAGCGACCGAGGACCATGATTTGAATATGAACAAATCAGATGAAAGTAAATCGTATTAGAATGTACCAAGCGTGATGTTAACCGACTAACCGAAGTGAGCGAATATTCGTTTTTACGGCCAGATTTAGCTGAAAGTTAGCGGCTGACTGTGAGCTTACTTAAATACTAGAGATTGTAAAAGCTTTGATCAGCGTGTGTAGTTTTTTAGCGACCGAAAGTACGCGCGGTGATCAGATTTTGACTGAGATTGCGACTCCATTTTGAACTTGGCAATTGGCCTACGGAGCTTGTGCATAACCAATAGGCTACGAAGAACTATTTAAGGGGGATGCGCTACGTTAGCCCGCGAAATTCTAATTTTCTTATGTTTTTTGGAATTTGCTGGTCATTTGTATGTTGATTAAAACATGGTTCGCGACCGTAACAATTATGGCTTTACTGAATTATAATCATTAGAATCAGCAATACAACTAGCTGCGCTACAGTTATACGTTTGCTGCTATCATTGCTCTACTGTTGGTGTTCTAGTCTTGTGTTATTGTTCCGTAATACACTTCTTTTTTTTTATTCTCCTTAAGTTGGAATTGTTCTCAAATGTCATGATTTCATGAAATAACTAGTTATTTAATAGGATTATATGAATTTAGAGAGTTGTATTGATGATTTTTATATTATAATTCTATAAATAAATATTTGATACGGCCACGAATCATATTTAGATGAACATACAACCTAATAATGACCTGCAATTGCGAAAACCGAAAGAAATTTGAATTACGCGGGCTAACCTGATGCTTTCGCCTTAACGAAACATAACCTTCGCCATATCTGACCGCACGTAAACAAACACCCGAAAAAAAAGAGACTAACAAAATCAGCCACCTCTGGCGCTGTCGAGTTTAACTTGACATAACAGAGGTCCTCGTAAATCTCCTCCACACGGTCCTCGCAGGTCGCGGAGGGTATGGTGAACTGCACCCAGGGGACTTCCGTGGTTGTGGGGTGCCCCGGACACTCCTCTATCACGCTGGAGTATGATGGAGGCGCCATTGTCGCAGTCGCGCTACTACAAGGGTTGTTAAATTACTTCGTACATTAAAAGTTAGAACGGTAGTTTCGAAAGTAGTTTAGTACTTACACAGATTGCAGATCTTTGTATATGTCCTCTTCTGACTGCGTTCGGAGCGCGGAAAATGGTCTGGAATAAAATTGGTAGTGTGAGAAAGAATTTCAAGTTTTCCTTATAAAAATTACTTTAAAAAAAAAAACAGTTTTCTGCCAGATATTTTATTACTAGTAATATGTTTATGTGGTATTTTTAATTGCACGTGTTTTATCATTAATCTTTGCATCCTATGGTCTTTTGTTGGTCGAAATAAATGTTTTATTATTACTGCGGAAAATTATGCGGACTCAACGGAAGTCGTATCATTTATCATTTCGCGATTAACATTTTCCCTAAAACACTTACGTAACAAATTAAGTGCCCTATAAAAATAACAAAGAATTCAACGATGAATCACACAGCTAATCTAAAATCTATTAATCTACCATTCATAAAAAATACTTATCATTTTGTCATCATTAAATCTTTTTAAAAAAAACTGACTCACTTGATATTCTTGGCCAGTGCCTTGGGACATTGGCTGAGCTTGGCCAAGGCGCACAGTACACGATGGAAGTTGGATAAGTCAAACAGCATGGACGGGTCGAAGAGATCCGTCTCCCGCAGCTCGAAGACCTCGTGACATGTTCGGAGAAACACTTTGATGTTCCGCATGCAGAGGAACTGGGTACAAGAGATAAATATGAGATGGTTATGAGGGTAGTTAGAAAACAAGGGTTGAACATAGAGTAGGCAGCGTATGAAGTGGTGTTGTTATATTAATTAAAATATTTTTTCTACACAATTTTTGAGGCTGGCAAGGGAAAGAGACAGATGCTGGTATTGCCGTTATACGGTGTTAAGTACAATATTATTCCATGTTATTACATGATAATCTCAAATGATCGCTCTTACTATCGCTCCATCCATACTAATATTATAAATGTGAAAGTAACTCTGTCTGTCTGTTTGTCTGTCTGTATGTTACGTTTTCACGCCTAAACCACTGAACCGATACAACAAAAAAGTTTTATTTTTGTCTGTCGGTCGGTCTGTCTGTCAGTCTGTTTGTTCCGGCTAATCTCCAAAGCGGCTGGACCGATTTTGACAGGAGTTTCACTGGCAGATAGCTAATGTTATAAAGAGTAACTTAGGCTACTTTTATTTTAGGCTAGCTGCTTCCCGCGGCATCGCATGCGTGGCTGAACAAAAAAAAAATTGCCAGTTTTTTTTTTGACATTACAAACATCAATTTTATTAATTTGTATTTTTTTTTTTGATATTACAATCACACTTCAATTTTATTAATTCGTATTTATAAAAAAAGCTATGCGGGCAAAGCTGCGAGCAGGAGCTAGTTTTCTCAATAAGTATAGTATTTTTTTTTTTTGTCTCAATAATATAATAAAGTTTTCTCTACTTATATGGAATGCAATTGATAGTTCCATTTGTCCCATTACCAACATTTCAGCCGTTTCTCTCCTCTAACACCATAATATTAATAACTAATTATAATTAACAATCCATCAAAATAGACGACTCAAACGAAAGCAACGTCAAAGATCGATTATACTTCGGCACTCGTAAAGAGGGCCGCGAGACCGTTTGTAATTGCCTCCTGATCTTTTATTGATAACATTATCTGTTACCATTACGAAAGTCGTTATTTAACCGCTCTTTACGACGATAACAGTACTTACAGTTTTAGTGACCATTTCTTGATGGGCCAATATGGTCATGCAACTGGTATATTGGGGGTATAAGATGTACTTAAGTTTAGTCATGGATTATAGGCACTTGATCTGTTCCTTATTCAGGACAAACAGCTGTACTAACTTAACTTTTCATTAAGGCATGCTGTCTGTGAATCTAGTTATGCACCTTTATTAGGGTTTGTTGTGTTCAGTTGAATCACTGGCTTGGGTTTAGAGAGTAAAATCACCAAATTATCAGTAAGTACACAACAACTCAAAAGGAACGTCTAGTCGGCACCGGGGATAGAGCGGGTCTCTGCGGGGCGCTCTTGAGGCGCTACCTTTGAGTTATGTGTTACATTTACATTTAATTGTATATCACATCCATTTGAGACAAATGTTACTGCAACCGTTTGTCGCGCCTCTCGTATTTTAGTTGTCTGTGAGCACTTATAGGCGAAAGCGCCAGGGTATCCCACGAAATTCAAATCTCTACTCAATCTGACTGGACAGGTCCACTCGATCTGTGTGGTTCTTTCCTCAAAAGACCATTTGAAACACCAATCTACATGGTCTTCACATGATTTGACCAAGATTTTGTCTGGACTTTAAAAGAGACTGTGACCTCTGAGTTTGTTAAGGCCTTTATCCTCAGAGTAGTCAGATAAGAAACGCCAACCTCATCTAGTTTTAAAATATGATTGACGTGTAAAAGTATTTGTACATACAAACCTACTTACAGAAATAAAATCATTTATCGTTTATTCTAACGTTTTTTACAATTTGCAGGTGAGTATCAGGTTGTTTGTTGATTTGAATATGATTCGCGGCCGTATCAAATATTTATTTTTAGAACTAGCTTTTGCCCGCGGCGCCGCCCGCGTGGGTGTCGGTTATCGCGTAAAAAAGTAGTCCTATGTCCTTCTCCATATCCCAGGCTATATCTCTGCCAAATGTCATGACGATCGGTTCAGCGGTTTAGGCGTGAAAACGTAACATACAGACAGATAGTCAGACAGAGTTATTTTCACATTTATAATATTAGTATGGATGGATAGTATGGATTGATATGGCATTGGAGCCATTTCTTGCCATTCATCCATTGATGTATACGAGTATAAAGAGGAAGATAAGGCTCTAATGTCACGTAAACATTATTGGACTAGAAACAAAGTACGACGCCTCATCTTGCTGCGATGCCCTCATTCATTCACACGAAGCAACAAAATACGATCTAGGAATGTGGCCGCTTTTCTTTAGATCGAATTTTGTTGTTTCGTGTCTCAATATGAAACGTTATAAAATATATTAGAAAATTCTAGACACACTGAGGTCGCTGATTGAGCCGTTTTTCATAATTCCTTCTCAGTCACGAGATTTTTTTTTTAAGGAGTATCGCTAGTGGACCATAGTGTGCCCTCTTAAGTATTTTTACTCCAAGATAAATGAAAAAAACACAAGCAGACGAAGGTATGAGGAAAAGAGACAGTTATATAGTGACTGCCACATTTTTACAACAATATGTTTGTTGTAAAAATGTACCACAGTATTTTATGAAAGTTAGACATAAAAGTATTATATAATTTATTTTCCTCCTAGATAAATGAAAAAAAAATTACAAGTAGATGAAGCTTTGAGGAAAAGAGCTAGTTACTCAAGTTAGTAATTAGAGTTATATCTGTAATTTTTATGGTGTACTGTTACAGGTACTATCGCAATCACGGAAAGCTAACCACCTTGAAAACAAAATCCCATGCACAGATGACCATACCTGTTTACCACCCCTTTTTGCGACAAACATTAAAGAAAAACTTGTTGTAATAAATTTCTCAGGCTCTGTTACAATGATCACAGATGTCTGACCACCTTGGCTGGTTTTTTTTTTGCCTTTTTTTTCAGTTACAAAATTTAGGGGCTCTGCTTACATCTGATGCTGCAATGCTATTGGTTGATGAGGGCAGAAAAGCGTTACTTAGCAGCTCAGCATTCAAACACAAATAGTCCTTACGGTAGTAAGACGTACATACGTGCCTGTGACAGTACATAATAAAGAGTTTTCTATGTATCTATCTAGTTAGCAACAGAACTATAAACAACCCATAGCTATTTAACGATAGTGCCCATAAACATAGGGTGACTAGTTTAATGGGCAACAGTTGTCACAATAGGACTGTTAAGTCATAAAACAGATATCCTCAATAAGAATAGGGATTGGAATAGTTATATAGAACTGTGCACTGCTAACTAAGAAAACATTGTCCTGTGAATAAGGATACATTTGAAATGTGACTACAGATAGCCAATTAAAACTGTTAGCAAGTTGATTCTAAACTTTGTTCATGAATTATTGGATTATAGCTTCTGCCCGCGATATCGTCCATGTGAAATTTCATGTTCTAACATAAAATACATATTATTATGTCCTATGACACTAGGCATACTGTAGCTACGCATTAGTGAAAGATTTTTTGGAATCGGATAACTAGTTCTGGAGGTAACCTCCTACATAGAAACTCACAAATTTTAACCCTTTATATTATTTAGTATAGATTCTCTTAGGTTCTGGAGAAAACCAAACCTTCTATGGCTAGAGATAGAGATAGCCATAATGTGGCCACTTAAAATTGATAAGCAAGTTGGTTCTTAAGTGTGTTAAAGAGCTATTGGTCATTCTCTTACGTTTCTGAAGAAAACCAAACCATTAGGGCCTAGTAGCTGTAATTAAACTCAGACATTTTTTTTTTCTGAGTGCTGAATTCAAATAAAGTAATTAATGTCATTAAAGTACCACACTCTCATCTGATTATCTTTCGAGGTAAACAACAGGGTTAATGCTACCCATACATACTAAAAAAAAAACATGTTTTATGTGATGCTCTGTCATAAAAAAATTCTAACATGAAGGCTTTACAATGACAAGCTTCATTCTTCAGCGTAATAAAAATAGAGGACACATACAACTCAAGGTTTCAATTGGAATGTACAACAATTGAATTGAAACCACAATAAACATGCAATTAAGATTTCCTGTAGCAGATTTTAAATTGACCATGATCATGACCTAATTCGTATATTTTTGTAACAGGAAAGATGTAATGTATTATGCACTATTTTATAACATCAAAGTGCCTATAAAATGGTTTCCTTTACCTACTATGTCTAGATTTTATAATGAAGAAATATGTTACGATCAAAATAATAACTGATACCAATTCCACCCCATATGGTCATTGAACTTAGTAGAATTCTGTATCATCCACTTTTCAACAAGCAAGCACTATAATGTAAAGACTTGAACATTTAATATGAATTTTCCGTCAGTAGTAAGCACTGTCTGTTCATTCAAAATAAGTTTACGATGCAGATAACGCCGGAACATGTATTCAGTAGCTGTTGAATACGAACATATCAATAGCAAAGCTCCATTCATGATTGCATGCATAATTAACTACACTAACACATTATAACTGTTAATGCAATGCTAAATACACATTTGAATACAAGGAAATCCTGCTGTACGTTATACACGAAATGTTCATTTAAAATTACCAAAATATTGCTCGTAAACTAAAAAACACGAATTCACATGCAAATAATATGTAAACCTTGTATCAAATTTCAAAACTACGAATGTACGTCCTAGGAATTAGTTCCACATAACACGCGTACAGCTATTATGTGCCAAATTTAATGGTTTTATAGTAATTAGAGTGAAGGTCGCGGCGGAGGAGCCCAATTACCTGAGCCATCTGAGGCCGCTGGTTGACGTCTTTCATGTCGATGCAGCCGGGGTGCAGCACGTTCAGTAGGTTGCACAGCAGCACGCCATCGCGCAGGGTGTACGCCAGGTCGTGAATTGAACTCGTTTCCCAGTTCGCCTTATGGTCGGGACGTAGCAAGCCACATCTCGTTAGCCAGGACGCGCACTCGCGCCACAGATCCTCGCCGCCAGCAGCCATGATTTACACAAACTTCCAAGTGCACATCGATAGTATCAGTACCGAGCACTGCTTTTTAATAATCAACAGGCCATCATTAAACGAGGGTTAATTGATAATTGACATACAAATTGATACAACAAACACAGGACGAACCAAGCGAGAACAAGACCTTTTGACAACTGAAGGCAAAAGTTGCTATATCGATAAAATAAACTTGCACACAGATTAGATTTGTATCTTCAAAAAGAAAAGCCATATTCAGTGTGTACGGTAGGAAAAAATAAATTTAATACTTTTTCAAAATATTTACTGCTTAATAAAATAAACTAGGACTTTGGAAGTCATCAAGTCATCAACAATAGGTTGGAGCTTGGTGGGAGCACTGACAAGCATGATTCGAGCCATAGTCTGGGGGATCCTGAGCAGACGAGTAAGTCTTCGTTCGAATGGAGACCGCCAACCGTGTAACCGAGAAGTAGCTAACCCAAGCAGCAAAGCTGTGTCAATCCCACGTCGATCCATATACTTTGGTTATCGACGTGACTCCAAAGGTGGCTAGGGCAATCTGGATGTGGAAGGCAGAGAACCGGATGATGTGTCGCAACTTAGGAGTTCTCTATGTCATTCAGTGAATTCCGATAGGCTGAGTTAATTGATTAATTCTTATTCGATAAGAAGTAAAATGACTATTCATAAAAACATGCAGCATATTATAGTTAAAAAAACTTAAGTAAATTTGAATTTAGCGGTCTGTTCCCTCTTGGCATTTGTTAATTGTTGCCATATAAAAAGTGTAATTTTAATTCGATCTCAGTCGTTATGTAAAATTGCAAATAGTTTCAAGTCTTATTTTTCATACATTATCAGGACACATAAATCTATAGGGAAAGTTTTTTAATTAATTTTTCTTGGCTAAAATCATAAAACCTTTTCAAAATAAGGTCATTCATCAACAGCTGTGCTGTCAATTAAATATGTCTTCTGGCAACATTGGTTGTAGGTGGAGAGACGCGACTGCACGTCGAACGAACGATATTTCATGAAAATTCATAGAAAAAGTGTATAAAACGTGTAAAATCTGTGTTATTTTTAAGTCAGAGGTGAGTTTTTTGTTAAATGCTAACCTATGCAATGTTAAAACTGAAAATAAACCTTTTAAAGTGATCAAATCTTATCTATGAGACTATGACACACCCATGTATCGGCGAATTCCTTACGAATGTCCAACTTTCCGAAAGAAATCAGATGCATGAATAGGAATATTCAAAATGGAAACCCATGTAGACACCTCCCGTTAACATTCTTCATTCCCGTGAATGTGATTCCAGCGGAAGTCCAAAATTGGCTCCGGCCATAATCCTTATTAGGTTTATTTTGGAGCATTACGTCATTGTGCATAAGAGGGAAGTATGTGGGGTCGATAGGTAGCAGTGGATACGCCGGCGGCGGCAGTTTTATTGCGGTATAGTCTCGGCGGTGCGTGTCGGGCAGGGCGATAGAATCTGGAGCAGTGCGTCGCCGCGTCCGCCGCCAGTACTTTCTACGTCAGTACATAATCTAGCTAGACTTTGTGGTCAGAATACCTATAGTGTTGTTACCTCTGCAGTGCTATGTATTGATTTATTTTTTGGCACCAGTTTTATGTTTTTTGAGGTAATTGAATGGGTTGTGTAATTATAAACAAAAACATTGTTTGGGTAGGATAAATCCTGTTATTTTATTTTTCTCTAAACATGTAAGTTTTTTAGGTTTTTAGTTGTTCGAAAATATTTTATTTATGTATTACCTTTTGATTAGTTTCTCGAAATTTCAACACACCACACAGACCAAGATAAGCTTTAAAAATAATTTCTGAATAAAAAAAAATTGTTTACAAAAATCATGTGGCAATTTTTTCATAATTCAAGTAAAAATCTAAAAGATTTTTAAAACTAATTATGATCTGCTATGTGATCCCATGATGTGTAATATTCTAACAATTTTTGGTTGGAATAATTTATTCAAATCATAATGTTGTTTTACAATAACTCAATCAAACGGAATCCTTTATTGAAGACTAGACTAATATCAAGTAAATTAAAATAATATGTGTGCACTTTTAATGTTAAGTGACCCCACCCATAGTATGACACACATCTGACTGTCTGTGTGTGATTGCAATGTACCAGATCAAGTTGCATTGGTATTGATTACCTAGCCTTTACGTGATGTGTGCATCCAACTGTCACATCCATAAGTAGGACAGCCATCATTAAAACAATAATAAAAGGACATGTTTTAATTAAAAGTCTGACTTTAGTGACCCAATTTTTACATTCAGAAGTGCCTATTTGAAATAAATGATTTGACTTTGATTGTCTGACTAGATTTTGGCTGAAAGTCTTACAATAAGTTTCCAAAGGTTTTGCTAGTAACATACTTAATTGCTTAGTAACTTTTTTGTCATAAAATGCTTCTAATCTATTCTTAATATCTTTAGTTATTATCTGGTTATTGATCCATTCATATTTTAGACAAACTAATTATATCTTTATAATATTTTCGGAAGCCATTATTTACACTTCTACAGCCTATTATGACTGACTGCTGTGCTCCTGAACACACACACCCACTCCTAGTTCCTGTGCAAATATCCTACATTCTACAGGACTTCTTATAATTCATAACTTTTATCCACAGGCAAATATTGTTGCCTTGGCACCCTCCATTATGTTATTCCACACTAGAACTACACTTCTGAGTTACAGACATTTAAAAATAAATGATGCATGTAAAACAATTATTTTAACATAAATCAGGGATTTAGTGTTAAAAAAAAACCTGCTTACAGTCATGATATCTGTTAGATTTACTAATTAATATAAACTATGGTTCTTTCTCAACATGTTCTATGATAGAGGGTTTGGTTTCCGCACTTAGTCCTTCCGATGGACCATTGTGCATGTTCTCAACATGTTAATGCACTTAACTTGGAGTTTGCAAAAATTGTGGCTTAGCTCCATTTTCCTCCAATGCAAAAATATTGTGAAATTACTTATCTTTTAGTCATGAGAATTTACCGAGGCTCATAAGTAATGATAAGAACATGTTCAACATTAATACTGATAAAAAGAACATTTGAATTCTTTAAAATAACATTATCATTTGCCTAAAGAAAATTCCAATAAAAAAAAAGTGAGAAGGGTGTATAAAAGGAGTTGCTAAGTGTATTGCTTAAAGCAGTAAGGAGTACAAAAATAATGTTATCATCAGGTTTATAATACGTTACATTGGGGTGACTCACAAGGCCATGTGATGTAAGCCTTGTCTGGCAAGTGCCACAGTGCAGACAAGTTGCAGTAGTCTCACTTATTAAAGTTATATACTTATAAAGTTGTTTTTTTTTTGACGTGACAGCGTCTAATAAATCGATGAACGCCGGCTGCATGCACGAAAATGTTCCGTTACGCTCAATGTCCCGTTACGCCCGTTGTCCCGTTACGCTCATTGTACGCTTGCGCCTCATCAATGTTTTGTTATGACGTTGTCTCGTTAAACTATCGTCCTTAGACCAACATTAAAGACAACTAATTTTTTTGTTAATTTTTTTTGTAGGCAATATTTTCTTTAGCATGAGCTAAAATATTTTCTTTAATAATAATATTATCAATAAATTTTGATTGAATGTGGCTGTAATAAAAATAATACTATGTGAGATGGCTCCAAGTTTAGTGTTTTCCAATAAGCATTGATTGCTCGTAACAGTCGTCCTCGTCGATAAATAGGCGGCCTTGTAAGCTAATGTGATGAAACCGCTTTGAATACAACTCTGACAAACTATTGTTGTTAAACTACAGTACCTATTCCTTTAGTATTTATGGTAAATGGTAAAATACATATTGTTTGGTCGAATTATTTGGTATACAGGCGAAAATAATCATATTTCCACTAGCCCCTTAAATTTTGATCGTGTGCGTAATAACTTTTTAAGCTTATGGCACACTCAAGAGAGTGAAGCAAACAGAAATGACCACTCAGTACACTCACAACAATGTTCAAAAGTAGTTGAAATTTAGTTGCCTGTATCCATACTAATATTATAAATGTGAAAGTAACTCTGTCTGTCTGTATGTTACGTTTTCACGCCTAAATCGCTGAACCGATCGTCATGAAATTTGGCAGAGATATGGAGAAGGACATAGGCTACTTTTTTACGCGATAACCGACATCCACGCGGGTGGAGCCGCGTGCAAAAGTTAGTAATATTATAAATGTGAAAATAACTCTGTTACGTTTTCACGCCTAAATCGCTGAACCGATCGTCATGAAATTTGGCAGAGATTTAGCCTGGGATATGTTGAAGGACATAGGCTACTTTTTTACGCGATAACCAATATCCACGCGGGCGGAGCCGCGGGCAAAGGCTAGTATTATATTTATTCAAATTTGCTGTATCCCCACGAGCTGTTTATGTGTTCTATGTCACGTCCTATTCTAATAATTATTTCAATTTCGCCTCTGCAACTGAGAAGGAAACAGACTATCTTTCTATTCAGTTTTTGTGTGAAGTTGAACTTCTGTTAACTTTCCTTCTGTGAGTGATGTCAAGTGTACCTTGACCTTCTGAGTTAATGAGTATAGTGTTTGATGAGATCAGGGGATAAAAGAATAGCTGACGCGTCACTGATAAAGATACTAGATTACGTTTATTTGAGGAATGCCATTCTTTCAATCCTTGGTATTTCTCAGTAATGTTAGTAACAAGTCAGGTGATACTTGAGGTATTTTATCAGTTAGTACTTATGGACTTGCAGTTGTTTAAAGTACATTTTAATATAATCACTAAGGCAATTCTAGTTAGTTTCAAATAAAGAATGCAGTTTAAAACGAATGAATCATTTTCAACTCAAATCGAGATTAATGACTAAAGTATCGTCCTAGAACAGAGCAAATTGGTTTTATTATACTCTAAACATGAGCGCTGAAAAGTTTTCTTTTAGCTCATCATCAACACACCTAATTTGTCTTAAACCTACAGGCAATGATTTAAAATATTAGTCACTAGTTCCTGCCCGCGGCAGCGCCCGCGTGGCTATTTCTAAAATAAAAAAGTAGCCTAAGTTACCCTTTATAGCACCAGCTATCTGCCCGTGAGAGTCCCGTCAAATCGGTGCAGGCGTTTCGGAGATTAGCCGGAACAAACAGACAACAAAAGATTTCAAAATTGTTGTACCATATACTTTCATATGTATTTAGTAAACAGCTGTTATTTGACATTACATACACTTAAATTTGATTTATTTGTATATATTAGGTCTCGTCATTATTAGTTAGTATAGTAACACATTAAATTGGATGTATTGTTACTAACTATCTCATCTCTATTGTTACAGTTAATTTGACGCTTCCAACATGGAACAGATACCACCACCCAAAGAGGTGAAGATCCTCGAGACTGCTGAGGATATTCAGGAACGTCGTGAACAAGTAAATATATTTTTTATTCATTTTATTTAGAGGCCATAGGTCAGCAGCCATAGGTAGGCCCAGCAGTGGGATGATGCAGGCTAACAGGTCATCATCATTAGCCTAGCCTTTCCCCAACTATGTTGGGGTTGGCTTCCAGTCTAACCGGATGCAGCTGAATACCAGTATTTTACATGGAGCGACTGCCTATGTAACCTCCACAGCCCAGTTCCTGGGTAGCGACTGCTCGGCAGGAATTGGGGAATTAGCCCCAAAGTTACCTACTGGCTATACACCACAGTCATCCGACCAACTATCACATATGGCTCACTAGTCTTGTGGCCCAGAACAGACCTGAGCACAGCCCAAAGAGATCTCGAAAAACTGCAGAGATTCGCTTGTGTAGCAATCATTAGCTGCATGCGAACGACACTTACTGCCGCCCTACAGGCAATGCTTGGGCTGCTGCCTCTACACCTCATCGTGCGAGAAGAGGCGGCCGTGGCCGCCTTTAGGCTCAACATAACAGGAACCTTGAGCAAAGACTCTAGAGTCAAGCACGTACGCATAAAGGAAGATGCGATCAAACGCCAGCCAATGATGGCATCACCCTGCGAGAATGCCCCGAAACTACACTACTTTCAAAAGCACTACAACATTATACTCACGGAAGTACGATGTGACTACTCAGGCCCGAAAGAGCTGAGAGTATACACCGACAGATCAAAGATCGACTCCGGGACCGGAGTCGGAGTTGTCTCACAAGACACAAACATATCCAGCCCGCTGGGAAAGTTCAAAACCGTCTACCAGGCAGAATGTGTTGGCATCATACAAGCGGCGCAAGCCATAGAAGCCTGGAGAGTCACAGACAGTGCTTCAGTTCTCCAATCCTTAGGGAAAAAAAATATTATATTCTAAAGCCTAGGCATGTTTCTCTAAGGTCCAAGTAATGAAATTCTACTCAAGTCGTCTTGTACTTTCTAATAAGTCCAAACCACAAGACATGCATATAATTTATCCAAAGAATTCATAATATACATAAGAAATTGCAAAATCGAGATGGTCTCACATATAGAATAGATAGAATAAAATAAAATAGGATGCCACTATCGAGATGCAGGCCCTGTCGGTTTCCCTTCTGTATTTGCATACACGCAGAGCCGACTCAGTAACGATGCAGCAGCTGTAAAAGCGGAAAGCAATCACTCATGCCTGCCGTTGTGCGCTATGGGTATATTTGTATGTATAGTGCCGAATAAAACGCGCAGACCTGTACCATACTGATATTGAAGTCCGTTAACATTGGTGGTACCTACTGTTTAGCCGTTTTGTTAATTGACGTTCAGCTGCTATGCAGGCCCGTGTATATTGGGTGCTTGACTCTGTCGCTACAAAATGAAATGGCGACATATACGTACTTACCAGGCCCATTGTGTAAAAATCAATGTTTATAAGGCTTATGAATATGAAATCGCAAGATCGAAATGCGCTTACTAAAGGATGCCACTAACGAGATGCAGGCGCTGTCCGTCTCCCTTCTGTATTTGCATACAGAAAGTGCCGACCCAGTTACGATGCAGCTGCTGTAAAAGCGGAAAGCGATCACTGCATGCCTGTCATTGTACGCTATGGGAAGATTTGTATAGTGTCGCGTAAAACGGTATAGGGCATATTTTATAGTACTGAGTATAACGGTAACTGGTTTTGTCATCCGTTAACATTGGTGGTACTGTTCAACAATTTTATTAATTGACCTTCAGCTACTATGCAGTTCCGTCATACCATGTTACCGTCATATGTTGATACACTACTCTATCGCTACAAAACGTCGGCATAATACTGTTGTATCATGGCTTTTTGTAGTAGTATAACAGGAGAATCAGATTTAAACCTGCGACATTATGTTGGCTGGACAACGCCCTAAATGTCTGGTCACGCCGCTTCAATTAATTAATTACTAGGGTGATAAGTGTTATACTAAAGTAGCTCACCACTGATAGGGGGCAATGAGTAACATCACGTTTCTAGCTCATTATTATAGGTAGGTTATTTTGAAATGATTGATTATGAGTTGAAATACATCCTGTCGAATTAATGACTGATGATGATTTCCACTGAAAGGAAGCATACGTTCTATTATTTCGCTCTTCAAACTGTTTATTTCTACAATGATATAGGACCTATTTCGCTATCGTAATGCGATTAGAATTGCAATAATAATATTTGTTTTCACTTTTGTCTGTTTCGCAATTGATGCCAGAATATAATCAATTAGGTAATCAAATACATTTTACCAAAAATAACAAGATAAGATAGCAACATCTAGTCGAAAATAAACGGACTATCATTCCTTGGTACGTGAATTACGTACGCACGGCTACAAATTAAGCTATACTTTTCCAGCTTTAAGCCTCTCATTGTAGAGAAATCATATACAATGCGAGATCAGCTTATACTGCAAATTGATAGCTTGATTTGTAGCCGTGTGTACGACTGTGGAAGTACGAGACGCTGTTCACGTACAGAGCGTCGATAGTCTATCGGGAACGGTATTGATTGTCAATTGAAAGGTTGAGTCTATACATCCATGACCTGACAATACGCCGAGATTGATCACAAGTATAGTTTATTTATACAATAAACATGTCATTGTAAGGGCGTTATCACACTGGCGATTTGCGAGCGATTTCAAAGCGCAGCGGGCTCGCCGCGGGTGGGAAACGAGGTGGCCGTGACTACGCGACGTGATCTCCGCGTTTTTACAAAATTGTACACTCGCTTGTCTCACTCTCTCTTGTACAGTCACGTCAATCGCTTTCGTTCCGCAAACGCGGCGAACACGTTGCGTTCACGCGGCATGCTCGCGACGCACACGCCGCAAGCGCGTTCAATAATCGCCTCGCTGGAATCACGCTGGCAAACTGCCAGTGTGATAGGCCCCTAAGAAAGAGTTTACTTGGCCAGATAGCATCGATGTCCGGAGCTTAGTTTTTTTTTTTGCCAAATATAGTAAGAACTCCAATAACAACTGAAGGTAGCGTTCATGAACCTGTATCTTTGATGATACAGCTTCATGTAGTCAGATTATAAGTTTAGTGGAAGGGCATCAAATATTTTCTTTTGTGCATGTCACCAATAGACAATAATTTCATAGATCATCTACCTAGGATAAAACGTCCCATGTGATTCCAGATGAGCTAAACCCCTTACCTTTTCCAACAGGTTCTGAACCGTTATGAAGACTTCAAGCAGGAGGCCCGCGCCAAGCGCGAGAAACTGGAAGACTCCCGCAGATTCCAGTATTTCAAGCGTGATGCTGATGAGTTGGAGTCCTGGATCCAGGAGAAGCTGCAGGCCGCCAGCGATGAGAGCTACAAAGATCCTACTAACCTTCAGGTATGCTATGGATTTTATTATATTTTCACATATGAATATGAAATGTATTTGTATTGAAAGGAACTTACATTTTACATCTAGGGCCAATGCTCTACTTGTAACTGAAATAGTAAGGAGTTTCCGATGCAGTTTTCTACAATTCATCTTGCACAAAAATAAAAATTGTTCAATTGAAAAGTGTATCTTACTAAAAGATTTAGAAGATTAAAGTTCTACTCTAGATTAAAGTTAGCTCACTGCACATTTTAAGTCTTACTACAGAACCTCCAATGTCTACTCCAAAATTCCCTAAAGGCCACAGCACGTATGTTACTCCCGACGCCGCGCGTTTTCAATGGTCAAATAACGAGCAATTGCTTATCTAGACGAAAAATGGCCAATGAGCGCGCTTCACGAAAGTTACGTGGCGCGTTATAAGTCTATTTCCACCCTAACAACATCTTTTCCCTACAGGCCAAGATCCAGAAACACCAAGCCTTTGAGGCCGAAGTGGCAGCCCACTCAAACGCCATTGTAGTACTTGACAACACTGGCAGTGAGATGATCTCCGCCGGTCACTTTGCTTCTGAAACCATCCGTCGTCGTCTGGATGAGTTGCACCGTCTGTGGGAGTTACTGCTGTCGCGTTTGGCGGAGAAGGGGATGAAGCTGCAACAGGCTTTAGTCCTGGTGCAGTTCTTGAGGCACTGCGATGAAGTTATGTTCTGGATTCATGATAAGGTGAGTGGTGGATGATATTTATAAGCAGTTGCATCAAGAAAACTTTATTTAAAACTAGTAAATACGAAAAAGGTAAAGTCAATTAACATTTTCTTAATATTATTTAACTGCATTGGTCTTTAATTTGAAACTAATGATGTCTTAATGAGAGAAGCTGAGTATAATTTCATTTAACTATATAGTTGTTGATGAATCATTATGATGATTACCGTTAATCACCTAGCCGTTATTGTCGCTCAACTGCCACAGCCAAAATATTCTTTGGATGATGATCTATACTGTGGCGGCATCTACAACGCCACATGCGAACTACGCATCAAAAAGATCTGACGTCACAAATCCTGCATCGCGCAATCAGAGTTTACCGCGCGACTAGCATATATACAACATCGACCGTCGAGCTGTTGCCCACCAGACATGACACCCGTCTGGTCGGAGGATCCTCCCTTTTCTATGGAGGATGAGTGAATTTTACACCCTGTTCCTTAATACATATAATAAAATCATAGCGAAGTCAAAACTGTATATTGAGTACTTTTGGAAAAAAAAAAGAGTAATTGCCACGAGGTCAAGGAACGATTCTGATGCCCAAAAAAAAGTTTTTAGAATTTTTGTCTGTTTGTCTGAATGTATGTTCCAGCATCACGCAAAAACTTCAGGATAGATTTAGTTTAAATTTTGCATAGATATTCCTTAGAGGTCTGGTCAAGCTGTAGGGTATAAAATTATCACGCTATTTGCTATGGGGGGTGAGCAGTATTGCATTATGTTTTGAGATGGGTCAATAATTGACAATATACAAATAGTATTCCACTCTGAGAGAGCAGTGATGGCCCAGTGGTAACGGCCCCGACTTAGGAGTTGTAGGTCATGGGTTCGAACCCAAGCGGGCGTTTTACTTTGTGTAAATAATTTCATCACCACTGCTCTCGAAACGGTGAAGGAAAACATCGTGAGGAAACCGGTGTGTTGTGTGTTCTAGAACCAAAAATTCGAAGACATGTGACATCTACCAACCCGCACTGGGCCAGCGGATCACAGCCCACTCCCTCTCGAAGAGAGGAGGCCTGTGTCCTATCAGTGCGAAATTATAGGCTGATTATGCTTAAGCTATTATGCAATTCCACTCTGAATAATTTGACTTTTTTACGCACAAAATTCCATTACTAGAAAAATAATTGTGTACACATTTAATGGTCAATATGAAATGAAATGTCAAACGTGGGCGTAGCCTACATAACTACAATCTTGGGCGTGGATTCATATCGCCGACGATATAGGCCATGTTAACCAAACAGTGTATAAATGATTGTTTGAGTTTGTCTACTTTGCCAATGAGCAAGCCAGAAATATTCTGAAATAAGAGAATGACGTAAGCACTAAGAAAGAATATGGTGATGTATTCTTTTGATAGTGACATGAATAAGTGGGATCATGAAGTCATCATTGAAGACTTATTTTCTAGAAGTAATGTTGATTGATTTACGAAGATGCTACTCCTTGACAATTCAAAAGTGTTTGTAAATGGTTTATTTTAAATACACATAACATCACGCCTTGTTTTCCTGTGCCCATAGGCAGAGATGTACCCATAGAAGGTACACCCACATTTCGCTAGTTATTTTTAAGCCCCATGTAATTGGGGGCGAGCTTGTTGGCATGAACCGGGCACAAATCCAGACTCCAGGCTACTAGTGAGAAATTCCTAATGGAAAAACCCAATAACATTTATTTTAAATAAAATTTGAGTTTGAGGTATCTTAAGAAGGGCTGATAATATTTCACTTATTTTTCATACAAGATAATCAATTAAATTAATCTAAATTGGCTACAATAGTTCAAAATCTATTGAAGGTCACTGAATCATCACCATAATCTATACTAATATTATAAAGCTGAAGAGTTTGTTTGTTTGTTTGAACGCGCTAATCTCAGGAACTACTAGTTCCTTAGTGGTTAGAATTGGAAAATTATTTTTGTGTTGATAGTCCATTTATCGAGGAATATTATAGGCTACATAAAACATCACGCTACGACCAATAGGAGCGGAGCATAAATGAAAAATGAAGCACGAAACGGGTTTTTTTTTTTTAGGGCTTCCTTTGCGTGAGCTGCGTAAACGGTTTAAGTTACGCAAATATCTTGTATGATGGAATTGTTCCTCTTTAAAAGTTCTAAAATAATTCCACGACAGCATATGTCTATCTTTTAAGATTGACTCACTATAACCTTTTTTTTATGGTAATCAAATTTGTTCGAAATTAATGCATTATTTGCGAAGGATTTTTGTCAACATCAAATTAATCCTTATCCAAACTGTTATTAATCACTTGTTTTTAAATGTAAACAAAATTGTCCTCGACATCACTTGATTTCAATCGACATTTTAGGAGATATCATAATTTTAAAATAACTTCGCAACAAAATAAGTGTACTGGATATTTAACATGACGCTACACCCCTAAGGAGCCGAGCAAAACGACAAAGTCGGAAAAAACGTTAAGCGAAAACAAAGTAATTGCGCGAACGGGCGATGCGATGCGACGGGGTGGGTTGTGAGCCGAAATTTTACGCGGACGGCGACTTCGTCCGCGTAAAATTTAGGGCAGAAGCTAGTAATTTAATAGATAGTTTGAAGAGCATTATCACGAATTTAAAACACGAGTAATAGCCTCTCCCACGCCATCACTATATCTTGGGATTAATATGTCTTAATGGCTTCTCCCTCTCCCGGTATGTCCCAGTTGGTCCCAGACTGCACAGGCTGATAATTTCATACAATTTCTGTTATACTGATTTTTTCAGCTAGATAATGTTCAAGATTTGAATAGTGTGACACAGGCCGTACAAATATCACGTATGCCATTGACTAAACTAGATTATTATCAAAATTCTCCAGCCTTTTCTTGAAGAAGACACTTAGCATTTTCCTAAGCCTTTCTTCTCTTCACAGGAAACATTTGTCTGCGCGGACGAGTTCGGTTCAGATCTCGAACATGTGGAGGTCTTGCAGCGCAAGTTTGACGAGTTCCAGAAGGACATGGCCGCTCAGGAGTACCGTGTGACTGAGGTCAACCAGCTGGCTGAGCGACTGGTGCTTGAAGGGCACCCCGAGAGAGAGACAATAGTGAAGAGGAAGGATGTAAGTTGGACTAATACACACTATCCCTCTTTTGTAAAGCGTGTGATCAATCTATTGATTGCTGTTTTTTTTTCTACAAAGTCTGATTAAATTGAATTGTCGAAACTTCGATGTTCCCTGATCAATGTGAAGTTTCGCAATTAAAATGTATTTTTCAACACACTTGCTCGTAAAGTGGCTCTTAATGAGCCGCTTTTAGGTCCATTATGCGGTGTATTAAAAACGCGTGCTTTTTACTTTATTACCGCGCTAGTGCTGTAACGCCACAGATAACTATTTACTAGTCGGATATTTGCGCTTTTTTTAATCTCATCAAAGTGACTTCCATAATGTAGAGCTATAATGCCATATTTCACTTTTTTTTATAATCTGAATTGTCCTTGGTCCCAAAATGAACTAAAAATTTACCTTAAATTGTCTTTGTTTACGACATTTCTAAGCGTCTTTTGAACTACTTACCACCATCATCTGCCTAGCCATTTCTGAACTATTTGGGGATGGCGTCCAGTCTAACCGGATGTAGCTTAATATTAGTATCCTTTGAACTATCTACCACTGAAGGGGAAATTCTCAAATATATTGTTTCCTCATAGGAGCTGAACGAGGCCTGGCAGCGCCTCCGCCAGATGGCGCTGATGCGTCAGGAGCGCCTGTTCGGAGCGCACGAGATCCAGCGCTTCAACCGCGACGCTGACGAGACCATCGCGTGGATTTCTGAGAAGGACGTGGTGCTGGGCTCCGATGACTATGGCAGGGACCTCGCTACTGTGCAGACTTTGCAGGTAACCTTTAAATAAGTACAACTACAATGATCTTCTGGCGCGTGGCAAAAATCAGAAGTAAAGCCGCCATCTTGTTTGTCCAAAACAATTTCACAAATATTTACCAACAACGCTCCCATGTTAATCTCATTGGAGACCCAAAACATCCTTTCAGCACTGTGAAGCTTTATATTTCATTGACAATTTAACATGAGAATGACAAGAATGAGTAAAAGTCTAGTTTTATATATAAGAGAGGATTATTTTTGTGAAGGATCGTTTTGTTTTGACTATTTTGTCAAAGATTATGTTTTATAAAGCCGATTAACATATGTTAAATAATGTAAATAAAAGGTTATTAAATCACATTTCTTTAGTAGACATCATAATAATTTCTAAACATGTAACATTTTGTCATGTATAGCGTAAGCACGAGGGCGTCGAGCGCGACCTCGCTGCTCTTGAAGACAAGGTATCAACTCTGGATGGTGAGGCAGCTAGACTGGCAGCCATTCACGCAGACCATGCCCCCGCTATTCACTCCAAGCGTGATGAGATCACGTTAGCTTGGCAGAAGCTTGTGCAGAAGGCTAAGGTAAAAAGATCTATCAAGTTTTATATTCCTTTTTATTATCTCTGTAAAATAGTTCCGAGAAAGTTACCTTCGTTTTATATGTTAATGCCCTTTTCCATGTATTTGAGATCGAACTCTGCTTGCAATAGCTAGGTGACCGGTGGATGTCCGATTTGCGTGCATGTGACGCATAACTTCATGTATTTTATTTATTCCACTTTTTGTTAGTTTTGGGCAAATGCGTGCGAAAAAATTTCGTTAAAATGAAGCTGATAGAGCAGCGAACATTACCGCGGTCTTGTTGTCTTTGTGTATCTTCGCACGACGACGCAGCGCCGCCACACAGACTTAAGAACAACCGCTTCGGTTGTTCGTGTATCAGGCGTACTAACGGTGTTAAAGATTAAAAAACTACAAGCTTTGAAGCAATCGCTAATAATTGTTCAATTGACAGGAACGCCGCTCCGAGTTAGAATCTTCCCACGCCCTGCACCGCTTCCTGGCGGACTACCGCGACCTGATGTCATGGGTGAGCGACATCCGCGCGCTCATCGCGGCCGACGACCTCGCCAAGGACGTGCCCGGCGCGGAGGCGCTGCTGGAGAAGCATCAGGAGCACAAGGTGAGGTTATGTGCTTGTACGACAATGAACTAGAACTCGCGGGTAGTCTTTCAAATACAAATAAAAGGTTTTGTGGGCTGTGTGAGAACAAAAATTAAAGACAACTCTATAAATTGATACTTAAGGTTATGTAATAAAAAATTATCATCAACAAATACCCTAAACTTGGGACTAAGCATTCAGCTAGCCTTACGCAGGTCACCCAAACTGGTGAGTTCCTGTAGACACGAATATCAATAGATTATGGGACGGGCGGATGGCTTTATCCAACTGTTGATGCAAACCTGAGTACTAGCTAGATAGATATTATTAACTAATGTAAACTTTAGCAAGTTGTGGATTACATCGTCACTTAAAAAGAATACGGTGGTCAGCAGCGCACTTCTGTAACACACTCACAATCCTGTGGCGGTATCAACAACGCCACGTGCGATCTACGCATCAAAGACCTGACGTCACAAATACTGCATCGCGCTATCAGAGTTTACCGCGCGACTAGCATATATACAACATACCAACATCAACCGTCAGGCAGTTGCCCACCAGACACAACAGGATCCTCCCTTTACTATAGAGTATGAGTGAACTTTACACCCTGTTCCTCATACCTCTACAATCCCATTGCCATTCATTTTGACAATTTAACAATATTCATTGCGTTATTTACGTTGCTGAGCAGATGAATTTTTCAAACATATGAATATGAAGCAATGGATTACCTATCTATTTGAAAATCCTGCCATTTTTGACGGACAGTGTGTCATGCAATTGGGGTGTACGGTAGAGGTTGTAGAGTTGTTCAAGTCGAAATAAAATGATTTTTCATGACCAAAGACCACGAAAATAAAAATAAAACTATAAAATAATGGATACTAAAATAGTCCAAAGTAATCTTAAGGTTGCCTAAGTGCCAACAAGTTCCGATGATCTCTGAGATCTTGAAGATATGCAAATGGCAGATTTATGTTTAACCAACAGTTCACTTAATCTGAGGGTTATGTGAACAGTTGGGAATAATCCATGTCTAGATAGGATTCACTTACCTATATTTTTGAGGCTAGTTTTGGTTTACATCAACTTGATTTGAAAATTTTTACTTCTGGCAGTTTCTATGACATACTAATCCAACTCCAATCCCAGGGCGAGATGGACGCACGGTCAGATGTGATCCACGCGTGCGCAGCAGCGGGTCAAGCGCTGGTAGAAAGCGGTCACCGCGCCTCATCCGAAGTATCGTCAGCGCTTGAGAACCTTGAACGCGAGAGCTCAGCGCTGCATCAGCTGTGGGAGCAGAGACGTGTGCTGTATCTGCAGTGCATGGATCTTCAGCTATTTTACAGAGATACTGAACAAGCTGATGCTTGGATGCATAAGCAGGAGGTAAGATACGAATATTCGATGTTTTATAACCATATTTTTCTGAGTTCTAACTGTTAGCATAGCCAAATATTATAAATATTAATATAAAGTTATTTTAACGTTATAAATGACTACTCTAATGTTATCAAAGCTTAGTTTATTGAAATCTTACTAATAAGACGATAAAAAAGTCGAAATTAAAAATGCTCTGCTTTCCGGAAACTTTTCTTATTGGGTTGTTTAAATCGTGCATTTCTTCACAGGCTTTCCTCGCCAATGAAGACGTGGGCGATTCCTTAGATTCCGTGGAGGCCCTTCTTAAGAAACACGAGGACTTTGAGAAGTCTCTCGTAGCACAGGAAGAGAAGATCAAGGCTCTGGACGAGTTCGCGTCCAAACTCATTGAGGGACAGCATTATGCTGCTGACGACGTCGCGCAGAGGAGGGAGATGGTACGTATCTTGTGCATTTATTAAATAAATTACATGCCATAGTTGTTTAGTAGAATATTTTCCTCTAACGCGTTGTCGTAAACCTGCTGGAATAAGAATTCAAGGTGGATTTTTTAGATGGGCCACTAAGGGTAGGTTCATTAACCGTTGTAGCTACATGAAAGCGGTCTTAGCAGACTTTCCTTATTTTTTTTATTTTTTTAAGTAAAAAAAACAAAAAACCATTCTCATTTCCTACGAAATGTATGGGGAAACTTTTTTGCGATTTCTGACTTTTCTAGTACTCAAACCTTAGTTGGTGCGATAACATTTTTTGATCCTTATAAGAAACAGGATCGATTGGAATAAAAAAAAGATTTTGTGAAAATGGCCCATTTTCTTGCGGTCTGTATTTTTTTTTTTTTTTTTAATATCTGTGAATGGGTATCTAAATTTCTCAAAAAAATAAGGACAGTCTCCTGAAACCGTTTTTCTGTAATTGCAACGGATAAGGTACCTACCCTTACTGCCCCGTCAAAAAAAAACCATCTTGTATATTCCTGCATAGTTCCATCGCGAAATTGTTAGCAAAAGCGCTAGAATTCGGAAGAGTTTCGATTGTGTAAAAACCGATTACGGTAAATAAATATCAGAATTCCAGACGTCGCTCGTAAACGCGGCAAGTGCTCGCGTATTCTGCGGATGTAACCATATAATAATTTATTTTGTAACAGTTACTGGAGCGCCGCGCTGCCCTCTTGGAAAAATCCAGTCAACGTCGTGCATTGTTGGAGGATGCTTACAAGTACCAGCAGTTTGAGCGCGACTGTGATGAGACCAAGGGTACGTAACATTGTTGATTTTCATCTATTTGCAGCAATTTTACCAAATTGTGTCTAGACATATTTTGGTTATTTATAAATAGTAGGTTCCGTTTATTAGAAAACATAAAACAGTTTTACTTTAAAAAAAAAATATTCCCATGCAGTTTTAACGTGCTTCAAAAACTTCTTCTGTTTAAAGTCTGTATTTCCTTTATTTATGTAATTTACAACTATACTCAAAGTCTCAAATTCAGATAATTTATGTAAACAACGGGGATAACACAACAAAAAAATATCTTCGTAATGGTAATTCACATAAAATTGCAAAAAAAGAGGTTCTATTTTCTTTTAAGTACTGATTTTAAGAAATAATAATTAAAAAATAATCATACCGTAATTATTTTTATACATTTTCGGTTTTAAACAAAGTTATTAATAAAAGGAGATTTTCTGGTATAAAATATTTTATGATACTGGTAACAATGCAGGAGATCCAAACATTTTCACATTTTTTAATCTTCAACAACACTAATATTACAACTCTCATAAATAGATTCATAATGTAAGTAGCATATCTAGCCACATTTTGGATAAAAACGGCTGTAAACTGTTTCGATTGGAAATCGATTTTGGGACGCCTACGTCTAGCACTGGGCTTAAAAGGGCTGATTATGACTATCATATACCGTGTCTCCGACACACTACAAAAAACATTGTTTGGCAACGGTATTTTGTTTGCATAGTTCTTATAATTAATTCACTTTAATTTTATCGATGATTATTTACAAAAACATTTAATGATAAAATGTTTTGCATCACTGTCCTGTCAGTTTGACAGTGACATTTCTTAACATTACTTTGTTTACATAAATTATCTGAATTAGAGACTTCAGGTATAGTCGCTGATCAAAATTACGTAAAATTTACTGTTGGTCAATTTTCTATGATGTTCCGAATTTATCTACAATGTTCTAACAACACTATTTACTCGCAGGCTGGATCAACGAGAAGCTGAAGTTCGCGACAGACGATTCATACCTGGACCCCACGAACCTCAACGGCAAGGTTCAGAAGCATCAAAACTTTGAACAGGAACTGCAGGCCAATAAGCCGCGCATTGATGAGATCCACGTCACCGGCGCCAGGCTGCTTGAGCAAGAGCACTTCGCTAAACGTATGTAGAACGTAATATTGGCATGTACACATCCAAAGTCAGTAAAAATAATGATGTTGATGACTTGAGCTTTTCATATTAATGCATCTATACAAACGATTTTTATTTTCGTCAACTTGTTTCAATTCAGATCACATTTAAAAGGCGAACCAATGCGGACAATATTTTGATGGAGTAGGCATAAAATAAATTATGCCCCTTTAAAATATTTTGTATTTATTTAATTGAAAAACAGATTCAAAACAGTTACTTATCACATAATTTGATGGCGTCTGTTTACTCTCCGTAATTTAATCTCCATAATTCCATATACAGCTCAAATCGAGTCCCGTGTCGGCGAGTTGGGTGGCATTTGGGAGAGGTTGTCAGCTGCCTCAGAGCTGAAGGGCAGCAAGTTACAGGAGGCGGCCGCTCAGCAGCAGTACAACCGAGCTGTTGAGGACATCGAGCTGTGGCTGTCTGAGGTGGAGGGGCAGCTGCTTAGCGAGGACTATGGCAAGGTAACATAATAGACGACATCTCGTCTTTTCTGAAAGAGCTCATCCTTGGAATTATTACCACCACAAACATTCAAAAGTCCAAACTCAACGTTTGCCAACTTGCGATGGAGCACAGTATTCTTGGCGTCAAAGTGGCCGACCATATTCGCAACACCACACTGCGCTCCAAAACACATTACTGACGTTGCTCAAAAATTCTCTTAAGCTGTAGTGGGATTGGGCTGGCCACGTCAACGCATGCCAAATGAGCTGTAGGCCAAAATAACCACTATGTGAAGCCCTGACACAGCTAGAAGGCGTCGCGGCAGACCCGGTAGAAGATGGCGGGACAAGCTGGAGAAAACAAACGACCAGCGGTCCAAGTTAGCCTTGGATCGAAAGAGCTGAAAGTCATAGTAGGATGATGCAGGCTAACAGTAATATACCTATCTATATCTGCCGCCAATCTGCGATGCATTTGTTGTTGCAGATGTGTTCAGGTCTGCTTGATTGCTATCAAAACTTACCGCTAAGCAAAATATGTTTCTCACTTTTTAGATACTTCATGTTACTAAAAAGCTGGGCATTGGATACATAATTAATTGTTTAAAAACAGTAGGAAACTTTAAATAAATCATTAGGTAACAAAGTCTTATCATGTTATTCTTTTACCCAGGACCTGACCAGCGTACAGAATCTTCAGAAGAAGCATGCTCTGTTGGAAGCGGATGTTAGCTCCCACGCAGAAAGGATTGATGCTATCCGCACTCAGGCAGAACAGTTCATTGAGAGGGGACACTTCGATGCTGACAACATTAAGACTAAGCGGGTCAGTATACAGGCTAAAAACAGCATTAAGGTTATATTGTCATGGATTTCGGCAAAGAAAGGCCTTATTCCGTAAGTTCATCTTAGAGCAAAGTGGTCAAACGAACCATAAGCTCGATTTAAGAGAAGTATTGGATGGAGGTATTATGTGTAAAATCAAATGAAAAAGTGACACATGCAAACGCAACATATTATTGCCCTAATAGATAAAAACGAAAATAAAATGTGTTAGAAAACGAAATAATTTTAGAACCTAGAAAACCAATACTAAACTCATATTTATCCATCAGGATGGACTCGTCGGTCGCTACACAGCCCTCGACAAGCCGATGGCAATCCGCAAGCGTCGCTTGTTAGACTCCTTGCAAGCTCAGCAGCTGTTCAGGGACTTAGATGATGAAGCAGCTTGGATCCGTGAGAAGGAACCCATTATCGCCTCTACCAACAGAGGTATGTAGTAGTCTTATTTATTAATCGTTTCATAGTACAAATTCTTTAAACTGGATTACAGAAAAACTTATGACGTCTTAAGTTAATTCTGCCAGGGTTACGCGTTTGTTCGAAAGAGATACCAACAATACTATAGGCAACTGAAGGAACACGGGTGGGTTTTAGCTAGTAAAAGTCTGACACACCCTCCCGCTCCGTTCAGAGCGGGAGAAGTTATTTAATAATTACCCACAAAAAAAAGGTGGAATAAGTTAAAGGAAAAAAGAAACTCATAATTTAAGTATAGTTCGACCGATACCGCTGCTTTTGGAAAAGCCTCCTCAAAACTGCCCGTGATACAATATGGCTATACGAAATGCGACTAAAGAACACACTACAATATTAACGTCGCATGGCATCTTATATACCTGTTTCCACTCCTACTCCTTTCCAAGAACTTCTCAAAATTACAAAATGACTTTTATTCAGGCCGCGACCTAATCGGCGTCCAAAACCTCATGAAGAAGCACCAGGCTGTCATGGGCGAGATGGCACAGCACGAGGCGCGCGTTGACGCCGTGAGGGCGGCTGGCGCGGCGCTGCGGGACGCGGGCCACTTCGCGGCCGACGACATCGCGCAGCGGCTGCAGCAGCTGCACCAGCAGTGGACGCAGCTGCAGGAGAAGGCGCTGCAGGTATGTGATGCGAGGCAGATGGCGCGGCGCTGCGGGACGCGGGCCACTTCGCGGCCGACGACATCGCGCAGCGGCTGCAGCAGCTGCACCAGCAGTGGACGCAGCTGCAGGAGAAGGCGCTGCAGGTATGTGATGCGAGGCAGATGGCGCGGCGCTGCGGGACGCGGGCCACTTCGCGGCCGACGACATCGCGCAGCGGCTGCAGCAGCTGCACCAGCAGTGGACGCAGCTGCAGGAGAAGGCGCTGCAGGTATGTGATGCGAGGCAGATGGCGCGGCGCTGCGGGACGCGGGCCACTTCGCGGCCGACGACATCGCGCAGCGGCTGCAGCAGCTGCACCAGCAGTGGACGCAGCTGCAGGAGAAGGCGCTGCAGGTATGTGATGCGAGGCAGATGGCGCGGCGCTGCGGGACGCGGGCCACTTCGCGGCCGACGACATCGCGCAGCGGCTGCAGCAGCTGCACCAGCAGTGGACGCAGCTGCAGGAGAAGGCGCTGCAGGTATGTGATGCGAGGCAGATGGCGCGGCGCTGCGGGACGCGGGCCACTTCGCGGCCGACGACATCGCGCAGCGGCTGCAGCAGCTGCACCAGCAGTGGACGCAGCTGCAGGAGAAGGCGCTGCAGGTATGTGATGCGAGGCAGATGGCGCGGCGCTGCGGGACGCGGGCCACTTCGCGGCCGACGACATCGCGCAGCGGCTGCAGCAGCTGCACCAGCAGTGGACGCAGCTGCAGGAGAAGGCGCTGCAGGTATGTGATGCGAGGCAGATGGCGCGGCGCTGCGGGACGCGGGCCACTTCGCGGCCGACGACATCGCGCAGCGGCTGCAGCAGCTGCACCAGCAGTGGACGCAGCTGCAGGAGAAGGCGCTGCAGGTATGTGATGCGAGGCAGATGGCGCGGCGCTGCGGGACGCGGGCCACTTCGCGGCCGACGACATCGCGCAGCGGCTGCAGCAGCTGCACCAGCAGTGGACGCAGCTGCAGGAGAAGGCGCTGCAGGTATGTGATGCGAGGCAGATGGCGCGGCGCTGCGGGACGCGGGCCACTTCGCGGCCGACGACATCGCGCAGCGGCTGCAGCAGCTGCACCAGCAGTGGACGCAGCTGCAGGAGAAGGCGCTGCAGGTATGTGATGCGAGGCAGATGGCGCGGCGCTGCGGGACGCGGGCCACTTCGCGGCCGACGACATCGCGCAGCGGCTGCAGCAGCTGCACCAGCAGTGGACGCAGCTGCAGGAGAAGGCGCTGCAGGTATGTGATGCGAGGCAGATGGCGCGGCGCTGCGGGACGCGGGCCACTTCGCGGCCGACGACATCGCGACCCTAAAAATGAGATTATTCCATCTCCTGAAAATATGGAACTTTACCAAACAAAACTAACCATCGTTTTCTCCCCAACAGCGCAAACAAGACCTAGAAGACTCCCTCCAAGCTCAACAGTACTTCGCTGACGCCAATGAGGCCGAATCCTGGATTCGCGAGAAAGAACCGATGGCCAACACTCACGACTATGGCAAGGACGAGGACTCCTCCGAAGCGCTGCTGAAGAAACATGAGGCTTTGTTGTCAGATCTCGAGGCTTTCGGGAACACTATCAAGAGTTTAAGGGAACAAGCTGATGGATGCAGGGTGAGTTGAATTTATTTATTTGGGATCACCAAAAAAGGATACACAGATACAGTATAAATCGTTTATTTGACAAATTCATTGTATTGCCTGCTTAGAATTGTATTTAGAGAAAACTTAGTCTTGTTTGGTGTCGGCACGAGCTATAAGACAGTATGAGGTGATAAAAAGTTTAACCAGTTGCTGGTAGATAACGCGGCTGACTGCCCTTCGTACGCCCTTCGGCGAAAGCTTATTGTCATCACTCGCGTAAGCTTTTTTAATTGCATGCAAAGGGTCCAATGTTGAACTCTTAAGAAACTGGCCCATATTTCTATTGTGGTTCAGCAATTTCATTATGCAGCTAACGAGTAATTTCTTGAATTTGACACTTTTTTTCCTAGTGTTTGACCACCTGTCTCAGAACCAGAGACCCAGGGTTCGATTCGAAAAAAAAATCTGCTTGGTTTGGTGGGTTAGGGCTTGTTCTAAGTCCATCTGGCTAGCTACCACCATCTTATCTAATTCTGTCGCTATAGCAACAATGTTAAGAGCATTTGTTGTGTTTCGGCAGTTAGAGATAAGATAGCCAGTTCCTCTGTGGTTGAGGATTCCTGACAAATCGCTTCCACCTTCGACCTTATCATCACTTACCATCAGGTGAAATGAAGGCGAAGAGCATTCCCGTTGAGGATAAAATTAAATAAATATATAAATGATACATAAAATATTCAAAAACAGAGTAAAAACAGTACAGTAGCTTTAGTTTTTTTTTAATTCTCCCAACTCATAAGCATATTATTTTCCGTACAGCAACAAGAATCCCCCGTGGTAGACGTATCGGGCAAGGAGTGCGTGGTTGCTCTCTACGACTACGCAGAGAAGTCGCCGCGCGAAGTGTCCATGAAGAGGGGCGACGTGCTCACGCTGCTCAACTCCAACAACAAGGTAATTCAAAACATAATACATACTTGGTTAGTGAGAAAACTAGGCCATTTTCGAGTTGGTTGCAGCTATAACACAGTAAGACACGGGACATATTGACCATGTGTAACTTAGCTATCGGTGTTAGGCCTGTGAATCACAGTTTGATTGATTATGTTTGCATCTCAGCATTGTTTTTTGGTTGAGCCTTAGATCCATTTATTGATATATAGTACATACCTACTCTAGACCTTTTTTTTAAGTCGTTCTCACGTAATAGTTATAAATTCAATAATAAAGATATAACTAATATTTTTTAAACAATTTAATTTTAAAAAGTGTCCATGGAGTTACTTGCCCGTTCTTCTCCAAAGGTACCTACTATGCTTTTGAATTGGCAACTAGCTTCACATTTCTGTCTGACCGACTCCTTGACAATTCAAATGTGCCTGTAAATGGTTTAATTGAAATAAATGATTTGAGTTTGAGAAGAGTTGCATGACGTGATCTGCTGATTAGTGACTGCTATTGAGGGATAAGTCACAAAATGTTTTGGTAAACCCCTAAAATGCTTACTATTTTAATAAAGGATAATAATCATGATGAAAATTATACAGATTAGAAAGATTCAAAATTTTACATTACAGATGATAGTAAAGTTTCTAGACTAAATAGACAGTCATCTTGGAGCAGAAAATAGATAAGATACAGACAGTTGTATGACTCATAATATGTCACCTTCACCTAGCAAGGAAAAAAACAATAATCTATTATTACTAGCAGATTACATTGTTATGCAAAGTAGATAGCGATAACAGCGCAATATCTGCAATAGATACTACACTGCAACCAGCAACAAACACGACATAACGCGACTTATCTTCTAAATAACTAGCTACTAACAAGCTTCTGGCTGTGGATTTTGTGAATCATAAATAAATATATAAAACAAAATCGGGTTAGTTACACTATTTAGAACTCAAAAACGGCTGGACCGATTTGTATGATCTTTGATTTGTAGGATTTATCTCCGCCCCGAATAGCAGAATAACAATTAAAAGATGCGAAAAGTTCGCGAAAAAATATATTTTTGGATGAAAATTTATTCTCCCAATGGCTTTTTTGATAATATCTCGAGAACGGATTGGGGAACGGGGGAACAAGAAAAATACTCATAGAATTATAAGTCGACAGTCTGCATAGGAGGTCTATGTATTATAGAACTTACGTGATTACGTGTATTTTTATCACTAGACCATTACAAATACACTTTTATTTATATGCTCAGAAAATTATGATCAATACAATGACGTCGTACATAGTAAAACACACCTACCAATATATAGAAAAAAGGAAAACGAAAGACCGTTCTAAGGATTAAATAATACGTATAATATCCTTTTCTTTATACAGTGTAAAACATTAACAACCTCTCAGGACTATATTACTAACACATATAATTTTTTTGTAACCTGCCTACGCCTCCCGTGCACTCTCACTGTTAAGAAACGGCAGATTTTTAATTTTATTTGTCCCCTACGCTATGAATTTCTCCTGTATTGTGGGTGCTCTTACAAACATTTAGACTCATACACAAACAGCTAGACCCGGAACAACTACTTGTAGGTCATACAAATATTTTTTCCGTGCGGGAATCGAACCCGCGACACGCAGCGCAGCAGTCCAGTCGCTTATCTGCTGCGCCAACCGTGCCGTCAAAGTTTGTTTTGCTACGCGTAGAGTTCGTAACATTTAGTGCGTTCAATTTATACAACGTGTTTTTTTTTATATCCCATAACTCTAGGGTATATTCTATAAGTAAAAATAATACAAAAAGTTCTACAATATCTAGTCCAAAAATGCATAGTTTCGAAAATAATTATCATCAATCATTATTAACATAGGTCAAAAATTGTCACCCGTATGACGAATTGTTACTTTTGCGACGTTGCCTAACGGATGAAACTGAGGCCTTCGATGTGTGTAGGTATCTAAGTTGCATTGATAAATACGAGTAATTCATTTTCATTCAAATCAATCATTCATATTTAAAGCTAAGAAAATGCGACTTTGTCATATTTCACGTAAGGGTGTTTTACATTAATAATCGTGACTTGGTCGAATTACTTAGTATGAAAAATGAAAAAAATAATAAAAAATAATAATAATGATAATTGAAAAATAATTTATATGCCAGTTGATTCTTTGATATGGTCTCATTCATACTCTAGAGTTATGGGATATTAAAAAAAAAACACTTTGTATATTTTTATTTTTGTATGAAATCAGATGAATTATTAAAAGTCATAGACAAAAGTTGTCGTTTGTGATATTAGTACCTAATACAGTCCTGCAAGGTTGTTAGTGTTTTAATAACCCTGTATATTGGAAGATGTGTGGTATATACTGTAACGCAAAACCGATAATAATAATCGGTATAAAAATATTTGGAACATTGTCCTTGTAATTAGCTTCTGTAATACTCATAGATAATTCTTATACCAATATCAGTCGTGTTATCAAATGTTTATCTAAAAATTTGAACTACGGTATGAAGTAACTGTATTTAATTTTACATGATAGAATGTGGTAGGTAGAAGCATATTACATGCAACATAACGTATTGTTACTTGTGAATATGAACTTTTCTGACAGACCATCATGTTATAGTTAGCCAAATAAATTACTGATTACAAAAACAATTAGCAGTTACAATATAGATAATTGTTTTTGTGTTATTGGGTTTTTCCACCTAGAATAAGCAGCCCAGATTCTTGATTTGTGCCCGGTAAATGGCTATATGCTCACCCCCTATTAGATGGGACTTAAACATAACTGGCGAAATGTGGGTGAACTATAGGTACACCTCTACCTAACCTTCGGTGAAAAATGGCGTGAAGTTATGTTATAATTGTTTTTCATATTTCACAAAAACCGACTGGAACAATACGCAATCCAAATTAAAAATGGACAAAATTCTCAACACTATTCAATCGTATAAATTATAGAGATCCATTGTTATCTGACTCAAACCGTGTTTATGTAACTCGCGCTGCGCTAAACGGCGCACGTGAACAGTATACGATGTACCACGAAAGAGGAGGAACGCACTTATATCATAGAGCGTTTTTATAAAAAAAAAAGAAGAAAATATAGCTATGTGCCAGTGCCGAACTATAGACCTGACCGTGCGTGTGTAATTAAAAAAAAGTAATCAGATTTTTTTAATGAGACGAGTTAATGGAACTTTGATTTGAATTTTTGAATAAAGAAAAACAAAAATGTAGTTTTTTTTTTAATAAGTGGCCAGTGAATCTCTCTGTGATAGTTAAGTGATACTAGTGTTAAAATGATTGTGTTAAGTTGGTTAACAGTTATGTTGGTGGACCGTCTGTTTGTACACAACAGAAAGAACGATAAGAAGTTAGAACATGTGAGTTTGACACCTTATTTTTGTGTCAGGAAGTCTCCGATAGGTGAATCTTTGTATCTGCTGTCATTGGTTGACCAATAACATCAACAGCCAATCACGTAAGCTGAAAATGAGATTTAAAAGCACCTTAAATTGGATAGGCGTTTCAGCGAAAATGTTTATTGTTCTAATACTCAGGTCCATTTACATGAGAAAAGCCATAGATAGAGTAATCTTCACAATGTCTTCATGGCCAACGTTGAAATAGCCGCTAACTAGTTGCTCGTGCGCATCTTGTTTGTAAGCGGTCACTGTTAAGTCACAACCTATTTAGTTGACCTGCTTACTCTTACAAACAGAATTAGATATTCATGCAGTTTGGAATGACGATCTAGATAATTATCTTGACATATGTAAATTGCGCGATAAATTCAATACGCACTGCATTCTTTCATACGTGTAAACATTATTAATTGAGTGTACAAAGTTCGGTGTTATAAATAAAATTGTATAAAGAATTTTTGTTAACTTAAATTATTAGGTAGCAACATAGTTTATTAAATAATTTTACAAAGACAATGTCATATCATAATTATGTAAAAACAAAATATTTTAAATATAATGTGTAACTGAATTAATGCACATTATGAAAGTAGTTTGTTCAGTATCGTTTACTGAATCGATTTCTGTCATTTTTAATATAAGATTTTTTTTATCCCATATACAGGGCGTCCCACGACTTTGCCGCATGGAGGGAAAGTACCTTAAATACTGTAGATTCATTTTTATTTAAAAAATAAAAATACGAACTGCATTTAAAGAATTTTAAATAATCGCCAGCCAGTAAGGACCGGGAATCAAACCCGCTAATAGTGAAAAAAAAAAAAACCTGTAAGTAATTTTAATGTACCGATCGAAAGGCTCAATCATATACACTTATTTCTTCTAAATAACATAGAAACTAAAATAAAAAGAAGACCATGAAATTAAACGTATTTAAGGTACTTCCCCTCCATGTGGCAAATTCATGGGAAGCTCCGTATAATAAAAACTACATAAATTACAGTCCGTACACTTCCGTTGTACAGTCAAAACAAACCAAAGTGGACGAAGTACCTACTACCTCGACCCTTCACCCTTATACGTGTGCGACTGTGTGCGTGCGTAGGTTTGTAATGTGACCACAATTTTCTCCCAAAATCGGTATAACTTATTTAATAAATAAACAATATTTTATACATAATATAGTGTATGTATTATGAATAGAGCTATGAAAGTATGGAAGCAGCTTCTTAAAATATATTTTTTGTAAGAAAAAATCTCGTGATGCCAGGAATACCGGCAGTCGGGTGTATAGTATGGAAGAGACTTCTAAAATATTATTTATAAAAGAAAATACCCGTGTTTCTTGGATTGCGTAACTATTCAGATGCATATTTATTTAAAATTATTTTAACCCCCTATGCAAATATGTGTATGTAGGGTGTAAGAGTAGGGGTGGTGTGTGTTAGTTAAAATAAAAATAAAACACCTGAACCGCGGGATTTATTCGATACAAAAGCGCTTTCCATAATAGCAAACATCTCAATTTTAGGTGAATATGCATCCGAATATCCGATCTCTAATTATGAATTATGATTATAACATTATATTCTAATTGCGATGGTTGGTGGTGAGCGTTAATTAATACCGGGACATGTTGTATATGAAGGACTTCCAGTGTCCATATAAAACGTATGTATATTACATTTGAAATAAGATTAGAATTTAAATAAACCTTTTTTACAGTTCGTTCAACCGATTTTGACTTCTATTACGTAGGCATAAGGATGGCATTAAAAGCAAAAAAGTGGTTACAATACCAATTGTTTACTGCAGGTGCCATTTGTCATGCCACCAACGTAATAGAAGTCAAAATCAGTTGAACGGACTGGGCCTCAAGTCTGCTATTACAATAGTGTCAGAATGGTCTCTTCATTGTGAGTTTTTGACAGATTTGCCATACAAACACTGTCAAATACTCACAATGGCGAGACCATTCTGACAATATTGTAATAGCAGACTTGAGGCCCTGTATAGAGGACTGCAAATGCTACCGGGTTTTCGCACATACACAATTTCACGTTTATTGTAATACTAACCCAAAAATTAATTCATGTTATGAATAAAACTTCCACAATGATGAATGAAGATAAAATAATAAGAAATCAATAATAGCTAAATATTATATTTCTCCGTTGTCAATGGCTCTCGAACCGAATGAGTTTGGCATTGATAAGCGATACCACGCATTAAGTGATCATGTCGCTCTCAAAATCAGTGTGGGAAGGAAAATTGACGAACATATCTTTACATCTATACAAATAAATAAATAAAATTGAAGTTTCTATAATGTCAAAACAACAGTTTTTTTTACTAAATGCATATGAAAGTATATAAGGTACTATATACATATTTTACTTTAGATTAGAATATAACGAAAAAAAAACCTAATTTATTGTCTGTCTGTTTGTTCCGGCTAATCCGAAACGGCGAAATTAAATAGGGTATTTTAATTTTAGAAAAAGCCACACGGATTAAGCCGCGGGCAGTAGCTAGTTTTGGATATAATACATACATAGTATACCTACATACTATACAAACGATATATGCTATGTGTGGCCCATGGGTTAGTAGGGGACGAGCGTGCATTAGCGGATATAGTCCCAATTTATATCACATTTTTGTGGCCGGTAATCTAAATTGTTGATACAAACATCTAGACTTCAAAAAGTATTAGTAGATATACAAATATTTGTTACATGCAAGAATTAAACCCGTGGCCGTAGAAGCCAGTTTCTCAGCCACTGTTCCTATAGTAGTATCAAAGATTCACGAAAAGTAGCGAGCGTACGGAATAATGTTATTACGTCATTGTATTGAATATTCAAAGACAGATTTTGTTGATATATGGTAGTAATTGTTTCTCGATCGTTAAGTATCTACCGGCATCATTAAGCTCTGGCCACACTGAGGCGGATTCCGCGCGGGATGCGGCATGCGACTGCGAGCATCGATTCTTAGGCCCGTATAACAGAACGTCACTGAATAATCAAGCATTATTAAAACTAGATTCAAGCCATTTGATTGGTTGAAACTAGTTTTAAGTAATGCTTGAGTATTGAGTGACGTTCTGTAATACGGCACTTAGTCTTTGATTCATGCCAGTTTGAACACCGCCATACAAGTTCGCTGACACAATCAACGCGAGCGAAATTCGTCCGCATCCCGCGCGGGATTCGCTTCAGTTTGGGCAAAGCTTTAACGTCGTTTTGTCATTACTCTTGTCTTTAAATCGTATGGGTTTGGCCTGATTGATTGCCATGTTGTTTCGCTTACAGCTTGAATTGAGGCAAGGTCGAAAGAATCATAACAGGAAGTCTTGGATGTATTGTTCCTTGTATTAAACATATTATGAAAGATTTCAGCTTCTGAGTGTTGAAGCTGGTATTCATGTGGTAACCAAAAATAATTCGGTTCAATGTTGTTAGCTTATTATCAGGGAAAATGGGCCGCAACTATTTAAAAACAGCTATATTACCCCTTATCTAAATGGTACATTTACATATTAGCTAGCTGAAAGAAAGAACATTGCGTGCGATCTAGATACATTTACATAATACTACATGCACGAGTTTGAAACGTAAACCTTAGGCTATTTTTAGGATATAGGCTATAGCAATCAAGCATGCGCCTTCCACAAACGGCATCTATACTGCCACTATGAGTTTGAAATTAAAAGTATGATTAAAGTACTCAAAATTACGTAAGCTACGGTAATGACTGTTCACAGATTTTGAACTGTTATCACATTAAACTAGTACTTGTCTATTGATGTAGCCGTTTTTACCCCCATTTACGTAGTGCAAATGGTGTTAAAAACGGCTACATCAATGTCAACGCGAAAGAAAAAAAACAGCTGGTCCCAATATTTATGTTCGCATAATTATGTCGTCAAAATGTATGGAACAGCTGATGTTTTTTGGCAACTTCAGGGTTGGTCCCATAGTAAAAGTTTTTTTACAATGATGATTAATAATTACAATTACCCTTTTTCAGATTTTCAGTTACTTTAATTACACCTTGTACATGACAAGTTTCTAAGTTAGTAACGGATTTCATATTCCGATTGTTTGTAGTTCAGTGACGAGCTAAAAGGAAGCGCCATATTAACTCTGCTATACATTTGCAGGACTGGTGGAAGGTGGAGGTGAACGACCGCCAGGGCTTCGTCCCGGCCGCTTACGTCAAGAAGATCGACGCCGGCCTGTCCTCCTCGCAGCAGAACCTCGCCGACTCCAGCTCCATCGCGGCTAGGCAGAACCAGGTACAGTATCCCTCATTTAAGGGGGAAACGCTAAGGTAGCCCGCTAATTCAAAAAAAAAAAAAAAAATTGCCATTTGCAGCTCATTGTCTGGGTGTATGTTGGTTAAACTATGATTCGTGACCATAACAAATATGTATTTACAGATTATAATTATTAGAATCAGTACACCTTAAGTTAGTTTAATCCTAAAAGTCATGAATTCATGAAATACTCATTCAGTCATTCATTCATTTGATGTATTGATGATTTTTTGAATATAATTCTATAAATAAATATTTGATACGGCCGCGAATCATATTTAGATCAACAAACAACGTGATACTGACCTGCAAATTTCAAAAAACGTAAGAAAATTTGAATTTCGCGGGATACCCTGACGCTTTCGCCTTAAGAATGTTTTTTTGATTGTTCTTGCAGCTTTTTTTCTCAATGACCTGCCGATCTTTTCTGTAAAAATCACACCGTGAAAACTTACGCTGACCGGTTTACGTTCAACAGTGACATAAACCTAACCAAAACCGTTTATTCTCAGATCGAGGCTCAATACGACAACTTACTGGGCTTGGCTCGCGAGCGACAGAACAAGCTCAATGAGACCGTCAAGGCTTACGTGCTGGTCCGCGAGGCCGCTGAGCTCGCCACGTGGATCAAGGATAAGGTATGTTATTTAATTCCTCCTCTCTTGCATCTACGAGAACTATGCCTGGAAAACTCGAATAATCAAGAACTCAGAAACGCTTCAGTAAAAAACTGTAGAAATAGAAACCATTTCAATAACATAAAGCCTTTTCAATATCAATTGCTTAGCTTTTTCCCAACTATGTTGGGGCCGGCTTCCAATCTTACCGGATGCAGCTGAATATCAGTATTTTACATGGAGCGACTGCCTACCTGACCTCCACAACCTAGTTACTGGGTAATACGATACCCCTTGGTAAGACTGGTTGTCAGACTTTCGGGATTCTGACGACCCGTAACGACTGTCAAAGATCCATGAATGACAGCCGGGACCAACTGTTTAGCGTGCTTTCCGAGGCACGGAGTCTCGGTATGTTACGATGGTCACCCATCCACGGCCTAACCGCGGCAAGCGTAGCTTAACCTAATCGCCCCGTGCGGCTGTTATTACTACACAAAACCCCTCAAAAAAGCTTTGCAGTATAATAGAATAGATATATTTATTTGCTCCTCTATCTTCTATTTTCTTAAAGAGGAAATTCTAAGAGACGCATCCTAAAAAATCGGCTGTGACAGACGGACAGACAGACACACAAGTGATCCTATAAGGTTTCCGTTTTTTCCTTTTGAGATCCGTATCTCAAAAGGAAAAAACGGAACAACACACAAGCATTTTTAGGGTTCCGTAACCCTAAAAATGTTTGTATGTCAAAAAGGGGAAATGACTGTGATGTTCCAGAGTTTGTCAAAATCGACTTTAGGTATTTTTTCCAACTGAGGTTTTTCAGATTTAAATCAGTACCTATACATTTTGCTCTCCATAAGTAAGATAAGTATGTATGTACAATAAAATTTGTGTAAATAGAAAATTTTTGTCCATCTAACATTTTTATCCGTTTTCCCAGGAAATGCACGCCCAAGTCCAAGATGTGGGCGAAGACCTGGAACAGGTGGAGGTCATGCAGAAGAAGTTCGACGACTTCCAGAACGACCTGCGTGCCAACGAGGTGCGACTCGCCGAGATGAACGAGATCGCCGTGCAGCTCATGACTGTGGGGCAGACTGAGGCTGCGCTCAAGATTAAGACGCAGATGCAGGTGAGATGGGGTTGTTTTTATCTCGAAAGTTGTTTTAAATGTAGCCAAGTAACAGAGACGGATACTCAGTGAGTCCCTCATTCATTTTAGGGGCAGTTAGATCTTTTTAGTGGCTTGGCTCCATAAGCGCATGTTTATGGAGCTAATGCCCAAATACTCAAACGTTACTTAACTTTAAGACGTTCTTATAAGTGTTTCTGTCGCTACAAAACAGTTTAAAGTGACAGAGTCAGCATTAGACTTAACGGCGACTTAAAATTGAATTGCGTTTGAGTATTCGGCAGTAAGTAAAGTTACATAAGGTGGATTTTTGAGATGGGGCAGTAAGGGCAAGTACATTAACTGTTGTAGCTACAGGAAAACGGTCTTAGGTGACTGTCCTTATTTTTTTATTTTATTTTGATACCCATTTACAGATTTCGAAGAAAATGTACAGTCAGCAAGAAAATCGCACATTTTCACTAAAACTTTTTTGATGCGGATCGATCCAGTTTCTTATAAAGATCAAAAACTATCGAACTGAGGTTTGAGTAGTAGAAAAGACAAAGAAACTTTTCTCATACATTTCGTAGGAAATGAGACTCCCAACTTACTTTTTCATAATCTACCTTGTATATTTTTGTTCGCCATTTCCGCTGTAACAATTTCTTTACAAAATTGGCAAAGACAATAGTGACTATTTACTATTTCGCTTGATGTTCAAGCTAGCAAGTAGCAAAATGTACAAATTTTAACAATGGATAATTTTTTGATGGTTGACACTGAATATGAAATTGAGTTCCTTTTTGGATAAATAAATTAACGAGTATAAAGTTTTCATAGTTGATAAATTATTGTGTAGTTATTTAGCATCTTGAAATCTCAAGTTGTGAATTGAAGTATACGACGCATAACATGTCACATACACAACGATCTAACTCAGATTATAGCCATATTAACCAACAAATATTGACATCCCAAGGTGTCAAGCTTAAATCGTGAATATAACAATTAACATGTTCAGTATATACAGGATGACTTTGAAAACCATAGACAAAATTTAAGGGGGTGTTCTACCAATCAATATAAAAATACTTTTACGGGATCAACTTCAAATTCGCAAAATAAATCGACCTTATACAAAATGGTCCAATCGGATGTACACACGGCTAAATATCAAGCTATAAATTTCCAGTATAAGCTGACCTCTCATTGTACGGAAATCTCATACAATTGTTTTCAAAATCATTCTGTATAAATAGAAGTTATAACAGTAATGTTTACCTATTGCGTTATCAGAGAAAAGCCCTCGTGTAAGATAAGATAAACACGTGGAATTAAGCCGTACAAAGTGCATGCACTTAACTTATAGGGCTGTCGGTATATAAATAGGAATTTGATGCGTAAATCCACTTTATGGATTAGTCGTTAGACTTCAGAGCGATAAAACTATACTGATGCAAAATATGTCGTATGTAGTTCGAGAAGGTACGTAGGCGCCAATACGCTTACAATAAAGAACTTCGAACCTCGTTGCCATTCGTCCGCCATTTTTTTATATAAAAAAAAATATTTATTTTTCCACGTTTTTTAAATCAAATATCTCAGAAAGTTTATCACTTACGAGATTCATCACGAAATATTTTTTGTTTGCAATCACTTACTCTATCGATTGACACTTGTTTCATCACTGGCCGTCAGTTGTGGACGATAGGTAGTCTAGGTATGCCAGGTCCCATACAAATGAAATGAAATTAAATAGTTTATTCTATTAATAGGATATCGAAATCACTTTTACACGTCATATAAAAAAAATGCCGTGTGGTGTAGGACGTAAAGAATAGCAACCACCCCATTTCCTCCCGTGGGTGTCGTAAAAGGCGACTAAGGGACTTACTAGAGAATGGGCAGCAGCGTTCTCTATGCATTTTGCATAGAGAACGCTGCTGCCCAAGCGTGGCGATTATGGCAAACCCCCCCAATTGGGGGAGGCCTAAGCACGCGATGATCGCGTATTCGCATGACGATCGCTTTTGAATAGGAACGCGGGGTTATCCTTCCAAAAATCTGTCTAAATAAAACACAATTCCCACACAACAGGAACTGAACTCCAAATGGACCTCTCTACAACAACTGACAGCCGAGCGCGCCGCACAACTCGGCTCAGCGCACGAAGTACAGCGGTTCCACCGCGACGTGGACGAGACCAAGGACTGGATCGCTGAGAAGGAGGCCGCGCTAGCCACTGACGACCTGGGCAAGGACTTGAGATCTGTGCAGACTTTGCAACGTAAGTAAACAGCTTTCGAATGAAGCTATTTTGTAGCGATCTCCAGCGGGGTAATTGCATAACACTAACCGTAGCAATGGGTTTCATTTTGACAGTTCAACAAGATTCATTGCGTTATTTACGATGTTGTGCAAACAAAATTTTCGAACATTTGAAGCAATGGATTACCAAGTATCCTTCGAAATCATTCAGATTATGATCAATAATGTGTTACGCAATTAGGATGCAGATAAACTTAAAAATGCTGCTACCTTGTCGTAAAACGCTTATGACGAAGAATAGTTGAACATTTTGATAGGAATTTAATGTGATCATATTTTCTCCTATGTTGTCCATTTGTTATGTTTCGTGTATCGTTGGAGTTGAAGCACTTTGGAGGTTGCCTTTTATATTTAAATGTTCTGAAATCGCTTTTTACCTTTAGCCAACTTTGACTCACGATCTATTTTCTTCACAGGCAAACACGAAGGCCTAGAGCGCGACCTCGCAGCCTTAGGCGACAAGATCCGCCAACTGGACGACACAGCCAACCGCCTCATGTCCACGCACGGCGACTCCGCCGACGCCACGTACAGCAAGCAACGCGAAATCAACGAGGCCTGGCAGCAGCTGCAGGCTAGAGCCAATGCCAGGAAGGAGAAGCTGCTGGACTCTTATGATCTGCAGAGGTAACCTAACCAACTAATATAGATCGTTTGTTGCAACAATTGGCGCTAAACTTGTCTCAATTCTTATCGGCAATTTCAATTGATGCTTAACTTCAGAAAATCCAGAAAAAAGAGTAACGTTGGATTTTCTTGCCCATTCTTCTCCATACGAAACTACCTTTTGGAAGGGGTGGATATTGGAATCTACAATCAATTTTACTTCCTTGTAAATTTTGACCTTCAAAAGTGCCATTTATGTGCCTATTTGAAATAAATGTATAGGGCTATGAAGAACGGCGTAATGTTCACTCATCCTCTATTGAAAAAGGGGGATCCTCCGACCAGACGAGTGTCGTGTCTGGTGGGCAACTGCCCGACGGATGTTGTCGGGACGTTGTATATATGCCAGTCGCGCAGTAAACTCTGATTGTGCGATGCAGGATCTGTGTCAGTTCAGATTTTTATTGTGCTCCAAATATAGTTTCCTATGGACTCCATAGTTACTCATTTTGAAAATCATTTCAACATATTTTATCTTTATTTTACTTAAATAAGTTAAATGACGGTGTTTATAACAGAACATGATGCACAGGAAACAATTATGTTAGACTTGTGATAGATCATCTCCTAAAGTTGTGTTTCAGATGCTAAAGTGAAAAGTTATTGTACTTCCCAAACCGCATACAAGCTTACACTTAAAAAAAAAAATATATATATTTAATTTTAAATTTTGTACCTCAATCATCTTACAATTTGGTCAGGCAATTCAAAATTCATTTCAACACGATACCTTAACAGGTTCCTATCCGACTACCGCGACCTGATGGCTTGGATCAACTCCATGATGGCTCTGGTAAGCTCGGACGAGCTCGCCAATGACGTCACCGGCGCTGAAGCATTGCTTGAAAGACACCAGGTATGTCCATGTTATGATAACATTATAAATATGACTGAAATGGTCACTAACACTGTTATTACCACATAAAACGTGATATTTATCCATGAAAAGTGCAAAAATCCCAGAAGCTCAAAACAAATAAACTAGTCAGCCTATAATATTCCCACTGCTGGACTTATTCAAGTCTTCTCTCTGTGAAAGAGAGTGGGCCATAAACAACCACGCGGGCCCAATGGGGATTTTTGGTTATACGACACATCGGTTTTCCTTCACCATTTTTTCATGTCACAATGTAAATATTGCGTTTTATGTGCAAATAATGGTACTATAAATAGATATGTTCATTGTAAACTATTCCCGTTTGGTCCACCAGTGACTAATACAGTGAAGTCAATACATCTCATTAATAATGTTTGAATGTATAAAGTTTAGTGATGACATTAGTTGATTAGTTCCATTACATTCAAAAGTGCAGTCTTATCCAAGATTTAGAAACGACGAGATTCCACAATGGGTCGGTTTTGTATTCGTTCATGTAGGTAATATTGGTTGTTTACGTCAAAATTTCCCTTTATTTTGGCGTTTCGAAATGGTAAATTACCTACATGACTGGTTAAAAAAAAATGGGATAATTTGGTAAACAAATCTTGTAAAATTCTAAAAAATGCGAACTAAATTCTGTTATTTGGAAGCAAAAATGTTTATTTGGATAGAAAATTGGCAGCGTTGGGTATTGGAGAACAAATATCACATGGTAACTGTGTTTCTAGAGCCAGCGTTTGGAGATAGACGCGCGGTACGGCATAATGCCGCAGGTCAGACGCATTGCACGCATGTGTGCCCCCAGCCTTACTACCATTCTTGCAAGACGCGTGTTTTATGTTTATTTTATTCGGATTTGTGTTCAAATACAGATAAGATCGATATAGCTGTACAATAAATAGGAAACTGCTATGACTAAAATGGTGCTTTTATTTTTGATGGCACACTAAGGCCCCCTTGTTAGATGTGTAGAGTACTTTCATACAAACAATAGTTACTTTGGCAGCTCGGGTCTAAAATATATCCGTCTTCGAGTTATGCACCCTAATCTATAACGCGTATTTGATTAGGAAAACTGAAAAAATATGAGCAACTTTTAATGGTACAAACATTGGACTCAAGTTGCATCATAATGGCGTATGTGGCATAGTGTGATATCAAGTTACACTTCACCGTCACAATGTCAGCAGTATTTAATTAACAAAACTGAAAATATTAGTGCTTCTTACGCCCTTATCTTGTTTATTTTATAATTTAAACACTATCTGGACTCAAGTTACGTCACGTTGGCGTAAGTGGCATAGTGCGACATCAAGTCACACTTCACTATAGCAATGTTATGTCTATCAATATTAATTAAAACACATCTGACAAGGTGGCGTTGGTATGCCATCAAAAAAATAGGCACCATTTGCCCATACATTTCAGACAAAGCCCTTTGTAATCAACCTTTGTTCTCCATACAAAACTAACTTTTGGAAGGGGCGACTAGAATATTTTTTTTTTTTTTTTGTATATTTTGATTAAGTGCTTTATATGTGCCTATTTAAAAATAAAACGATTTGTCTGTGACATTTCAGCCGACAGACTTCCGAATTCAAAATTGGTGATAATCTCATAAGAATTTTAATGGAAATACGAATACGAGAAGTTCTGTAATAAGCAGTTCGCCAAATCAAATCTAGTGAACGTAGTGAATCTTAAATGTATATGTGATTTTTGTTATATCTACCTTTATACTTATAATAAAGCAATTATTGAGGAAGGCTATAGGCTATTTCACATCACGCTAAAGCCCTTAGGAGCCGAGCAAAAAGAAAAAAATTGGTTGTCTGTAAAGTTGGTTTACGGACGATAGTTTAACGTGACAACGTCATAACAAAATATTGATGCGGCGCAAGCGTACAATCAGCGTAACGGGACAATAAGTCTCCCTTTTTCGTGCATGCAGCCGGCGTTCATCGATTTATTAGACGTTGTCACATCAAAAATCAGAAAGATCGCTAAGCGAAAACGAAGTATAGCGCGGGGCGAAAAGGAAGTATAGCGCGGGGCGAAAACGAAGTATAGCGCGGGGCGAAAACGAAGTATAGCGCGGGGCGAAAACGAAGTATAGCGCGGGCGGGCGATGCGATGCGACGATAAGAAATTTCACGCGAACGAAGTCGCTAGTTTTGTAATAATCAACGCTTTCTGCAGTCAGGGAATCAGTCTCTATTGCACGCCATGCTTCCATTTCACGGGCTCAAAAGAAAGGCAATTGTTCGTTGTCGCCTCGCATAATTAAGCTTTGACGGATCCTTCGTATTCGAACACAAGTCCTACAAAATATAATGTGTGACTTGTAAGAACTCTATAATATACACCCGTGTATGCAAATAATACGCAATAATGTACACTACACTCGATGTGCTGCTCTTTACAATCTAATTTAATTTAAATTAATGTATTTAGTGGCAGGGGGTAACCCTAACAGTTTAACTATAAAAAACTTAACAACAGGCAAAGACACGGCAATTCTATTAACAGTTTTAATTGTTTTATACTTTATTTTAGTTTTTTTTTTCTATGTTGTGATAAAGTACAGTCAACGAAAAAAGTGTTTTCTGTAACTTAAGAATTTATCAACTATTTAAGTTTGTAAACTTTAAATTGGTTTGCGATTGTAATGACAATTGTTAGAGATTATGATAAAAGTTGATCATCTGTTTTTTGCTATTCGTTTTCTATTTTTGAATAACGTTTCGAGTTTATACACTTTTCAAGTTGACTGTACTAGTTTTTCGTGTGTGTTCAAGGTGTCTTCAGTTTGTCCTAAATGTTTTGGTGTGTGTGTGACCTTCCTTTCTGTACAATCTTTATCTTTCATTATTTTATATATTATTCTGTTCTCGAACTATCCACGATTATTTCATTCATGGTGTGTGTTGTACAGCTTTATTTTATAAAAACAAAAAGCAAAGTTGAATATTGTGACTTAGTCACGGCCCACGGCGTGTAGAGACATCGTTGAGATGATTAATTTTAAACATGACATTAGAACAAAATGTTCTTGGCAATCTTCTTAACAAAAAAAGGTACCAATTAATAAAGCCCCCATTTAAGCAGTTTAAATCAGCCATTTCCATTTTCAGCACTTGATAAGACATAACAGGCCAGCAAGAATACGCTTAAGGCGAACGCGTCAGGGTAGCCCACGAAATTCAAATTTTCTTACGTTTGTTGCAATTAGCAGGTCAGTATTAGGTTGTATGTTAATCTGAATATTATTTGCGACCGTAACATATCTGTATTTATATAATTATAATCATTAAAATCATAAATATAACTCTATCACATTTTTTCTTAACATTTGAGGATTATACTAACTTATGGAGTTGTATTACTGATTCTAATGATTATGATTATGTAAATAAATTATTTGTTACGGTCGCGAATTATATTTTAATCAACATACACCCGGACAATGAGCTACACATTGCAATAATAGTGAGAAAAATAAAATTTCGCGGGCTATCGCAGCGCTTCCCCACTAAGAGCGTTGTCACCGGTCCACTAGGTCCTTTAAAAACATTATCTCGTGACTGAGAAGGAATTATGAAAAACGGCTCAATCAACTATATCGGTAAGTGTGTCTAGAATTTTCTAATACCTTTTATAAAGTTCCATATTGAGACACGAAGCAACTAAATACGATCTAGAGGAATGTGGCCGTTTTTATTTAGATCGAATTTTGTTGCTTCGTGTCTCAATATGAAACTTTTAAAAAGGTATTAGAAAATTCTAGACACACTTACCGATATAGTTAATTGAGCCGTTTTTCATAATTCCTTCTCAGTCACGAGATAATATGTTTTTAAAGGAGTGGCGCTAGTGGACCGGTGACAACCCTCTTAAACATTGATATTCAGATAATTTCTGCTTATACTAAAATATTCTGTGTAATATAGGAACATCGCACTGAAATGGACGCCCGCGCCGGCACGTTCCAAGCACTCGAACTGTTCGGTCAGCAGCTGTTGCAGGGAGGTCACTACGCCAGCGTTGATATCCAGGAGAAGCTTAACAACATGAGCGATGCTCGTCAGGATCTCGAGAAGTAAGAGCAGTTCTCTCAACTATAACCAGTTATTTGTTGCACTTTTTCGAAAAATCGGAAAAAAATATTGTGTCTGTCTGTTTGTTCCGGCTAATCTCCGAAACGGCTGGACCGATTTTAACGGGACTTTCATTGGCTGATAGCTGATGTTTCAAGGTGTAACTTACGCACTTTATTTTAGAAAAAATCCAGTTGAGCGAGCAGCTAGTGTGCAAATAAAGTAACTTGGTGTATTCCTGTTTGCATTTCCCTCTTCACTTAGAGATGTCCGTAATTCAGACTGTAATTGCTCTTAATTGAGTACACAGTGTCTTTCAATTTATATCCACTATATATTTTTTGTAGATAAAGATATATTTATTTGCTCAAACATGTGTACGCATACAAGAATAAAAATGCGTGCAGCATAAAAAAAAATGAAGGTGCAGACATGTTTGCCACATACTATGGCCTGCAAATATTATTATTTGTAATAATTAAATTCGATACAATATCATTAATTTCAAATCAATTCAGCAATCATAAATTAAAAATCTCAATAGCAAAATAATATTATGCGTAAAATCTATGTCGAAATAAAAATTTCTGCCAGAAATTCATTAATTGTATAGTATTCTTTGTTAGTTAGAAATGTCATTAGTTGTTTTTCGATTTACACGAAAATGACAAATTTCTCCAAACGATTTTAAACTTTAAAATGTTGACAATTAAGTTCAAATGGGAACGAGAAAATTTGACAGTTTATGGTAACTTGATGTGCTGCCCACCGGACATTATTAAGGGGGAAGCGTCAGCTTACATTCGTATAATCTGATTGCATAACTATTTCAAAAATAGTCATCCAATCAGATTATATGTATTGATGTTTTTTATGATTATAATTCTATAAATAAATATTTGATACGGCCGCGAATCATATTTAGATCAACATACAACCTGATACTGAACTGCGAATTTCAAAAAACGTTAGGAAATTTGAATTTCGCGGGCTACCTTGACGCTTCCCCCTTAAGCTGCCTCCAACTTTTGGGTAACTTATAAATAGTGGGAGCCATGCAGAAAACACTGAAACAACAGTTGCTTCATTATCTATTTCTCCTTCTACAACTTTGACAATCTTCTAACACTATTTTACATTACAGGGCCTGGGTAGGACGCCGCATGAAGCTCGACCAGAACCTAGAACTCCAACTCTTCTACCGCGACTGCGAGCAGGCTGAAGGCTGGATGGGAGCCCGCGAGGCCTTCCTCTCGCCCTCGGCTAAGGACGTGACGGATGCTGACGCAGCTGCCGACGCAGCGCAGCCGGATAATGTGGAGCAACTCATCAAGAAGCACGAGGACTTCGATAAGGCTATCAATGCTCATGTAAGTATCTTTGAGTCAGTTCTACTAAGGCTGAAGACTGGACGGGTGCGCGCGAGGCCTTCCTCTCGCCTTCCTCTAACGACTAGACGGATGCTGATACTGCTGCCGACGCAGCACAGCTGGATAATGTGGAGCAGCTGATCAAGGAACATGAGGTAGCAGGTGGCGCTCTATAGTTTCTGCCTACCCCCATGGGAAAAAGGCGTGAATTTATGTATGTACATATAAGGTTCTAATATTATAAATGTGAATGTAACTCTGTCTGTCTGTTAAGTTCTCGTCATGAAATTTGGCAGAGATAGCCTGTGATATGGAGAAGGACATAGGCTACTTTTTTACGCGATAAATGACATCCACGCGCGCGGAGCCGCGGGCAAAAGCTAGTATACAATAATCATAAATTCATTTATTTCAGGTAAATAACACCCATTGCCAAACATAAATAATATAAAATAAATCAAATGAACAATGAACGTGGATGAACTGTCTAAATGAAACCCATTGCGATCAATTGACTTTTTATGTGTGTTACGCAATTACCCTACAGGTTTTTCAGAAGCAATTAATAATTCCATTTGTATGTGTAGACAAGTAGTTCAAATATATCTCTTTAATTATTAATTTCTGTATTATATCTACACAGGAGGAGAAGATCGCTCAACTGCAGACGTTAGCCGACCAGCTGATGGCCTCAGAGCACTATGCTGCTGACGACATCGACGGCAAGCGGCGCCAAGTGTTGGACAGATGGCGACACCTCAAGGAGGCGCTTATTGAGAAGAGATCAAGGTATGTACACATAGATTATTGAAATTAGTGCGACAGGGTTTCCACTAGGCAATGTGTTTTCTAACATATATTTTAACTTAACTTTCATGCGGTAGAGCGACCGCATTGATAACAAAATCGAAGGTGAAAAAATTGTTACACACCGAAAGGGCGATGTTCGTTGGAAACGGAAGAATGCGCGCAGTCTAGTCGAAACATTGCTTTATTTTTATTTTTTAAACGTTGCTCCATACTAGGAATTTCTCCTGTACTGTGGGTGCGTTTACAAACATTTAAACTCACACACAAACAGCTATACCCGGAACAACTGCTTGTAGGTCATACAAATATATGTTCCGTGCGGGTATCGAACCCGAAATACGCAGCGCAGCAGTCAATCGCTTAACCACTGCGCCAACCTTGCCGTCAAAAGCTTTACAACATTTGAACAATGAATCGTTGAAGATGTCTTGAGTCTTGTGTTTTACATGTTGGCAAATAAATAAATATATTTAGATAATTAATGTTTTTAGACAAACATTAATTTTATGAAATAATAATTTCCTGGCATTTTTATCTAACAAGAAACAAAGAAAAGTGTTATCTGAAAATTTTAAAAGAATTATATGAAGATAACTGTAATAATTTTACGTTTTTTGTGCAGGCTGGGTGACGAGCAGACACTACAGCAGTTCTCACGCGACGCTGACGAGATGGAGAACTGGATCGCCGAGAAATTGCAACTCGCTACCGAGGAGAGCTACAAGGTAAGCACACGTTCATTTTGCATACAACTCGAGCGATCAAATACGAATATTTTAAATTTTAAGGCACACGCAGATTATGGCAGGACGTATCGCAACGCAACGCATTACAAAAATCCTCCATCGCTTTCGTACATTGTGTATGAACCATCGAACACTACATGCTGCACCGCGCTTTTTTGTATGGGAATGTGTTGCGCTGCCGCCCGCTACGGCTGTAATGGTTTATGGTTTAAGACATTTATTTCTCAAAAACAGAATACAATTATTCACTTAAAATGAGAAACACTGGTTGCAAATAAACGTTCCATGGAACGAATACCGGAATGGTATGATTAAAGTTAAAGGAATGTACAATATTGTTAGTCATTAACTTATCATTATGTTAGTAAAATAAACTATGCTAAATAAAATAGTAATAGATTTTTGCTCGTTTTCTCCGTCAAATTAACGAATATTTATTGATAAGAACCAAACTCTTGCTTTGGACGTTTACATTCGTATAATATGTAAAAGGGTTCGAAAATATTGGCGTTTTGTGATTCGTATAAATTTTTCCTTCTATCCTAGGACCCCGCAAACATCCAATCTAAGCACCAGAAGCACCAAGCCTTCGAGGCTGAGCTGGCTGCTAATGCTGAACGTATCCAGTCAGTCCTGGCTATGGGAGGCAACCTCGTGCAGCGTGGACAGTGCAGTGGAAGCGAAGACGCCGTGCAGGTAACACACTTTTTCTTCTATTATCGGCACGAACTATATCACATCATCATACATTCACGTATATACTACTCTCTAGCTGCGCCATAACGAAGTCTGTAGCAGCGACACGAAGTTACATCATCATGTAACATAAGCATAGCCTACTCCTACTGGGACATAGGCCATCATGTATCATCATGTGAAAGAAAGAAAAATAGATTTATTTGTCCCAGAAACACGGTAAACAGAAAAATTGAACAAAATAGATCTACATTATAGTCACGAGCACAAAACCGAAATAGTCGGTAGCTGCACGTCATGACTGTGACAAGAAGGCTTCCACTTAGCATAATGCTGTGCTGTCGGGGACCCATAGCATAGCGCTGATTTTCAGTGGTCACCCGTAAAAGACGTACGGATACCAAGTCAGGTTTAATGACCATCATACATATACATAGGCGGGCCACAACCACCGGTCATGCGCTGCCCGAATTCAGCGGTTTCCCGCGACTTTTATTAGGTTTTCGGTTCGCCTATTCGTTTATATTTATTTATTTATTTATATAATATACTTTATTTATTGTACACCAGATTACACATTACAAAAAAAAAAAAAAAAATATACAATGGGCGGCCTTATAGTCTGGTCGAAAGTAATACAGTTGTTACGCAGTTAATTAATTAATTTATTCATCTTTAATTCAGGCTTTAATACACTAGGGGACAAATGGAGCGACATGTTGCGGAACATTGCGCTCGACAACTACGTGAATGTCGCGGAACATTTTGCAGGCCACACTAGTCAGTGTTTATGTAAATGTCGCTCGAGGGGGTTGTTGCGATTAGTGCTGCGTTTATACTTATTTCGAGCAGTTTAGCGAAACGTAATCGAACAAGGATGTGGTGGATGCGGAATTACTACGACGAGAAAAAATAATAAATATTTGAAGCGATAAATAGCGCGGTTCTGACGCGAAATACTTGCGCTTACTCTCAGAGCGGGAGCTAGCAAAATGTTCCGCGTTCACGTAAATGCGTCAAGGTGGATGCTGCGGGACACAGGGCAACGTTGCAGCGTTACTTATATTGAGCGTTGCGCGTCATGTTGGAGAACATTTTGTTCCCTATTGTATTTGCGGTTTTACTCAAACTATGTTAGTATAATTATTTAAAAAATAAACGAATTACAATAATAACAATACAACACAACTTAAGGAACACAATAACTATTATGCCATCTTCTGGGCACACCTGGTAACAATAAATGCACTGCGCAAAGGTGCCCATCAGGTGGCCTTCAGTCTTACTGGCAACAATGCTCAGGAGACTGTTGTCGCCGCCGTGCGTCCGACGCAGTAGTGACGCGGATCTTTCACGCATGATCGCAAAGAAGTCATCTGTATGCGCTACTGCGAATATCCCTGACGCGCTACAACTTTGTTCTTTCACGTAACTATCGGACAGGCACTTTGATATCTTTCACAGTAGTTATGTTGCAGATGGAAATGCGACCTTATATTAACCAAAAGTAAAATATTTATGTCTTAATCCACAACACTTACACATTCAATGAATATATTCATTAGAATCAAGTCACGAGTACATATTTAATCATTTCACTATTTTGTGCCCTACAGGCTCGCTTAGCATCCATCGCGGACCAGTGGGAGTACCTGACTCAGAAGACGACGGAGAAGTCCCTCAAACTGAAGGAGGCCAACAAACAACGTACTTACATCGCCGCCGTCAAGGATCTGGACTTCTGGCTCGGAGAGGTAATTACAATACATAAACGTTATCAACGGAAATTTATGAATGACTGCAAAAATTGTTTTAGGAAGAAGATATTCATCATTCACGTCATTTTTATACTGAACTTTCTTTTAGGTTGAAAGCTTGTTGACGTCCGAAGACTCGGGCAAGGACCTGGCGTCCGTACAGAATCTCATGAAGAAGCATCAGCTCGTCGAGGCCGACATCCAGGCCCATGAGGATAGAATTAATGGTGAGCTGTTCTCAATATTATGTTTTGTGAATCAGAGATGTAGTTGGTATTATTACAAGGTACTTCTAGGTTGTTTTATAATTTTAAATGCAGTTTAGTGTAAATTTTTATTTTATTTTTTTATTTAGATTTTTCGAAACCTATAAAAAATTATTAGTAAAAAAAAGTTTTTTTGAATATCTCAAACAATTACGAAGTTATACACGTTTTAAAGTCTGTGCTAGACACAGACAGAACTGCTGTGATCTGACTTCACAACACAGGAAGGACGCAGTAAACTTCGCGCCATTCAGTACAATGATCGTTTTGCGTGACAAGGATAGAAGAATTATTTCAAAAGCGTGTAAATGCTCTACTTTTTAATCATTTTTTTTTTACAAATCCTCATTTTAGTAACATCTTCAAAATAAGTATTAATTCATGTCTTTTTTATAGCAGTAAAATACCTATTGACAGACTTCATCAAGAGTTCAGTCTTGAATCTTAGCACTGAGATAGGCTTGCAGGTGATTGGCTTAGAGCTCATTCGAGAATTTTTACTTTGTGCGTGCAGTTACAAAGCCGTTGCATTCATGCTAGCTACAGTTTTATTGTTGCGGACCTGTTTCTCTCTTTCTTCCTAGCAATTTAATTGCTTTAAGAACCAAATGGACAGATTAAATATCTCCAAGCTATTTAAAACACACGCATCAGCTAATTAGCTGCTAGTGTGTGTCTTACCAAATAAAAAAGTGTGTGTCAGCTCCGTCGCGCGACTGGAGTTTACTCCAGTCTGTATATATATATATATTTATTGCGTCAGCTGTCGCGCAGCATACCCTGTACACGTCGGCTGAATACAAGATTTCAAAGTGAAAGGCGCGTATAAGGTATAGTAACCGGCATGAGTCGTGAGCACAAACTGACACCTGCGCAGTAGCAAATTTTTAGGTCTCTGGCGGAATGAAGAAGCCGGGGGGCGCCGAGCTGCATGCGATTGGTTCGTCAGTCGATACTCGTCGTCTATTGTACTCTCGCGTGTCATTTTTATGTAGCCGAAAGTGTACATGCGCGAGCTTACCCCCACTACTGCCCATCTGTGCTCACGACTGCTGCCGGTTATTATACGTTGCGCAGAAAAACATAACGCTTTTGAGTTACGGTTTGTATTAATGTCACTTTTTGATTCTTAAGGAGTAAACTCAAATAATAATGTTTATTCAATTTCAGTTTTGTTCATTAAAAACCAGTACCAAACTAATCATCTGCGTACCTTTAGACATGAACGGCCAAGCGGACGCGCTCGTGTCGTCGGGCCAGTTCGACAGCGCCGGCATCGGCTCTCGCCGCGCCGCCATCAACGAGCGCTTCGAGCGCGTGCGCAACCTGGCTGCGCACAGGCGGGCGCGCCTGCACGAAGCCAACACGCTGCACCAGTTCTTCAGGGATATCGCTGACGAGGAGTCTTGGATCAAGTTAGTATATTTTAAATGATGTTTTTCATTTAGCTGACACTTTACTGCACCTTTTTCTAAACAATATTTTTTTATTTTTGGAAGAATTTTGACATGTTCATAATGATCAGAATTACTAAAAATATAAACTTTGTGGCAATCAGATAAAATCATTGACAGAATGACAGTTGTCTTCAGTTGTTCGCAAATTCTAATCTTCATTTCATTCCACAGGGAGAAGAAACTCCTTGTCGCCTCAGACGACTACGGCCGCGACTTAACCGGCGTCCAAAACCTGCTCAAAAAGCACAAGCGCTTAGAAGCCGAACTCGCAAGCCACGAGCCTGCCATCCAAGCCGTTCAGGAAGCTGGAGAGAAACTCATGGACGTCTCCAACTTAGGAGTGCCTGAAATCGAGCAGAGGCTCAAGGCATTGTCTTTGGCGTGGGATGAGCTTCAGGCCCTGGCTGGTGAGAGAGGAGCCAAGCTGCAGCAGTCGCTTGCTTACCAGCAGTTCCTGGCGAAGGTTGATGAAGAGGAGGCTTGGATTAGGTGAGGACTGTTCTTATTTAGGAGGTTGAAAGTTATTCCTAAATAGGAATGGGCTGAGTAAGCACTAGTTCTCAGAATCTTATTCAAATCACGGTTATGTCAATCTACTGTTTAATTTATTTATGTAACCATTTATGTACACACAAAAAAACAGACAAGAAGAAAGGAACAGAAAAAAACGTACAAAGGTGATGCTTATTTCTAAAGAAATCTCTTCAAGCATACCTGCGATAGGGAATCTAATTTTTGTTTTTTCGTAACTCTTGTTTTCGTGAAACCGCGAGTCAGTATAATTTCGTCCATTGATTGAGAAGTATCAGGTAGTCTTTTAAAGCTTGTATGATTTCGATCATCATTTATAACGGTTTGGTGTCTGAAACTCTTACGTCTTAACCCCGTATTTTGCGTACGGGACGACAATAATGATAACGAACTATTTTTTTTTAAGAACCTGAGACCTTTACTAACTAAACTTTCACAGCGAAAAACAACAACTGGTAGTCGTTGGAGAGTGCGGCGACAGCATGGCTGCCGTCCAGGGTCTGCTGAAGAAGCACGAGGCCCTGGAGGCCGAACTGGCCGCGCGAGGAGACCGCGTGCGGGACCTAGCTGCTGATGGGGAGAGGCTGTTGGCTGCAGGCAACCTGCATGCTGATGCACTGTCCCACCGCATTAGGGCTCTGCAGGTAAACTGGGAATGGTCCTTTAATATGTCTGACAGAATTTAGCAAGAAAGAAAATTACCATAGAAACACTTGCATATAAAAATGACAAGTTAGCTCGAATACCTTATCTGTTTAGCCTTTTCCCAACTATGTTGGGAATATACAACCAAAAAATTATGATATGGAATAGCCGGCTCGTCCGTACGGTACAGCACAACGTTTTTGTTCCATTCCTGATATATTTCGACACAATTAGTTTTATATCAAAGCCATTTGGAACAAAATATGCTGGTGTCACACAACCGTCAGACACCATGAATATTTTGTGGAGTGCTAATCGGAAAGTTTTGATTTTGACCATCTTTTCAAAAGAAACACCTAACCATTTTCCTTTTCCCAGGCTAAACTAGAGAAGCTGACCGGCCTAGCAGCCCGTCGCAAGGCAGCGCTGGTAGACAACTCGTTGTACCTGCAACTACTATGGAAGGCCGACGTGGTGGAGTCCTGGATCGCAGACAAGGAGACCCATGTACGCTCCGACGAATTTGGACGAGATCTGTCCACTGTGCAGACTCTGCTCACCAAACAGGACACTTTCGATGCCGGTTAGTAGTGTGTTCACATGTAGCCTGATGAGATTTATAAAGAAGCGAAAAAAAGATGGTTCTGCCATGAAAGACAAAGACTCAAGACAGTGCTAACTTACAAGTTGTTTCGGTTGTAACTTTGTAATATTACGAGTATGCTACTTTATGCCAGCCTCATGTCATGATTTTGGTTAACACTCATTGCTCATCTCAAAAAATTCAAAACAGCATAGTTCATACAATTGTGAACCTTTTATTTTGCACTGATTAATAATTATTTATTAGATAAAATTCTTGTTGTAAATTGTAAATTAACTAATAGAATATTTAGATAAAAACATAATACCCGAAGCCTTCGGGCCGAGGCCGGTCTGAGTGCTCATGGTTTGTTCAACGAAATCTCCAAACTATGAATATAATTTTTCTACGACATATTTCAATTTGTTAATAATTTTAGGTGGTCACTTTCTTGGTTCATAAGTTCATAACACAGTATCGTATTATAAACTGAAGTTCAATTTTCATGAAATGGCCGTGGTGGGCCCCATTCACTACACTGTTTCCCTGTATTTTGGACCATATGAAAAGTTTTCTGAGTCGTTATTGAAATGAAATCTTCCGTTGCAACAGGCCTAGCCGCCTTCGAGCACGAAGGCATCCAGAACATAACGTCGCTCAAGGAGCAGCTGGTCGCCGCCAACCACGAGCAGACGCCGGCCATCGTGAAGCGCCACGGCGACGTGATCGCGCGCTGGCAGCGCCTGCTGGCCGACTCGGCGGCGCGCAAGCAGCGCCTGCTGCAGCTGCAGGACCAGTTCCGCCAGATCGAGGAGCTGTACCTCACCTTCGCCAAGAAGGTGACCTCCTTGTTCTTTCTTTGCTAGTAGAATACTAGTGTATGTCATTAACCGAATTCAGAAAAAGGAGCTTCACTACAACTTTGCAGTGTTACATTGATTAAAAATCCTGCTAATTTCTTACAATGAAATACATTTTTTATTTTATTTAGCAGAATTTGTTGTGCGAGTAGTCTATGCTAAATGAATGTATTTTCTCTCTTTCTTTAAAACGGAAAATTCAATGATTTATAAAAGTATCCTTATGAGTAGACAGTATTCACAACAAAAAAAACATTTCATACGAACAATTACGGTAGCGGTGGTCAAATGTATAACTTATTATATTGCTACATCCCACATACGTAACCACTAACCTTTACTTTGCTCTTTAGGCGTCCGCATTCAACTCGTGGTTCGAGAACGCGGAGGAAGATCTGACTGACCCTGTTCGTTGCAACTCCATCGAGGAGATCCGCGCGCTCAGAGACGCGCATGCGCAGTTCCAAGTGAGTATCTAGCTTATTTACAAATATATCAATTATATTTAATTACTTTTTTAAAAGTGGTCAAAAAATGGTGGAATCGTCAAACATAACTTAATGTAATTTTTAAGTTGTCTTTGTCAAGTCTGATTCTATAAGTGCCACTTAAAGGTGTAGGTCAAGAGTCCATAATATCTCACTCTTTATCTCGCACACTACTGCTCGCGATCACGCAAGCAAGCGAAACGGGGCGACAGCTAGAAGGCTCCAAAGCGCCGATAGTTTAGGTAATTTCTCTTTACGATGAAAATAATGGTAATAAAAAATAAAAAAGACATATTCTGCTTTATATTTTGTTCAGTTATTATATTATACTTATTATGTAAAGTTGCATGATCTAATTTTGAAGTATTTTTTTAATACTAGCGGTTTATTGTTCACGTCGAGAAAATTTTATGGGATCGTGTTTTCGTCAAAAATAGTCTCAACTTACCATTATATTTATTTCAAAATTAAAGCTGCAGTATTTTCGATATAACGGAGGATCATACTTAGCAATTTGAAGTATTGTAGACTCTTAAACCAAGACAACGAACTTCAAGTGGAATGTCTTAAAGTTGTGAGTCGTTTGGAGAATCAAGGGGTTGCTCATTTGTCGTTTTTCAAAACTAATTTTTCAAAAAAAATATTCGTACTTATTCTTATTTTTCAATCTTCAGGCTTCTCTATCATCGGCACAAAGCGACTTCGAAGCCCTGGCAGCTCTGGACGAGCAGATCAAGTCGTTCAACGTGGGCGCCAACCCGTACACCTGGTTCACTATGGAGGCTCTCGAGGAGACCTGGCGCAACCTGCGCAAGATCATCGGTAAGATACAGTGACCTGGACAATGTTATTACTGCTCTATAAATAAACAAAATTTCCATGTAAACTATGGTAAAAAGTCAGAACACTGTTGCTCTAAGAAAAGACCAACAAAATCAGCCATTTATATTGATACGAAAATAGGTCCCTGTGTAGCCTCCAATCCGCCTAGCCACCCAAATGCCCTAACTTGTACTGCGCTATCACTCTCCAATTGCTATCATAGAAATGCTGTTTAATTGTACCTTTTAAAGGGGATGCGGTAAGGTAGCCCGCGAAATTAAAATTGTATTATGTTTTGCAATTTGCATGGTCAGAGTCAGGTAATATGTTTATCAAAATATGATTCGCGACCGTAATAAATGTTTATTTACATAATCATAATTATTAAAATCATCAATACAACTCTCTACAATGTGGTTTAAAATAACCTCAAGTGCTTGGCACTGCTGTTTTGAGATTAACGTAAAGCTATGTTTTTGTAGCTGAGCGCGACGTGGAGCTGACGAAGGAGGCGCACCGCCAGGAGGAGAACGACAAACTGCGCAAAGAGTTCGCCAAACACGCCAACGCCTTCCACCAGTGGCTCACTGAGACACGGTATGTACACATTACATTATTCCTTTACCCCGAGAGTTATTTCAGAAACCCTTACATACAGGGTGTAAAAAGACCCAACACGAAGCCGTCATCTACGCATTTTGTACATCAAACTAAGTAACTGCAAAAATAATTGCTGGAACACAACTTTTATTTTTGGTGTGAAATTTTGCAATGTAACGCATGCAAAACATTGTGTTTATGGATGCATGAAACGGAGTAGGGATAGTGGGAGTATAAGTTAAGTTATAACATTTAAAACTTGTTTAGTGTCTAAAGTTAAGTTAAAAAAAAAACATTTAAAAAGTTGGAACTTTGACATTCAGTATGCTTGTACCAGAAGGATCCCTTGTATAGTCCACTACTCAACACTCCCGTTACTTCACTTGAACAAATTAATCTAAAATTACATTTTGCGTGTGTAGAGTGTTCCCACAATAATTTCTTGTAAGTCCGCTGAAGTGTCGACAAGATTGGGCAAGAGGGAGCGCAGATTGTGGAAATGGCGGCGAAGCGCTAATTCTACAGAGTTTGAAACTTAAACCGTTGTTCCGGTTGTTTGCACTGATAAGGTTTTGTTCCGTGATGTGCCTTAATTTTCTGTGGTTTTAGTTTAGTTGTAAACAATGCCCATTGAGCTATTATTACTACTAGTCATTCTTTATAATGTACATAAACGTATCTTACAGTATAGACGCATCAGACATGGTGCTCTGTGATGCTCTCTTCTAGAAATTAACATGTAATTTTCAAAATTTGGAAGTGTTGACATATTGATTGGTATACAGGTTACAGCTGCTAGGCTGGGACGGGTAACGTATTCAGAATGTCGCGTGTATATCTACTAAAATTGCAAAACGATTTACGGCTTGCCAATAGTCCAATTAGCAGCTTTTGTCAAGCCAAAATGATCGTTATACGCACACGTACGTTCTTGATGTATGTCTGTACCGTTCAGCTTAATGATTGGCTTAAATTGTCTTCTATTATACACGACATACGTAAATGTCATAACTAAATTATAGATATAATTCCTGTACATACGTAGGCTCTTTACTACTAATTAATTTCTTTTATTAAGAATGGATGTTTATGTTCTTCAAAGTTGACTAATTTACCTTCTATTGAAGTTAACAAACACATTTTATAGATGTTGTAGTCACAATACTTAATGTTAACTTATAAAATTATAACTGTAAAGACTCTAAATGAGACCACTCTATTTACTTTTTTTAAAGGTCTCAACTACTCCACTAAATCAACTCAAGCTTATTTATTTATTGAACCTATAAAAACTAAAATTCTACAATAGCTACGATACGTTACTTCAAATAATCTCTCCAAGCAATGTCTTGCCTGCCTTTAACCGTTATTTCCCGACACCATCTTTCATATAAAAAAAACTGACCAATACTTCTGTACATCCATACAGTACATCAATGATGGAGGGCACCGGTTCTCTGGAGCAGCAATTGGCAACGCTACGACAGCGCGCGGGAGAGGTGCGCGCGCGCAGAGCTGATCTGCGACGCCTTGAAGAATTAGGTGAGTCAACAATAAGAATCAGTTAAGTTACAGTTTACTGCACGCCAATGGTAACAGTGCGACTTTGAAAGCGTCTTTTTTAGGAACGAATTCGTAATTCAAGTGATACTACGAGGGCGGCACTGAAAATTTCGGGAATCAAGGAAGAGACACAACATTACTATTTAAAAATGTATTTTTTTCCATACGATGGAACCAATCATTGAAGCAACCATTCCATTCGGAAGTTGGGGTCTCCAAAATGGCCGTTTTGTAGGCGTCCACAGCTTCTTCAGGTGATGAAAATCTCTGTCCACGCAATTTATTCTTTATTTTAGGGAAAGTATAGAAATCATTAGGGCTTAGGTCGGGGCTGTACGGCGGATGGTCTAATAATTATATGTTTCTTGCTCTAAAAACTCTTTTGTTCTGTGCGCGGTGTGAGCACTCGCATTGTCGTGATGGAGGATGATGCGGCGGTTTTAGTTCTCTTTACGGAGTTCAGAAACGACCTGTGGCAAACAAATGCTAGCATACCATTCTGCATTAATCGTTCTTTGTCCCTCAAGAGGAATAGTCGTAACATGGCCGGTTTTGGAGACAAACGTGGCCACCATTTTTTTTGCAACACTCCGTGAACGAACAATTTTTGTTGGCTTTAACTCATTTTCGAACACCCAAACTCGTGACTGGTTTTTTGTTTCTGGTTCGTACGCATATATCCAGGATTCGTCACCTGATACGATGTTGTATACAGCATTTGAGGATCCTGCGTGGAATCTTTCGAGAGTTCTGACGCACCAAGTAACGCGAGCCGCTTTTTGCTCTTCACAGAGCGAATGCGGTATCCATCTGGAAAACAACTTTTTTACACCTAATTGTTCATGCAAGATTATTTGTATTTGACTCATGCCAATGTCTAAAGTTGCCTGAATTTCGCGGTATGTCACATGTCGATCTTCCTCAATCAGCTTACGCACAGCATCAACGTTTTCTTGGGTGACTGCAGTTTTTGGACGACCTTGACGGGGATCATCACTGCGCTTGACACGTCCACGTTGAAATTCAGCAAACCAGCGATAAATTGTGTTTTTGGATGGGGCTTCATCACCAAATGCAGAAATCATCCGGTCAACACACTGTTTTTGTGTTAAACCACTTCGAAAGTCATAATAAATCATCGCTCTTGAATTTTCTCGAGTCAATTCCATTTTCTCAACAACTAAACAAGTTTGACAAAATCTTGTGACAAGACCGAGAATCTTTTTTTAAATAAATAAATGGTATTCGATTTTTTAAACCAAGGAGTTTTCAATTAAAAAGATTTTAATATGACAGGAACAGTAGAAATATTCCATTCCCGATACTTTTAGTGCAGCCCTCGTACTGTCGTGCGATTGGCAGTAACAAGGTTATTTAATTAAATATCTTCTTCAATTTACCATTACCGGATAACCCAATTCGATAAATGCGCCTATCCTAACTTAATCGATACTAACATCTATGAATAACAAATCACCAACAATGCATTCCTTGTGGATTCACTCCAGAGCACAACAGAATAATTCGGTCTCACTCGCTATGAGGTTGAGCGTACGGAGTATGTTATCAGCAAGTCAACAGCTGACTAAGTTAAATTGACTTTAATTTCATCATCTTTCTGCCCCTTTCCCTATTTGTTTGGGGTCGACGCAACATGACTTTTTTCCATATTTTTCTATTAGTTGTAAACTCGTTATCTCGTCAACTTGGTAGTCATTCCATTTCTAACCATATCATCTTTCACAGTCAATAATCTATCGTTTCTTTGGTCTTCCCCTACTCTTGTCGCCATCCACATTCATACTCAAAATTTCCCTCAAGACGTTTCTTATTTCTACGCATCATGCCCATAATATTTAAAAATATTGTATTTTAATCGATAATTTTTATTATTACCAGGCGCGGCACTCGAGGAACACTTGATCTTGGACAACCGGTACACTGAACACAGCACGGTGGGACTTGCCCAGCAGTGGGATCAGCTCGACCAGCTGTCTATGCGCATGCAACACAATCTGGAGCAGCAGATACAGGCCAGGAACCACTCTGGTAAGTAAACATTTGGTACAGCAGAGTTATAATTAAATTGTAGTTACTTTCCCACTACCTACCACAGAAAACTATCAGACTGATTAGAAAAAAATACAACGGCGACTATTTATTCATTCATTTAGCTTATTCATTGTTAGGTAACCAACAACTTAAAAAAAATGTTGTATTGAGTATACAATCAACGATTTTCTAAGTATTAAAATATTTATCACGTAAAGTATTTTGTTACATTAAAATTGCTTTTAAGAATCTGGTTCTTTTTGATAAAGAATAAAATAAGTTTTGGGAGACCTAAGTTAATTTAATGAAGCTCACACCTGTGCTAGCTGGCGCTATGGTTCAGCCAAATTCACATACCGAAATTAGTGGCATGACATAACATAACATTATAGGTCGACCTTTTTCAGATTACAGTATTCTTTTTGTCTCAGAAATCATAATTATTGTATGTTCTAACTTCGTTTTGTTTTTGTCAGGTGTAAGCGAGGACGCCCTGAAGGAGTTCTCGATGATGTTCAAGCACTTTGATAAGGACCGCTCGGGCCGACTCAACCACCACGAGTTCAAGTCGTGTCTGCGCGCGCTGGGATACGACCTGCCCATGGTCGAGGAGGGACAGCCTGACCCCGAGTTTGAGGCTATACTTAGTGAGTATTTAGAATATTTGGTTTATTACGTAATACAACCGACGTAACCCGATGAATTGCCAAGCTTACGTGCCAGTGGGCGGGGCACGCTACTGAAAGAATCCCACTGACTCCCAAACAACTGAACTGACTTGACAATTCAAAAGTACCTGTAAATGGTTTCATTCAAATAAATGCTGAGTTTGAGTGGCGTCGAGCGTTTTGAAAGACGCAGAGTGAGTAAACCACAAGGTGAACCGACGCCCTGATAATGAACCGCTGGATGAGGAGGCCTATGTCCAGTATTGGACGTTTCGCAGCTGAATGGTGAACATAATTAGGAAATCTATAGTCTCCAAATGTCTTAAAAAGTTTTTTTTATCTTCCAGATGTGGTAGACCCGAACCGCGACGGCCAAGTATCCCTCCAAGAGTACATGGCGTTCATGATTAGTAAGGAGACTGAGAACGTCCATTCCTCAGAGGAGATAGAGAACGCGTTCCGAGCCATCACAGCCCACCAGGACCGCGCCTACGTCACCAAGGACGAGCTCTACGCCGTGAGTAACGCTTCAAGTTATATAGCGGAACTTAGTCAACCTAGCACACAGCTAACCTGTTGTCTTATTCACAGAACCTCACCAAAGAGATGGCGGACTACTGCGTCGCTCGCATGAAACCCTTCGTCGAAGCCAAGACGGAGCGCCCCATACCCAACGCGCTCGACTACATCGACTTCACGCGCACACTCTTCCAGAATTAAGCACGCACTGCGCACGACCGCACGCGTCGGCCGCCCGCGCAGTACTGCCTAACTTTATTTACATAACGCATTAAAATCAAAAAGAAAATTTTGTTTTTTAATTTTGTGCCGTGTTCCCACCTCTCACGCGTGAGTACTGCGCGGTCGACCGCGCGATCAGCTTGCATTACTATTAAAATTTATATAGCACTATTTCAATGTCCCATTATTCCAAAAGTATATAGACTGAATTTAAAAAAAAAAGCATTTCAAATAAAACATTGTGGTAGCTTAGAGTCTGTAACTTGGACTAAAAATTAGTAAACTAATCATGATCAGCTGATATCAGTGCGTTGTCGTTTCGGAGGGATGTGCTTGTGTTCGTAGTACGAGCAAGCGCGCGCGCCCGGACGAATAACGTAGCATGTCGTGACGCTACGTGCGTAGTCGCTCTGTACCTTATGGTATGTGTAGTAAGGGTGAGAATTCCTTTTCTCTGATGCGAGCAGAGAAATACGAAGCTGCCAGTCTCTACGACTTGATGTCGGTATTTTCTATCTAATTACATCGTTTTATAATCCATAACTTCCTCTTTGAATTTTCAATATTGGCCATTATTGCATTTCATAAATTTGTATTATTTGCTAGATAGTGTTGTAAGCTAAGATTAACAAATCTTATTTTATTATTCATTTATTAATAATTGTGCTAAGATGCTATTTATTTTTTGTATTCTCCAATTATTATCTTTTCAATAAATATTTATTCCCAAATTAAATTGTTTATTTTCTAATAAAATAAAAGTCAGTGGTCCATTTTATGCAGTCCATTATTTATGTAATAAATTATCTGTAATACATTAAAATTATTCCTATCGTACAAGTTGCACACATACAATTTTCAATACAATTACTGGCTACATATTTAGTTATATTTAATTTTGTTTCCATCACCAAAACTGTGTGAAAGTTAAAAATATGTTAAGTATTTTTATTTGTATTAAAGCAAAACTGAATATTAGTATTTGTACATATTTACAAGAAATCATATACTTTGGTATTAATATCAAAATCATTTTCGAAAAGTTAATATCCTAGATTACACAAAATCAATTTATTGATTATCCTATCTTCCTCAAATAATACCGCCGTCTAGGCGAGCACTTACGGGCACATAAACACAACAGACAATGTATTATATTTACAACGAAGTTTTATATGGTCAACGAAGCCACTACTATTTCAATTCTTCTAAAATCTAGAATAGTATTATTTTTTATTATTATTATTTATTATTTTTCTATTTTATTTTAAGTATATAATTGGATACCTTCGTTCACAATAATTGTACTAATTACAAAATTTTCAATGTGCTAAATACACTAAATGTCATGCTCTTTCCTTTGCGCGTATCGAAATACCGTTAATCCGTCTCTTTCTACCAAAAACGTAGGTCACAGTTGTATTAAATAAGTTCAAAATTGACAATTCCGTAGTTAGTGCAATAAAATTGTGAACGAAGGCATCAATATTCACGCCCACACAACTCAGAGTAAACTACAAACCATTACAAGATTGACGGAATTGGAAAGAAACAAAAGACATGAGATCCAATTCTAGAAGATCACCATCCAAAGTTTTAGGGGTTTATTCATAAACGTTGCTTAAAGTTAAGTGACGTTCAAACGTCAAAAATGTATGGTTAAACAGTCGCTAATCATTACTTAACTTTAAGCAGCGTTTATAAATAAACCCCTTATTCTCTAACAATGTTAGAGTAGGCTCCACGACACAAGTTGTGCGGTGTGCTACAGCTGCGCCCTCTGCAGCAAGCTGTACTCGTGCGGCGTGACGTGCGGCCGCAGCTTGTCCAGCAGCGGCTGCGGCAGCGCGCCTTGCGCCGGCTGCAGGTACGCGACGCTCAGCAGCTCGCGCACGGACGGCCGCGCGCGCGCGTTGTACGTCAGGCACCACTTCAGAGCTGCCAGCAGGGATGCTGGGAGGTCTTGAAGATACAACGGGGCTTTATGTCACATGTAAACCGTATCAAATTATTGAACCCACATAGACCATGATAGGTCACAAAATGATCTGAATCTGTAACAACCTTCCATTACATGCGTCGTCCTGATCCTAACCAAGGCCAGGGGACAAGTCCCATTTGCTTGGGGTCGGCGCAACATGTTTCCTTCGTTTTCTCCTATCACTCTTAACATAAGGTTTTTTAAAATATAGTTTGTAATAAATAAGCGGATAGCGTAAAATAATTTATTATACTTACGCTCAACGGGCGGGTAGTCGATGCGATGATTGGGGTCGAGTATGGCAGCTAACTTGGCGAGGTTGGGGATGTGGCCGAAGGGGGTGCGCCCGTACACCATGCTGTACAAGATGCAGCCCAGAGACCACACGTCCGAGCGGAACGAGATCTACAACACACCATCAAACTAGGTTAGAGGCCCCCGAGCTGGTAAAACGTGAGAATAGGACGGTGAATTCTAGTGTTTTTTTTTTTTTTTTTGTTTTTTTGAATTAATGTTATTAGAGTTCTGTACGTTTGATTAAAAATTAAATCCATAGAAATTACTCGTGTCTGTCTCTCAGTTTGTCTGTCACAGTCAATTTACTCCGAATCTAATCGACCGATTAAGTTGAAACCATCACAGCAGTCTTTGCTACAGGTGTATAAAGTACCGACATATAAATAAGGCGGTTAGTTTTTACCTTGATAGGGGCACTGCCATCGCCATTAGCTACGCCATACCCTCCAGCGCCACCCATGAGCGCCTCAGGGCTGATGTAGGAGTAAGTCCCGGTAGCCTGCGAGCGTACCACAGACGTCGCGTCGCTACTGATAGCCGACGCGATCCCGAAGTCGATCAGCTTCAGCCGCCCGCACACCAGGAGGAAGTTCGCGGGCTTTAGGTCCGCGTGGATTACGCCTGTATACAGATAATATTATAGTGAGCAAACTATACAGGGGCCATATATGAAAAAAAAAACTCCAAAAACATTGAGAAGTTGCAGTTGTTAATATTCTGAAATCTAAAAAAATTTATCGTAGCCTAACTAATAGAATAGCGCGGAGAATGAGTAATCGGTAAGCTCGCCATTCATGCGATTATCCCTAGTGTGCGTCCACACTGAACGCGCGGTGACTGGGGCCTGTGGCGGGCGCGGCGGCGGCGGCGTGCGGTGGCCACAGTGACGCGCGAGCTCTTGTAGCGGTTCGACGTATTTCAGGGCTTGCAAACTATGGACGAGGATTTGATATTTTTACTAGACATTCTGATCCTGAGATGGGAGGTGTTGAACACTAGAGATGGTGTGCACGAAATAAATAAAAACCGAGAAGTATGTGGTGATTTTTTAAATTTATATGAAGAACTGAGATTATACCCTACAAAATTCTTTGAGTACACTCGAATGCCCGTATCAACATTGGACTACATCCTAAGTATTATTATATTCAGTATTCACCGCCATTTTACAACAATATACAGACACGTATACGCCGAGCGACAAGACCGAACTGGTTTGATACCCCCGCCAACCGCGCATTAGGTCGCTTGCGGACTAGGCCCGTAGTGTGGCCATAACGCGCGGACGTTTGAAAACTATGCGCGCTATCTCGCTCGAGCCCGTCGCGCTAGGCGCCCGCCTTAGTCACTACACTATGGACGCAAGCGGCGGTTTCATATGTTTGATATTTCGCGCCCGTCGTCGCAACCGCGCTAGGCCGGCAGTGTGGACGCACACCTGCAAGTCACGAGGCGGAGACTTTATTTACACATTCGTAGATTTGCTTGAATGATTCTTTAAAAGTTCTGCATGGCGAGATGAGCAACAGCACAGTTGGTTATTATAGTTGTAATTTCTCACCATGCTCATGAATATAATGAACAGCATGTAGCATCTCCTCCCAGTAATGTAAGACGAGCGCGGGCGGCAGACCAGCGCCGCGCGCCTTCAGGAACGAAGACAGGTCTGTCTCGCCCACCTCCAACACCATGCGCAGGAACTGATTGGTGCGGTCGTACTCACTATGAGGAGACGGGAATTATTATTATCATATGTAGAGAGGAAACAAGAGGCTTTTTGCTGATGGGTCAAGAGTCTATTTCTGTTTTTGTTGGTAGTACAAATGGTATTCTGGTGATTTTAGTGAATGTTGGGAATGGTAGTAGTGACCTGTCAGCAGATAGACTAAATTTAGAGACGATGACAGGTTTTTAATTATCTCCATTCGTGCAAAGCGATGGCGAGGTAGATCATACTGATAAACGCAGAACTAGCACTGGATGGATGACATAATATGGCGGGGGATCACGGGAACTAATATATTTGCGACTCTCGCATTCCCCTTAAACTTAAGGGCAAGATTTATAAAACAATGGATCAGAATGTTGGGCCACAAATGACTGACAGGCATGCAGCTGAGATGACAATGCTAAGAGGGATGTGTGGTCTTATTCAAATGAATAGAATAGGAAATGAGTATATTATAAGAGGAAGTCTGAAAGTGACACCAGTGATTGAAAAATTATGTGGAAATTGGTTCTGATGGTATGGGCATGTGATGCGGAGGAATAAACAAAATGTTGTCAAGAAAGTTTTGAATATGATTGTGGTTGGCTATAAGAGTATAGGACGAACAAAGAAACGATGGAAGGACAGTGTGAAAAATTATATCGCTAGAAAGGGAGTGACTACTGAGATGACGGCTAACAGAGAAGTATGGAAGAAAAAGACATATTGCACCGTCCACAAATAAATTGGGATAAAGGCAAGAGAATTATATTATGCCTTCTTTGTAAATAAATTTTCTGTTTCGAACATTCCTAATATTAGTCATCATCCTATTATCCGAATGACTAACCTTATGTTAACTGAAGTAGAGTTTATCTGAACAACAAATTGTATAAAAAACAAGTTCTATTTGTGATCTCACCAGCAAGATGTGCTCTTGACTTAGGGCTATGTCTGCTTAAATTCCAACAAGTAGCACGGTGAATTTATGCATGACAACCTTGATAAGGACATCAGCATTTCAGCCGAAAAATGTCAAATATTAATCAATTATTTACCAAATTATGTCAAAAAGTACTCACTAATCAAACAGCCTAATTACTCTATCTGAGTTCTGCAGTTCCCTCAGCAGCCGCACCTCATTGATGTACCCTTGGGCCAAGTCCTGGTCAATTGCGAGGTATACACACTTCACTGCATACTCACATGATGTGCCTACTTCTAGCACCTGCAAGTAGTAAGGATGTTTTAGTCAAAACTATTTACCTAAGTTTCATAAGTTATTTTGGTATCATACATACATACATACATAACATAATCAGCCTATAATGTCCTATAATTTCTGAAACCAATCAATTTGTTTGAAACCTATGAAGAGATTCACTGAGACGCGTTCGGCCGGTCGCGTTTTTATAACCGTGAAATGCTCAACTCGACCGGCAGCGATTCACGCGACCGGCGACACGCTGCAGAATGAAAGTAGCCTAAGACATGCGGGTTTCCTCACAATGTTTTCCTTCACTGTTTTGAGATCAGTGGTAATGAAATAACTTATACAAATTAAACCGCCTGTCTGGGTTCGAACCTACGACCTACAACTCGTAAATTGCGGCCGTTATCACTGGGCCACCACTACTCTCAAAACATACAGTAACAAATAATTCAGCTTGCATGTACTGAGGTGTAGAATACATGAATTCTTATGAGGTAAGGGGTCAGTGAGTGGGGTAAACAAACAACAAGTGGCACCCTCCTGTTTAGACAAAATCTTTAAACCTGTTTAGGTTGAACAAGTTGAATTATTTAAAGGGGTGAGTGTGAACAGATCTTTTTTTTTACCTGGACATGTTTCTATCATGTTGAAAAGTATGTGAAGGCCCATTGAACTCAACAATAATATTAGTTAGCCTTTATTTTTGTATCATAATTCAGAGCCATTTGAAATAATTTCTTTGACCTATACTTACTTTATAAACTTCACTGGAGCCTCCAGTGCCAAGTTTTTTAATAAACATGTACTTCTTATCCTTTATACTTGTAGTCTTGAACAATACCTTAGAGCTATTGTTAACCACACCCTGCGGGTATGAAGGTGTAGCCACATATGATGCTGGCATTGCCTTCCTGTTCAGTGGGGTCTGAGGCACTGGTACATGAACAGGGGCCGGCTCTGCCAGAGGAGGCGGGCAATGAGGTTCATCTTTTGCAGGGTTTTGAGAAAATAACTCAACTCTCACTCTATCCCTATTCTGTATTAAAGCTTTCTGAGGAGTCTTCTTCTGACTCTGTTTAGATCCCGGAGTAAACCTTCTTATACCTGACTTTATTTTAGGCGTCGCTGATTTTTTCTGACTACTGCTTGGTACTTTAGCAACCTCTGGAGTCTTTTTGATGCATGAATTTTGTGATCTTGAGTTACTGTTATTCTGTGACATCAATACACTACGCTTTTTAGCTTCTGAATTTGGATAAACATTCGATTTCGCTACTGAATTTGGATAAACATTCGAACTAATGTCTTTATGTGCACTTTGATTGATATTATGGTTTTCTTTAGCGGGATATGTTTGGTGGGGGACCCAACTGTCGTGTGAATTATTCTCTTTGTCGTGTTCGTTATAAATAAACTTCTTCTCTGATGCAAAAGCTTTTATGTCTTTATCTTTCGGTTTGGGTTTGACTGTGGGCGTGAAAAAGTTTTTGTTTATTTTCTTCGCAGGAGAAGGCTTTTTGGTCACGGTCTCGCCAAAGGAGTTGTCGCTGTCGTCGGCGGAAGAGAAGCTGGCGTCAGGGCTTTCTGCTGCATTCTTGAATGGCATCAAGTTAGCTAGCAATGCCGACATTGGCATCGGAGCAAACTTGATGCTGTTCGACGTCGGTTCCGTGTTACCACTCATGTTTAGCGGTGTTTAATACATTTGATAAAAAACCTGAAACTATGTCAACACTTTCCACACAGTTTTCACCGAGTTTTATGCACAATTTATTAGATATTTCAATTATTTCCGCACTTTCAAACTCGTGATAAATAGCCGTTGAACTTTTGAACATTTGACAGATTTGACAGCAAAATATTGTGTTTAGAGAGCAGGGCTACCATACAAAATAAAAATTAATAATTTAGTCGATTTAGTAAGTCGACTCAAAATAATATGAATCTTTTTTTTTTTTCTTAAGTTTGTAAATACAATGCAATACGCTTCATAAATTAAATTGGTTGATCATTGCAGTTTCAGTATAGCACAGAGCATATAACTATATAACTTTAGAGTATAGTATAAAGTACTCTATGGTTGATCAGTGCCTAAACCCGCCAGGGATAGGGATCCGCAAAAAATCAAAAGTATCTATACCAACTCGATACCGGTATCGCAGAAGAATGTATCAATACCGATAAAAGTATTGAACCAAAAGTCTCGATACTACTGAGTATCGAGTACTTTTTTGATCACCTTAGAAATTGTATATTATAGAAAAAAAAAAAAACAGTAATAAACAAGCACATACTTAGGTAGCTATTATTTTATTTTAAAAAGTACAAAATTGTCATTATAATTATTTTAGTGAAGTACCGCGTACTTTTAATGCGAAATTAAAGTTAAATTCAGTCAGTCCCCAATCTTCTTCGATGCAGTCTGACATGAAAAGTAATTTGTCTCTAAGCGTCCCAGTAAGCCGTTTCCGCACCGCTGTCACCGTCACCGTCGCCTCAGCCTTTCAAATGGGAGTATGGACTATGGACTGAAATACTCAGTATTATCAAATATTTACTTGCCAAACAATATACATATATAATTTTGAAAAGGCTGCTTTCCGAGATACCTCTTTAATTAAGTTAGAAAGAGAAATGGTGACGTTGTGTAAAATGACACGAGTGACAAGACAAAAGTATCGAGTATGTGAAAAAGTATCGATACGTAAGAAATTACCGGAACTAAAGTATCGAGTACCAAAATACTAGGTATTAAAGAGAAAGTATCGATACTACTCAGGTATCGATACTTTTTGCGGATCCCTAGCCAGGGTGTTATAGTGTTTATAGTACAGGTTTCACAAACGAAAACAACAATTCGTAATTATAGTTATTATATAATTATTCAGTAGGTACATGATTTTGATTACAGATTTAATACAATATTTATCAATAAATAATCGTATAAGCGATATTATTCACATAGTATTCAAGACGATTCGGTTTCTTCAGATTTAGTAGGATATCTACAGTCTACACTCCCACATTCACACTTCATCCATTTCGATTTCACTGACCAGAATTTATCTCCATAGTCGAACCTGCAAAAAAGGAAATAATTGATAAATGTTTATTTTTTTATTCATGATTAATTATTGGCTTTGCCCAGCAGAGGGACATAAAAAACTTTACATCACACCTGGCCATAATGTGAGTTTTACCGCACGCTACTCGTACGGTAAAACTCGCATTATGGCCAGGTGAAAACGTAAAATTGTGTACTCACCACGGGCAGTAAAAAAGAAAGCCAAAAATCACCTGCGTACAAATACCTGCGATTTCGGGCTTTCTTTCTTTTACAGCCCTTGGTAAGTAATGTACTATAATTTTAAGTCGGACTTAAGTCTCGAGCTATTTCTTTCACCATAAAATGTATTATAGCGACATAAACAATACTAAAGATTGTCCCAAAGTTAAGTGTTGTTTGTAAATTCGGGGCTAAGACAACTATTTTTTAACATAATATTCATAGCTTAGTTTTTCTTTTACTCACGTAAGCTCCTCATCCTGCTGTATATCAGTAGTAGCAAACAGCGCGACGGTGGGAAGTCTGAGGTCTCTTGTGTCGGTAAATACCCTGACGGGAGCCAGGTTGGGGTGACAGCTATGGTTGATGAACCGCGCCGCGCTGCCGAACTGAGCTGCGTCCACGCATAGCTGCGTCTTGTCTGAACATTGCTGGGGAGATGAAAGTATAAGTCAATAAAACATAATAGTGTTCCTAGAGTATAATAAAGGATGGTTTTGTTTACCAACAGTAATTTTGCGAAATCTTTAACTAGTTGGTGTTTTGTAATTAGTCGGAGGTTATTTTACTGTCATAATCAGCCAATAATGTTCCCACTGCTGGGACACAGGCCTCTTCTATGAGATCCCAGTAGGCCTTAATTTACCGTGCGGGCCCAGTGCGGGTTGCGGATGTCACATGTCTTCGATTTTTTGGTCCTAGGACATGCCGGTTTCCTCACGATATTTTCCTTCGGCGCAGCCCCAAAGAAGCACTAGCTGCACCGTCTACTCTGCGTACCTCAAGCAAGTCCGGCTTGACATCCAGCGCGAACATGTAATGGTCGGCCGGCCGGGTGTCGGCGTGCGGCAGCGGCAGCAGCTCGCCGCAGTAGAGCGCGACGGGCGCGCCCCGGCGCAGCCCCAAAGAAGCACTAGCTGCACCGTCTACTCTGCGTACCTCAAGCAAGTCCGGCTTGACATCCAGCGCGAACATGTAATGGTCGGCCGGCCGGGTGTCGGCGTGCGGCAGCGGCAGCAGCTCGCCGCAGTAGAGCGCGACGGGCGCGCCCCGGCGCAGCCCCAAAGAAGCACTAGCTGCACCGTCTACTCTGCGTACCTCAAGCAAGTCCGGCTTGACATCCAGCGCGAACATGTAATGGTCGGCCGGCCGGGTGTCGGCGTGCGGCAGCGGCAGCAGCTCGCCGCAGTAGAGCGCGACGGGCGCGCCCCGGCGCAGCCCCAAAGAAGCACTAGCTGCACCGTCTACTCTGCGTACCTCAAGCAAGTCCGGCTTGACATCCAGCGCGAACATGTAATGGTCGGCCGGCCGGGTGTCGGCGTGCGGCAGCGGCAGCAGCTCGCCGCAGTAGAGCGCGACGGGCGCGCCCCGGCGCAGCCCCAAAGAAGCACTAGCTGCACCGTCTACTCTGCGTACCTCAAGCAAGTCCGGCTTGACATCCAGCGCGAACATGTAATGGTCGGCCGGCCGGGTGTCGGCGTGCGGCAGCGGCAGCAGCTCGCCGCAGTAGAGCGCGACGGGCGCGCCCCGGCGCAGCCCCAAAGAAGCACTAGCTGCACCGTCTACTCTGCGTACCTCAAGCAAGTCCGGCTTGACATCCAGCGCGAACATGTAATGGTCGGCCGGCCGGGTGTCGGCGTGCGGCAGCGGCAGCAGCTCGCCGCAGTAGAGCGCGACGGGCGCGCCCCGGCGCAGCCCCAAAGAAGCACTAGCTGCACCGTCTACTCTGCGTACCTCAAGCAAGTCCGGCTTGACATCCAGCGCGAACATGTAATGGTCGGCCGGCCGGGTGTCGGCGTGCGGCAGCGGCAGCAGCTCGCCGCAGTAGAGCGCGACGGGCGCGCCCCGGCGCAGCCCCAAAGAAGCACTAGCTGCACCGTCTACTCTGCGTACCTCAAGCAAGTCCGGCTTGACATCCAGCGCGAACATGTAATGGTCGGCCGGCCGGGTGTCGGCGTGCGGCAGCGGCAGCAGCTCGCCGCAGTAGAGCGCGACGGGCGCGCCCCGGCGCAGGGCTTGGCGCGCGCGCAGCCCCCAGCCGCGCGCGCCGCCGCAGCGGAACACCTGCGCGCGCACGCACACGGAGCCCGCGGCCGCGGCGACGCTGACTACGCTGTTGCCGCAGCGACGCTAAGTCAAAAGTAAACCTCTATACATATAATAAAATCGTAGTGAAGTCAAAACTGTACATTGAATATTTTTGAAAACAAAAAAAAGTCATTGCCACGAGGTCTGGTAACGATTCTGATGCCGAAAATATCGTTTTTAGAATGTTTGTCGGTTTGTCTGAATGTTTGTTCCAGCATCACGCAAAAACTACCCGACAGATTTTGTTCAAATTTTACATAGATATCTCTTAGAGGTCTGGTCAAATTACTAGGTATAAATTATCACGCTATTTGCTATTGGGGATGAGCAGTATTGCATTACGTTTTGAGATGGTTCAATAAGGGCAGGTACCTTAACCGTGGTCGCTACAGGAAAATGGTCTTAAGAGACTATCCTCAACTTTTAGGAAAAAAATTATCTGCATTCACAGATTTTGAAAAAATTGTACAATCAGCAAGAAAATGGACCATTTTTACAAAAAAGTTATTTGATGCCAATCGATCCTGTTTCTAACGAGGATCAAAAACTCTATTGGACCAACTGAGGTTTGAGTATTAGAAAAGTCAGAAAAAAAATATACCCATTTAGTTCGTAGGTGAGACTGAGATGAGAACGAACACAATGTATCAGTGTATGACAACAGTCGTATTATTCCATTACTACTTCGCTGGATTGAATAGGAAACGAATATAGCAGATAGTACAGATTTAATCTTTTATATGAATTTCATACCTTATGGATCTAAGCAGTCAATTATGGCATAATTATGCTATTTCAGTCAACTTTCAACAAAGCAATGCAAATCTGATTTCGATTCCAAAGAATTGTTATTTTTTGTGCTTCTTTTTAGGGTTCAGTACCAAAATGGTAAAAAGGAACCCTTATGGTGCGACTCAGTCTATAACCGTCTGTCTGTCACAGCTGGATAGGTATCTCAAGAATTACTAATGCTATCAACTTCAAATTTAGAATAGTTTTAGATGACATCAGTGTTGTGTCATTAGTGTATATGCAGGCCTTCAATAATTCACTAGAAAAGAGCTGGTGGACCTCGACACCGACCTGCTGTTTGCAGCTCTTTTCTTCTCCAGCGAGGCTATGCCATTCTTAGATGGTAGGTTAACCAGGTGGTTATTACCACCTGCGAAGAAAAAACTAGGAAAGAAACTAGAAAAACTACTACTAGGAAACTAGGCTAGGAAGTTAGCGAGTTAAGCAACAGTGTGGCGGTAATTAGATCACCTGTCGATGCGTCAATCGTTAACACGTGTCGCGGAGCCGGCCTCAATATATCGTCGTCGACTTCCGCGTCAGCAGTTTCGTCGCCAGCGCATCCGGTGATTGCTGAGCTAGCAGAAAACCGCGCTGGGGCGCCCTGCAGCCCCGTGCTCGTCACCGCGGCTCCTTCACGCAGCGCCTCCCGAACCCATCACCCCGTCCCGTTGCCAGTGTGTGCAGCCCTGGCGAAACCCCTCCAAAGGGATTTCGCTAGCATCACCGCGAGTGCCCCTGGTGCTCCTAGTATCAAGCCCATGCCAGAAAAGGCGCTGAAAAGGGCTGATAATGATGATGGTTTCGTGACGGTGCAAAGGAGGAAGCGCCGTTCGCGAACGAACAAGAACCGCTGTGGCAAAGCTCCTCCGGAGCCCGAAGTGAGTCTACGTGCCGCAAAGCCGAACACACCGGTGTACATCTCCCGCCTGCACTACACCACTAAGGCGGAGGTCATCGTGGAGTACGTGCGCCAAAGGACAACGTACATGCCGAGGGTGCAGTTACTGGAATCGCACCGGAACGTCAACTTCAAGGCGTTCATCGTGCGTGTTCCGAATCTGTATCTGCCCGTCGTGATGGAAGAAGACTTTTGGCCGCAGGACGTGGTGTTCCGTCGCTTCCGCGGACAAGTTCCACAGGACAGTACAAAGTGCAGCTAGTGCTAAGTGAAGTACTAAGTTTTATATTAAAATATGTATGTTTAGGTTAAGGTATATTTCTATGGGCCTATGTTGCCTGAAATAAATGGTATTATTATTTTGTTTATATATGTCTACATATCTCGGGACCCTGTCGTCCCGGACCTTTGGAAGGCGTACGAGGGGCCGAAGCCAACTCGCAGAGGCCCGTTAAACGCTTTTTAATTAAATGAGGCACCAACCGACGATTATCCCTGTACGCACTATGCAAGTGCACCCAAGGACAACCCCCAGTTGGTGTAGGACTATTGCAAGATATGGAAACAAAGATATTGGACTATGGGTTTGGGTGGTTAAAATGGACTGGTTACCTAAAACTATGGAAGGACTATGGCCCCTGCCTGATCAATGTTTTTTTACACACGGATAAAATGGCAGGGGGTGACTTGCACACTCAATAATGGGCCCCCGAAAACGGTCGCTAGCACATAGTGACGTAGCGACAAGGGGGCAACATGTCCTGAGGTGCTCGAGGAGTGGAGAGGTATTCCAAGGCTCTCAGAACAATCCCAGAGCCCGGAAGATGGTCAAGATCCCTACAAGCACTTACTGGACAGCCTCCACTCAAGCCGGCCAATAAAGGCAAGAATGAGGTGGGAGCTCAGTTCCTCGTCAGTGTTCACTCCAGCCGGCCAATAAAGGCAAGCCAGAGTTGAGGAACATGACTTCTCCCGGAAGATAGGGTCCGTGGGGTCGCAACTGCCCAACAGCTCGCCACATGCTGCCCTGCAGGTTTCTGTATCTCTCTTGGTCTGGCTCCTCACCCTAGACATGTTCCGGCAAAGTAAACTCTACCGGCACAGACCTAGAGTTCGGAGCGCGCAAGCCCCACCACGACGTCAACGTAGAGATACGGTGGTGGGGTTATTATTATTATTACTCCTGGACAGGACCGGCCTGCGCCTGGTGACGGGGACCATCACGGGACACTACTCGCTAAACAAACATTAACATGCCTATTGTGTAGAAACACAATAGGCATATCGGATAATCCTCTGTACAGGGCTTGCATAGAGGCTGAGGAAACCGTCGTGCATGTGCTCTTGGAATGCACAGGCGTCACCCAGATTAGAACAGAAACCCTCGGGGCACCCAGATCTTTCACAGATGTTCTTAACAGACCGGGAGTCATAATTATCTTTTGGAGGGAGGTGGGCTGGTTGGAATAACCACTGATGGCCGCCATGGCCCATGTATAGTAGCGGCCAGAAGTGCAGCAGCAATCTCACAAAGTTATAGAGTATTGAAACCAGTCGTACTTATGACCTTCTATAAAGACATTTAAAACACATTCACACACATCCGTGTATCGCACTCTTTCATCAGAAAGAGCGCGATACATAATCGTTTTTTTTAGTTGGTTGGCATGTCATGCCGCGCAAAAATGAATCTTACAAAATTAAACTTATCACAAAAAATGACGAGAGATGTCCCGAGCAGCTTCAGTCCCATTGCATGCAGTTGTGGGATAGTTTACATGGCACAGATATTTATATGCAAATATTGTAATCTCCATCCATGCTTCGACGTCTTCTAAGCTGCATTGATAATAATAGAGGTCACACTAAATATTAATTAAAAAATGTAGATTATTTTTACGGAGCATGTGCTGGCTGCTAGAGTTAGTTTATGATAGTAAAATTGAGGTTAAGTTCGTTAATCTTCTTTTCGTCAAGAAAACGCACACTTAAGCTATAGTCTCAAAACACACATTGATCAATTTAATGTAGCGGTTTATTCATTTTGTTTGTAATAATTTAAGCGTTGTAAATAAATACTGTTGTTTTAATATCACACTTTTTTATTAAATTTATAAAAAAACAGTAATTAATCAGGTGATTTTCACTGTTCTTTTAATTGCTATTATTTATTTGATTCCTATTTTCAACTATATTTGACTATTTTCAACAACTTTAAATATAATAACTATTATTGCAAATAAAAATATGATAAAAAGAAAAACCCCTCTAGAGGATCGAACCCACGGCCTGTGTTTATTAGTCCGATACCTGATTCTACCTACCGACGATGCTTATTAAAATAGCGCGAATTTTAGCAATATACTGAACCGGCTAAAATCATGCGTTTACTGCCTGTCAAAACAAAAGACGACGAGACGACGACGACGGACGATGTGTACGTGTGTGCGGTGAGGTCTCATTAGTCATTAGGTTGACTACGTTGAGACATTGCTCACACAAACAGAAGTTGGCATTGCTACGTCCATAGAAATATGCATCCACGTAATGATCATTAACATGCTACTGCACTTATGACCGCTGACTGTATAATGGTCCACCTGCAGGCTTACTCTCGACACTCTATTTCAATAGGATTTGGAAATTGGGATCGAGATATTGTCATTTGGCACTCTTGAATGCAACACTAGCTCACGATTGGAATTGTATTAGGTGGATTTTAATGGAACTAAATGAAATTGAGTATCCTCGATTTTATACAATTATAGCACTCTTGACTAGATTTTGACATTGACTTATCGAGTTGGGGATTGAGTTTGGGATCGAAGTTACACGGTTGTAGAGAGTTTACTTTTTTGTGTTCGAGTGTTACGATAATTACGAATATATTAAAAATAATTATAGTTAGTAGAATAGTTTTCCTAAAATTAATAAAATAAAATAAAATAAAATAATGGCACGACTAGCGCTTATTTTGATATTTTGGAAAGTCCCAATAATTTAAATAACAGGAGGAGGCGAGATTTAAGGAGAATGGCGTGTTATGCCGATAATGCTTTTGCCATGACCGACGTCGAGTTTAAAATAATTATCGGCTAAGTAAAGAACTTTTTGAAGTTGTACATGACGAATTGCAACCCTTATTGCCAAGGCCTACTCGTCGTCGCGACATAACTACACGTTAAAAGGTACGTAGATAGTATCATGAAGGTATAAATTTAGGCCATGTAAATCTTGCCATTTCTCTAACCAATTCTTACATTTTTAGGTTTATTTGACAATCTCTTTTTACGCCACTGCCTGGAAGTTATCAGCGTTTGATGGGAGCTAAACACGGGACGATGATGTCTCAACAATCGGTATAATGAGCCTTAACTGAAGTAACAAATGCCCTCAATGCAGAAACAATGGTCAACAAATGGCTTAAATTAGCAACTCTCAGAAAGCCGACCAACAGGAGGTTCCAGCTGCAGTGTTAACTAGGAGAAATGAAGCTCGTTCACGTTAAGTGCATGCGCTCTGGGCTGCACGGCATCTTTTTTAATGTAATTTAAGGAATTAAACTCATATTAATTTTATACATTTTGTGTTTATTTTTCAATTGATCAAAATGAAATGTAAGTAATGTAATGTATGTAATTAGTATTGTCAGAACAACATAATAATATTTATTCTCATCTTAGCCTCTGCCGACAACATTAAGGCCCGTATTACAGAAGCTTACTCAAGATTCAAACATTACTTAAAACTAGTTTCAACCAATCAAATGGCTTTAAACGAATTTTAAGTAATGCTTGAGTTTTGAGTGAGGTTCTGTAATACGGGCCTAAGAGTATTTCTCTTTGCAAATAGTTATAACAACCAAAAAATATCTGTCAATTCTAAGTCTAGGCCTTAGCTAACAATATTTAGTTAAATATCACACCTATTTATCTTTGAAAATAACTATAGCAAAAATATCTTTTAATTCTAAGTATTGACCTCAGCTAAAATTAAGTTAAAAATCACAGTATATCTCTTTGAAAATAATAATTATAACAATCCAAAAATATATTTCAATTCTAAGTCTAGGCCTTAGCTAATATTCGTAAATATCACACCAATTTCTCTTAGAAAATAATTAAGTATAACAAAAAATATATTTGAATTCTAAGTATTGACCTCAGCTAACATTTAGTTAAAAATAAAAGTATTTCTCTTTGAAAAAAATTATAACAAAAAATATCTTTTAATTCTAAGTATTGCCTCGTCTACCATTTAGTTAAAAATATCACAGTATTTCTCTTTAAAAACAATAATTATAACAATAAAAAAATATCTTTCAATTCTAAGTCTTGGCCTCAGCCAACAACAATTAGTTATCAGTCTTATTATTTCTCTGTGTAAATAATAATCACAACAATAACAAAGTATAAAGCATAAACTAACATCATAACAATTATATAAATTGAAGAGGCACATTTAAGAATATTTTCTCTAATTAATATTATTGCTGTGTTGGCAGCCAGAACCCATGGCTTGAGCAATAATTTGGGCTGCTTCTGTAATGGCTGCTGCTAAATTATAGCAGTAGGGACCAAAGAAATACTGTCTACAGGCTCTCTCAAGGCCCTTGCTGTGACAGTTTCGGATTCCACTTGTTGCCTCTCTACGGCAGCAAATTGATTTCTATATTGGTTTAATGTTGATCCACTTTACCTTGCCCAAGAACGGTGGTTGTTTGTGGTTTATTAATTGGACTACGCTCATGGTCTCGTCGTGAGATACAGGGTGTTGTGTGCACTGGGGAAAAAGCAATTGATAATAATTAGACTTTATATACCATCATGTCTATATTCACAAAGAGGTAGGCTGACCCACACAAATGAATGTCCAACCTAGGAATTTAACCCAGCGACCCATGGTTTCAACCGCATCAATGCAGTAGTTAGTATTATTTTATTTCTTCTAGAAATAGTAAAAGTAGGTTTTTATTGTTGATTGTGGATGATGGTAATTTAAAACAGTAAAATTTTTCACACACCTGTCATAGTATCTGCTGTCTGCACAGCAGAATCAGGCACCAATATTATTTTCTCATTCCTGGGGTTCTCCTCCTCCATTGGAATAACTTCATATGTTTCGATTTCCAACTAAATGTTTTGATTTGTAATCTACACTCCTTTTGTGACTTGTTTGGCATGAGCGGTGCGCAGCGCAGGTGACCCTTTGCAATCCCTGGATTCTGCCCTAGGAAATCGGCAAGAGCCTCCAATGTTGAAAAGTGGGCCTACTCAAAGTTTATTTTACTTTCCGTCGTGGTCTCCACCAGTATCACGCGCTTGAAACTATATTTGTTCTTTCTTTGTACAAACACAGCAAACACTGCACCAGTACAAAAATGTTACGAAGTAAATTGAAATATTGAATTTCGAACTATTATATTCTATTTACAGACCGCAGGGTTTTTTTTTTTTTGTCACTTTGATTTTGACATTGACACGCACTTATTCTGCCGTAACGTAACACTCTTTTTATATTTTTCTTGAAAAATACAAGTCATGTTTAATTATATGAGACCATACAATACATATGTACTCATTTATAATAGAAGACATATTTTAAAGCTCGTAAAAATATAATTTGACGAGTTCATTCATTTATTGTATTTTGGTAGATCATGTTTTGTCATAAATGGCCACACCGATTCTCGATCGTTTATTCGATTTCAATTTCAATCCAATACGATACCCGATTCGTTCAAGAGTACCCATATCTTCCAGATTGGAATTGAAACTGTTTCGAGTTCGTGTTAGCTTGAGATTGGGATTGATTTCCAGAGTAAGCCTGCTGAAGGAATAAGTGCGGAAACCAAAACCTTTACCATAGAAGCTGGGACTGTACGTCGCTTGCTCTCGCGTCACCACGTTGGTTATTTTAGCGCACTGCGCGCGCAAACTTAACTCGATACATTGTTAATAGATTAATCATTCCCAATGACCCAATCAAAGGTTAGGCTAATTAAATTATTCAAAATTCGTTGTTAAATAGTTTAGTAGTAGTGCACTAGGTAGCGCTATACTTAATTTATTTAACATGAAACAATAATGATAAACATAAATATGCATTCCTTTAAAAACTATTTATTCTTTAATAAATAATGTTTTTTTTAAGTCTACATAGCTTACAGTGTTTGTTTGAACGTTTTCCCATGCATAATATTTTGACAGTATCACTTTGTGCTCGATAGATGGCGTTGTTCTTTTAACATCATTTTTTTTAATCGAGTTGTCAAGATTTCCCGTTGAAGATAACCCTCGCTCATGTATAAACCTAATTTCCTTGATCTTGCCTTCTTCGTTGTCGATATAATAAAAGGAGTTTTTTTTTTTTAAGACGGTGTGTCTATTATACTTCTCAGAAATTTAAGTCCTCCTAAACTTTGCAACAGCACTCGGCTCATAGTCACCAATCTCCAACACAACGTCATCGAAGCCGAAATCTTAAAAGGTTGCGGCGCCGGTGATGTTGTTTTTATTCCCTGAATTCCCCTCATTCCCAATAACTTCCCATTTAGTCTTAAATGTGTGCAATTCCCCGTCAGCCTATGTTACGCCATCACCATTAACAAAGCTCAGGGCCAAACATTGTCCCATGCGGGTGGTTACTATTGGTTTCTTTTCCCACGGCCAACTTTATGTAGCTCTTTCGCGTGTGAGCAACACTTTTTTTTTTTATTGGGGTGGGAAGTTATCCAATAACTTCTCCCGCTCTGAGCGGAGTGGGTGGGCGTGTCAGTTACTGACTAAAACCCACCCGTGTTCCTTCAGTTGCCTGTGTGCCAGGGCCACGATATCCCTTTCGGACAAACTGCAACCCTGGCAGGCACCGATCCTGGCGGACCACGTCAGTGCGTGCTGACATTTGTTTGAGGCGCGCGTGGTACCTGGGCCTGGTCCTGACCGGACGGCGAGCTGCCCATAGCTCACCGTCGTCCGTAAGCCCGCGCCTGCCGGTTGCCGGGACTCGGCTACCGATTTCCGCCGCCCAGGGCATCTCCTGCGGCGAATAGGGGCGTGAGGGGCGCACAGACTGCCGCTCCCTCACGCGTTCCGCCTCCTCCTTCGCGAGCATTACTGCTTCGTAGGAGGTGACTGCCTCTCATGTACTCTCACTCCGGACCTTGGGCCTGGACCAGGGCTGGACACGAGAGATCGCCGCCTCCGAGCGCCTCCGTGAGGACTCGGCGGGGCTCTGCCCAAACCGGGCAGACCTCCACCGTGTCCTCCGGGCGATCCACACAGTGATAAAACCTGGGCGTTTCCTGCCGCCTAATCCGAAACAGGAACCTCCCGAAACAACCGTGTCCGGTGAGGACCTGTGTCAGACGGAATGTGAGGACACCGTGGCGCCTCTCTAGCCACTTCTCAAAGAGGGGACTTATTGCCACTATTGTGGCGTGCCCAGCGCTGGGTTGCGACAATCGCACCCTCCATGTCGCCTTGAGATCCCGCCGGAGCTCTGTCAGCTGTGCCGTGATATCTTGCGGCAGCGAAGTTATTGCCCCGGCGTTTTACCTCCTCGCGCCACTCCCATAAGAGTGCGAGAATTGTTGCCGCCAGACCCCATGGCGGCAATCCGGCAAGGAGGCTCGCCGCCTCACCGGAGACCGTGCGGTATCCCCGTACCAGCCTGATGGCCGTGACCCTTTGGGACGCGTTCAACCGGCGGGCAGGTCACCGCCTCAAGGAACGCGCCCACACCGGTGCCCCGTAAAGGGCCATGGACCGCACGACGCCCGCATAGAGCCTCCGGCAGGAGGCGTTTGGACCCCCTAGATTGGGCAAGAGCCGCTTCAAGGCAACCCCGGACCGCTCCAGTCTGGAAGCCAAACGTCGGAAATGCTCTACGAAGTTTCAACGGCTGTCAAGGACAAGTCCCAGAAGAATATATAGAGAAGCATTTTCCTAAAAAAACACAAATTTTAAAGCAGATTTTTACTGGAAAAAAATCACCAGGCCTGGTCGAAACATTCTCCCTTATCAATGGAGGAGGTGATGCACTGCGGCACAGCTTTCCAACAGCTAGTTGGAAATAAAGCTACAGTGTCGACAAAAACATAAAAGCTGCACTGTAAATTACTTACCTAATAAAAATAACACATTTAACACATCATACACGGCTCAATACAGTAAAAACTTTCGAGTACCACTTTGCCGAACATTCGGCGATATAGCCGAATATTCGGTAAACCTGCCGAATATGCCGAATACCGAATATAAAACGAATATTCGGCCCATCCCTATTGCAAAGGATACTGCATAATACTGACCAGGGGAGGTAATTGCGTACCACACTTACAGTAGCAATGGCTTTCATTTTGACAGTTCAACAACATTGATTGCGTTATTTACGTTGATGCGTAGACATATTTTTCAAACATATTAAGCAATGGATTAGCAATATCCTTCAAAATAATTCAAATTGTGATTGATAGTGTGTTGCGCAATTATAGTGCTCGCTACTACGAGTAACATAGTTTTAAGCCATTATTAAAACAAGTGTATAAATATATGTTAATTTGTAAGGTAGCTAGAAGTAATTTTTTTATTATTATAATTGAAGCTGAAAATCTTACCAGATTGCATCCACAAGTCTGGTTACACTCGAACAGCATGGGCGGGTCGTGATAAGGGAAGCTTGCCTGCAGCCGGCCGCGCGAGTACCAGCAGCGCACACCGAGGGCGCTGCAGGCGCAAGAGCCCGATGTGCAGTCGCCTTCCTTGCACTCACAACCCTGGTAGGAGGAAGGAAATAGTTTTACAAAATGATGATAAAGATATACAGGCTGAAAAATGTGGCGGCATCCGCAACGCCAAATGTGAAATACGCATCAAGAAACTGATGTCACACAAATCGTGCATTGAGCAATCAAGTTATCTGCACAATTATTAATATACAACATCCTGAACTCCTGACATCAACCGTTGGGCCCAGTAGACACAGCGCTGGTCTTTTCGGAGGATTCTTCCTGTTCTCCGGAGAATGAGGAACTTTACATCCTGTTCCTCATACCTCTATAAAAATAAAGAGGAAGTCTAGTCTTCATGGTGAACTTTTGAAGCCACCATCTGTTAATATCGACCTCTTCTGCTGTGTATGCAAAAATGGACAAAATACTCAGATTGGAAATCATGAGACTCTTACCCAACACTAGAATATTGCTGACTTCAACAGATATAATAAATCCTTAAAGATGTTTTATTATGGATATGATTTTTTAGACTAGATTGGGCTCATACGCAGCTCCGTAGCATGACACATAATCTTATTAAAACCATAAATAACCATAAACAAACATGCATGTCTCACGAAAATTACCATAAAATATCTAACCTGCATAGTATTGATAGTGTTATCAACGTTCACATGTACGGGCATGACGTGCCGTGTGACGTAAGTGAAGTCGTCCGGTAACGGAGTGTCGTCCACTTCATTCACGCACGGGATCGGAAATGGCTCGCGGCCATTTGAGATGTCGCTGTGGATAATCGTTTTTGATAAATGGCATGTAAGTAAAGATTTTAGCCGCCATTAATATCGACAGCGGATTGCTAGAATGTTCGAAATCTGAGCTCAATATTTGAGCCTATATCCAGCAGTAGAACAGGCTAATGTGTGATGTCAGAAAAAATGCGCCAATACGATTTTAAGACTTTGCAAACTAGCTTATATTTTTAACCGACTTCACAAAAAGGACTATGTCTATATACTTTTTCCTTATATACTTCATAAAAGGATAATGTTTGTTACCTCAGTACTGTCGCTTATGAACCGATGGAATTTTTTATTTTTATTTGAAAGGATATACTTCCAGACTGGTCCCATTTTTATCAAAATCCAGTTCTGATGATGGGATCCTAGAGAATTGAGGGAACTCCTCAAATTTTATAGGCATACATTTAGAGATTTTTGTATTTTCATCAACAAGTTAAGCATTTGCATTCAGAAAGTATCATTTGGTGAAGTGGAACTGATGAAGAAGACCACAGATGACCACCGGAAGTGGTCAATGATATTTATTTCACGGGTGGCGATAATATATTATCTCGATTAACATAGTTAAGCGACTATGCCGAAACAAATTAATTTTAATAAATAGTTCTCATCAAAATGCTACCTTCAAATTGATCAGGATGATGAAGCCGGCGGGTAGGCTATGAAACTCCGTAATAAAACAATGTATCCTAGCCGTGTTTGAGTTTATTGGAATTGTCATGAGATGCACTCTGACTATAAATGATTTTTAACCGACTTCAAAAATAGGAGGTGGTTCTCAATTCGTGTATTTAAAAATTATATAACACAAAAAAAATTAAAAATAACTTTAATTTAGCAAGTCGGTGGCAAAAAACGAAAATACGAAACCAAAGACACCGACTTCCAAAATTAAGTATTTTTTTTGTTTTTTTATTAAAATTGAATAAGAATCACGATGATAAAAAACCACGATAGAATAGATTTTTTTAAATCATATTTTTTCGTACCCTTTTTTATTTCGTCAAAATGTCCAAAACACTTTAATTTCTTTATGTATTTTTACCTGGAGAGCAGTTTGAACCGCGATACGTTGTCTCTGACGGCAATGGTCATCTGCATGTTGAGTGAGATGGCGCTCTGACACTGTCCGGTACATACTTCTACCGCCAGCTCACCAGCCGAGTTCTCTACATCCGTCTGTACAACAAAATAGTATTTTAATCATACAATTGATACAAATCACGTCAACAATGACATGCTGCATACACATTTTTGGGCCGGGCAGCCAAATACAACATGTCCTGGAATAAACGCCCACCACCAAACACCCCAATTAGAATATTATGTTATAATCATAATACAAACACTGAATTTTTACTATTATGCATAAAACATTGTTTATTTATTTAATTATTTATACTGACTGTAGGAGAAAATTGTGGTCACATTACAAACCTACTCACGCTCACATTCGCACACGTACATACATATAAGGGTCTAGCGTAGTTGGTACTTCTTCATTTTGGTTTATTTTGAATGTACAGTACAAGTGTGACTGTAGGGAACGTATACTTCATTTACTATAACATTAGAAAAAAGAGGCTCGTAGAAGCAGGAGTGCGAAACATTTTATTCAAAGTTAAAAGTTTAAACAATTAAACTAAAAATGTTTTAACATAACTTTGATAAATAGGTCGTAATAACATCTTCATCACACATTACTTACAACGAAACGAATGAATGAAACAAACGATTACGTCGTGATGATTTAAATTTAATTAAGATTAAAGGAAATAAAAGTCTTTTTTTTTTACAATATTTTATTTAAAACAACAACTTTCAACACACAATAGTTGGTGTAACTTCTTCGTCTTCATCATATAATTTAGTCACTACGAGTATCATCAGAGAATAAAGATGAAGAAGTTTCACCGACGTTACCTAATAATAAATCTTTCTACCACATCATCCATTATGCTTTAACTTTTCCTCTTCTTTAATTGCATGAGCAACGCAAGACTGCCATCGTTCTAGCGTAATACTATCCAGATCTTGTGGGAGTAATTGTTTCTCCTTGTCTAATTTGAACGTTTTGTTATGTTGAGCCACATACCCCATCATTTGAGCCCATATTAATTCTATAGGGTTGAACTCGCAGTGGTAGGGTGGGAGGCGCAATACTGAAATTCCCTTCTCTCTAGCCAGATGGCTATCATCAACATGGCATCTACAACAAACTTTTGGTATAAATGTCTTTGTATTTTTGCTTTTTCTAATAAAGTTGCCCTAAGATCTTTTTCCTCAAAAGGAATATTTTTGCTTTTAAACCATTCCTGTATATCTGCCTTTCGTGTAGCTGTGGTTGGCAGCTTCTCCAATGTCCTTGAGTGGTATAGCGCATTGTCCATAACAATTACAGCGCCACTCTCAATTTTCGACAAAATTAACTTGAACCATTTTCACTTTTGTCTATCGCGCTTCTATTACATATTCCCTGTAAATTGAGAGGTCTGGCTCTTATGAAACAGGAAATCCTAGTACAAGAGTCAGGGCTACACAGATGATTGTGTCTTGAAGTGTAAATAAATAAATTATTATTATTATTAAAGTTGAAGGCGTCCATTTCGGAGTGGTCATCTTCATCACCTTTCTTTGCATCAAATATTAACGCAGCATCCATTAAAAACCCTTCACAAACCCTGTGAAATAAAATTAATACAAGTCAATTATTCCGTACCCCCTATATAATTTCACTGCTGGAAATAGTTCATAGATAAATACTATAACAAAATTTATAACTTTAAAAGTTCGCTTTGCATGCGTTAATTCATAATACAATATAATATGTATTACTTAATTAATAGTCAATAACAATGGGGTGTTCATTTTTTTATGGCGAGGACAGTCCATAAAATACATACCAGTATGACCGATTATAAGTTGGATTTTTTAAACCAGCATATAGACCTTCCCAATGTGCTTCTTTTGAAGACTTATTATTAGTGTCATGCCATATTAGGCTTTTCGTGTGACCTGTTTGTATGATAAAAGGTTATTAATATAAATACCATTCATTTCACGAACCAATTTTATGAAATTATGTTTAACTGTATAATTAATTATAATGTTATTGAATGCAAGAGGTCATACACTGCTTAGTGCATAAATAGCTGTTAAGAAATTTAGAAGCACTGTACCTTCATTTAGCCAAGTGTCATCTAAATAATAATATATTTTCCTTCCTTTATTCCTTAGCCTTTTTATTTCATGAAGATATTTTAGTCTCCAAAGGACGATCTCCTGCTTGTCTATGACTTCTATGAGTGCACTTTTTCTGCTCCGTTTGATTTATGTGAACTTTAATGTTTATTTAATTATTTTATACAACTGCTTTTTTTAAAATCTGGCAGAGACTCGTCACTGTTAACTGCTTCCAGCATCTTTTCCAAGGTGGGCAACTCATTATTAAAGAAGAAGGAATGAATTTTCCTGCATATTCCACTAAATGTGATGTCATCAAAATCATCACGTTTCATGTGCTTCTGTTGGGGAGGGGGAGATTGCAGGCGACTTTTTATGTTGTACTCTTTGAGAATATTGGACAGAGTAGCCCGAGATACGCCTGTAAATAATAAAATCATGTGCGGAGTTTCTAAAATATAATAAAAATGTATTATATTTTAGAAACTCCGCACATGATTTTCATGTCATCACAATGCATGTTAGTTTCAAATATTTTTATAGTAATAATTTTATGAATCATCCTTACCGGCAACTTCTGCGATTTTGTTTATCATCTCAGTCCTATAATGAGGAGTATCTGCAGGCCAGGACTCCAATTGCTTAAAAATATTTATCACAGGTTGTTTTTATACAGAACGCAGCGTTCTCTTTTTTTTGGGAGACATTATTATTTCGTCGGAGGCAACTTTTAGACCACGTTTTTTTCGCCGTTGGCTTTGGTCAGACTCAGCACTTATATGTTATAAGCCACTCGGTCCCGCACCGGGATCACTCATAGCTCAAAAAAAAAGTAACGTTTTGTACAAACAACCCAATGACAACACTGATAACAATACAATAATAAAGAAATAACTAAATATTATTTATTATTTTAATAAATAACAACAAAATCACGAAAATTAAACAATAACAAACAAAGTATTCACAAGTAAATGACATACATGACAATCTTAGAACATTGTCAAGTCAATTTCACAGACGACATAAACCAGTAAAATTAGAAATCCCCGGCTGTCACAGCTTATGAAGGGATTAAGTAATATTTTAGATTTGGTAGGATTATAGTGAAACAAAATGCGTTGCAGTATTGTTGACTCCTGCTTCTTTTAGGTTTTTAGCATAGGCACTGTAATTTTAATTTGGAATGAAATAATATATCTAAATGAAAGCTACTTAATTTCATATGGTTGTTTTTTTAAATGATTACAATTAAGTGTGATAGCTGATATATAAATTCATTTTAATCGATTTGGCGTTAATCGTAACTATAACAAGTTTATTGTACTTTTGTTATAAAGTGTGCATCAAAAATAACCTTTTTTAACTTCTGTCTAATGCTATTATAAATGGAGTATAGGTAGTTATAATTATATTTTTGGAAAAAAAGTATATTATAAATGACAGAAATCGATTCAGTAAACGATTCTGAACAAAGTACTTTCATAATGTGCAGTCTTCTGTGCGTGTTCAGTTATGCATTGTATACGTAAAGAAATTATATTTTCATTATTTCCGAATAAAGGCCGCACTTCCAGCGCCAATACGGTGGCAGACCGCAATGTCGTCAGCCTTTAGTTAATCTGTGGTCGAATCAGAACCATCGTGAAAACTACTCAAGTTAGGTACATGTTTGTTAGGAATCGATATTGTAATTTGTAATTCGAAAATGTCGTTTCTTTTATTACAGGTAAGATTTTTATAGTTAATTGAATGTTATATTTTGTAATTAGTGCAAAACAAACATGGAAATAACAAATATAAACCCGTTATTACAGAGAAACTCTATTGTGTTTTGATTGACGGTGTGACTTCACCTAACTACTGAACAAATACACTCACATACATTCAATTTTACTACCCGGCCTGTACGGAATCATGCCATCCCGTACATGGGTGTAGCAACCCTGAGATTTCATTCTTGTCTTATACCAATAATATTGTTACACAACATTTTTATCATAGAACAAAGATCAGAAATATTTACAAAACAATAATTTTATTTAGATTTCTAGATACATTTTCAGCTGTCAATTTCGGAACTTGACTTATTTGAATAATAAATTGCTGTTTCTTTTTAGTAAGTTGAATATATTGATAGTGGGTTGAGAACATACCCGAGCTCCGCGAGCCAGTAAGATGACCACGCAGGCGTAGTGACCCTGCCTTGCAGCTACATGCCTGGAATAAATAAATAAATACAATAGGATGTATATTCGCTACAAATAACGAGTGCGCATCCTCTGACTTTGATGTCATTGAAATATGGTTTAAAATCCAGGGATTGACATGGTGAGTTGGCTCTTTCAGTTAAATGATATTTATGTGAGAATGGTAGGTCAAATAAAATTCAGCATATAATTCGATAAAACGATATTATTTTACATAAAAGTGAAGTAATAACAGAGCCGTATTGGCACATCTTAGTTCTGCAAAAAAAAACAAATGACCATTTTTCCAACTATTCTAAAATCAAATTAATAAAGCATCCCTCAGCCGCCTAGCACTCGCTACCGTTTGGATACACAACAGACAAAATTAAAGCTTCCTACTCGTTATTTTATCATATTTTTTTTCCTATTTGGCAAAAATCCCGAGTAAGGAGAAGGATTCTATAATTGAATAACGAGGGTAGCGAGTGATTCTAGGTAAGAATCCTGAGCGCAGCGAGGGATTAAAAGAAACGAGATGCAAATAACCTTGGTCTCGTGTAACACATACAACTTTTCACCTCAGCAGCTGAGGTGCACCATGTTGCGTTTTTTTACCTACAAGAAAAAAAATACAACATGGTAAAAATTAAACAACATGTACCTATATTTGTAAAACAAACAATATAAAAAGGTAAAAATTAGAAGAAAATTTTTTTGGACTCTTGATTTGTGCCCTACTGACATTCTATTCAAAAATGCAATCAGTAAGTTTGGGATAGGATTCAATGTGCACGTCATCTTTTGTCTTTATTGTGGCTTTCAACATTGAGTAAATACTCCACCATGTAGATGGTTGCCTCGTTTGTGATATTTTTTTTCCCAATTCTCCATTGCTAAAAAATATCATAAGTGTTTCGATATTTTTCGCGAGACTTTTCAGGCAGGAAACTTAGATAGATAGATTGAATACTCATTATTACTTACACCATAATTTTTTTATATAAATGTAGAAATGTTACATACGGTGACACAATTGGCGGTCTTATCGCTAAAAGCGATCTTTTACAGACAACTCATATTTATTATTATTTTTATAATATCCAACGTGTATCGTACTTTGTAGCTAGCGTAACAGAAGAAAAACAATAAAAATGTGAATCCCGCTATTTTTTAAAGATGCGTTCTGAAACTGCACCCGCGGTTATTCTGTCACAAAATTAAAGATAGTTAAAAACTATAAATAATTATGTCAATACATTCTAACCTTCGTATTTTTTCTTCAACATTTTCATTATTTGATTATAAAGAAATATAATTGGAATACTTATTCAGAAGAAAATATAATAATTACATTTAAAACCTTAACAGATGGTTTGCAATTTTACGGTTATCGGTATCCGAACGTGTTATTGTTTGTTTCCTATTTGGGCCTACTAGGTATCGCATTTGAAAATCGAATTGAATCGACTTGTCCCTCTCACTTTTTTCGTATCGAAGTGAAAGTAACAGAAACAAGTGAAGTTCAATTCTTCGGAATTTTGTGAGTAGACCCAGCACTGTTCTTGGCATTCAAAAATAATAACTAAAAACTTACTTTGTCTCACGCACGCAGCTAAATCTAATTTTGCTCACTGTCTTTAAACACCAAAACCTGCTTGTTTGAGGTGCTGAGGTGAAAACTCTTTTACACGTCAAAATATATTATGATTAAAAATAGAGGCGTTCGGTGTTTTCTATCTGACTACTGTAAGAAGAAAGACCCAAACAAACTCAGACGTCACAGTCTCTTTTAAAGTCCAGACATAATTTTGGTCAGGTCATAATGAGGACCATACAGGGCCTCAAGTCTGCTATTACAATAGTGTCAGAATGGTCTCTTCATTGTGAGTTTTTGACAGATTACAGTCAGTCAAATACTCACAATGGCGAGACCATTCTGACACTATTGTAATAGCAGACTTGAGGCCCTGATTAGTGTTTGAAATGGTCTTATAGATGTATAAGGAACAGGGTGTAAAGTTCATTCATCCTCCACAGAAAAGCGACGATCCTCCAACCAGGCGGGTGTTGTGTCTGGTGGGCTGCTGCCCAATGACTGAAGTCGGGAGGTTGTATATGCTAGTCGCGCGGTAAACTTTACTTGCGCGATGCGAATTTTGCGTGACGTCAGTATGATGCGTAGTTCGCATGTGGCGTTGTAGATGCCCGCCAGTCTTTTGAGGAAAGAACCACAGAGATTCAAGTTGTTGATGTAGTACTCGTACTTACAATGGGGTGTCAGCATGCGCGTTCACAGCCGCTGTGAGCTGTGGCGCGAAGTGCAGCAGTAGGCGCAGCGCGCTAGCCGAGCCCGCCAGCGCGCACCAGTGAACTACTCCGTTACCCTCGCTATCGCAGGTCATGGGGTCCGCGCCTGCTTCTAGTAAGATTCTAGAACAAAAAGTAAATAATATAATTACACACTGTTACTGTATATGCATAAGTCGTTGGAGAGCCAAGCTAAATTAATAAATCATATAAAACCTAAACCTTTTAAATGATTATCATCACACTATATCTTTATGAGGCTAAGCAGTCAATCATGGCTAGCGCCAGGTCGCGCGCCGCGTGCTATGTGTGTCTCACCTCACTACGTCAGTGTGCTCGTTCTCCGCGGCCCACACGAGCGGCGTCCAGCCGCCGAGGTCGCGCGCGTCCACGTGCGCGTGCGGCGCCAGCTCGCGCGGCGCGTGCTACGTGTGTCTCACCTCACTACGTCAGTGTGCTCGTTCTCCGCGGCCCACACGAGCGGCGTCCAGCCGCCGAGGTCGCGCGCGTCCACGTGCGCGTGCGGCGCCAGCTCGCGCGGCGCGTGCTACGTGTGTCTCACCTCACTACGTCAGTGTGCTCGTTCTCCGCGGCCCACACGAGCGGCGTCCAGCCGCCGAGGTCGCGCGCGTCCACGTGCGCGTGCGGCGCCAGCTCGCGCGGCGCGTGCTACGTGTGTCTCACCTCACTACGTCAGTGTGCTCGTTCTCCGCGGCCCACACGAGCGGCGTCCAGCCGCCGAGGTCGCGCGCGTCCACGTGCGCGTGCGGCGCCAGCTCGCGCGGCGCGTGCTACGTGTGTCTCACCTCACTACGTCAGTGTGCTCGTTCTCCGCGGCCCACACGAGCGGCGTCCAGCCGCCGAGGTCGCGCGCGTCCACGTGCGCGTGCGGCGCCAGCTCGCGCGGCGCGTGCTACGTGTGTCTCACCTCACTACGTCAGTGTGCTCGTTCTCCGCGGCCCACACGAGCGGCGTCCAGCCGCCGAGGTCGCGCGCGTCCACGTGCGCGTGCGGCGCCAGCTCGCGCGGCGCGTGCTACGTGTGTCTCACCTCACTACGTCAGTGTGCTCGTTCTCCGCGGCCCACACGAGCGGCGTCCAGCCGCCGAGGTCGCGCGCGTCCACGTGCGCGTGCGGCGCCAGCTCGCGCGGCGCGTGCTACGTGTGTCTCACCTCACTACGTCAGTGTGCTCGTTCTCCGCGGCCCACACGAGCGGCGTCCAGCCGCCGAGGTCGCGCGCGTCCACGTGCGCGTGCGGCGCCAGCTCGCGCGGCGCGTGCTACGTGTGTCTCACCTCACTACGTCAGTGTGCTCGTTCTCCGCGGCCCACACGAGCGGCGTCCAGCCGCCGAGGTCGCGCGCGTCCACGTGCGCGTGCGGCGCCAGCTCGCGCGGCGCGTGCTACGTGTGTCTCACCTCACTACGTCAGTGTGCTCGTTCTCCGCGGCCCACACGAGCGGCGTCCAGCCGCCGAGGTCGCGCGCGTCCACGTGCGCGTGCGGCGCCAGCTCGCGCGCCACGTGCGCCGCGCCGTGCTGCGCGGCCACGTGCAGGGCGGTCATACCTTCTGCACCCTGGCCAAATTACAATAATAACTTAATAAGTCTACTGCAAATTCCATCCAACGCATCTTATACAGAATCGGAAAGACTAACGAAATAACTAAAATCATACTAGGCGGCCCGTGAAACGACATCCAAAGAAACATTTTAGAATGTATGTATTGTTTATCGATCGTAGACCATAATCTAAGAATTAATAATGAAATAATGAGACAGAAAGAGAAAAATAAAAAGTCTTAACCGTCTAGCTCCTAAACTATTAATAATCACTGAAAATACATATTGAGAGTGTTTCGGGAAGCCCTTGGAGAGCGGCTTCTAAAACATTTCTTTGGACGTCGTTTCAGGGGCCACCCTATATATAAACTACAATTTGATAATGTTATTCAAACAATAACTGTTGGTGAGATATAAAGTTGAAACCGTCTAAATACCGATGAATGCGTAGAGATCGTCTTTTTTTTAAATTGCACGCCCTCCACAGCTTTTTGCATACATATTTCTAATGTATGTATAGACATTTTAGTGGAGGGACGAGAAGTTTTAAAATAGAAGATCTCTACTATATGCACCTAGCTTCTGACGTTTCATAAGTGCCCATGTAGGTTAATGTGAAAAAAATATATTTTGGTTTTATAGTTTGACCGATACCGCTATCCCGCGCCTTAGGTACGCGCGCGGCTCACAGGAAGCTCCGCTCACTCGTCACGTTAACGGCGCGACGTCCCGCCCCCCGGGAGCTGCGCTTTCTTAAGGCGCGGTGCAGCGGTATCGGTCGAACTATAATTCTCTTTACTGAGTGACTAACTTTCGCCCGCGGCTCCTCCCGCGTGGATGTCGGTTATCACGTAAAAAAGTAGCCTATGGCCTTCTCCATATCCCATGCTATATCTCTGCCAAATTTCATGACGATCGGTTCAGCGGTTTAGGCGTGTACACGTAACAGACAGAGCTACTTTCACATTTATAATATTAGTATGGATGGATAGTACTGACTGCGTAAGACCGGTCGGTCGGGCCCTATCAGAATACCAGCGCTGCGACACTTATTTTTAAATGTCGCAGCATCATGCTGAGATAGGAGCCTTTTGGCCCCGTACAGGATTTTGTTTTTATTTTACTTTTGTTTTTTATTTTATTTTTTATTAGTGTTACTGTGAGTGTGTTTAGTTTAAAATTTGATCTTCCTGTATGAGTCCCAATAAATATTTTTTCTTTCTTTCTTTCTTTAAGAATTTAACCTGAACAGGATTTGTTTACTATCATCAGATATTTTTGGAACAGACATTACATGTATAATCAACCTATAACGTTACCACTGGTAGGACACAGGCCTCTCTGTGAGAGGGACATAAACACATACACACAGTGGCGTGCCTAGGGGTCAAAATTAGGGCAAGCCAATATATATTTTGGATAAAAAACACATCCTACCGTATCGCCTGGCAAAGTGGCGCCTACCGACTGAGCCGTTAAAGAACTGACTAATATTCGTTTTTCATAATTGTAAGTAATTGCGATTTATTCCTTTCTAATACCAAAAACGAATACCACTGTTTGTTTTTCAACAAATTTGATGAAACAAATATCAGTGGTATTAGTTGCTAGGTAAGATATAGATATATACCTAACTATTTAAATATGAATTAACACCAAAACATGACTGGAAAAATGTGGGTGTAGCTAGGTAGGTACACCTCTGCATAACCCTCCGGAGAATACAGACGTGATGCTAAGCTTAAATATAGATAAATTTTAAATACGAAGAGTACTGGTAATCCTTTACAAAATCATAACTATTTTATTTACAAGTTATCAGTATTGTGCAAAATATGATAAGTGAGCCATCTAATAACATTATTGGCACAACAGAGCTCTTCGAGTCGTCTTAATTCATATTACAATACGGCTACTAGATGGCGCATAAATAATTGATTGATTTGTGATTTCTAACTACTATAATTCATTTGATAAGTAACTGGGCTCCGGTTTGTTGCTATCTTGTTGCTGCATATGTTTCTCTAAGACTAGGTCGTATAAAGAAAGCAAAGGTATAAGCCCTAAGAAATTGCCCCTTTTGAATGAGGTTTTAAGCTCATTGTGACCTCGGAAAGGAAGTTCTTAAAGTGCTAAATGACACACATCAACCTAATCTTTGAAAAACAGCGCGATTGTGATCGACACGCATAATGTATTCAGCGAGATTATATTTGTCTGTAAAACTCAAAGTATTTACCTTTATCCGAGTAACGATTGCACACCAATATACACTTTAATCCTTCACAAGGAGCAATTGCATGCGTTTTCGAATTCATTTTAATGATAAGAAACTTTTTCATCACTTCAAAAAGAAGGTAATTACAGCAAAAACTAATCACAACACTTAAACTCACAGAAAATTTAAAAAAATCAAAACATAAACGGCGTCAGTAACCGCTCAAAACAATTAATTTGAAATTATATCATGCAAATTCACGCTTTGCGCAGCGAATAACACAGACATACTCAGGATCTACAATCCTACCACCTCCTACTACGATTCGTTTCATTCATAAAAATTCAAAAGCCGGGCTTAAAAATTCGAACATTTGCAAAATGAGTACATAGTATATTATCAAGGACGTTAACACATATCTTTACGAAAAAATGAGAGGTTAGAAGCCCGATATGAAGTCACCTTGTGTGAGCGAGAAAGCTATACTTCATTCATGGATACGATCTCGCCTCCTGCTTAGCGCTATAACGTTAGAGCGAGATCGCAACTGCGGCATCGGAGATAGTTTGGCAACGGTGCGTGATGAAAGAGGCGCGGAATTTAAATATTATTCCTTGAGTATGTAACTCTGGCAACGTTGCATCGTAGTACGTATCTAGCGCGCGGCCGGTACCACGTTTTTATTCTTGTGGCCGGTACTACGCGGAGAGTAAAATGTTATTATTCGTATCAATTCTTGCGACATTGAGTTCGTTTACAGATGTAGTTTTTTTATTGATAGGCTCACTTTTGATTGAAAGCCGGGCTTTTCGGCTTTAATTAAAGGAACGCCCCTGCATACACATAACTTCACGCCTTGTTTCCCCGAAAGATTAGGCAGAGGTGTGCCCATAGTAGGAACACCCACATTTCGCCAGATCGGTAATTTCTGTAAGAGGGAGTGGGCCATAATCCACCACGTGGACCTGGGTCCACGTGGTGGATTATGGCCCACTCCCTCTTACAGAAATTACACTGGAAATTACATTTAATTGCACTGGCGCAGGTTGGTAGATGTCACATGTCATCGAATTTTTGGTTCTAGGGCATGCCGGTTACCTCACGATGTTTTCCTACACCGTTTTGAGAGCAGTGTTGATGAAATAATTTACAGAAAGCCAACGTTAAACCTACTTACCGGAAAGTTAACATCACAGCCAGCCGCCACTAGATACCGGATCACCTTGATCAGATCCTCATCCTTCGCCTTCCTAACATCATCAACTTCTATGTGCTCCCCAGTCTGGTCTACATCTTCCTTTATTTCTACTTTTTCTGCGTCCTCTTCTGGTTCCTCGGTTTTAGGACTGGCATCTTTGAGTTTTTCTTTGTTTTTCTTGTCGGGTTTTTCGAGAAGTGCTGAAAGGGAGACGAGTATGACTAGTGTGAGGACTGTTTTGGCTTAGTTTCCGTTTAGTGTAGTAAGTGACTTCAGAGAAATATATGACGCAAATAGATTTCAGCTACACAGCAGCTGGATGAGAGATTTGGCTGTGCCCGACAGGGTCCATAATCTATACTCTACACAAATAAATATAATTTAATTGTCTGTGAATAGTCAACATAACAGTTTTTTACTAAATGCATATGAAAGTATATAAGGTACGTGCCGCCCGCCTGGCTGGGGGGCCTTGTTGATGCTGGAGCTCGACACTTACCTAGTATCGCGCTACACAGCGGCGTGCGCATACAGTTGTCGGTGACGTCGAGGTTGGCGCCAGCGTAGTGCAGCAAGTACAGCGCGCCCGTGTGGCCCGAGCGCGCGGCCGCGTGCAGGCACGTGCCGCCCGCCTGGCTGGGGAGGGCCTTGTTGATGCTGGAGCTTGACACTGTACAGAAAAAAACCGATTAATGCCTGGTACATCTGTAGGCGTTGAGTACCACGAGCGCCATCTAGTATCGAGTAGCAGAACTAGTAGACCACTAGCGCGTAGCGCCATCTAGTCCCAAGTAGCAGAACTAGATGCTTCTAGAAAGTTCGATGCTAGAACTTTCTAGCACTATCGACATCTGGTCAGTTGGAGCCGGTCGTACACGAACATTCTAGATGTGTCTACAGTAGAAGGTTCTGGAACTATCTGAGGACTATATAAGGCCGGTATGGACTTCGACCTGGGTCAGTCGAAAAACAAGCGATCTAGCGACAAGTAAACTTAAAACGTTACAAGCTATCTTGAAGTGCGAGTACTTTAGAGTGATCAGTAGTGCAGTTGTGTTTTATAGTTAGTGTTTTGATTTGATATCAGTGTTGTTTAATTAAAGTGTCATTTTTGGTTATTAGATCGGCAGTTTTTATTGTCACGAACCCCAAGCTCGTAACAGTATCTTAAAGCCCCGTGATCTGGATGCGAATAACGCACACCCAGTTCACAAGACAAAAATCTGCATAAATACTTAGCGCGCCCATAGATAGTCCTATGAGCCATACTATATGACCATTTCAGATACCAATCTATATGGTCCTCAAATGATCTAACCAAGATTATTACCTGATTTTTATATACACATTGTCATTGATGAATTTTATATACAGGGTGGATTTTTGAGACGGGGCAGTAAAGGCAGGTACCTTCACCGTTGTAGGTACAGGAAAACGATCTTAGAAGACTGTCCTTAACTTTTTGAGACATTTAGGTGTGCATTCACAGGTTAAAAAAAATGTATAGTCAGCAAGAAAATGGGCAGTTTTCACAAAAACTTTTTTTGACCCCAATCAATCCTGTTTTATAGAAGGATCAAAAAACTCTTTCGGACCAACTGAGGTTTGAGTACTAGAAAAGTCAAAAATCGCAAAGGAGTTTGTCCATACATTTCGTAGGAACGAAACTCTCTTACTTTTTATGATGGACCGATTAGCAGAAAATAAACAAAAAAATTAAACTTCGAACGAATAGGCGTTGTAAATTTATTTGCTTTAAAAACAAAGATTGTTTGTTGTTTGTGATTTACGATGGGCTGAGAAGAAAATGACTTTAGAACTTTCAGACTTGTAAAGGCCTGTCCGCTGTAAAAGTCAAAAATCGCAAAAAAAACTTTTGTGCATATGCAAAGTTTTTTCTAAACCAATAAACTATCTAAATATTGTTCTCAAACCAAATTAAATTATAACGCGTATTTGTTCGAAATTTGAATTTAATCTTTTAGTATTTATTTTCGGCCTAGTCTATCCATTGTAAAGAAGTAGGTAGCAGTCTCATTTCCCACAAAAGGTATAAGAGAAGTGTTTTTGCGATATCTGACTTTTCTAGTACTCAAACCTCAGTTGGTTCAATAATTTTTTGATCCTTATAAGAAATAGGATCGATTGACATCAAAAAAAGTGTTTATGAAAACTGTCCATTTTCTTTTTTTTTTATCTTTGTATGCAGATCAAAATATCTCAAAAAGTTAAGGACTAAGTCTCCTAAGATCATTTTCTTGTAGCGACAACGGTTCAGGTACCTGCCCGTACTGCCCCATCTCAAAAATCCACCCTGCATACAATGAGAATATTTACTTCTACGAGTATGTATGTGCGTCATTGCTTTTTTCTGTCTGGCAGTTTGAATAATTTATGCGACCTACCCTAATGTCCTTTCTTTGGTATTGTTCGTCGAATCGTTGAGCTCCGTAACTTATGAGTTGAGCTGCACGATTACTGACAAATGCGTGCACTGACTGGACAGGTCCACTCAGTCGTGTGGTTCTGTCCTCAAAAAACTATTTCAGACACCAATCTACATGGTCTTCACATGATCTGACCAAGATTATGTCTGGACTTTAAAAGAGACTGTGACCTCAGAGTTTGTTTCGGTCTTTCTTCTCACAGTAGTCAGATAGGAAACGCTGACCTCATCTAGTTTTTAATAATGATTGAAGTCTAAAAGTGTTTGTACAAACCTACTTACATAAATAAATACATTTATCATTTACTAGCTTTTGCCCGCGGCTCCGCCCGCGTGGATGTCGGTTATCGCGTTAAAAGTACCCTATGTCCTTCTCCATATCCCAGGCTTGAAAACGTAATAGACGGACAGACAGAGTTACTTTCACATTTATAATATTATAATATATATAGCATGGATTTACAACCAATCACATAACATACGATAATACGCGTTGACGGCTGCTTTGAAAACTAGTTAATTATCGCGTAAGGTTACCGTATACCGTTCAAATGCAGCGCGCGAAAACAGTGTTGCGACCAAAACCGCGTATCAACTAATTATTAGATGTGTCAAAAAGATGTAAATCAGAATAATAGCTTCGTAGATCGGCTGGTTTTGGCGTGTTTTGCAACACTGCCAAAACCGGGATCGTAGATTATTTAGTAAACTTCATGTACAATAGTGGTACATGCATAGCTATATTTTAGAACACAAACCTAAACTACAGCCTACCTACCCCGCATCTGTAACAGTTTTAAACAAAACAGTTTAAACACTTACCAATCTTCGGTATAAGCATATCCACAGTATCACCCTTTAGTATAGCGTCACACAGTTGTTGTGGTGACTTGTTCGGCGCCTGCGCAGCCTGCTCGCACAGCTGCTTCAGGTCTATAGGAGGGGAGGGCAGTAAGTCCTCGGGGATCAGAGGACCTGGCTCTGGCTTCGGCTCTCGCGCGGTGAATGTGAGGTACGCTGGTGTGCTAGAAGAGATGTGAAGGTTATTGTGCTTTGAAATTTATAACAATTTTTTCACAGAAATTAGTAGAAAGTATGAGGGGCAATAAGGAATATGCACGTAATTCAAAACTTATCCACTATTTAAATATACATTGTGTTGGAGTCAAGACACTAATGGCAATTTTTTATTTTATTTTTTACGCTTTACCTATTTTACAATTCATTATGTTGCGTTTTTTGATGGAACGGAACGCAATCTCAAAACGCGTCTTTCTTCAACAATGCCGAAAGTGACGAAAAAAACATAAAAATCTATTATTTGCAAAGTGCTTGAAATCTCACTAAGTTAAGTAACTTAGTGCGACGTCAGCTTGAATAAAGCACAAACAATAATTTCAAAGTCAAAGTCAAATCATTTATTTGAAATATGCACGTAAAAGGCACTTTTGAATGGCCGAAATTACAAAAATAGTTAATTGATTCTAGTTGCCGATTCTAGTTAGTCTATGGAGAAAAACGAATTTACATTTGGGGTTAAAAAACAGATGTAAAAAAAGCAGTTTTGCGGTAAATGACGTCACATCATCATGACCGCGACAGAAACGGACATTTGTACTGTAGTAGAATATTGTTAGTGTCAGAACTAATTAAGAATTTAACTTTTAATACTTTTCTTGGGTTTATACAGTCCTTTATAGACTTCGTGAAAAAAAAAAAAACATGCAATTTCCCTATTGGCCTTAGTATTGAATAGAGATTCATGTCGAGTATCATACTACAATATCGCTCTTAGTATCCGACTGCACATAAGGGTTATTTTAGAAGTTTTTCTTTGCAGTTGACTTATATTCTGATCCTTGTGTTGTGTAAAGATTTGTGTTTGTTGTGTCGTGTGTGTGCATTGTTATTGATTGGTTAGCCAAGTGCTCCTTTAGTTTTGTGTAAGAATATACAGTTTTCTTACTGTTTTCCTGCATCATTCTACTGCTGGGCAAAGGCCTCTCCCTATGAATTCCATTGTTTGCGATGCAGAGCTAATGTGGACCAATGGTCGTTTGTTTTGTGTTGCTCGTCCGCCATGGTCTACGGGGTTTTCCGCGACGCCTTCTATCTGTCTCAGGGTTCCACATAGTGACAATTTTGGCCAACAGCTCATTGGGCATGCGGCAGCCGTGGCCAGGCCAGTCCTACTTCAACTTTGCGGCTTTTTTAACGTCAGCAATCTGTTTTGGAGCGCAGTGTGGTGTTGCGAATATGGTCGGTTAGTTTGACGCCTAGAATACTGCGCTCCATCGCACGTTGGCAAACCTTGAGTTTGGATTTTTGAATGTCTGTCAAAAACCAAGCCAAAATGGGAAGAAGATCCATAGGTCAAATGGGAATTTTCTTATTCTGCTTTTACTGTATTTATGGGTCAATCATTATTTATGTGATATGATTCAGTAGACCGTAAAAACTTGAAGGATTGAAGGCCTCCTTGTTCCTGATTCTGTCTGCTAAAAACACCTTTCGCTCTTCACTACCCTAAAAAACATTTCCCTCACCACTGCTCCCTCTGGTCAGGCAAGAAGATCCGTTTGTTACTGCACTTCATCTCGACCTTGACCTTCACGCACGCAGCGTTGGCAGGTTGCCAGCGGTAGGAGTACACGCCGCAGTGCGGACAGCCGGGCCGTAGCTTGGCGTCGTTGTACGGGAGGCCACAGTCTAAGTGGAATAAGTGGCCGGACGAGCATTGGTAGAATGTGCCCTGGAAGAGAGATAGTAATGAGTACCATTTGTAAGGCGTTTACAAATATTTTACTAATATTATAAAGCTGAAGAGTTAGTTTTTTTGTTTGTTTGAACGTGCTAATCTCAGGAACTCCTGGTTGGAATAGAAAAAATAATTTTGTGTTGGAGAGTCCATTTATCGAGAAGGGTTATAGGCTATATAATATCACGCTACGACCAATAGGAGCGGAGCATAAATGAAAAATGTTGCAAAAACGGGAAAAAATATTCTTTTATGAGAGCTTCCTTTGCGTGCGCTGCGTAAACGGTTTAAGTTACGCAAATATCATGTATGATGGAATTGTTCCTCTTTAAATGTTCTAAAAAAAACTCCGCGACAGCATATGTCTATCTTTTAAGATTGACTCACTATAACCTTTTTTTATGGTAATCAAATTTGTTCGAAATTAATGCACTATTTGTGTTTAGTTAAAACTCTTTCAATATTTTTCTTTTTATTTTCTTGTCATTTTGTGTCAAATGAAATATAGTCGCTGAAACCATCGGAAGCTTTTTTATTGCTTATTTCATCTTTCCTTTTTAAAAATCCCCAACATGGTCCTTCGAGCCGGATATAAATGAAGATTGAACGAAAAATTGCGAAACTAATAAAAATAAAGGATTTTTAAGGAATTTGCAAATTCGCGAAATATTGCCGATCATTTCAAGTCGCCATTTTTGATGACAGCGAATATTCACGTTGGATTCAAATTTAAATTTTGGTGAAAACCAAAATTATGTAATTGGAGTATGGACAGTGTATTCACAGTGTTCAGTAATTAAATAAATACCCAGTACTCAATAATTGGTTTGTTAAGGTATATTTCGCATAAGTTTCCGATAGTGTAAAGGTCAGTATCTACCTATTTTATTTACTCAGATTTTTTATCCAGGTAATTATTTAATTGGAATTAACAGATCTTTTAGGTAGACTGGTTCACTTGATTGTATTCCTGTAAAAGTTTAAAAATTTAACAGAGAGGTATTTGGTACTTTATTAATTTTTATAACTGTATTTCTCAGTTTGATACCGACCTCTCAAAATGCCTGACAAGGAGGAAAAGGAGCTAATTAAAAGACGGGCAAGTTTTAAAGGACGTTTGACAATGTTCTCTAATTTTGTTAAGGATTTGGAGGAGTCACTAAATCCACTACAGGTTGGTGAATTGCAACTTCGTTTAGCAAAGATGGAACATGTATTTGCGCAATATGACGAGGTTCAGTTAAGATTAGAGTGCTTGGCTGAAGACATCTCTGTTCAAATATCAGAGCGAAACGATTTTGAATTTGTTTATTACAGGGTTGTTGCACAAGCGCAAGGCTTAATTTCACGTAGCTTGAAATCAACCAAGGATGATCTGTTGGATGGTAATAATGGTTCATCACGAATATATAATCGTGCGCTTGTTAAATTACCTACCATACAACTTCCTAAGTTCGGTGGTTCTTACGATAAGTGGTTGGAGTTCCGCGATACATTTTCTAGTTTAATACATGACAATGATGAAATGGATGACGTTAACAAATTTCATTACCTTAGGGCGTCTCTTGAGGATTCAGCTGCTGTGGTAATACAATCTATAGAATTTTCTGCGATTAATTATCCTGTTGCATGGAATATTTTATGTGATCTATACGATAATAAGAGGCTTTTAATACAAAATCACATAAATGCTTTAATACTCATCGAGCCTATTAAAAGAGAGTCATCTATCACTTTAAAAAATATTATTGATTCTATAAACAAGAACTTGCGCTCATTACAATCTTTAGGCCAACCAATAAAGTATTGGGATTCCCTTTTAATACAAATAATGACATTAAAATTGGATTCTAAAACTTTCCGTGAATGGGAAGAATTTAAAGGGGGTATCGAAAAAAATAAATTGATAACTTTAGACAACTTCTTAAGTTTTTTGCGAAATCGTTCAGACTTACTTGAAACTATTGAAAATTCGCATAATAATGCCGGTAGCACATGTAATTCAAAGACCAATAAACATAAGAGCATGGTATCTGTAACCAATACATCAACTAGTCGGCCTAATCATGATTCTAATTCTCTGAAATCATGCCCAAAATGTCAAGGTGATCATCACCTTAGTACTTGTTCACAATTTCTTGGACTTAGTAATGAACAGAGGTTAGAATTATTACCACAATTTAAGATATGTTATAATTGCTTCCGCACAGGCCATTATGCTAATCATTGTAAATCAATTGGATGCAAGATTTGCAAACGCAAGCACAACACACTTGTTCATGTTACAGATCCCAAGTTTAGGTCAACCGTTAAAGCATCTACTTCAAGTGGTGATCGCGATTACACTGCTGGCGCGTCTAATGAACAATTGCCTACAAGTAATGTTACGTTATCAGCACAAGTCGCAACTAATGTCCAAAACAAAGGTGAAGTACTTTTAGCCACATCACTGATAAAGTTTTTTGATGTCAACAACCGTGAGCATCTCGGTCGTGCGATCCTGGACAGTGGCAGTACGTCGTGCCTTATTACAGAAAAATTGTGTAATTTATTAAATTTACCTACAATTAAAGTTAACGAGTCACTGATGGGTATAAATCATTCTAAGTCACCGATAGGTAAAATGTGTTGCGTCCCGATAACTTCATTAAACGAAAACTTCTCTACTAATATTTACTGCTTTGTCTTACCTTCTATTACTGATGAAATGCCTTGTCGTCAGTTGAATCTTAATGATTTAAATATTCCAAGTAATTTGTGTCTAGCTGACCCTTCTTTTTATGTCCCATCTTCAGTCGATCTTCTTATAGGTGCAGATGTTTTCTGGGATATATTGGGTACAGAAAAGATAATTTTAGGTCGTGGGAAACCGGTGCTATTTGAAACTAGACTTGGTTGGATAGTTTCAGGCCCTATATTACGTAGTGGCCAAATGCCTTATTCGTTTCCTATGCTTTGTAATTTTGTAAACATTAATCATAATAAAACTAATGTTCAACAGGATAGCTCGAGTACTGATGACATTCAAAACCTGTTAATGCGTTTTTGGCAACTCGAGGAAGTTGGCCATCAGTCATCAGCATATTCTCGAGAGGAACAAATGTGTGAAGAAAACTTCACAAATAATACAACGCGTCTGAAGGATGGCCGTTTTTGTGTGAGGATACCTTTAAAACAATCTCCTGAGAGTTTAGGTGATTCTTTGCAAAGATCAAAACACTGTCTGCTGTCATTAGAGCGCAGGCATAAGGGTCAACCATTATTCAAAAAGCGTTATTGTGATTTTATGAAAGAATATATTGAGTTAAAACACATGTCTAAATGCATACCTGATCCAGGTAAGGTCGCATATTTTATACCACACCATGGTGTTGTACGGGAAAGTAGCTCAACTACTAAACTCAGGGTAGTGTTCAATGCCAGTAGTCCAACTACCTCTGGAGTATCATTTAATCATTTGCAAATGGTAGGGCCTACGGTACAAGATGACTTGGTGTCAATTCTTCTTCGATTTAGAAAATATAAATATGTTATCTCGGCAGATGTGGAGAAGATGTACCGTCAGATACTAGTACATCCAGATGATAGACATCTACAGCAGATCCTATGGCGGGATGACCCCTCGAAGCCTATGGAGGCGTACCAATTAAATACGGTTACGTACGGTACTGCTAGCGCACCATACCTTGCTACTAGGTGCTTAAAACAATTAGGGCTTAATTGCACTGACAGCAAAATTGCTGATATCATAAAACATGATTTCTACGTAGATGATTTACTGTCAGGGGGGGATACTATTGAAGAGGTTATTAATATACGCCATAAGGTAACATCAGAGTTAGCTGCAGCTGGAATGCCATTGCGTAAATGGAAATCAAACAATGCTCAATTAACGTCTGACTTAGAACATTCTTCATTAAGTTTGAATATTGGTTCAATGGAACTCTGTAAAACTTTAGGGCTCAGTTGGAACACTGAGACTGACTTATTAAGTTTTACAATTAATCCTAATATTTTTAATGCATTAACAAAACGCGGAATTCTATCTACGATCTCTCAAATTTTTGATCCGTTAGGTCTATTAGCTCCTTGCATTATTACTATGAAAGCCATTATACAGAAGCTTTGGGTGCATAAATTAGGATGGGATGATCAGTTGCCATCAGATATATTAAAGGTATGGTCCAATGCAATACGTAACTTATCAATGTTAAATGAACTGTGTATTCCACGTATTGTTTTAATTAATTCATATCAAACTATAGACTTGCACATATTCAGCGATGCATCGCAAGTAGCATACGGTGCATGCCTGTATGTACAAAGTAAAAATAATAATGATGTTTTGGTTCGTCTTCTTACAGCTAAAAGTCGAGTGGCTCCAATTAAACCAACGACAATTCCAAGATTAGAGCTGTGCGCAGTACTGGTTGGTGTTCGTCTTTACGAAAAGGTGTTATACGCCCTTCGCGCTCAAGTTAGGAATGTCACCTTTTGGACTGACTCGACAGTTGTATTGGGTTGGCTCAAGATGATACCGAGTAAATTGCAGCCGTTTGTCCGCAACCGTGTTGCAGAGATATTAGACAAAACACCTTCATGCACCTGGAGGCACGTACCTACTAATTTAAATCCCGCTGATCACATATCACGTGGAATAGATGTAAGTCTTTTACAATCTTTAGATTTATGGTGGTCAGGCCCTGAATTTTTGAGATACGATGTCTCAAAATGGCCTAGAAATCCAACGGTAACAACGGAACTTCCTGAAATTCGATCTGAAGTATCCTTGATTGTTACTCCCGCAAATCCACGACCAGTTATAGAATTTGATAGATTCTCAAATTTCACACTACTCAAACGGTCGGTAGCATATGCTTTAAGATTTATTAAGATTCACTTTAGAAAACAACCACCAGTTAATCAATTTCTTAGCACGGACGAATTGAAGCAAGCATTATATTTTATTATAAGGCTTTCGCAAATAGATTCTTTCCCGGAATACGCGATTTTATTAAACAAAAAGGATTTACCAAAAAAGAGTTCATTAATCAAGTTTAAAGTTTTCCTAGATGAAAACAAATTAATGCGTGTTGGAGGTCGTCTCACAAACTCACAATTTTGTTATGACAAAAAACACCCGTTATTATTACAGTCCACACATATTGTCACAAAATTGTTATTTGAACATATGCACAAAATTCTTATGCACGCGGGGCCGCAATTATTGCTAGCATCTATTAGAGAATGTTATTGGCCGATCGGTGGTAAATGTTTAGCTAAATCAGTTTATCAAAAATGCCTTTTGTGTTGTCGTATGAAAGGACAGACAGTCTCTCCTGTCATGGGTGATTTGCCACAGCAACGTTTGAATCCCGGGGGCTTCCCTTTTGAAACAGTCGGCGTTGATTATGCTGGACCTATAATGTCAGCAAATAGACAAGGACGGGGTTGTCGATTTACTAAAGTTTATATTGTTCTTTTTGTATGTTTTTCAACTAAGGCCGTACATATCGAGTTGGCAGGTGATTTAACAAGCAATAATTTTTTATCGGTTCTTCGTAGATTTGTGTCGAGAAGAGGCAAGCCTAAGCACATCTACTCTGATAATGGTACCTCGTTTGTTGGCGCGTGTAATGAAATAAGTAAGTTCATAAAGAGTAGTTGCAATTCGTTATCCAGTGATTTAGCTAATGAAGAAATAAATTTTCATTTTATCCCTCCTTATGCACCTCACTTTGGAGGTCTTTGGGAGGCCGGTATTAAATCTACTAAATATCATTTAAAGCGAGTACTGGGAAATTGTAACCTTACATTTGAAGAGCTGGACACTGTGTTAATTCAGATAGAAGCTTTACTGAATTCTCGCCCACTTACACCACTTTCATCGGATCCCAGTGATTTGTTGCCGCTTACACCTGGACATTTTATAATAGGACGGCCACTAACAGCACTGCCTACGGCAAACCTTGAAGACCGTTCCGTGAAATACTTGACCAGATACCAGAGAATCGAGCAACTTCGGCAGCACTTCTGGGTCAGATGGAGCAAAGAGTATGTCTCGGAGCTGCAACAACGAGTTAAATGGCGATCCTGGACCAAGCCATTGGAAAAGGGTACTCTTGTGCTCATCAAAGATGAGAATCTCCCACCTCTCAAATGGCGATTAGGTCGAGTGACGGCTGTGTATCCCGGAAAAGATGGGATTAGTCGGGTCGCTGACATTAAGACAGCGTGCGGAGTGGTTCGGCGAGCATTTAGCAAGATATGTCCTCTTCCGGTATCTCATGCAGAACAATCTGGTTGAGAGAAAAATCTCTCAACGCCCGGGGGCATGTTTAGTTAAAACTCTTTCAATATTTTTCTTTTTATTTTCTTGTCATTTTGTGTCAAATGAAATATAGTCGCTGAAACCATCGGAAGCTTTTTTATTGCTTATTTCATCTTTCCTTTTTAAAAATCCCCAACAATTTGCGAAGAAGTTTTGACAACATAATATTAATCCTTATCCAAATAAATATGTTATTAATAACAAGTATTTAAATGTTAACAAAATTGTCCTTGACATCACTTGATTTCAATCAACATTTAGAAGATATCATAATTTTAAAATAACTTCGCAACAAAATAAATATATAGGCTATTTAATATCACGCTACGCCCCTAAGGAGCTGAGTAAAACGACAACAAGTCGGAAAAAACGCTAAGTGAAAACGAATTAATTGCGTGGATGGGCGATGCCATGCGACGGGTGGATTGTGGGCCGAAATTTTACGCGGACGAAGTTAGTTAGAGCAGAAGCTAGTTGTTGATAAAGCTAAATACTAACTACTACTAACTGTTTGTAAATGTATACTTATTATAGAGGTATGAGGAACAGGGTGTAAAGTTCACTCATACTCTATAGAAAAGGGAGGATCCTTCGACCAGACGGGTGTTGTGTCTGGTGGGGCAACTGCCCGACGTTTGAAGTCGGTATATTGTATATATGCCAGTCGCACAGTGAACCCTGATTGCGCGATGCAGGATTTGTGTGACGTCAGGTCGTTGATGCGTAGTTCGCTTGTGGCGTTATCGATTATATTCTTACATGGCCATTTATGGCTTATATGGCAATTTGTTAAATTACAAAAAAAAAAATATACATTTCATCTGCTCTTGTAATATAACAATTTGTTTGGTCTTGTATTAGCAAGGATGCATATCCGGTACGGCTCTAATAATCCTTCTATATCCAATGGATACGTCTTCCCTACCATTATCGCGCCCCCCGATTTAATCCTTGATATGCAATGGTCACTTTACTCCCATGAAACAGGCAGCAGGGGCTAGTGTGAGTCTTTCTGGTCAAACCACGCTGGGGTCGGTGTATTTCATTAATTCATTACAAAGGGTCTTGTAACAGCAAACCTTGCCTGAACTTTGAAGAAATGTAACTGAGTAATAATCATTATTATCACATTGCATTGGGATTCAAATCCGTCCCTTGTCCCACACAGTCCAAGTACGGTGGTCCTAACCCTGACCAGATACGTCCCACTTACTAGAATGTCCTAAAATTTAAATGTTGGCTAATTGTAGAACGCCCTTGATGCTAGGGTGAATGTGGCCACCTTTTGAGGTCAAGCATTACGAGAAAATTAAGTACTCTTGATACCTAATGATAAAGAACACATTGCATAAACACGCACCATCAAAGTGTTTGTAGTAGTTCTTACCTGAGTACAAAACAGTCCACAAGCAGGACAGCACATGTGCTTAGCCAGTTGCGCGGCATGCAAGGCACACGCCAGGAAGTATGGCGCCCTTGGCCCAGCTCTCACTAAAGGCGCCAGGCCGCTAGTGTTGTTACTGCTAGGGCTAGTGTTGCGCTCACGACGCGCGCTGTGAGAACAGCCGACGCGGACGCCGTCAACGAGCTCGATTGCTTGGCAGAATACTGGCTCTGAGGACAAAGTACGAGTATCTCATATTTTATACCTACTGAGGCGGAAATCAAAAAGGGTAATGTTTTTGGTTCTGTTCTGTCTATAAGTTCCCTCCTAAAGGCGAAACGAGCGAACAGATTTTAACTACATGAGGTATCGTTTTATTACGATTGGGCAATTTGCTACAAAGCCGAACATTTTCTATGAGGCATATTTACGGTCGTTTACTTAATTGCATATTTTTTTAAATATACTTTCTTTCCCGGGCATAAAATCTCCCTTTTACCCCGAACAGATGCAGCTGACCCATAAACAGAGCAATTAATTAAGTCGAATCTTACCAATAAGTTCCTCAGGCGCTGCATACACATTGCTGGGCGTGTCACAGAAGCAGGTCGCGACTATGGTTGACTCGTCGACTGGACACGCGGCCTCCGAGCCTTCGTCACCGCCCGCCGGGTTGCTGGGCAAACAATGAGATATGTGAGGATAACGTTGGAGTGCTCTCAATGAATAATGAACTCAGTTTATTATACAGTAAATAGAAAGAAAAAGAAAGAAAAAGTATTTATTGTGACTCGCACAGGAAGATCACAAACTAATAAACACACAATCAAAAGTATAAAAAATAAATAAAAGGCTCCTATCTCAGCATGATGCTGCGACATTTAAAATAAGTGCCGCAGCGCTGGTATTCTGAAATGAGCAATTCAATGAACACACTTATTAAATTTAACTTTGATTAAGATTTATTTATTTATAGTTAATTAGAACGGTACAACACCAGTACATTAATTAAAATAGAATCAAAAAATATTAATACTGACAATTTTTGTATACAGGATGGAATCATTGACGCGAAGCCGGTATGTTCCTTCCACCCTGTATAATTTCGTTAAAACTATACTCCATTTATAATAGCATTAGACAGAAGTTAAAAAAGGTTATTTTTGATGCACACTTTATAACAAAAGTACAATAAACTTGTTATAGTTACGATTGATGCCAAATCGATTAAAATGAATTTATATATCAGCTATCACACTTAATTGTAATCATTTAAAAAAACAACCATATGAAATTAAGTGGCTTTCATTTAGATATATTATTTCATTCCAATTTAAAATTACAGTGCCTATGCTAAAAACCTAAAAGAAGCAGGAGTCAACAATACTGCAACGCTTTTTGTTTCACTATAATCCTACCAAATCTAAAATGTTACTTAATCCCTTCCTAAGCTGTGACAGCCGGGGATTTCTAATTTTACTGGTTTATGTCGTCTGTGAAATTGACTTGACAATGTTCTAAGATTGTCATGTATTCATTTGCTTGTGAATACTTTGTTTGTTATTGTTTAATTTTCGTGATTTTGTTGTTATTTAATAAAATAATAAATAATATTTAGTTATTTCTTTGTTATTGTATTGTTATCAGTGTTGTCATTGGGTTGTTTGTACAAAACGTTACTTTTTTTTTGAGCTATGAGTGATCCCGGTGCGGGACCGAGTGGCTTACAACATATAAGTGCTGAGTCTGACCAAAAACGTGGTCCAAAAGTTGACTCCGACGAAATAATAATGTCTCCCAAAAAAAAAGAGAACGCTGCGTGCTGTAGAAAAACAACCTGTGATAAATATTTTTAAGCAATTGGAGTCCTGGCCTGCAGATACTCCTCATTATAAGACTGAGATGATAAACAAAATCGCAGAAGTTGCCGGTAAGGATGATTCATAAAATTATTACTATAAAAATATTTGAAACTAACATGCATTGTGATAAAATGTATTATATTTTAGAAACTCCGATGATTTTATTATTTACAGGCGTATCTCGGGCTACTCTGTCCAATATTCTCAAAGAGTACAACATAAAAAGTCGCCTGCAATCTCCCCCTCCCCAACAGAAGCACATGAAACGTGATGATTTTGATGACATCACATTTAGTGGAATATGCAGGAAAATTCATTCCTTCTTCTTTATTAATGAGTTGCCCACCTTGGACAAGATGCTGGAAGCAGTTAACAGTGACGAGTCTCTGCCAGATTAAAAAAAAAAGCAGTCTGTATAAAATAATTAAATAAACATTAAAGTTCACATAAGTCAAAAACGGAGCAGAAAAAGTGCACTCATAGAAGTCATAGACAAGCAGGAGATCGTCCTTTGGAGACTAAAATATCTTCATGAAATAAAAAGGCTAAGGAATAAAGGAAGGAAAATATATTATTATTTAGATGACACTTGGCTAAATGAAGGTACTGTGCTTCTAAATTTCTTAACAGCTATTTATGCACTAAGCAGTGTATGACCTCTTGCATTCAATAACATTATAATTAATTATACAGTTAAACATAATTTCATAAAATTGGTTCGTGAAATGAATGGTATTTATATAAATAACCTTTTATCATACAAACAGGTCACACGAAAAGCCTAATATGGCATGACACTAATAATAAGTCTTCAAAAGAAGCACATTGGGAAGGTCTATCTGCTGGTTTAAAAAATCCAACTTATAATCGGTCGTACTGGTATTTATTTTATGGACTGTCCTCGCCATAAAAAAATGAACACCCCATTGTTATTGACTATTAATTAAGTAATACATATTATATTGTATTATGAATGAACGCATGCAAAGCGAACTTTTAAAGTTATAAATTTTGTTATAGTATTTATCTATGAACTATTTCCAGCAGTGAAATTATATAGGGGGTACGGAATAATTGACTTGTATTAATTTTATTTCACAGGGTTTGGGAAGGGTTTTTAATGGATGCTGCATTAATATTTGATGCAAAGAAAGGTGATGAAGATGACCACTCCGAAATGGACGCCTTCAACTTTAATAATAATAATAATTTATTTATTTACACTTCAAGACACAATCATTTGTGTAGCCCTGACTCTTGTACTAGGATTTCGTGTTTCATAAGAGCCAGACCTCTCAATTTACAGGGAATATGTTATAGAAGCGCGATAGACAAAAGTGAAAAAGGTTCAAGTTAATTTTGTCAAAAATTGAGAGTGGCGCTGTAATTGTTATGGACAATGCGCTTTACCACTCAAGGACATTGGAGAAGCTGCCAACCACAGCTACACGAAAGGCAGATATACAGGAATGGTTTAAAAGCAAAAACATTCCTTTTGAGGAAAAAGATCTTAGGGCAACTTTATTAGAAAAAGCAAAAATACAAAGACATTTATACCAAAAGTTTGTTGTAGATGAGATGGCTAGAGAGAAGGGTATTTCAGTATTGCGCCTCCCACCCTACCACTGCGAGTTCAACCCTATAGAATTAATATGGGCTCAAATGATGGGGTATGTGGCTCAACATAACAAAACGTTCAAATTAGACAAGGAGAAACAATTACTCCCACAAGATCTGGATAGTATTACGCTAGAACGATAGCAGTCTTGCGTTGCTCATGCAATTAAAGAAGAGCAAAAGTTAAAGCATAATGGATGATGTGGTAGAAAGATTTATTATTAGGTAACGTCGGTGAAACTTCTTCATCTTTATTCTCTGATGATAGTGACTAAATTATATGATGAAGACGAAGAAGTTACATCAACTATTGTGTGTTGAAAGTTGTTGTTTTAAATAAAATATTGTAAAAAAAAAGACTTATTTCCTTTAATCTTAATTAAATTTAAATCATCACGACGTAATCGTTTGTTTAATTCATTCGTTTTGTTGTAAGTAATGTGTGATGAAGATGTTATTACGACCTATTTATCAAAGTTATGTTAAAACATTTTTAGTTTAATTGTTTAAACTTTTAACTTTGAATAAAATGTTTCGCACTCCTGCTTCTACGAGCCTCTTTTTTCTAATGCTATAGTAAATGGAGTATAACATGGAACAGTTAGACCCCCATGCATACTTTCTCTTACAGAAAACCAGACATTACACATTTCGATTATTAAGATAGTTTGTAAATTCAGCTTACCTTGTGTCTTCCATTTCAGCATCCGAATGTGCTTCTTCTCCACCAGAAGACCTGTGCCTCCTTCGTTTACGATGGCTCCTGGGAATAACAAATAAAAAAATAGTAAGTTAGGGTGAAATATAAAAAATTAATAAAAGTGCAAGAACATGGTCTCACCTCTCACTCTCTTCCACGTAATTGTGCCGGGCTGATCGCTTTGACGATCGGCGCGGTGACCTGGCGTCAAATTACGAATTTTAAATTATCTTTTATTTTAATAGACTTTATAGCTTCACCATTAACCCATGATTTCATCAGTTCAGTAAATATCGGAATAAACTCCAACTGGGATTTGTTCAGGAAGACTTAAAGGTGCCTACAGGTTTGTTCGATAATTGAAAATCGTTATTGTTGCTTGATATGCTTGTTTGCTTCGTATTTTGAATTTTGCTTGAAAAATCATTTACTTGACTTTGTTCGATCACAATACATGTGTCGATCGTTAAAAATCTTTGGGACCTTAATAGATCAAATATGAATTATTTGGCTTGTAGCAAAAAAGCAAAAGATTACTTTTTCAGAGCTGTATGTACAGTGGCCAGCACATCAAGCTACACGAAACTGTCAAACTTCTCCAAACGATTTTGAACTTTAAAATGTTCATAATCAAGTTCAAAATTGAATGAGAAAATTTTACAGTTTGTGGTAACTTGATGTGCTGGCCACCGTACAATAACACAGTCAGGAAAAATAGGTGGAACTATGATAAAATTTAAAACTTACTTATGCTCTTCTTCAACAGGTGAAGACCTATCACTGTCATTCATGCCAAATGATGAGCACAATCTAGTTGACCTTCTCGGACGATTCTTAGCAGCTACTTCAACAGAACACTGAAAGTCTTCACTGGAATCCTCATCTGTCTCCAACAGCTTGCTGATGACTACAGGATCATCATCCATTTCATCATCTTCTTCTATTTCCTCGGCTTCCGCGTCTTCTTCCTCTTCTTCCACTTCTTCTCTGTAAAACAAATGTGTGCAGTAGCTATTAGTAAACTGTAATTTTTTAACAATAATTTCAAACACTAGTCTACTAAAAGTACTTTGAAAAAAGGCGATGAGCAAGTTGACATTAGGCTGTTGTAACTTTGATATATTATAAACAGACCCACTAAAAAGTGAAAAATAAAAACATAACAAAAAAAAAAAAAAACTGACTTGTGGTTCCTGTGCAGCAACTTCTTGAAGTGTTTTTTTTTTAAGTCTGTTTTTTTTTTGGTACAATGTTTTTATGTTTTACAATCACCACAGATGTTTTTGGCCCAAAAGTAGTAACTAATTATAGATAGTATATTATTTACCTGTTCTCAATGTCACCCTCATCCACCTCATCAGGGTTGATAGCCTTCAGACCGAGTTCACACAGGTGCTTCAGCTTCATCACAGTGTTCTGGCTCTGGCTGTCATCATCCTCGCAAATCTCCACTACCTCCTCATCACCTTCCTGTTCCTTCTTCTTTTCCAGCTCAGTTACTAACGGGCGAGCTGACCGCCTTGTCCTGACTCCCTCCTCGGGAGACTTGTCAGTTTGAATACCAAGACGTGCATTGTTCTGAAATTCAAGTCCAATACGTAGCTCTTCATTTGCAAGTATTTTGGCTGTGGGTTTTATTCTACGAGATAATCGTTGTGGGGTTTGCTGGGTTTCATAAGACTTCTCCTTTCTGGCGATGGCATTGGCGAGGACGTTGTCGGAATCGTCACGACGCCGCGTCGAGCGCTTGGGCGGTGTGTGAGAGCTGTCTGACTCATCGTTCTCTGATGTTGTCTGAGCCCCAGACTTGTCTTTCTTGGGCGACGTGTCGCTGTCGCAGATCCACTCCCACTTGCCGCGCGTCCTGCTCGACCGCCGCGGCGCCTCCTCGTGCTTCTCCTCAGTAGTCACTATCTTCATATTGCTACTCTTAGCACTGTTCTTCTCCGATCGAAACGTCAAAACTATACGCGGTTTAGGCTCCTCGTCGCCTTTCTCAGATCTCTTTGCATCTATTTTGTCTACAGTCACTGTTAGGTTCTCAGTGGATTGTTTATCGACTTTTTTCTTGGTAGGCGCGTCTTCATCCGCATTCATGGTGTCTTCAAGGCTGCCTCAAATCCTCAAGGCTGGGTTTCTTTCACTTTTCGTTTTGTTTCACTAACGTAAACTTACACTTAGGCTTATAGAATATATTACAAACTACGACGATCATTTAAAAATAAAATAAAACAAATAACACATAACTATAGCGACAGTAAACAACAAAAATAATATAGATTCTCAGCAAGTTTCACGCTAGCATTATTGTAAAAAATATTTTATTTGCACCATGAAACGGATGTCTTCATTTTTATAGTTCAAACATACGCATTTATGCATGAAATTACAGAAATAAGTTCAAGTAAAATCAAAAGAAATAATAAATTATTGATGACAGACACAGTAGAGACAGACACCTGTCTTGCCTGTCTTTCAAGCTTGACCTCCCTCTGTAGTCTATTCCAAATAGGTAAAGTTTGGAATAAAATATTATAAAATACTTATACCTGTAGTGATACTTATATTTTTACAAGTTTATCTTGTAACTTGTATCATATATTATATAATTAATGATCTTATAATTATCTGAATGACAATCGATTCGGTTTGTTTTTCCAAGAAAATATGTGGTTTGTCTTTGACCATTTGACGGCAAATTGACATTGTCAATTTGAAATTTTTTGTATTGTTTTGTAAACGCATTCCATTATCAATTTGCTGTCGCTTTTCTTCAGCATTATATAAGTGTTGTTTTGCTTACTCTTATTGTGTACTCATAAATTCATCTCAGCGACTGATAAGGAGTAAAATCAATTAATCAATACATCCATTGACAACAATGACATACGTGTATTTCAACTTTTAAGCATAATTTACTAATAATTAATTACCTACTGGTCTACTGATAAAAAACAATTAAGCGTGATATCAGACATTGCTGTTTAAACTATATTACGACCGTTTGACTTGGTCTCTGTTACGACAAGATGAATCAATTATTTTTGAGTCCCGAATCTGTCCTGCAAGGAGGGTACTTTCACTCGACTCTGAGGAAACTCCAGGAACCAAATACAAGTATTGAGGCGCACAATATTATGTACCCCGTGTTCTTGTTGTAAGTACTCGGGAAGAACCGGCACCGCCAACTCAAGATTTAAAAGAGAAACAAAATTGTTTATTTCCAGCAATTTCATTGCTTAAATCAGGTTAACTTGGTGCACTGCCAGTAATCTATAGACCTCGAACTCAAGTGCCTATTTTTATTCTGTATTTATAAACAGGGAAGATGACAACCGCATTGAACCAGTGGCAAGCATGCCCAATGTATGCAGATATGGTATCAATCAGCTGATTACGAGGCTTGATGATCTGGTCAAAAAGGGATTGAAGTCCATACTCATCTTCGGTATTGTCCGCACATTGCCCAAGGTAACTAGGAATTTTAAGAAATATTTTTTTTATCTCCCTCCTGCCCTGACCCCAAGTTTATTGGTATGAGGAAAAGAGGATGATGATAATGAAATGGAAGGGTAAAATTTAGTATCGTGCGGCACGCGTAGGGGGAGGGGGTTGGGGGGGAGGAAAGGGGGGATCCCCTCTTGCCCCCTGGTACCACTCCCATTAAAAGGTAATGCACCATTCCTGATAAAAACCGATAAATGTAACCTAACCTCAAAACACTATAGTCGCTTAAAAAGGCGTAGTAGGGTTAAAATTTGGGTTGGAAGAGGAATGAGGAGGTGCCCGTCTGCCCTGACACCACTTTCACGTAAAGGCAACACACCGTTCTTGAGAAAAACTAATAAATGTAACCTAACCTCAAAACGTTTTATAGTCACATAAAAAGCGCTCAATGTAGCGCAGTCGAGGGAAGGGCGGTCGACGGAGCCCCGCTTCGCGGGGCTCCTACTACTGAGTGGTTTAAAAAAAAAATAACCACGAAGGGTATGGCGGGGTCTATTCGCTCGCTTCGCTCGCTCATTCGACCCCGCCATACCCTTCTAACCTAATCTATCCGACTCGGGGTGCCCCAAGTCCAAGTAAGTACTTAAGTAATCTGTGAACGGAATGAACATGAACAATGACAGTGACACAATAACATTAATATCTTTTTTTTTTTACGTTCCATTTTGCCAACTTTTCACGTAATTTTGCACCATAGACAATATGTGGAACAGATTTAGTTGTCAATCGCCCATTTTAACGTTCCGTTTTCGCTATAAAACTGATTTGAGGTTAGAAACATTTTTCATTAATTTCTCGAAAAATATGCATTACCTTGTAATAAGAGTGATAGCGTTACCATCGGGGACCCAAACCCTACTAGCTTTAACCCTTTTTAACCCCCTCCGCGTGCCGCACGATACTAAAGCCAACCCAAATGGAATTTAAAACATATTTTCTAAACAGTTTTCATTAATAAAATAGTCAAATGATTGATTAAATGCTACTTATATCTCACACTCAAAAAAATATACACGTCAACTTGAGAACCTCATCCTTTTTTTGTCTGAATAAAATATTAAGCTCGATTTCATCTATTAAATGTTTCCTGATATTATGAACTAACAACCACTGAGGATATAAATTTTTATTGCTCTCTCTTATTCATCAATTGTTAGCCTTAAGTAATTGTTGCACTTATAAATGTACTAAAAAGGATATTATTTAAAAAAAATATTGTGTAAACAAATTCTTGGCTAACCTAAATAAATGAAACTACAAATACTTTTCAACAGGATAGCAATGGATCAAGTGCAGATTGTCCAGAGAATCCAGTATTGAAGGCTGTACCTAAACTGCGAGCTAAGTTCCCGAATCTCCTCATAGCATGTGACGTCTGCTTGTGTCCGTACACATCGCACGGACACTGCGGTCTTCTCACTCCCGGTGGAACAATAGACCACGCCGCATCCGTCAGGAGGATCGCTGATGTGGCCTTGGCTTATGCTAAAGCCGGTAAATTCTTTTATTAATAAGATAGAATAATAATAACAGATAAGTTTAAAAAAAAAAAATGATTTGGCCTTTGAACTGTGCTTGTAAAACTCGGAAGATAAGGTCTGTTTAGAACAGTATTCTATTCAATACAGTATTAATTTAAATTATTATTACTTTGCAATTTCCAATTTTGAGTTCAAAAACTCAAAGCATTTATTTCAAATAAACCAATTACAGGCACTTTTGAATTGTCAAGTACATCAAAATGTAGAAATCAAACTCAAGATTATCTGGGGAAACTTCACAAATGTGATAAAATTTATCATGTCTGCTAAGTTTCTTTGAATTGTACATTGTATTTTCAGTGTAGTTTTTAAATGCTAATAAATATTATGTAAATTTTGGTCGTCTCTGAACAGGCGCACAAATCATTGCCCCATCCGACATGATGGACAACAGAATAAAAGCTATCAAGGATTCTTTGGTGGCCTGCAAACTACAGAATACGGTAAGTTTTTAATATACGCATTTAGAGACATGCGTATTAAAGCATCATTAGACTAAAAGAAGATAAATGACTTGGGTTTGAACCCCAAACCCAATACCTAAACTCGAACCAAATTTTTAGTGTTCTGTGGTTTCTCTGAACCAAAAAATTCGAAGATATTATGTCGTCCATTCCTCAACCTCTAACAGAGAGGTGGCACAGTTAACACTTTCGCTGTCCTATGAATCACATATGATTCACGTTAATTGTTTAACTATTGTGTCTACTTTGTGGACAGTGAATCGGTTAAGCTGCGCTTGCCGCGGTCAGTCCTTGGAAGGGTCATCTTTACATACCGAGACTCCTGCGTGCCTCGGAAAGCACGTTTAGCCGTTGGTCGCGGCTGACACTCGTGGATTTTTAACAGTCGTTACGGATTATCAGAAGCCCGAAATTCTGACAACCAGTCTTATCAAGGGATATCGTATTACCCAGTAACTGAGTGGAGGTCATATGCAGTCGCTCCATGAAAAATACTGGTGGTCAGCTGCATCCGGGTAGACTGGAAGCTGACCCCATCAAAGTAAGGAAATGGCTAGGCAGATGATGATTTCGCCAGTATTCTGATGATGTTTTAGCTTCATTTAATTTCAATATTTCAGGTGTCACTACTGTCATACTCCTGCAAGTTCGCGTCGGCAATGTACGGCCCGTTCCGCGACACAATGAACAGCACTCCCATGGAGGGTGACAGGAAGTGCTACCAGCTGCCGCCGGGCAGTGCGGGGCTCGCTGCTAGGGCTGCTGTAAGTCATAGACAATACTCTTTAAGTGATAAACTCCTGCAAGTTTGCTAAATGGCGATGGCGGTCCGAAGTAAGTTGTAGTAGATAGTACGTACTAAAGAGCGAGTAGGTACACACGGCCACAAATCAAGCTATACTTTCAAGTATAAGCTGACCTCTCATTGTATGCAAATCCTATACAATGCGAGATCAGCCTAAACTGGAAATGTATAGCTTGATTTGTGGCCGTGTATGCTATTTGTACGGCTTGCTGCTTGTGCACCAGAGGGTCTATTCTCTACGTCCGTCAACAAAGATACGGGTTCAACCCAAAGTAGTTGATCCGTCAAAATAAGTCTCAAATTATTTTTTTCGGACAGGCAAAAACACATCGGGAGTAGGAATGAGGTTATATTGTAAGATCATTGGGCAATAGGGACAACTGTCAAATCGTGTTGTAATTCATTTTTAGTTACACGGAGGTTGTCACGGAGCAGGAAACGCCCGTAAGTTAGGCCGAAAATAAGGACTACGTGGGGAGTAGACCCCCAGATCCGAATTTCATTCGACTTTTATAACATTTGGTGACGTCATTTCTCGGGTTCGGTTGTTGGAAGATCGGATGATGTGTGAATATCGCTTGCTCACACGCGATACTGGCATAATAGCTGACAACGGCTTGGGTGCCATGAACAGAAAAAAAAAAAAACTTCAACGTTCATGCCAAATTTGTCAAAAGGATGTCTTGTGGTATTCTTGGTGGTCTGCTGTGGTAGTAGTTTTTCTCGAAAACTGCTTGAATAATATGAAAGTTAGATAGATGTGTAGCATTAAAAGTGGAAATTGAGATATCTGAGAGTTCTAGCCAATCAGCAATAAAACTCATCGTTTCTTGCAAATGGAAACATGGCCATACGAAGTTTACATATGCCTCTTCAACTTGTTTACAGGCTCGAGACGTGGCTGAGGGCGCAGATTTCCTGATGGTGAAGCCAGGCTTGCCTTACTTAGATATCGTGAGGCAGACTAAGGACAAGTACCCATACCATCCCTTGTTTGTGTATCAGGTATTTTTTTTAAATAATTTACTTACATACAGTAGTTAGGCAGATAGTCAGTAATGCCCTTGGTTACCCCGACTAGGGCCCTATTTAATATCAATGCCAATGCAGGGTTTTTTTTAAAACGTTGCCCCACACTAGGAATTTCTCCTGTATTGTAGGTGCATTTACAAACATTTAAACTCACATACACACACAGCCAGACCCGGAACAACTACTTGTAGCTCATACAAATATTTTTTCCGCGCGGGAATCGAACCCGCGACACGAAGCGCAGCAGTGAATCGCTTAACCACTGCGCCAACCGTGACGTCAAGTTGCTAGTTATGGTATATTTATGAATTATGCAGTTTAATTTATAAAGAGGTTTGTAAACGCATCCAACAATCGCAATCAATGGGGCAACGTTTTTAACAAAAAAAAAAAAAAAAACAAACCAAACAAACCCACCCCGGTTTCGCACGGGTAGCAGAGCATAATATGCCTATTTTTTTTTCTCTCGTATTTTCGGACCAGCCTGTTTCGTCGAGCATGTGGGTAAGATTAAATGTACCTAACTGATGTTGATACTTGGAGTATTTTACATCAGCAAATTTACACATTTATTTATTTATATAAAGGTTTACCAACTAAACACATACACAGCTTTAACCCAAAGTCTTTATCATAATATAGATCTCGCATGTATATCCTATGCCGTTTTTACCATAAGGCCACACGGGGCCCGTGCTCAGGGCCCCCGACCTCACGGGGGCCCCCCTAAAGGCCGATCCATCGCTTCTTTTCAATAGCGCATTTTTATGTAATTTTAGGTAGATACTTGCAAAGAATTACCGTCGAAATTGAAATATTAAAATTAAACTGATTAGTATCTCTGATCGATTGTGTTAGTAATGCACGCAATAATTTCGATCAATACGAATCGGCTGCTAAAGAAAAAAAAAATGCAAATGCTGACTATAAAGATAAGTTTGAAAAATTAAATCTCAGCACTCTAATCACTTTTTTTGAAGGATCATCAGAGATTGAACAGTTGAATGGTAAAAAAAAAAATCTCGTGGATATGTTTGTTCGTATAATTGACAAATGTTTAAAAATTGTCCGGCAACATACCAAGAAATTGACCAACGTTTCTCAGTTAATAACAATCAATTTTAACCAGTTGACAAAAATATGCAAAGAATTTGCAGAATTTTATCATGATGAACTCAAATTAGAATGGTTTCATATATGGCAGTACTTAAAAATATAGCAAAGGAATAAGCGGATGTGAGTGTCTCAAGTCTAATAAAGTCCGATAAATTAGAAGAAACTTTTCCAAATGTAGAAGTTGTCAGCGTCGTAGCTAGGGGTTGGCCATTGGGGCGGCTGCCAGGGGTGACCAAGGGGGCGCACTGCCAAAAGCCCAATATTTTTTTTGTCTTACAGAAATAAAATAAAAAAACGTTATTACCTACAGACAATTTACTATAGGTCCAGATTGATGAAGAAATTACTTTTGGAGAAATGTTCTGAAGAGAGTTGTTGACGTAGTGAAGCGACTGTGTTGAGTACTGTTGGAACTGTTGCGATTCAATGAGGACGATAGTGCACAAATCATCAAATTGCAATTTACATTGACAAAAAAAAAAAAAAATATAATATGATTGTGCACGATGAGGGTATCGAATTATAGAGGTCAGTAGGAGCGGCAAAATTTGAATAGCCTAAAGGCGGGAAATGTGTAAATCCGCCATTGACGTTATAGCTTACAAACTGGGTTTAAAAAATAATAATAATAACACTTTACATTTCATAAAAAATATATTTCTTTAATATACACAATTTTCCACCGAAAACATCAGGATCGTAACTGCGGGACAAGTCATTACATCTTCCGAGGATGTAGGAAAGGGGCGTATTGTATCCGTATTTGTTTCGACTGGATTTGTTCGAGAAAGGTCTATAATTTTGAACTCAGAAAGGACTCAACCCACATTGTGGTCAGGGATGAGTTGTATGTCGATGTCGGTTGAGTCCTTTCTGCTTAACTACGTCCATTTATGCTCAGCTGACTCACCAAATCTGGGCAATCCACGCCTTGATTTACAACTTCAAATAAGAAAGTTAAACCTAAGAAAGAAGTCTCTTCTCTACGCCATTAATTGCAACGATTTTATTTTGAAGTGACTTTGTATTAGTAGTGATTATACACCTAAACCTTCCTCATGAATCACTCCGTCCATGGTGAAAACCGTATGAAAATCCGTTCGGTAGTTTTTGAGTTATCGCGTTCAGACAGACAGACGCGGCGGGGGGACTTTGTTTTATAATATGTAGCAAAACCTTGCTGCAATTACTCTTCATTGCAACTATTGCGATAAGCTCCATACATCAACAGACTTTATGGCTCAGCTGAGACGGAAATCAAATCAAATCAAAAAGTCATTTATTCAAATTAAGCTGAGAATTAGCACTTTTAGAATATAAAAATTACATATTATCCAGGAAAATTAGGGATTCACCTCAGTCATTAAGTATGTTCTGATTACTATCCAAATTGCATAAAACCCATAGGAAACGAGATATTTGCAATAAATGTGTAAAAAATCGATTTTTTTTACCTTTGACCTCGGAATATCTGTAGTCGCGGACACCCTACGATAAGTAGGTTTTGAGACAAGTTTTAGGGTGCCAAAATAAAGGCTTATACAAGTTTATAGCTGACTATCTCTTATTCCGAGATTCTTGCCCTTATTTGACTAATATTCCTGAACTAATAAGACAATCCCCCAAAAGGAATTTTCTGATGAAATTGAATAATAAGTACACCTAATCAATATTTTAAAGAGCAAACAAGATCGAGGTCTAGACGCCTGAATAGCAGTTTGATATCTGCGCCGATGTTTGTACAACTTTTCACTTTACGTGCGTACTTTGCCCAATGTGGCAAATAATTTAATTTAATGTTCTGTGTCTCATAATGTTAATTACTTTGCATACCTACTATTGTATAGAATAGAATCAAGTTTTTCTAACTGATCAGACAGCTGTAGGTACTGCTGAGGAGTTTGTTGCTCCACTTCTTCCCAGCTAAAGCCCTAGGAAGTGGTGAAGGGCGGGTGTTTCGGGGGACTGTCTTATGTAATTTTGACGTTTGAAAAGTGCTGATACGCAGCCTAATCCATACTAATATTATAAATGTGAAAGTAACTCTGTCTGTCTGTCTGTACGTTACGTTTTCACGCCTAAACCGCTGAACCGATCGTCATGAAATTTGGCAGAGATATAGCCTGGGATACGGAGAAGGACATAGGCTACTTTTTACGCGGTATAACCGACATCCACGCGGGCGAAGCCGCGGGCAGAAGCTAGTTTGAATATAATTATGACTTTTGATTGACTGAATAAAGAATGCATTATTGAAAGACGTCAGAAAATCCTCCATTCTGGGCCAAACCTAAGTTGTGTACCCTGTTCTTTATTAAATCCTTTTTTTAAATGATATATATTTCAATTATTTTTGGTCAGGTGTCCGGAGAATACGCAATGATCTGCCGCACTGGGGACAGCTCCGAGGTCGAAACTATTCTTATGGAGACGCTCACGAGCTTCCGGAGAGCTGGTTTGTATTGTCAATACAATTTGTTAAAATGAATACTACATAAATAAAAAAAGGAATAATAAGGATTTTCGAACTATGTTCTGTTCCAAAACTATCAAATGAAAGTTTAAATATTCAAATAATCAAATCTTAGCAGTCAATTTGTAAGTGCCACTACAAATTGACATTCACAGGTAACATACCTGTGAATGTCTGATCCATTTGTTTACATTTTCATCACATACCTTTGAAATAGACTATAAAGAATCATACTTAATTAGCTGTGACCCAGTGATAACGTACGACCTCGTCTTACGAGTTGTAGATTGTGGGTTTGAACCCAGGTGCCTACCTGTGCATACTATCGATCGTAAGGAATCCGGAAACCAAAAATCAACATTTCAAAGAATTTGATATCCACCAACCCGCACTGGGCCCTCACTAGCAACATTATAGCTTGATTATGCTAACATGTATTGTATTTTTCAGGTGCCGATTGTATCATCACTTACTTCGCGCCATTGATTTTAGACTTGATATCAAAGAAACATTAAATTTTGAATGTTTCATTTCAAAATTATTGTTATGATCTGTGGGACTGGGGTTTTGGATATATTATACTTTACTGGTTACTGGTCAGCCTGGATCATCCTACTGTGCTACAAGGTTATTTTGGCGCGTAGCTAAAATCGGAAAGTAACAAACATCGCAATCTTGTTTTTAGAATACATTTTACAAAACAATGGGGATAAAAACTGCCACTTGCTCACTTCAGATGTCGCTACTATCCACCGTCTAAAAATTGTACAGCTAGCTGTCTTTTCCGTACATTTTTTGTAAACTAGCCACATAATTTACGCATTATTAATTAATATGCCCGTTTCGCAACTGTTGACTGCATAAATACCCATTTATTTGCCAAAGATGTTAAAAGACGAAAACTGTGGGAAGAAACTCTCCGAAAAAAAAATCTAAACCCGATATTTCGTCGAGTACTCGAGACTGTATTGTACGAGTACGACCGCCAATAGATCTTGTAGCAGTGTATTTAAACTTTGCTCAAATTATTTACAATGTTTTCATAAGTACAGAGACTACAAACTGTTGTTATAGTTTTTAAGTTCAAAATTGTACCTACAGTAGGACATAGTTGTATTTTTTTTTTTATACTCATTTTATTGTACCTTATTTATGACATAACATTACTGTATTTATGACACCCTATTCAAAAATGTATCTCTAACCTATGTGTTAGTCTGTACCGATCCATTTTTGGCGTACAGGCGTAACGACGTAATGTTAGAGTATAAGTTATCACGTAAGCGTTTATAATTATGTGATAGAAATTATGAATAAAGAAAATAATATCAAATAAAAATATTACGTAATTTCAGTTTTTTTATTTATGGAACCCGTTACCATGCCATTGTGCTTTGCCGTCTGTTTAATTACAATTTAAACAGATGGTCTTGATTTTGGTCTTCCATTATTTAAAAATACTTTTCGCATACATAATAGTTATTTATTCGTTATTTGAGCTGACGTGGCCTTTTGATTATTTATTTAGAAAGTAAACCGACCGCGGGAATGTTTATGAATGATGCAATTTTTATCAAAAGGGTATCACAGGGGTGCGAAACAATGCCGGCTGAAAAGAGATAAAAACTTGCTACTAGGATACTGTTGGCACCGTCTGCATGTTCACCTTAACCCATTCGTCTAAAAATTGGAACTTTTTGACGAATGGGTAGAAGTTCGAGTACAGCCGGATGGTTAATTGGGTTTTCCCAAAATTCCCTATTATATTATGAAATACATGAAGTTTGGTGTCCGGTAATTGGTAATAATTATAGGTAGGTATGCCATTATGTATAAAAGATGACCAAATAACCACCACCAATGCAATGCACTTGTCAGTAGTGGAAGTTGCTGTCATTTATATTTTACCATTGAGCACTTTAAACGACCCCACATGACGAAATGGTCTGTTATAGGACGCTCATATCATACTTCTATGGGAATAGTGATTAGTAGTAGGTAGCTGTACACATAAGTTTGCGTATATACAAGGGAAGCCTCCGTAAAACTGGATGACAACCATGCGTAGTCTACGGAGCCGATAAACCACTACAAAGTATTGCTTTTGAAAGTTTCGCTCCAGATTGTTCTAGAACTTGCTGTTATGTATGGGTATTCATAACACAAAGTTCTAGTTAAAATAAATAAAAAAGGTTTCGAAAAATCTAGAAAAAATTGGAATATTCCATATTTTTCGAGATGTTTCGAAATCTTGCATAGAGAAAAGCCACCATCATTTATTATTTCTTTGCAAAGCTATAAGACTTGAGCATGTCGCCATGGCTAAAGACCCATTTTTTACATAAAGATACGAGTTCCAGAACAATATCATGATAAGATGTTATACATAGATATATAAACTCACGCCTTCTACGCCTTCTTACCATGGGTATAGGCAGAACCTATAGAACGCCACCTCCTTACATACTCCTTTTGCTTCGTTTACGTTCATACATCTGGATCTGGTCATACGCACGCCGGTTGCGAGTACTACGCTCCTGACCTTTCTGAAGAACATCACCATCATTAATTACGTAGGTATTGTTTCTCTAGAATATTTCCATCCGTTTTGTATGGAGATGTGGTCTTTAACTTATTTATAATGTTATATAGTTGCTGTTGTTTGCAATATACTTCATGCATTACTTTATCTTTATTTTATCTCTACTCCATCAGTACCTCGAGATAAAAGTGATCTCTTTCGCAAGATTGAGAAATGTCACTTTCGCAATAAACATGAATAAAAACCTATTTTCAAAATTCGCGGTATGGGTAATGTCCGATTCAGGGCCAGTTATAAACGTGGGCCAATCAGATTGCGCCGAATACGTACACTTGGTTCAATCCTAGAGAAAGATTTGAAACGTCATCGCTTTGTGGACCAATCACATTAGCCCACGATGGATACTAGCGCTAAATAATAGCGACGGCCGCGTGTGATACTTCAGTTCTTCTTGAAAAATCGAAGGTGAAGGAACAACGTAATTGTGAATTCGTAATCTAGTGTCCCTTTCAAAGTGCTTGTATCGTGGCTGTGAATTATATTTATTGGGATTCAATCTAGTTTATTCATCTGTAGTAATCGGTAATTATATTTATCTTTACATTTCGTCTTGTTTTTCTCCCTAAACCGCGGATCGCCATGAAATCGCTAACCTCACTCGTCATGGTTTGTTAGCTGACAATAATTAATAATTACGAAGTTTTCCATCAAGTATAATAATTATCTTAGATACAGCAAATCTAGTGCCTCCGTACATCAATTCCCATTAGATTCATTTAAAATCCCGCTTATCTGTGTGGAACGTCAGCGAAATTTCTCGACGCAGCAGTGTGGGCCGGTGGCGCGTCCTACATCTCCCGTGGCCGTTTTATGGTACCGTTAGGTCTCTCATGCCGTTATAGGTGGGACGGGGTACTTTCCTTTTCTATAATTCATAACCCGGCGGCGTTTGGCCCGGCGCCCTATAGTGACGTGTCCCCATAACGATTACGTGTCTCTACAAAGAAGTGTCATCTGGTAGATGTTGAAAGATTTTAACTTTAGTACGTCTGCATATTGACGCGTACGCTTATTTAAAGGATTCCTTAACTTATTTTACGTTGATTTGTTTCAGAAAAGTAACATTGCATGCTGAAAATGCGGTGGAGTATTCTAGCGTTGGCCTGCGTGGTCGCGGCGGTGGTCGCCGACGAGAAGAAGGATAAAGAAAAGGACATTGGCACCGTCATCGGTATCGACTTGGGTACCACTTACTCTTGGTGAGTATCTGCTGAATCTAACCTTTTTGATCCACCCACTTTCTCAAATTGTACGAAATAATCGAAAAATTCTACAAACCTAGACAAAATCATTTCTCCTGAGAGATCATAATCATCCTGCTCGAACCATCATTAATTTGAACTTGTTGCTAATTAAATCTTCTAGTAACTTCCATGGAATGTTCATAATCTAAACTGAAAAAAATGTAACAACATTGTGAATGATAATTATAATGAAATACTGCTTAATTTATCAGCAAACTAGATAATGATTGCCATAAAGCTGTTTGTTAACATTATGGTGCTGAATAATGAAAGCAACTAGAATCAGATAAATATTTATTTGGAAATGCTTTCAACTATAAGAATAAAACAATTTATTTATAGAAATCATGTTTTTAAATTAGAATTTGTATGGACTTGACTTTGGAATAATGTAACTTTTGGATAATTAGCCTATTTTGGGTCAATGAACTCGATACAATGTGTGAATTTGCTAAGTGACATGAGATCTAAAGGGATTTACAAATTAAATGAAAGGCATAAATAATATTTTCCTTTATTTGCATCCCACCTTTCCCACTTCACATACGATGTCAGAGATACTGCTGCTTCAATTAAATTTAAATACTAACATATAAAGTTAAATGTATTCAAAATATTAAATTCAAGATTTAATTTAAGATGTTGTACAAGTGGTTGAATGCGTGTAGCTTCTATAGTTTAAAATAATTTATGGATAATAAATGTTGATGTAAGTTATAAATAACATTTTCAATAACTCTGAAATTTTGCATGGTATATTTTATCCTAGCTAAACATGCATTAGAACATTTTATTTTTATTTATTTTATTCATAAAACAATTTACATTGTGTTGAATATATTATATAAACACAACATTAAACCAGCATTGATAGTTATTATTTACATGTTATATTGTATTATGACGAAAATCTCTTTCTGTTATTTGATACATATTTGTAGGTTGATTTAAGAATTAAATTCAAGAAAAAATTGGTAGTTTTGAAAATATTTGCTACTTAAGCCTTTTTAGCACTAAAAAGAATCCTATGTAAGTTCAAAATTATGTATAAATTTAAAAAGGGCATAAGTTAACTTTGATCATTTTAGTTCCGATCTTAGCGTAGTATTTTTATTTTCTAGTGGCTTAAGTACTACTGCAGCCCTTTTAACACTTAATCATTTTTATGTAACAGTATGGAAACACACACCACAATGGCTTTTTTAACATAGTATCTTTTGATAGATTGTTGTTACACTTACGCCCTTTTAGCACACATAAATATATAACTTTTTCAATAATTTGGCATTAAAATCTCATTTCTCACAAAAACGTACTTTGGCCCTTTTAGCACCAAGCCACAGAATTATATTTAAACATCATTGTTTGTATACCATGTTCTATGCAAATAAATTATTTAGTAATATATTATTATTATTTAATATCTTTAATTTCTAGTAATAACACTGCATAGGAAGTTACCAATACAACTTTTTGTTTAAACTACAACTAACTAGCTACCACGATGCCAATAAAAAATCTCATGCATAAATATTCCAGAGTTCTTACATTATTTTAACGATGCTCAGGGATACACAGCATTGTTAAAATAATATTGTCTGTCTATTTAAATATATTTCATTTATAATAATAGTGAAAAACAGATGCATCATAAATTCATAATACTGTGAACAGTATTATAATATATTAAAATTCATCCTTGTTAAAGAATAGCATTCTAAAGAATATTTTTCTTTGTCCACAGTGTGGGTGTATACAAGAATGGCCGTGTGGAGATCATTGCTAACGACCAGGGCAACCGTATCACTCCCTCATACGTAGCATTCACTGCTGACGGCGAGCGTCTCATCGGTGACGCCGCCAAGAACCAGCTGACTACCAACCCTGAAAACACCGTGTTCGACGCCAAGCGTCTTATCGGTCGTGAATGGAGTGACACCACTGTCCAACATGATGTCAAATTCTTCCCCTTCCAGGTGGTTGAGAAGAGCAGTAAACCCCATGTTAAGGTCATGACCTCCCAGGGCGACAAGATCTTCGCCCCTGAAGAAATCTCCGCCATGGTCCTCACCAAGATGAAGGAAACTGCTGAGGCTTACCTCGGTAAGAAGGTGACCCACGCCGTCGTCACGGTCCCTGCCTATTTCAATGACGCTCAGCGTCAAGCTACCAAGGACGCCGGTGCCATCGCCGGACTCCAGGTGATGAGAATCATCAACGAGCCCACCGCTGCCGCTATCGCTTATGGTCTTGACAAGAAGGAAGGCGAGAAGAACGTCCTGGTGTTCGACTTGGGTGGTGGTACCTTTGACGTGTCTCTGCTCACCATCGACAATGGAGTGTTTGAAGTAGTAGCCACCAATGGTGACACTCACTTGGGAGGTGAGGACTTCGACCAGAGGGTCATGGAACACTTCATCAAGCTGTACAAGAAGAAGAAGGGCAAGGACATCAGGAAAGATAACCGTGCCGTCCAGAAACTGCGTCGTGAAGTTGAGAAGGCAAAGAGGGCTCTGTCCTCCAGCCACCAGGTCAAGATTGAAATTGAATCCTTTTTCGAAGGTGAAGACTTCTCCGAAACCCTCACCAGGGCTAAGTTCGAAGAATTGAACATGGATCTCTTCAGGTCTACCCTCAAGCCTGTGCAAAAGGTATTGGAAGACGCTGACATGAACAAGAAGGACGTCGACGAGATCGTGCTCGTCGGTGGTTCCACCCGAATCCCCAAGGTTCAGCAACTGGTCAAGGAATTCTTCAACGGCAAGGAGCCTTCCCGAGGCATCAACCCCGACGAGGCCGTTGCTTACGGTGCCGCCGTCCAAGCTGGCGTGCTCAGCGGTGAACAAGACACTGACGCCATCGTATTGCTCGACGTCAACCCTCTTACCATGGGTATCGAGACAGTCGGAGGTGTCATGACCAAGCTGATCCCCCGTAACACCGTCATCCCCACCAAGAAGTCCCAGATCTTCTCCACCGCCAGCGACAACCAGCACACCGTCACCATCCAGGTTTACGAGGGTGAACGTCCCATGACCAAGGACAACCACTTGCTCGGAAAGTTCGACTTAACTGGCATTCCTCCCGCGCCCCGTGGTATCCCTCAGATCGAGGTTACCTTCGAGATCGACGCTAACGGTATCTTGCAAGTGTCTGCTGAGGACAAGGGTACTGGAAACCGCGAGAAGATTGTGATCACCAATGACCAGAACAGACTGACACCTGAAGACATCGAGAGGATGATCAAGGATGCCGAGAGGTTCGCCGATGAGGACAAGAGACTCAAGGAGCGCGTTGAGGCCAGGAACGAGCTGGAAAGCTATGCTTACTCCATCAAAAACCAGCTACAGGACAAGGAGAAACTTGGCGCTAAGTTGAGCGATGAAGAGAAGACAAAGGTGGAAGAGGCAATCGACGCCTCCATCAAATGGCTCGAAGACAATCAGGATGTTGACTCTGAGGAGTACAAGAAGCAGAAGAAGTCCCTCGAGGACGTCGTCCAGCCCATCATCGCCAAGCTGTACCAGGGACAAGGAGGCATGCCCCCGCCCGGCGCGGGAGGTGACGAGGAAGACTTCAAGGACGAGTTGTAACCAAACAGACTTTAAAACGTGTGATCATAGCCAAATGTGATCTCCGATCGCTGTAGACTGTGCACCGTGACGTGACGTCACGCCGCACAGCCTGCACCGGACACGGATGCGGAGTGTTTTAACTCGTGTTGTGTATATTTATTGTATGTCTGCGAGTGTGTAGCGTGCGTGTGGCGTGTGCGGCGGGTGGCCTGCCACAGAGCCGAGATCTGATCGAGTTTCTGCCGCTGCGCACGCGCGTCTGACTGGTGCGCGAATTTAATTGTAAAAATTGATGCATTTTTATTTTTAGTGAAAGTAATAGTTCGCGTGTGAATTGCGAGAGGCCTGATTCCATGACTTTCTCATAATCGATTCGTATTTCTGTCATCCGAATCGATACGAGTCTCAGAACATCTAAGAGACTACCTCAGTGTTCTTAAACTGTATGTATGTAATTATTTTGAGACTGCAGAATTGTTAGTTCATAATTAGCAGAATAATTAAATAATTATGTAGTAATTAAATAATTTCAATTGAAGTACGGAGGAGTACATAAATAAACAATTTTTCTAACGATACCATCTTTTATTTTCGGATAACCCAAAATAACTAAAATAAAGTTAATAAATTAATCGGCGCAGATATCGTTTGAGCGCAGTTGAGCGCAGCACTCGATGTCGAAGTGCGGCGCAGCGATGACAGCTGCTTGCACTTTCACTTGTACTTTATCTGAGAAAAAAATAATTATCAGTCACTGATGCCGCAACCTCTACGCCTTGATATAATCAAGTTTTATTCACCGCCGATAATGCAACATACAAACGGACTATACAACCACATGAATCATGAATGAATTCATGCTAATTGTTTAGTAACTTTGTCACGTATCCGATTGAGGAAAGTACATTCTCGTGATAAAATCTCCATACTGATTTTATCAAGTCATATGTATCTTTGTTACTATACAATTTTAGATAACGAATCTACATCGGCTTCGGAATTTACGAGCAAAAGTAATAATATTATATCGTAGGTCCAGAGAATTGTGCCCTTTTCGAGAAAAAACGACATGACGTGTGTATCATAAGTCAAATTATCACGTCGGCGTCGTCATGGGCCACAAATAAGTCCGAGAACCCATTGCTGATAGAGAATGAACTCAATTTTAACGACGCGGGTGGACGCCAGCTAATTCGACCGAACATTGCCCTTGATCTTGAACGGTGAACTCACATTGACAATACGCTATACGTATCTGGCGTTTTCTTCATCTTATGTGCGTGCTTCCAATTCATAGCTAAACTACTTTTTTATGCTAATATGCTGATAAAATGAAGTAGTAGCGTCAAAGTAAGTCAGATATACAGCTGCTAATGTAATTGGTATTATAGTAATAGATGAATGAGAGTGGCTGACGTTGCCCACGGCCACTCTACCGGTCATAGCAGAGTTTAGAGGCCATATAAACTTTTTGTTGGTGCAGATTTAACCTCGACTTTAGTCAGTATAGGTCAATCTCTACTACGCACCGAAAGCTTCCGTAGCATCAATCTCAATAGCCGATAGCCCTGCTGATGCTCGCAGTTCCGCTAATTGCTCCGTGAAGAACAAGTCCCACTGTTGGTATAAAGCGAGGGTTATGATAGGATATTTACATCAGTCAGTATTTACTCATCACTTTAGGTATATCCATACTATATACTATACTATACTATCACTATCACTATCACTACATATTATAAAACAAAGTCCTCCGCCGCGTCTGTCTGTCTGTCTGTCTGTCTGTCTGTCTGTCTGTCTGTCTGTTCGCGATAAACTCAAAAACTACTGCACCGATTCGCATGCTGTTTTCATCAATGGATAGCTTGGTTCTCTAGGAAGGTTTTAGTATATAATTTGTTAAGTTTCTCTATACATTTTTGTATAAATAAACGATATTTGTTGGAGGTGTCGGAAAAAAATAAGCCGTCTGGGAGCTTTCAACGAAAACGCTGTCTAAACCCTTTGAGATATAACAAAATAATGTATGGTGGAATTGTGTATCTTATAAAGGTCTTCAAAAAAGTCCGCGATGGCATATGTCTATCTGTTAAGGATAACATATTATATCCATTTTATTGTCTTTTTGTAGGTATTTGTTTGCCGAATTTTACTCTAGGAAATACGATTACGATAACAATACGCTATAATATCAGTAGCTATTAGCCAAATTATGTTCGTAGATAAATAAGCTAGCTACTTACGTGTATTTCAAACAGTATACAAGATTATTTATCATAAAAACATTACTAAACACGGCGGCCTTATGATCAAAATTTGTGCATTCCAAAACTTTTGTTACTTTTTCACTGACATATTTATCACTTTTCGATAAACTAACACTCAATACGAAATCTACATTTATTTATCAGTAATTCTGTATAAGATTCTTCTATGATTAAACCGTTTTCCGACATCCACGCGGGCGAAGCCGCGGGCAAAAGCTAGTAATATTATAAATGTGAAAATAACTATGTCTGTCTGTCTTTCTATCTGTCTGTCTGTCTGTCTGTATGTTACGTTTTCACGCCTAAACCGCTGAACCGATCGTCATGAAATTTGGCAGAGATATAGCCTGGGATAAGGAGAAGGACATAGGCTACTTTTTTACGCGATAACCGACATCCACGCGGGCAAAAGCTAGTAATATTTAAAGCGAAAGTATCTGTCTGTTTGTAACGTTTTCACGTCACAACTGAACCATTATATGATTATAATATTAATGAAATCCGTAGGTAAAGGTAAAAATATAAATAAAATGTTTTATTAACTTAAAAAAAGGTGTTACATTTTCAATTGAAGCCTGATTCCTGAGCTAGTAGGTACTAAGAGCTGTGTTACAGGAGTCAGAAGATCATAGCTTGGTAGGAGAGGGCTGGGACAGCGCATCACTAAAAAAAAACCAGTATGGTTGAAATGGGGATTTGAAGTTTGTATTGGAAAATTCGAAATCCATAACCCAAGTCTCAAACAGATTTTCATTTTATCTATCAAAATTTTACTTTCATTACTAATAGACAGTTAAAAAGTCGATAACGGGACATTACCCGTAATTATCACATTCCCGAAAATAAAACTCACAGTTACTTCTAATTCTAATCACGCGTAATAACGGTTCGTAACAGTTATCACTGTGATATCATTGGAGCCATAAACTACCTACACCTCGTCGCCCGCGAGTCAACGACTTGTCAAATATGCACACCATATTAGCATTTTTTTGCTAAATATGCGAAGTAGCTGGAAGGTAATAATAAGACATCGTTCTACATTTGCTATGTAGGCCAGTGTGATTCACATAGAGTGACTGAAATTGATAGTATTAGCGGTGGTTTGTCGAAAAGTTGGTGTGCATGTGAATTGGAAAGGTTCCTTGACACTGGATTTAAAGATGGGGCTGCGGCACATTCTGGATAATATAATCATACAATAAAAATGCTGATCCAAAGAGAAAATGTAATGTAGTATAGTAGGTACCTACAGCAGCACATCAAGTTACCACAAACTGTCAAATTTTCTCAATCGATTTTGGACTTAATTTTCAACAACTGAAGGTTTAAAATCGTTTGGAGAAATTTGTTCATTTTCGTATAACCAGGTGTACTGGCGACTACATGAGCTATCATCAAATTCAACAGTAGGTACTACTTCTGGGAAATACTAGCCGCAAGCGGCAGCTGAAATCTGTTAAAAGAAATGTCGATAAAAACCTCATAGTCCCTCCGAACTTCATCGTGGTCCGGATGCTTTACGACCCGGGGCCCGGAACCCATTGGCACCAACTTTCCGGTACACATATCAAAACCCGCGTTCCTAGTCCGCTCGCGACACGTCTCCAAGTCCATGTTCAAGAATATTATGCTGGTGGAAACGAAATTATTATCTAAGACGTTAGCTCTGTAGACCTAAAGTACCGCGATTTTAAACGCATTTGACTTGATTTTTGAGTCGAAACTACAACTATCCTAGAGCACTTTGAATTATGCGACAGACTTAGGTACGTTTTTATTTCGTAATTTCTTCGTAGTTATTCAATTTGGCTATAAACTACAGGATTTGCCATTGTGTTTTGGTGAAGTCGGTTGTTTTTTTTTTTTTTAAGTTTTTTTTTTCCACTTTTTATTTGACCCAATTCGTATACCAAAACAGTGACCGGAAGTTTTATAATATCATTAACATACACCGAATGGATTAAATACTTATTATTGAAGCTAACTCAAAAACTGCCCTAGAAAAGTTAATACCTACAATTTAACGGGACCACAAATAAAAATCGGTTCATAAACAAATAAGTTATGCCCGAACATAATCATATAATTTATATAAGGTGTATCTATTCATAGACGAAATAGTTTAAGAGAAACATCTATAGGTGGTAAAAAAGTCATAACAGCGAAAAAAATCGTTTCCATGGCTTTTTTACCACGTATCTCTTAAAATATTTCGTGTTTGAATAGATTCACCCTATAAATAAGTATAGATGAATTCAAAAACTCCTCCTTTTTTGAAGTCGGTTAAAAATCATTTATAACCAGAGTGCATCTCATGACAATTCCAATAAGCCTAAACACGGCTAGGATACATTGTTTTATTACGGAGTTCCGTTGCCTACCTTCCGGCTTTATCATCAGATCAGTATAATGGTACCATTTTGATCCAAAGTTTGAACCGATTTGGAAAATTCTTTTTTTATTACCTCTGAAACAAAGAGGAGGTAACAATAGTTATTTGTGCAACAAGAGAGCAAAGTCGTTTTTTGCTGCGAGTGCTGATTTTGAATCCTGAGTGTGGCGAGGGATTCAAAGGCACGAGATACAAAAAACTTTGCTCTCGTGTAACACACATAACTTTTCACTTCAGCAGCGATGTCCCATTAGTTCTAACGATGGAACAGGTAGAACAAGTGGGAAATAGAGACTCCCACTAGTTGTACTATTTTGTAATATAGTATATCGTAGTACTAGTGAGAACAAAACAAAAACTCCCATTAGTTCTACCGTGGAACTTGTTCAGTAGAACAAGTGGGAATAGAGGGAATAGAGAATCCCAATCCCAAAGCACCTATTTTATTTACTCCCATAGGCTGTCTTGAGCATTTATTATTATGGTATTGTATGAAAAATCGGTCGGTTTTTATATTGGCTGGACGTAAATTTTGGTATTTTTCTACAATAGTTACATATTCTTTGCGTACGACAAAAGACCTGTCAAGGTTCGTCTTCGTATTTTTCAATTTTACTAACAGTAATTTATCTGAATGCTTTTCGATATTATTAACTGTTAGCTGTAGTAGCTCGTTATTGCGAGACACTCCACTAATTCCTATGATCAGTACAACCTGTAATGAAAATATTACATAATTATTAATATGCATAATTTAACATTTACAGCATCTTTTACATATCGTAATACATATTTTAACAGTATTGCTAAGCCATACTAGGATTCATTGAGCCTCCAAAAATTAGTAGTAGGCAGTAAGTACCTTTATACATAACAGTCTACACACAAATTTTAATAACTAACAACATAGATTCATAGGTACCACTTTAGCGGCAAGAAAATTGCAGTCCGGAGCTTCATTAAGAAAATTTTCTATGTTAAGGGCCGTGAACATTTTGGACTTTTTAGCCTTATGCCCAACTGTCATTCTTTAAAAAAAAAAAAAACGAGTTTTGCGTATGTTTCAATATGTACGTTATGTTTTGTTTTTAAAGTAGCTTTCAACATTGAGTAAATACTCGCCAGATGATCGCCTCGTCTGTGATAAATCTAAAAAATAAGATAACAACACTGTCTCCGAAAAACTGCTTGCGCCCTTTGTAAGTCTCCATTCATTGAAGATTTATGGTATGCTTTCAGATTTTTCTCGCGAGACTTCTCAGGTAGGAAACTTAATTCTGCATTAATAACTTGTTGTTTTAACTCTTCCGATATTAAAATACTGTTCTCGTCGCTAGTTTCACTCATATTTTACGATTATTTTAATATTTTTTAACTTATTCAACTCTTTACGCCAGCCACGAAATTTTATTCCCGCTCTTTTATTTAAATTAAGGCGTGTTCGGAAATAGCACCCATGATATTTTATTATTCAAAATATGTTACGTAACATTATTGAAACTAGAAATAAATATTTACAGGTTAAATATCAGTTTTATTTGCAGTAAATACTTATTTTCGTTTAAATACAACAATAAGTTAAAAATTCAATAAATTACATTAAAAGACATAAATATCTTTTTGCAAAATTTCTTTTGTTAGTACGAAATTCCGAACGTGTTTGTCTTTGAGGTCGAATTCAAAATCGGAACTTCGAAAGGGCTGGTCTTTGTCTCTCTTTCTTCCTAATGGCGGGAAAGAGATAGAGTGTGAATGTTTCGAATTGTATGATTAACCCAAGGCTGAATAAGATATTCGCGGCTTTCATAAAAAAATAATTAAAAAGTTACTTTGTCTCACTCAGTGAGCAAAATCGCATTTTGCTCACTGATTTCAGGCAGCAAAACCTACATGATTGAGCTACTGAAGTGAAAATATATAAAAAAAACAACCGAATTGAGAACCTCCTCCTTTTTGTGAAGTCGGTTAAAAAAATAGCATATAACACAGAGCCAATTTTTTTATTGCTAAGTAGGTACAGTGGCCAGCACATCAAGCTACACGAAACTGTCAAATTTCTCCAAACAATTTTAAACTTTAAAATATTGAAAATAAGGTTCAATTTCGAATGAGAAAATTTGACAGTTTGTGATAACTTGATGTGCTGGCCACCGTAGATTAAATTAACTAAATGTGCAACACAAGGATGAGGGTTGAACATAGTCTGCGGCTATGGCGTGGCAGCGTGGCTGTCTCCCACGGTGTTCTCAACGTATTATATCACTGGAAGCTACTCCCTATAATCCTACCGCAGTCAGCACAAAGATTCTTTCATTGCAGACCAATCACTTTACACGACTTTCACTTAGAAAGTGATTTAAATTAGAGCAAGACTAACTCAACAAAACGAAATTGCAAGTAGCACTCGTCTTATTGGTCTGACGTAAGCAAGTACAGCGACATAATTTAGCACCGTGTCGAAGGCAAATTCAAATGCGCAAAAAGTGCATTTTTATTTGGTGTCAATGTGTCGCAACGAGAGAACAGTTCCTCGAGCTTAGAGAGACGCGCAAGTAGTGTTGGGTGACTCAGCACGTGTGCTAGCACAGTTGTAGCTACTCACTTGGATAAAAAGAGTCACTCACTCTTTTTATTTTGATGTGCTAGCACACACCACAGTTAGCTACACCGAACATTTGTACGATCAAGTGCGTGTTGCGTAGATAGAGAAAACAATAGATCGCTGGTCATCTTCTATCTTACTTACACAAGAAAAAGAAAAATATATACAAGATGCTTGTAAAGAAAAGAGACAGAGCCTAACATTTTCTGTCCCTTATCGCGTGTCGCGTTTTTCAAGGACAGCACTTCAGTTGCTAAACAAAGTTTGACGTTTGATACGCGTTCGAAAAATGGTTGCGACGAAATTTTAAGTTATTTAATTTGTTATTTCGAAAAATAATAATTATTTTGTGTTTTTTGTTGAGGATTAACTTTAGCTATTGCTGCAAAATGGTAAGGTGCAGTGTTTTTGGTTGCAAAAGCGATAGTGAGAAGAAAATTGCCGGATTGTCCTTTCATTCGTAAGTAGCTAAATATTTTAGTTTATTCGGTGAAAGACAGTGAAAGTTTTCAACTAATATGGTTTTTCAACTCTTAAAATAAATATACAGCTGTTTCAAGATAAAATGAGAGCTGAATTATGTTTTTATTATTTATTATTCTTCACATAACCTCCAAGCTCAGTGCTGCCTACTTTTTACTCGAATACTTCCCCATTTCAGGGGAAAAATGTACGCCAATAAAATAAATTACCTTCATCAATCATTTCAGATGAATGCTTTATTAGAGTGTATGTATAGCGCTGGCAGCAAATTTGTTCCACTTTTCACTGGACGTAATATTACATCTTAACCTTTTAGTATCTATTTATAGTTTAAAATATTGTATTTGTAGTAGGTATTAAAGTGTTAAAAACTTTCAGATTTCCCGCCAAACCAAAATCACGGGGATTATGAATGAAAGTGGAGATAAAATATTTTTTATGCTGTATCTCAGGTTTTCTTTAAATGTTCATTTTCCCGCAGGTGAAAGAACTCCTATCCTAATAAACTACTTTGACTTATACCCAAAGCCTCTAATTCAGATAATTTATGTAAACAAAGTAATTTCAAGAAATGTCACTGCCAAAATGACAGGACGGTGGTGCAAAGCATTTTATCTTTTTTTTTTCTGTAAATAATCATCTATAAAATTAAAATGAAATAATTTTTAGAACTATGCAAACAAAATATCATTGCCAAACAATGTTTTGTGCAGTTTGTCGGAGACACGGCATTATGATCGTCATACGTGCCGATTCCCTTGTTCACAAACTAAACTAAATTTAAGTTCAGTGCATCTTTTTCTTTCTATTTCATTAAGAAAAGGACAGAAGATAAATTTTAGTTAAGTCCTGTCAAATTAATCAGCGCCTGTCACTACTCCATACAAGTTTAGACGTGATTAAAAACTTGCCGTCTAAAATTACGTAAATTTATGTCAAGCGCTGATTAATTTGACAGGACTAAACTAAAATTTATCTTCTGTCCTTTTCTTAATGAAATAGAAAGAAAAAGATGCACTGAACTTAAATTTAGTTTAGTTTGTGAACAAGGGAATCAGCACCATAATCAGCCCTTTTAAGTCCACTGCTAGACGTAGGCCTCCCAAAATCGATTTCCACTCAAAACAGTTTTCACCCAAAATGTGGCAAGATATGCTACTTACGATATGAATCTATGAATGAGAGTTGTAATTATTAGTGTTGTTGAAGATGTAAAAAATTTGAAAATGTTTGGATCTCCTGCATTGTTACCAGTACCATAAAATATTTTATACCAGAAAATCTCCTTTTTTTAATAACTTTGTTAAAAAATTTATAAAAATAATACGGTATGATTATTTTATAGTTATTATTTCTTAAAATCAGTACTTAAAAGAAAATGGCACCTTTTTTTTTCGCCATTTTATATGAATAACCATTACGAAGATATTTTTTTTGATATGTTATCCCTTTTGTTTACATAAATGATCTGAATTTCAGACTTTGGGTATAGATGTTTTGTTTCTATTTATAAACCCTGTGCGTTTGTACAAAGTAGATAATAGAGATTGAAAAACATCTGAACATTGAAGAACATTCGGGGTAAAATCACTTTAAAGTGGGTAACCCTAAAGTTGCAAGTACCTTGATTTTCTGTCCCTTACAGCGACACGCCAAGCAGTGGTCTATATAGTTTTCTAAGTCTATGGCGTGTTGTGTGTGAGTTATGAACGAAACGAGTCGCTCGACTCTCGACACTCACTCTTATTATTTTGATGTCATTGGCCAAAATTCAACTCGTGAAGCTACGCTTTGTTATTTGGCCAATGAACACGCGCGGGCTGAAGTAGTGTCGACAGCCGGACTCATACCGCACGTATTGTGAGTTTTGAATACGAGTTATTTGAGCCAATGCTATTCTTTAGTACTTACTCTGTCCATTAGTGCCCATGATTAATGAGTAGAGTATAGACAGAATGTTATTATTATTTTAGAAAGCGTAATCTTTCTCTATGAAAAAGGAATATAAAAGTTACATCATTATTAAAAAATCTCTCTTTTAATTATTAATTTAATAAAACAACGTGTTACTTAAAATTTATGTTTTATTTTAAAGAAAATGTAGGCTAATAGAAGGACGGTCATCAGTAGGAACAATAAAATTAAACAAAAAAAAAAAAATACGATATTATTTAAAATTAGTCCTTCACCATAATTATAAGATATTAAATTAAAACTCACAAACAAACTTCAAAATAGGCACGAAAATTACGTCGCGCAAGCGACGATCGCAATCAAGATACAACAAGACATTAGAAAATGTAAGTCAAGGACTCAAGGTTAACTAACAAATTTCGCTATAAGAAAATAATAATAACAAACAACCTAAAACTTCTAGTCGTTGCAAGTTTGCAAGTCTATTTACGATTCTAAGCAAAGGAGTTAAGGTCTAAGTTTAATTGTCGTCTTTTGCTTTCGTTGACGACGTCACGTAAACATTCTCATTTCTCTTTCCCTCATGATCACTCGCAAAGAGTATGATCACTCGTGCGAGCTGTGTGACGCGTTTAACCAACTAGTCACCGCGTGTGCCTACTCTATTGCGCATGAGTATGTGTGGCATCATACACACCACACTCGCGACTCGCATGGTGAGTCACGCGACTCACAGCACGTACGTGCTCACAGGCCACCGCAGCCTCGCGGCCTCGCCTCATTCGTGGTAGCACAGTGTGCTAGCACACTTGGTACAAAGAGTGCCTCGCACGATCCTCATTTTAAAAGAGTGTGCTACCCATCTCTACGCGCAAGAGACCACAGAACACTATATAATACTCAGCAAGAGACAATGCTATTGTTGTGTTTGAAAACTATCTGTCGACGTAACTGTTAACAATGTGACATTGACAGCACCTTTATGTCATAGTAGTAAGAGCAATTCGTATACTGCAAGTGTTATAATTTGACCGAAACCGCCGTACCTCGCCTTAGCAATACGCGGTGAGATGGGGGGCGGGACGCTGCGACCGTTGACGAATATGCAGCCTGCACTGCCTGCCGTCTTGCCGCGCACATACCTAAGGCGCGGTACAGCACAGGTTTCAGTCAAACTATACCATTGATGTGCGGTTGACTTGTGCTGTATACACGGGTAAACCATCATCATGTAATCACCTTTAATTTGTTTGAGGCGAGAATCGCTCTTCCTATACTTAGATGAGTCATTTCACTCACCGGTTTGGGGGAGTAGGCATTGCGTCCAGCAATTCGAAGTCGTTTCCGTTGGTCGGGTAGCCGACCATCACCCAACCGTGGTCAATGCAGTCCTGTTACAAGCCAGATTATCCATAACTAAGCAAATGGATCATAATGAGAAAAGTGAGACCATATTAATTTCCATTATTAAGTAGGTACTGACAATGCCAATAAACGCGTGTTTCTGTCTTTCTAAATCATATTTAAAAAGCAACAACATACCTTCTTCTGCAGTCGTTTCTTGACAACCTCTCCCCTTAGCGTGATGCTGGTCTTATACTTACGGATCTTTTCTCCAGTATCATCGTCCTTTGCCGTAGCTTCCTTGAAAATCGCGTCAAAATGTACTGCAAATGGAAAATAGGTCCAGTCTGAGTCTAGCAAAAACTGGACAGCATAATATGGCATCACGCCTATATTTCCGAAGAAACGACTTGGAGGACAGTACACGGTGGGTTGGCGCCGCAACGCAACGCATAGCAAAATTTCACTTTCATACATTTTGTGTGAACACTCGCACCAACAAGCTCCTTATGTTCTAGTTGAGCTGCACGATTACTGACAAATGCGTGCACTGAATGGACAGGTCCACTCAATCTGTGTGGTTCTTTCTTCAAAAGACCATTTCAGACACCAATCTACATGGTCTTCACATGACTTGAGCAAGATTATGTCTGGACTTTAAAAGAGACTGTGACCTCTGAATTTGTTTCGGTCTTTCTTCTCAGAGTAGTCAGATACGAAACGCCGACCTCATCTAGTTTTAAAATATGATTGACGTGTAAGTGTTTGTAAAAACCTACTTACAGAAATAAAATCATTTATCATTTAACGTTGTCAAGCGTCCCGATTTTGGCGGGACGTCCCGATTTTTAGGCTAGCCCAAAATTAAAAAGTCCCGCGCGGGACAGGCTCTGTCCCGCTTTTCGGGGATAACTCGACGGTACGGCGACAAATGATACCAAGAATATGTTTAGACTAGTTTCCTTCATAATAAGTGTGCCAACTGCTTTCCCGAACGTGTTTTTTCCCCAAATGAATTCAAAATAGTCGTGCATTGGGCCTTTTTGTTTTGCAATGCGATTCGCATGTGCGCGATGAGATTCCGCTATACCTCTACAATGAGCAAACTTCTACATACGGAAAACCAATCCAAAATGCTTAGCGAGGGCGATGGCTTGGGTACTGCGGCCGGAGCCCCGAGGTCCGAGAAGCAGCACCCGGTACACCGCTGGAGCCCCAATTGCATTGATGCCCTGCTTGGTGCCTTGGTGCCCTGCGTTGAAGGCGCGCACTGCGTTGAAGCACTTCATCGTTATAGAGTCTATGCTATCTTCAGGTGTGATATGTACTTCCTGTAGAAAACACACGTAATATTTAACTTCACGCCTGCATGCACTATTCCCCAAAGCCACAAAAGGTGAGCCTATGGCCAAAAACTTGCTACTCCTAGTTATCCTAGAATTCTAGCTAATACTTATACCTTTTTAAGACATGACATTGCTACTTGGGATGGTTCGAGGTCTGGCCTGGGTCCAGTAACTCTCACCAAGGCTGATCGTCATCAGTGCAGTAGAGTATTTCGACTTGCCAATTTGACGCAAAGAATCTGGGGATACTCGTGAATGCGGCAAAATTTATAGCTAATGGTACCGATTCCCTTCTGCCGCGATAACGAAGAATGCAATAACTCGATTTTGGACGATTTTGAGTTATATATTTGGAGCCACCGAATCGAAATCTATTAACTCTCTCTAAGCAACTTTTTAATGATCCTTCAGGAACTCGGTTTTTCAGTAAGCAAGAATTTAATAACTAAAACTTCATAACAAATTCAATAATCAAAAATACAATTCTCGGAAGCGGTAAAATCGAGTTATTGCATTTTTCGTTAGTGCGGCAGCCTTGTTTTTGATTAATTTGACAGGACTAAACTAAAATTTATCTTCTGTCCTTTTCTTAATTAAATAGAAAGAAAAAGATGCACTGAACTTAAGTTTATTTTAGTTTGTGAACAAGGGAATCGGCATCAGTATAAGTAATTTAGGTACCTACCTTCGCCGTAGCTCTATACGCATATTTAAGCCCCTCAAAGTCTTGCTGGAAGAAGTTTCGAGGTGGAGTGTGGTTGCTGACGGCTTTAGCCGCGACCGGAGGTGTCTTCATCAGCACTAAAGTCACGGTGGGCAGGACAGCATCTTGCTGAAGACAACGAGCCTCGCGCAATGTGCACGGGTGATCTAGAGTCAGGCGATGAACACAATATTGTTTTTTTTTTTATCCTCTCAATTCTTCTGTTATGTAGTAGGCTGGCTGGGCTACTGATGGCGACGATAGGTCGTAGTGGAGCAAAATGAAACGTGAGTGGAATGTATAACATGTATAATGTAGAAAAATATAAAATTATAAAAGGTTTTGATTAAAACTAAACAAGAAAGTATATGAACGTTCAGAAAATGCGCAGGCGCAGCCGTGCGTAAAGGCGTGCAACACCTTACCGTCACGGCGGCGATGGCGTTGCGTCGGGGCACGGGTAGAAGAGAGAAGCAATAGAATGGAGCTAATAAGTACTTACCATAAATGGTCTGACGGTTTGCCTCTAGGAAAGCCGCTTTGTAACGAAATTGTGACTATGGTGATGATGATGATGAAAAAGCGTACGAAGACAGGATTACCAAACATCAACCATCCAGCTTGGGGTACGGGTTCTCTCTGAGTAAACGCTTTAGTTATTTCCGACATCAACGCTGGGTCCACACAACCAGGAACGTAGTTATCATGCTGTGCAAGACATTTGTGTTACCTACTAATCGATTATCACCACGTTTCAACAATAGCATACTTTGCCTATAATGTTATGTTCCCACTGCTGGGACACAGTTAGCCTCCTCTCTGTGAGAGGCCCTCTGTGTATCTACCACGCGGGCCCAGTGCGGGTTGCTAGATGTCACGTCTTCGAATGTTGAGGAAACTGGCATGTGCTAGAGCACATGCCAGTTTCCTCACGATGTTTTCCTTCACTGTTTTGTGAACAGTGGTGATGAAATAATTTGTACAAAGTAAGCGCCTGTCAGGGTTCGAACCTACGACCTACAACTCGTAAGTCGCGGCTGTTACCACTGGGCCACCACTACTCTTATTTCCTTAATTGATGACGTTTAATTGTGCAATATACATTACTTTTTCGTAGCGATCCATCACGCAGCGACGTGTTATAACAAAGCAACCGAAATCTTTCATTATGAGTTTCACCACAGATTTGATATCTAATAATAAGAAAATTATTAATTGATTATGACTAACTAGAAATGATAAGAGAATTGATTTGAAGGCTTCTCTCCTCTGCTGTTAGCTGACTTAGCCCAGGTTCACACTGGATTTTTAATGCACTGCTCAGCGCCGACATGGACAGTTGAAAATCCAACGGTGTCTTTTTTGATGCGCTGAGATATGGTCTGTTGGATTTTCAATTCTCGGCGCTAAGCAGTGGGTTGAAAATAGTGTGCGCAAAAAATAATAGCCCAGGTTAACCTGGGCTAAAGGTCATTAAACTGGGCAGGGGCACAACTGCTGGTTTTATCGTCTCTCAAATCGATACATTTAGATTAATTTATTACGCTTTGGATAACATGTGAAAGATATTTACCGCAGGGAATTCCCCTGGAGTAATTCCAGGTCTAGGGGAAAACAAAAGCTTACTTTTAAGCTTTTTTTTTAAAAGCTTAAAAGTAAGCTTATTAGGAATAAGTAATGTAGGTATCATAATATACTCAGCCAGAATACGTCTGAAAACATGGGTATGGTAAGGCAAGAGATGGTAAAGTTCCGTAGGATGTAGCTGATGCTGATATCAATCAAATGGATCTGCTAGAAAATAAGGTCCAAAGGTCATTAATCTTTTCATCATTCCCTGTCTGGAAATAATCATTGCGGGGCAAACGGGTACGAAGGGAGGACACATAAAATAAGTTTAAGTACCTATATCGAGTCCTGGTTCAACAAGCAGCAACAATCGCGATGCCTCAATAGTATACAGGTGACGAGTCGCGAAGATCTTCATATGTTTAAGATGATCTTTTGGCAGATGTAAGATGATATTCCTTACCATATCCTGGAAACAATTTTAGTTCTGGCATTGGACATTTTTTTTTGTAACACTTGCTTTTTGCCCGAGACTTCATCTGCGATCCAGGATGAAAAGTAGCCTAGTTCTTCTGCAAGTCCTAGGCAACCTATATCTTTCATAACCAATCGGTTCAATGATTTAGGCGTGAAAAGGTAACAGACAGACGAAAAGTTACTATCGTAGAAGATTAAAAAACCTTCATCATTAGATAAACCCGCGATCTCTCAAGCCGAGGCAAAAAATGTGTGGGCATTTCCAGCGGTCGTTTCGTGGCGTCGGTTTCCGTCATATTCCACGAGGATATATTTATTGAAAAACTCTTGTAAAAGGTATTATTTTTATAATATAGTAAGCTCTGTGCGATAAAAATCAATAAACTGTATAGTTTGCAAAGTGGTTTTATCTGTGTTTTACTCTTTGAAAATAATTTACGAAAAGACTGTCAATCTTAGTTTGTCAACAGTAATTTATTTTTCTTACAACCAAAATAATGCACTGCAATCCACCAAGGACTTTATCACAGACATGACCATGAAAATCACATCACCGATTGCGTTTCTGAACATTTTAACATACGTCAGCTCAGCTGAGCTCACTGTCATAGTGTTGGGTAGGACAAGCAATTTTGATGAGTTTGTATGAGTAACTCATTCAGCTTGGTGAGGTAGTACATTGTACCACTTCAAATGAGGTGGGACAATATTACATTAATAGGACAATGTAACATCAATGGGATATTGTCCCAAAAATGTGACATTGTCCCAATAATGTCAGATTGTCCCACCTTATTTGAAGTACTAACACAAAAGACATACGAGGCTTTGAGCTGAGCTTAGAAATATGAGGGATAGGGAAAATATCATATTACTGAGTAATGCATGACTACAACAAACGCATCGTAGTTTAGACGGATGACGAATAAAATTTGTGTCTCAAATTAAATAAACAGCGTACGACATGAAATATTTCTTTTTAATAGTTAATCAAGAAAAAAATTACTAATTGTAATTTAAAAATAGCAACATTGCCACTTTTTTACCGCCGAGTCTGTTACGTCTCTCGGTGATAACCTGACCAGACTTCGAAAAAAAATATTTCCGAAGGAACTATAAAAGTACTCTGTGGAAGGAACACTCGTAGCAGATATGCACAGTCGTTTTTTAGCCATTTCATATAACCTACATTAATTAATAAGGTCTACTCTCCCGCCCGCACACATTCGTTCGTCCAACCGCGCTGTCCCGCTCACTTGAAGTGAACCAACGAAACGAGTCAAGACCTCCCTCGTTCGCGAGCTAGAAGTGCGACAACGACAATCCTTGCACTCGCTCGCTCACCTCGCGTCAGCATTGTCAGGCCTCACTCACCTCACCACACTCACTCACTTGTCAGTTCGAGATTCATTCATTTGTATGTCACAGTGAAGCGGTACAAAATTTTATTTTGAGGTGTTGGGACATTCAATCGTTTTGTATGGGACATTTGAGGTGCCTCTTTCATGTCCTACCCAACACTAATAGTGTTGGGTAGGACAAGCAATTTTGATGAGTTTGTATGAGTAACTCATTCAGCTTGGTGAGGTAGTACATTGTACCACTTCAAATGAGGTGGGACAATATTACATTAATAGGACAATGTAACATCAATGGGATATTGTCCCAAAAATGTGACATTGTCCCAATAATGTCAGATTGTCCCACCTTATTTGAAGTACTAACACAAAAGACATACGAGGCTTTGAGCTGAGCTTAGAAATATGAGGGATAGGGAAAATATCATATTACTGAGTAATGCATGACTACAACAAACGCATCGTAGTTTAGACGGATGACGAATAAAATTTGTGTCTCAAATTAAATAAACAGCGTACGACATGAAATATTTCTTTTTAATAGTTAATCAAGAAAAAAATTACTAATTGTAATTTAAAAATAGCAACATTGCCACTTTTTTACCGCCGAGTCTGTTACGTCTCTCGGTGATAACCTGACCAGACTTCGAAAAAAAATATTTCCGAAGGAACTATAAAAGTACTCTGTGGAAGGAACACTCGTAGCAGATATGCACAGTCGTTTTTTAGCCATTTCATATAACCTACATTAATTAATAAGGTCTACTCTCCCGCCCGCACACATTCGTTCGTCCAACCGCGCTGTCCCGCTCACTTGAAGTGAACCAACGAAACGAGTCAAGACCTCCCTCGTTCGCGAGCTAGAAGTGCGACAACGACAATCCTTGCACTCGCTCGCTCACCTCGCGTCAGCATTGTCAGGCCTCACTCACCTCACCACACTCACTCACTTGTCAGTTCGAGATTCATTCATTTGTATGTCACAGTGAAGCGGTACAAAATTTTATTTTGAGGTGTTGGGACATTCAATCGTTTTGTATGGGACATTTGAGGTGCCTCTTTCATGTCCTACCCAACACTACACTGTCACTGTCTTATGTCATTGTCATTTCCACATGTTTTAAGTTTATGAGGTTATGTTTTCATATCGTTTGTTTTGTTCTAGGAAGCGATTAACGCTAATTACCAGCTTCGTTCAGTATGATGTTATGACAATAGCCGGTATGAGGGTCAGATGTCGTATGCCACATCGATAAGTAACAGCAGTCCTAAAGAAACGCCATGTGATTTTACTTACTCGTCGTTCGCGACGAGGTCACGGTTTTTTATTATATTTGCAGTATAATTGCGCCGTCCATTCGACGGATGACGCACTGATGAATAGCGTCCACTTATTTCGTAGTTGTTTAGTCAGTAGTCTAGCTGCTAGGATGTGTTCGACAAAGACGAGTTACGAGGTACGAGTTGTGACAGTATTTTTGTGTTTTATTATTTTGCTTGACAGTTTTGATTGCGTAAGTTCTGTTAATAGTTGCAACAAACTTTTTACTGCCCTAGGAAGTATTGCCAAATCATAGGTAATACTGTATTTTAGAAAGTTTCCTGATGTGGCGTTAGTTTCTCAGGTTTACATTATTTCATAGGCTTTAGTTAGAATATTCAAGTACTTATCTATGCGAATGTTACATGAGGATTGTGATTATAATTATGTTTGTTTGTAAACATTGACTTCTGTATTGCATACATATTTTATATTTGTACCATTTTTTATTTATTTAATTTTCATTGTGAGAACTGTTGAGTCTGAAATTCTGTACCCTTGCAATATTGTTATTTTGAACATGCAAATCCTATAATAAAAATACAGTTGTAGATAATTGTCTAGTTGGATTTGATTTCCCTTAAATAAAAAAAAAACTATTCAATTATTCAACATTTTCTTATAAAAAATAATAATAGGTACTTATTTAAATGTTATTCAACCATGTTAATAATAAAATGACTTATGAATTTGATATGAGTATTATGGTAAACCATTACAATTTTATATTATGGTTAGTCATTGTTCATGGTTCATTAAAAGAGAGTAGCTACGTATGTTATTCTCATTGATAAATATAATATGCAAAAATAAATAAGTACAGATTATCTGTAAGTATGTATATTTTATTTGTTCATATTCTGCAAGGTTACTAGATGTAGATAAATGGATCAATAAAACATTTCTAAACACTAATAGGCTTCAGAAAAAAAGTTTATCTATACAAATAACTAAAATAAAAGTCTGTTTCTAATGTCAAAATAACAGCTTTTTTAATATAATTGTAACAATTTTTTTTTTTTCATTTGCCTGTGTCTGTTTGCTCCGGGTAAACTCCGAAACGGCTGGTCCGATTTTGACGGGGCTTTCACTGGTAGACAGCTGATATTATAAGGAGTAACTTAGGCTACTTACGGGGGCGAAGCCGAAAGCAGCAGCTAGTGTAATATAATAATGGCATTTCATATTCCAGGATGCTGTCCGGAAGTTAAATGTGCTGCAATCAAACAAGGCGACCATAGAACAGATCCGAAAAGACATAAGAACAGGACAAGTAAGTAACACCCTACCTTACATAACAAAGGTAAATGTTTTTGTGATATCTAGCACTAGTCTCCTTACATACTTCACTGTGGGTTACATCATTGCATGTCATGGATTATGCATGAGTTTCATACCCTAAATAAAGAATAAATATGGACACTCGGCTCTTATGGGATTGTAATGAAAGAATAAATGTGGGTTCTTGGCTCTTATGGGATTGTAATTAAAGAAATAATATGGGTTATTGGCTTGTATGGGATTGTAATCAAATAATAAATATGGGCTCTTGGCTCTTATAGGATTGTAATCAAAGAATAAATATGGGTAATTGGCTCTTATGGGATTGTAATTTGGCTATATAGGACGGTGCACATTCACTCACATTTAATTACCCTGTGTCACTGAGAGTCAAAGTCTAGTCAATCCATAATTATTATTTTATTACAATCCCATAAAAACCTAAAACCCATATACATATATTATTTGATTACAATCCCATAAGAGCCAATTACCCATATTTATTCTTTCATTACAATCCTATAAGAGCCCATATTTATTATTTGATTACAATCCCATACAAGCTGATAACCCATGTTAATTCTTTAATTACAATCCCATGAGAGCCAAGAACCCACATTTATTCCTTCAATACAATCCCATAAGAGCCGAGTGTCCATATTTATCCTATGTACAGTCTGTTACTGCAATTACTACTACTTTACTATCAAATCGTATGACTTTCATATTTTTCTAGTTTTGGGTAGATTTCGTATAGGTATTTAAGAATTATAAAATTCTATCGATTCGTTTTATTAAAAAAACTCAAGCATTTATGCAAGGGGGGGTCAGCTAATTACAGTAACTGACTGTACCTACTAGGTAATAAATACATCATCATTATTTTTTTGCTATACAGGATAGCAATAAAACACCTGTATACATTAAACAGGTTAAAATTAAATTAGTTAGCGAAACTCCGCAGACGTGACGGGTATCGACATTTAAGCATGATAAAACAAAAAAAAAAACCGGCTAAATTAAATTCGAGTCGGACTCGCACACGAAGGGTTCCGTGAGTATCTTCCGTATTAAGCTCGAGAAAAAACACGTTTCTTTTCCATTTTATGGGGGTTATTCCTTTAATTATTAACTTTATATAATAATTATAATTTTTGTTATAGCGGTAATAGAAATAATCTGTGAAAATTCCAACTCTCTTTTTTACCTATGACAGTTCATGTGGTAAAGCCTGCTGGCAGACAGACGGACGGACGGAAAGCGGAGGCTAAGTAATAGGGTTCTGTATGGCATCCTATAAGAACAGATTTTCTTAAGTACATTATATATCTACACCAGGGATGTTGTGGATATTCGCATCCGCATCCGCAAATGCGGAGCTTCCGCATAGATTTGGACATCTGCATCCGTATCCGCAATAATCACTGCGGATGTTCATGCAGATGCGGATGTAATACAAGTTGCGACAAGAAAGTCAAGAAATACCAGAAAATGGTAGCACTGAACCTATACTCAAAAAGGAATTACTTTCTTACCGCACTAAGAGTAATGTGGATGAAAATCCTCTTAAATGGTGGAGTGTTCATCGAGAGGAATTTAAGATATTATCATATCACGATGATTTTTATCCACTCCACAAGGCAGTGTTCCTAGCGAACAATTATTTAGTAGCGCGGGTTTAATTTACGAACCTCTGAGTAACCGCCTTGAATCAGAAAAGGCGGCAATATTACTCTTTATTAAGTATAATGCTTCTATTTTTAACTTCACTTACTAATATGAAAATTAGTAGGTAAGTGAAGTTAAAAATAAATAGGAGCATTATTTATTTATTACTAATTTTCATTAATAAATATCATTGTTTTAATTCTTCATTCATATACTATGTTTGTTAGGATTTTAAACATCCGCATCCGCGGATGTGAGCCTTCAAAAATCCGCATCCGCATTCACATCCGCGGATGTGAAAAAATCGGCGTCCGCAACATCCCTGATCTACACTACCAGCTGTCATTGACCCACACCATTGGAAAGACAAGAAAAAAATTATACATTCCCACTTTACGTGTAGGTACCGTAAAAAAAACATGTTTTTATTTTACCACATCCCGGCGAGATATTAATCTCGCCGAGATAAATAGTACCCATGCCAAATTACAGGTTTCTAGTACTATGAGTCTCTGAGCTAAGCCGCGGACAGACAGACAGACGGACATGGCGAAACTATGTATAATGGTTCCTTGTTGACTACGGAACCCTAAAAATGTGCGGTAATGTTTTACCACCAACTCATAGCCGTTAAAATTACCAGTTTTTGAAGCTGTTCATAACGTGAAAATTACACGTATAATAAGAGCCTTATACATATTATAAGTCTTACAATATTATGCATTAAATAAACATTACCGATTTGTGACTTACCTACTATCTATTATCTTGGTAAGGCAGGCTACTTCAAAAGAACTAGCACTTATATTATACCACTCTTAAACACGATAATTTATTAGATATGTTATATGATTTTGACGGCACGGTTGGCGCAGTGGTTAAGCGATTGACTGCTGCGCTGCGTGTCGCGGGTTCGATTCCCGTACGGAACAAATATTTGTAAGAACTACAAGTAGTTGATCCGGGTCTGACTGTTTGTGTATGTGAGTTTAAATGTTTGTAAACGCACCCACGATACAGGAGAAATTCCTAATGTGGGGAAACGTTTTTTCCTGAATTATTTTTCCAAGTCTATTTATTATAATATGCGTTTATTCTCTTCCCAAAATAAAGAAAACATTATTGTGAATGTCTTTAAATCAGAATTTCACTTCCGCCATACAACAACATTCTGTATACTTGCATATGAACTTCTATGTCATTATAATATCTCCTAAAAAATATTTCAGAAATGCACAAACCTAGAGGATATGGAATACTATTTGTCGAGAACTGGAGTGAGCCTCACAAAGTTAGATGAACTATCTGTGATACACATAGCTGGGACCAAAGGAAAGGTAATTTCTTTATAATGTTACTAGGACCCAGCCCTGCATAGCATGGGCATGGGCAGCATATAAAAAAATCGAGATTTCTGTCTGTGCTAGGTACATCTAATTCACGTATATGTTACGGCTAAAACCCGAAGTGCGGCTACATCTAGTTTTAGCCGGTTACAACTAGGTGTGGCCGGTAGCAGTTGGTGAAACTTAGGTGTAGCCTATTAATTCACGGCTAGAAGTAGGTGTAACCGATTGCATTCGGCTAAAACTAGGTGTAGCCTTCATCTTACCGGCTACAACTAGGTGTAGCCAATCGCTAGGGGCGAGAAATCGCCAAAAGCGCCTCACATAATTAATGGACGACCTCTAAACGTTATCCTATGCCGGAAGCAATACACAACAGGAAATATAATGTGCTGTACTAAAAACTGAATACCCAAGCACATGTTAGTAAACATGGTATACATTACACATTGTGCCGTGTGGTGCCGGACGTAAAGAATAGCACTACCCCATTTCCTCCCGCGTGGGTGTCGTAAAAGGCGACTAAGGGACTTACTAGAGAATGGGCAGCAGCGTTCTCTATGCATTTTTAACACCAGACTTCGATCGCCAACCCGCTGGCCAAGCGTGGCGATCATGCTAAACCCCCCCAATTGGGGGAGGCCTATGTCCTGCAGTGGACGTCTTTCGGCTGAAATGATGATTACACACTTAGGGCCTTAACACACTGGTGATTTGCGAGCGTGACTCAAAAGAGGCGATTGTTAAACTCGCTCACGGCGTGTGCGTCGCGAGCACCGCGCCGTGCACGTGTACGCAACGTGTACGACGCGTTTGCGGAACGAGAGTGATTGATGTGACTACAAGACAGAGTGAGACAAGCGAGTGTACAGTATTGTAAAAATGCGGAGACGCCTAGTTTCGCACCTGCGGTCGCGGCGAGCCCGCTGCGTTTTCACCTCGCTTTGAACACGCTCGCAAATCGCCGGTGTGATAACGCCCTTATAAGCCAAGCTATTGTTACGAAATATTCTTTACGTAACCGTTCTATACGATCATTTATGTTCAGGCAATTTCAAAGACGATTAACTATTTAATACAATAGTGAGTGTATTGTATTGAGTGCGAGAGGCAGACGGTGCTATACATGACAGATAGCACCATCCCTTTTTCGGACTGGAATCATGATGACATTAAAACGGCACCTGATCAACTTTATAGTTTTTTATGTCATATTTTCAGGGTTCAACAAGCGCAATGTGCGAGTCAATCCTCCGTCACCACGGGTTTCGTACAGGGTTCTACTCGTCGCCGCACCTCGTTGCAGTGCGCGAACGCATCCGACTCGACGGCCGTGTGATCTCTGAGGAACAGTTTGCGAGACATTTTCATCAGGTCCATGATATGCTGGATGGGACTAAAGTAAGTCTATACGGCATTGTTAATATCAACTCCACTGCTGGCATCTCCCAGGTAGCGCCACAACACCCTGTCCTCCGCCTTAAGCATCCAGTCTGTCCCAGCCACCTATTTAAGGTCGTTGGTCCATCTTGCTGGGGTCGTCCCACACTACGCTTGCCGATGCGCGGTCTCCACTCCAGGACTCGTCTGCTCCACCGGCTATCGGTCCAGGTGATGGTCCTGGTGGTGGTCCTGGTCAATATACTGCTAAGTATTAGGCACTTAATTAATATTGGTGTACCAAGCAAACAGTTGTCCTGCCTTTTGTCGTTTCTCTACGTTCTCTGTCAACTTACAAAAAATCAATCTGCCTAGCTTTTATCCAACTTTGTCTTATCCAACGGAGTCGGCTTCTAGTCTAACCGCATAACTAAATACCAGTATTTTACATCGAGCGACTGCTTATCTGACCTCCACAGCCCAGTTATTGGTTCTCTTTCAACGTACATAAGTATTGAACTCTATCTCAACTCTATCTTGAATTTGGAGTCTGCAGTCTGGTGTAGCAGACCTAGCGGGACCTCTGGTTCGATAACCTAGGGACATTAATTATCTGCACCCATGCTATAAATCCTCTATAAAAGTTTCTGAAACAGTTAGCTTATTGCCGACATTAAAACAATTAACCGATGTCATAGTAACCATAATATCATCCAAACGAGTGTTATAATGTTGTACTAAATTTCATTATGCAACTCCTTTGCGTTTTCGATCCCTTCCTTACTCATCAAACAGCCACATTTATGAATTTCAAAAAAAGAAAATTGCCATGCACGCGCGCTTTACTACCACAGCGCATTAATTAAAAAAAAAAAAACTTATTGATTATTCGAGTTCACATCGCATCCCGCCATTTTGGTTCGATATTAGTATTGCAAAAAATTATAAGTTTGTTGTTTACAAAAATGACTGATACAAGCTTTGATAACACACCACCAGATATTTCTAATGCAGAAAAGGACATTTCTAACCAATTATTACCAGAAAAGTCGAGAAAACAATATGAAAAAAGGCGTATCAAGATTTCATGAATTGGAAAATATCAAAGAGTAGATAACATGGGTGTAGATAAAGTCTTGTATGCAACTGTACTGTACATAATTAGGTATTAAAACACTCATGTGATACTATTATCACACTCGGCTACATTCGTGTTTTAATACCCCTTATTATACAACAGTTGCATAAGTAACTATTAAGGCATGGCAAGTTTATGTTCTGGGCAGTCAGTCCCGTGCCCATACTACAAATTCGTTATTCTCGTATAACTCGTCCCGAAAGAAGGCAAGGCAGATCTACGCTCAAACTCAAACCATTTAGTTAAATTAAACCATTTACAGGCACTTTTACATTGTCAAGGAGTCTGTCAGTCAGAAATATGAAGCTAGTTGCCCATTCCAAAGCATAGTAGGTAGGACCAACACCATTTATGATGGCTATTATATTAAAATGTAACATTATCTTTCCAGGCGTTTGAAGGTGACATGCCAAAGTACTTCGCGTTCCTGACTGTGATGGCTTTCAACGTGTTCCTGCAGGAGAAGGTGGATGTAGCCATCGTGGAGGTGGGCATCGGCGGCATTGTAGACTACACTAATGTTTTAAGGTAAAATATCCTGATTATAGTTATTCTATAATCACCCTTCTTCTTTTCAAGTCGATGCTAAATATTTAAATGAGTTAGGCCCATAGAGTTAAATGGGTTAAGCCCAGTAGGTGGCCACGCCAATCGCGGTATCAGTGGCGTTTTTAGGCCCTCAGAAGTGTAGGTGTATGGACACTTTGGACACGCCAACATACGGGGTATGGTTTGGTCAGATACCCTTACAACAATCAGATAAGGTCAAAATTAGATTGGCAATAAGCTAAGGTAAATAGTAGCTTAGCTTTCGTCAAACTCAACTTCGCCATCAGTCATTGATGGCGAAGATGAGTGCTTTTAGTTATTTGTTTGGGCCTTAAAGACTGATCTACGCTATTATAAAAACACCGCTTTTTTTTGGGCGGGAAATTATCAGAAAACTTCTCCCGCTCTGGGCGGAGGGTGTCAGACTTTTACTGACTAAAATCCACCCGTGTTCCTTCAATTACCTGTGTGCCGCCACACAAACACCACTAAGGAAATTAAATCAGCTGGCGAAACTTCACAGACATATTATGGTTATCGAACATTAAAAAAAAAACTAAACTATGCTATGCTATGGTTAGAGCAGCAACTCTAACCATAGCGGCCATTTAATTATGAGTTAAAAAAACTTTCTTTCGGTGTACCTGCGTGGGTCGGACCAGAAGTTTGTACTCTTAGGTACTCAACTCCAATTATGCAAAAGCTTAAGTATCGCTATTGTTTTCAAATTCATTTATTTTATCTTACCCACAGATATTATCTAAACAAAAAAAAAAAATTGTAACTAACAGAAAACTTTTGACAGATTTAACAGCGGGTCCCAAACTAGACACAGCCTGTATCATTTTGACCCAAATTCAACACTAAGTTAATAATTTAACGTGTTCTGCTAGCGCAATATTAAAATACCCATTCGCTGCCTAGATAAAAAATACATTTTTACTTGTAAGCCATAAATTGTTTGGCAAAACATACTTAGATTTGTTCTCGCTAGTCGGGTACTGGGCATGAACAGAAGTCATCTATAGCTACGTACAGCGACGACTCGGATGCGGGCTGTGGGCTCACCAAGGAATTATTTTTCGACCCATATGCTGAGTGCTTGGCATCGAAAGGGTACAAAATTTACAAAAATGTGAGTACAAAGAACCAAGCATTAACAGGTTATATCCTACATCTTTCAGAAAAGTTCCAGTCGTCGGTATATCAGCCCTAGGCCTGGACCACACATCTATACTAGGCACCACATTGCCAGAGATCGCGGCAGCTAAGGCAGGCGTCATGAAGACTGGCTGCGAAGCCTACACGGTGGAACAGCCCTCAGATGCTATGGATGTGCTGAGAAATGTTGCTAATAGTTTTAAGGTAATCTACTTTACAGGAGCGTACGGAACCGGGAAGTATGGGAGAAGAAAAAGGAAGCTATACCCAGGAGTGGGTTATATATGGGTGATTAGGATTACGCAGTGTCGCGAGACGAAAGTCTTTGACCAGTGCGTGTTACCAGTGATGACCAGAGGTCGGAATAGGTAGAGTTATCCACATAGAGTGGAGTCATTATAATTATTTCTTTATAGGAGGTATTCCTCCTATAAAGAAATAATTATAATGACTAATTATTTATTGGACTTTATTTTTTATAGTTACAAATTATTATAAAAATTTTAGGGTTACCTACTAAAATTGCTAAAAAAGGCTCTTTAATTTTAATAGTTTTAGTACAGAACCCTAAAAAATGTTATATGAACCTATGGCACTGAAACGTGGTCGCTCACAATGGGCCTTATTAGAAGGCTAAGTCACTCAAAGGGCAATGGAGAGAGCTATGCTTGGAGTTTCCCTACGTGATCGAATCAGAAATGAGATCCGCAGGAGAACAAAGGTAACAGATATAGCTCGAAGAATTGCCAAACTTAAGTGGAAATGGGCAGGGCACATTGCTCGCAGAACAGATAGAGAGAGACAGAAATGTTCTGGAATGGCGACCGCGTACCGGGAGACGTAGCGTTAGATGGCCTCCCACAAGGTGGACCGATGACTTTGTGAAGGCCGCAGGAATCCGCTGGATGCGGGAAGCACAGAATCGGTCGAGGTGCTTGGGGGAGGCCTATGTCCAGCAGTGGACGTCTTTCGGCTGAAATGATGATGATGATTACGGTCTGAAGTGGTGATGATGATGAGTCAACTTTTATAGTAACGCGAATATCTTTACTAATACGCGGAGTCTAGTGCCAGTGTGACATGACGTAAATTTCTTACGTACGAGAAGTTTAAATGCAGACAACGATTTTATATTCATTGTCTCTCATTTATCCATACTAATATTTTAAATGTGAAAGTATCTCTGTCTGTCTATCTGTCTGTTACGTTTTCACGCCTAAACCACTGAACCGATCGTCATGAAATTAACCTACTCTCCTACTCTAACATATGGAGGACATAGGCTACTTTTTTACGCGATAACCGACATCCACGCGGACGGAGCCGCGGGCAAAAGCTAGTTCATTATATGTGAGTGTGTTCAGAAAATAATTCAAATGTCAGTACAATAAATTACCCTTTTTTATTTTCAGTGCCCCCTAACGGTAGTTCCTGCCTACAAAACCTACACATTCCCGACCACAGAGCGAGCCGTTTTGCCAATAGACGTAGAAGCTTACCAAACGAACGCCTCCCTTGCCATACAGCTAGCCCATGCTTGGATGAGAATCACCAAGCCAGTACACATGAAAAACGGCCTAATTAAACACGTCGTTAACGGTCAAAATGGCGTGACCATACCAGTATTAGAGACAGTAGTGAAATGTGTGACGAAGGAGACTATGACAGGGTTGACTTCTTGCAAATGGCCGGGAAGGTACCAGGTTGTGGATTCTGAATATGCGAAGTTTTATTTGGATGGAGCGCATACTAAGGAATCTATGGAGATTTGCGCGCAATGGTTTAAGGATCATAATAGGTGAGGCGCTTTAAAATGATTGTTATCTAACAAGAATTACTGCTAAAATCGCATGACCGCCGGCTGTGCTTTTTGGTTTTATTCCATAAATACTGCCCCCTCTAGACAATCTGAGCCATATGTGATTATATCTTTATATGAATTAGTATGTATTATATAAATCACCAATAGTACCTACTCGTAAATCTTAGGTCATGATCACAATAAATAAAAATAATTTAAGTGTAATAATAAATTAAACCATTTACTATTTCAGATTACATGACAAAGTACTGATATTCAGTGCTACAGGTGACAGGAATGCTGAAATCTTACTCCAACCTCTAAAAGATGTGGGCTTCAAATCAGTCTACTTTGTAATCCCAACCGCCCACAAAAATATAGGCCAAAACAATGACAATTACTCCTTAGTAGAACAAGAAGAACTCATTGCCAGATGCGAAAGACACGCCGAGATCTGGCAACACTTCCAAGAAGGTTCTATGAATGTGACAGTAGCTGGCTGTGTGGCAGATGCCTTGGTCAAATTGAAAAAACAAAAAATTGTTGATAGGACATCCGTGTTGATCACAGGGTCATTGCACTTGGTTGGTGCTGCATTATCGATATTAGATCCTAATTTAAGTAGTTGATTTTTGAGTAAATTTTATTAAAGTCTATTGTTGTAAGTTAATTTGGCATTTTTTTTACTATCTTCCAATGGAAGAAATGTATTTTTTTTTTACTGTTTGAATTTTAAATATAAGCGATCTCGCTTGATGGAAAGCGATGGATGAGGTATATGATGGAAAGAGCATATGCAGAAGAATAAATGTCGTTTGTTACTATATTTATTCAATGCTAGAATCCTTTCTCAGTTTTGCCTCGATTCAACCCTCCCTGCTTTACGAATACAAAGAAAGATGCAGATTAAAAAAAAATTGTTTAATAAATTAAAAAATAATTATTATATTTATGTATGTACAACTTATTCTACAGTTAATTGTGTATCACTAGTATCTAACAGCCTATCTACATCAGTAAGCCAACTTATCAGTCTATCTAAGTACCCTCCATCTTGTTTATAACTTAGAAGTAATAACTGCATATGCTGGTACGCAGTTGGTTGTTCAAGTAAATGTTCTAGTCTCTTGTCTCTAAGAGACAAAAGCTTTATAAATATAATGGCTATCAACATCCACTGTATCGGCTTAAACATGATATTATTTGCTTTTAACTTAAATGTATTTACCAACAAACGAATATCTGAACTTATTGAAAGACTGAGTAGTCCCAAAGTTTGGAGAATGTCAGGTAATACTTTGTTTAAATGTTGACCCACTATTTTTCTACGCAAAGCGTTCTGTGAGTTTTTGTCTACTAAAGGCAGGTTTGTTTGATTTTCCTCTTCTACAATTTCTGGGGATTGTATAACGTCTTCAGTCACTGATTCTGTGACTTCCGTCTCCGCTGAGAAGAATGCTTTTACTTTTAATTGCATCTTCTTACTCTCCTCCTGCAGCATTGTATAGTTAGGCAATGGTTTCGTCTCCCGTTTTAATGTTCGTGTATCACATTTTCTGTCTTCCAACTCTAGCATATTAAGTTTCTTGCATAAAGCTTGGTATTGATCATACACATTAGAATTGTAGAATATTCCTTTAGCAAAATTATTCAGGTATTCTTTTATATGTTCTCCTTTGTCTGCAACCATTTCTCGAACTTTCTCTTCACCAAATAAAAAGAGAATGGTGTCCAAAGTAAACCATTCAGCTAGACATTTTTCAACTTCAATGGTTAATGCCATTACTAAAGGTTGTTTTTTCTGTGGCAACTTTTTATTTGATTTCGTTTCTTTTCTTTCTTTGTCAGCAGTAGATACAGGGGTCATTAGTATTGGGTCAATTTTCTTTTCTGGTTTTTCTATGATGTCACCTACAATGTTTAAGGGATTGGATGGTGGTTTAAGATTTTTCTTTGCAGGTATTTCTGTTTCTATTGTAGGATTATTTGCTTGAATAGATTTTTCAATATCAGGTTGAGGTGCTATTGGAGTAATGTCTTTTATTTCATGGTTAGACTCTGCAATTACATCCGGTTTACTGAAGTTTTTGTCATCACACTTTAGGTTAATATTGACTATTTGTTCATTGGTTGATTCAATCCCTTTATCAACATCACTCTGATTTTCAGTTCCACTTGGTTCCGATTCCTTTCTTTTGTTATTTGATTGTTCATTTTTCCCATCATCTTCATCTTCAGCATTAGGAGACATTTCATTAAGGCTTGCTTCAGCAAAATCGTTGATTGATGTAAATGCTTTCGTTTCGGAGATTTTAACTCTTTCAATCAATGTTACATCTACTTCCTCACCCAAAGTACCAACAGCATCAAAGTTCAAGAGGTGGAATGTTGGTATGTTTTCATACTCCCTGAACCATAGGGGGCTAGTCAACATCTGTTTCTTGATATACATTGTAGAATTATAACATGAGTTACTGCAAAAGTTCTTCCTAGCAGTGATGTCGTAAACTTTGTTAGTCTTCATAGATATTCTGTACTTCTGTTTAGGTATATCCTTGATTGACAAAGCCTTCTTACATAGTGGGTAGCCACATAAATGGATTATTACTCTTTCTTCTATAATATCTTCGAAATGCGCCTGGTTGATGTCTGGAAGGCACTGGAGTAAGTATGCTTCAGTAACGCACGGTTCCAAGAGGCTCTCGACAATTTGTTGAGCCCTAGCATTACACTCTCGCTTCTTCACAATTGCCTGACGTATTTGCTCCTTAGTCATCTCCTCGATTTTCGTCGGTTTCCTCTTAGGCTTTTGTTTGTTTACTTCCATGTTTTATGTATTCGGGATTAGTTGAGTTTGAACTAAATAATTTTAAACTGACACAGTTATCATATATAGGTATATAATATTTTCCTATGCTATGGACGATTTTTACCGTATTTTTGAAGTAAGCGCTGATCCGACGGAAAGCCAGTCTGTCCGTAATGGATGGAAATTGGAATGGAAAGCTTGTCAATGTCAGGACTTGTTTTGGCATTGACAATTATTGCGATTGACATTATTGACAGGTGAATGGCTACGTTCCGTTATAGGTTGTTATGGCTCAGAGCACTCACATCGATAATTTGCGTTCCGATTTAACGCTCCTACAAACATGCGCGACTCGCGGTGCCTTTGTGTCGCGCCTGTTTGTAGGAGCCTTTAGAATATCGCGATTATGACAGCTAAGAGCTGTTTGACAGCGCTCACGGTGATAATATTAAAGGTTATGGTCGGCGCAATCGCAAGAAGGCGCATGTCATGGCATCATCTATGACGATTTACGGGACATCGTTATCGCGCCAATCACGCCAATTCGGTACGCGTATAAGCACGCTGAAATCGATTACAGTGTAATACGGAATGCGAGGACACTGTAGTCTCGGTCGCGTTCCGAATTGCATTGTAATCGATTTGAGCATTCATAAACGCGTACCGAATTGGCGTGATTGGCGAAATAAATAAATAATTAAAAATAACGGGGAAATATAAAATAAATAATTATATGGATATTTTCATAATCAAAAACATGTTAACTAGGCAAAGACAAGGCCTGGACGTCTACGACTTGGCCAAGTCACAAATATTATTATCCTCCCGACCGAATTTTGGTCACGCTCACGGCTGTGCTCACGGCTCACGGTGGCTAATCTCAACGAAGATTATCCAAGACGCAGCAGACGTTATTATGGTACGGATGTCATTAGTCGAATAATATTTTAGTACATCATATAATCAAAAATCGACTAGCTATTACATAATTATTGTTGCAATTGACAGTTATTTTGACAGTGACAGGTTTTCATTATCATTGATATTTTTTTATTGAATGGAGTTGACCAGCGATTGTGTGCAAAATTTTGCGAATGAGATTCATTTTCTTTAATGTAACCAAAACAAATACACGTTTATATTTAGTGAGCCAATGGCTTATAACCTAAATCTCTTTAGATTTTTTGGATAAAGTGGTTTTTAAATGTTATCAGGTGTGATTGAAATATTTTATTTACTTTCTAATTTATCAATAAAATGTATGATAACAATGTTCGTTTAGTGTGATATCTTCAGGACAGTTAGTAAACAAATACATGGATGATAAGGACTTGAAGAGCCCTAGTTAGAAAGCAGTCACAAGTAGTAAAGGTGAGTGCAATGTTATACATTTTATTTAAAAAAATTGTTGGTCAATGGGTCATCTTAAGGGCTAACTATTAAATGCAAATTACTTACACTATACACATAATTTTTGTAATATTTCTATTTTGCTTTTATGTTCTACAAATGAATGTTTACTGTACTGTATTATGCATGACATTATAGGTAGTAAAATAATGTTCATATTTGTTATACTTTCTTTTTTATTCAATACAATGGTCAGTCAACAAGATAAGATATATAAAAATATTACTTACTCAATATTGTACTCCATACTTGGATACTTAGTTTAAAGGATGTCATTATAAAAAATATATTATTTATTTAACTATTGATATACTTAAAATATCAAAATATGATTCTTTTATTTCGTCTAAGTATTAACTTAGGCAAAATAAAAGAATCATATTTTTGACCACTGCTATTAAGCAGTGGTCTGATAAAATTGTTTTCTTTAAATACCATAATTAATTCAAAAATAATAAGTAATTTAAAAATTTGGAAGATTAAAGTGTCCTTACATTTTTGCTGAAAAGGGCACTGCAATCATCTTTGCAAAATAAGTAGACAATTTTTTTTTTACATTTAATAAGTCAAGCACATTCTTGGGGTACATACCCTTGGCACCAGAATTAGTCTCATCATTGTGCAGATAAGGCTTGAAATACACTATAAGCTTGCTCTGATTTTGCCATTGCCTATTTTATTAATTTACATGTTATTCTAAACAACTGAAGTGCATTTGATATCAGAAGACATCTTTATTAGCCTTATTAACTAATGAGATATGATGAAGATAATGATGTGTATTACTACTTGAGTTATTAATGAACTAAATGTGAACTTTATACTTTTGAAGCCCAATAGTCTGATAACAAGTCTTACCAAGAGATATTGGTGCCGATTCTCTTGTCACAAAATTCTCTAAACTAGACTAAAAATCACCAAAATTTAGTTTATTCCTGTCAAACAACCATTTCCTATTCTGAAATTGACCAAAGTGACACAACTTAACTATATTTTAGTTTGACAGCTCTAAGATGGTACTGAGTTTTTAGTTTAGTGAAAATTGCAATTTTGCTATTCTGAATTTAACGTTTTTAAATTAAAATTTAGATTTTCTAACTAAATCTGACTATTTTTAATCGCGATTAAAAAGGTGTGGAATAAAATTAGTTTTCACGAACTAAAATTCACACCAATCACCTCGACTTCTGGTGCAAAACCAGTACAGTTTAAAAGGTGTATCTATTCATACACGAAATATTTTATTTATCTTTAGGTCGTAAAAAAGCCATAGCAGCGATTTTTTTTTTATCTTAGTGTTTTATATTTTTACATAACTATTATAATTTTAAAATTGCTTGGGACATTTTGCGAAAAAATCCTTTATTTACTTATTCTATTAATGACCCGCCTCGACAAGGTGACGCCAAACGGTCGGGCGGCACGAGCGCGGTGAATTTTGATAATTAATCATCATATTAATCAAGTAATTTTAATTTTTTTAATATTATTCTCAGATAAAATCATTTCCATGGCTTCTTTACTACCTATAGGTGTATCACTTAAAATATTTTGTGTTTATCCCTATATATTTTTTTCTTTTCTTTTGCATATATCTCGAAAATGGTGCGTCCTATCGCAAAAATAATGAAAATTTCGACCCCCTTTTAGACAACCCTAAACCTTCATTAATCTACATATAGGTAATCTTTTTTTTTTTTTCCATGCAAAAAGTGAAAAATTGTGTTTTTTAATGGAATTTTTTCACTTTTTGCATGGAAAATAAAAAAAAAGATTACCTACCCGCGCCATTTTCGAGATATATGCAAAAGAAAAGAAAAAATATATAGGGATAAACACAAAATATTTTAAGTGATACACCTCTAAGTAGTAAAGACCCATGGAAATGATTTTTTTAAATCTGAGAATAATATAAAAAAAATTAAAATTACTTGATTAATATGATGATTAATTATCAAAATTCACCGCGCTCGTGCCGCCCGACCGTTTGGCGTCACCGCGTCGAGGCGGGTCATTCATAGAATAAGTAAATAAAGGATTTTTTCGCAAAATGTCCCAAGCAATTTTAAAATTATAATAGTTATGTAAAAATATAAAACACTAAGATAAAAAAAAAAATCGCTGCTATGGCTTTTTTACGACCTAAAGATGTTTCTCTTAAAATATTTCGTGTATGAATAGATACACCTTATATACTGTACTGGTTTTGCACCAGAAGTCGAGGTGATTGGTGTGAATTTTAGGTCGTGAAAACTAAATTTATTCCACACCTTTTTAATCGCGATTAAAAATAGTCAGATTTAGTTAGAAAATCTAAATTTTAATTTAAAAACGTTAAATTCAGAATAGCAAAATTGCAATTTTCACTAAACTAAAAACTCAGTACCATCTTAGAGCTGTCAAACTAAAATACCTATAGTTAAGTTGTGTCACTTTGGTCATTTTCAGAATAGGAAATGGTTGTTTGACAGGAATAAACTAAATTTTGGTGATTTTTAGTCTAGTTTAGAGAATTTTGTGACAAGAGAATCGGCACCATTGTCGATTAACAGCCGTAACTTAAAACATACGGCCTCGTTGGCCTAGCACAACCACTGCTGCTGAGCATGAGGTCCTGGGTTCGATTCCCAGGTCGGGCGAAGTGTGTTTGGGTTTTTTTTTTAGTAGCACGGAGTCTGGATTTGTGCTCGGTTGATGGCAATACTGGCGAAACATAACTGGCAAAATGTGGGTACCAAAGGTACACTTCTGCCTAACCCGTCGGGGAATACAGGCGTTATGTTATCTATTGTTTATTTATCGTCTTTGGATGTCGAGGGACATACTGGATGTACAGGATGTACGGATTATAGCAATTGCAGTGAGTGGTTTAACCTGGAGTCCCTTAGAAATAAATTCAAAGAAATTGGTGAGTACACTGACTCTGCCTTCTCTTCTCTTTATATCTTAGAAAGTATCTTATATGTTCGCAAAAACATGGACTTTTCAAAATAAGAAGCGAATTCCATAACATAAATACACGCAGTAGACATGAGATTGTGATACCCAAATTTAGATTAACTAAAACTAGCAAGTTATTTCTTATAAACAGTATCCGCTTTTGCCAAAGTCAGTTACAGAATTTAGCGATGGAAAGTTCAAAGCCCATATCAAACATGTCCTTATCAAAAAAGCATACGTAATATAAGATTAAAGACTACGTTGAAGACAAGGAAGTTTGGCAATAATTCCTTCTGCACATGTGGCTTTCCTGGTAACTCATTAACGGCATGATCATTTTACTAAATGAACCTCCTTAAAAACTGCAGTCAGACAAATATTAATTAAAGCATTCAGTGCCCATTCAATTGACACGTGTATTGTGTACCTAACACCTATTCATGTCATAACCGAGACTGCCTAGCTTTTATACTTAACTAGCTGACCGGATAGACGTACGTTTTCCTGTTTCCTAGAACTCGATCGCAGCGCCACCTATCGGGAATAATTGTGACTCTAGACCATCCAGGGATCCACTCAAATATACACACAAAGTTTCACCCAAATCGGTCCAGCCGTTTAGCACAGAAGTAGGTTTTTAAAATCAACACAAGAGGTAAAAATAACGGAAATACTGATCCGATTAAAAAAATTAATTTACTGATCGAAAACTACACTATAATAATTATTGTCGAATGTTTTATGGCTTACTAGCTTTTGCCCGCGGCTGCGCCCGCGTGGATGTCGGTTATATCGCGTAAAAAGTAGCCTATGTCCTTCTCCATATCCCAGGCTATATCTCTGCCAAATTTCATGACGGTCGGTTCAGCGGTTTAGACGTGAAAACGTAACATACGGACAGACAGACAGACAGAGTTACTTTCACATTTATAATATTAGTATGGATGGTATATAATAGTTGAGTTCCACGCAAAAGAAGTCGCGGGCAGGAGCTAGTTTTATAAAACAATAGTAGTTGAAGATACACAGACGAGTGACGATAATGATATAACCACTTACACCTGGACATATTGACTTACCATTATTTAATTAAATATCGAAGCATACGGTGCAAACACTTGAACCACGTATCAAAAAAATAATACAGCGTTAACAAGAAATGTTACTTACAATTTGCACATTTTATAGCTCTATTCTTACTATCGTATATATCCACCATTATTTTATTTGATTATAAAAATTCATTGGAGTTGGCTATTTGAAAACATCTTTTATTTACTTAAATAAGAACAAACAGCTACATTATGCAATGTTACAAACAGAAAACATAAATAACTTATAATATGCAATAATGCAGCCCACAACGCTGTTCACAGATTACCATTTTAATAAATAAAATCTTAACGTCAGTAGGAGGTGAACTGTTCATGCATGACACTTACACTAATATTATCAAAACAAAATAAAAAAACTATTTTAAAAACAACTACAAACAATTAATTATTATTCCATGAGTTCAAGTTTCTCATACAAAAGGCTACGAAACCTTATCAAATGTAAATAGGTTTATGTGTTTGAATGCTTCATTGTAGGTTGCTGCCATTCGCCGAACTGGTGAACGTAGACCGTGTTAGATATGAAGGTACCTACTGCAAAGAGTTTGCTTTCACGCACCTGCCTTCTATGGACAGTTCTGGGGACTTTGTCTGAGAAGAGTCACATGATGCCTTAGGATTAGACTTGACCTCCCCAAGGCTTTCGATTGAGTTACAATGATAAAATGGTCATGTAATTGAATTACTATCGGGTTAAAACCACTGCTAGTTTTCTTATTTCTCATTTGAATAAAATAATCCAGAAAGTGGACGTTGACAGAGAAAGACCTGCAGGTGTCGTCAGTTGTCACTGTTTGAGATCCCCAAGGCTGTCTTCATGGCTTGAACCAAAGAACAAAAAAATGAAATCGTGTTAGAAGAATAAAACAATTAGAAACTACAATAATACAAATTATAACTAGCCTAAACGGTAATGATAACCTTTATCCTTTACGTTACGTACGTGCTGACCTGTTATAGAGACACTAGAAGAAAGAATCATAGAAAAAAAATATATCTTAGAAGAATCTTAGTTATCTAGTCTTTTACAGTTCAAGCAGTACGGTTATTGAATGCGTTGCCCGTGTCGATAAGGCGTGCTCAATTTATGTGCACTTTTAAAATTCTGGTAAAACAACACTTCCTCTTTCCTCCCACAACTTTAATTATGATGTTTAATCATCATTACTTAATGTTTATTATTGTATATATATTTATATGCATAAGTTTAGTATCTGTAGGCTTTATGTATGTATGTATTTATTGTATACTAGCTTTTGCCCGCGGCTCCGCCCGCGTGGATGTCGGTTATCGCGTAAAAAAGTAGCCTATGTCCTTCTCCATATCCCAGGCTATATCTCTGCCAAATTTCATGACGTTCGGTTCAGCGGTTTAGACGTGAAAACGTAACATACGGACAGACAGACAGACAGAGTTACTTTCACATTTATAATATTAGTATGGATGTGAATGGTACACCACTGACTACCTGCAGTATTGTCTCTCCTTCTACTTTTGATCCATCTAAAGGTTGTCTGTAAAAGATCGCTTTTAGCGATAAGAACGCCCGTTGTGTCATCCTATGTAACGTTTCTACATTTATATCTGTAATTTTTATGGTGTACATAATAAAGAGCATTCTATCTATCTAGAAAAATTTCAGGTACTGAATTCAATCAGATTGATACAAATTTTTTGGCTGCGGTTTTATTAATATTGTTAATATAGGCATTCACTCAACGATAACGATTGTATATTGTTAGACTGGACGTCCATAATAATATCCACCATTAAACATAATAAACGAATGAGTAATATTAATAGAAAATAACAACGAATGGTATCTATTATCTAATATAGATTACATAACAAAACATTCTAACGACGCACCCTATTATATTTATGTGCACTAATATTATTGAGTAACTCGTAGGGTGACGATGATTTAAGATAGGTATTAGTAACTAAAGTTTAATAAAAATTAAAGTACGTTTGCATACTTCATTGCTGTACAAATAACTGTGTAGAAACAGCAGGATCGTTAAATAAGCGTTTTATTTAGGACTGACAATCATTTGATTTAACAGTATGACCTTAACTTAACTTACAGTGGCCAGCACATCAAGGTACACGAAACTGTCAAATTTCTCCAAACAATTTTAAACTTTAAAATGTTGACGATTAAGTTCAAAATCTTACAGAAAATTTAACAGTTTGTAGTAACTTGATGTGCTTGCCACCGTACAATAAATGCTTATTTCTAGGAATATCTAGCGTATAATTACGGGTCGGCTTTATTAAGAGTGACTGCTCAATATGAGCTCAAGGACAAGCATGATCTTGGAAAGGAATCGTTTTTGCCAGGGCGTAGACTAATCCCCACTACCAAACAAATACCCCACCAGACCAACGGAACTGTTGACAAGATCAAGTCTGTTATAGCTTCAAAAGTTTACAACTGTTATTACTTAGCCACGAGCCCCTCAGTTATTTGGCTAAGTAATAATAGTTGCATGGGTCGATCGATCAGATTAAGCTACGCTTGCCGCAGTGGATGTGTCCGTAGATGGGTGACCATCTATAGATACCTAGAACCCTGCGTGCCTCGGAAAGCACTTTAAGCCGTTGGTCCCGGCTGTTATTCGTGGATCTTCGACAGTCGTTACGGGTAGTCAGAAATCCGAAAGTCTGACAACCGGTCTTACTAAGGGGGAATGTAATAACCAGTAACTGGTTTGTGGAGGTCAGATAGGCAGTTACATGTAAAGTATTGGTAGTCAACTGCATCCGGAGAGAAAGACTAGGCAGATGCGGAGCTGTACAAATAACTGAGTGCTTTGGAGACCTTTAGAATTCCTATTAGATTATATCGGGGAACTACATAGAACACCATTTTTCGTTATTTGCTATAGCGTATGAATGATCGACAAAACTTTAAGGAAATTGTAACGAAATAGTCTAATAATAAGTTGCCTGTGCCTAAATCTAATCTATTCAAAGTGAGAGTGAACAGGCTTCTTCTGGGTAAGCTCACTCCATCGTAGACTTTGTCTCTGTCATCCAGACCTAGACTAAAGTCAAGAGCAAACTCATAGTAGAATAAAAAAAAATAAAAAATAAATAACTCCTAGCACAATGTTCTACATTTATATAATTATCTTATTATTGTTTATAGATTAATGAGCCATATCAAAGCCCGATAATATCCGATTAAAATCCACAGCAATCATAGTCAAACTACAGATCGCCTAATCACAATGTGGTTTGGCGAAAAATAACTTCGAGCACACTGTTTTATAATTAGCACCATTGTTCTGTAGTGTTTACGATAATAGCGTCTTAACAGTCTGAAGCCAATTAGCTATAGCTGACACTGTATTTTGGGGACTAGCCCTCGTCATACCGGTCATAGGTCAGTATAGGGACAGTGGTGATTATGGAGTGACAGTGGTGCTATCTGGACGATTGGTTCCCAATAAAGCAGTGAGTTCGGTTTTGTTTTGATGTAAGCGTTTGGTTGTCAACTGTCGATTAAATTTAAGTTGATTGCTTCTCTTATCTTTGCTAATCGGTATCTACGAGGGGTGTTCAATAAAAAATGAGAACGCGTTACAAACTTTTTGGAAGTATAAAAAGTAAATATTGGCTGGTAAAGCTGGAATACCTGCGATATACCTAAAAAAAAATGCCCCTAGTGATTTCTATATATTTCCGCGTTTGAAGGAGTATCTGAGAGGACAGAAATTTGAAGATTATGAAGCAGTAGTCGCTGCAGTACAGGATTTTTTAGGTGCTCAGGATGAAGAGTTCTTTAGGAAGGGAATTTTAAGTTTAGAAAAAAGATATTCCAAATGTATTACACTAAAAGGTGACTATGTCGAAAAATAAAAAAACATTTAATAAAAGTTACCTGTAACATACTCATTCTCACTTTTTATTGAACGTCGTAGTACTAGTTAAGATTCGAAGTTCGGGGTCAGAATGTTAAAAATCGGTTTTGTAACTCGTTGTTCAGTTTGGAAGATGACACCAATGAACTTGGGGCAACGCTGGCAGGGGTAAATTGGAGAAATAATGCCACAATACCTACGTAGAATACTAACAGCCGCACGGGTCGATCGAAGGTAAAGCTACGCTAGACCCCTCCGTGCCTCGGAAAGCATGTTGGTCCTGGGACCTTACTCCCGAAAACGATTCGAGTTTGATTTTGTTTCCGATTCGAACTCGTTTCGATCCGAACTCGATTTAAAACCTTAATCCCGAACCAATTCGAATCGTAAACCAAGATCGACATAGGTTCGACTATTATCAGCGTCGTTTTATGCGTATCCGGCGGATTACGTCATCGTCAAGTGCTCTATATCTTTCAGGTAGTTATCTCAGTCGATCTTAATAAAGTAGCTTCTTTGATATCGTGTAATTTGACGTTTAGTTTTGATCCAACAACTCGATATCTATCTGTCAGATGGCGTGCGGAGTACGAACTTTTCGATCCTAACGAATTTTTCGATCAAAGTTAGTTTAGCTTCGAACCACCGCACGATCGTGCGCTAGTGTCGGATTCAAGAGTATGGATCGGCATTCAATTCGAATCCAATTCGATTGATTCAGAACTCAATGCTGTCGGGAGTAAGGCCCCTGGCTGTTACTCGTACATCTTTGACAGTCGTTACGAGTAGTCAGAAACTCTTAATTCTTCTAACCAATATTACCAAGGGGTATCGCCTAGTAACTAGGTTGTGGACGTCAGATCAGCAGTACCACATGTAAAATACAGGTGTTTAGCTGCATCCGGTAATACTGGAAGCCGATCCCGCTATAGTTGGGAAACGGCTAAGCAGATTCATTGACCTTTGTAGAATACCTGCTAGAAAGTTTCTGCAAACTCCAGCCGGAGGAGCGCTGAATGCACGAGTGAATTCTGTACCCTCGCCCATAGGCAGAAGAACACCGTGATGTTTTAGTCGGTAAAAGACCGACATAACCATTCGCCTACCCTGAACAGAGGGTTTGATCATCATTTATCATTTCAGCTGAAAGACGTCCACTGCTGAACATAGGCCTCCCCCAATTGGGGGGGTTTGCCATAATCGCCACGCTTGGCAGGCGGGTTGGCGATCGCAGTATAGTGTTAAAAGTGCATAGAGAATGCTGCTGCCTATTCTCTAGTAAGTCCCTTAGTCGCCTTTTACGACACCCACGGGAGGATATGGGGTGGTGCTATTCTTTACGTCCGGTATCACACGGTACAGAGGGTTTATGCATGAGGATTTCCACACAATAACAAAATAGAATTTGCTAACATTTAGCCACAGAATATAAATGATTTAGCCCAGCCCAGACTGGCTTAAATTATATGCTGCTAGAAAGTTGCGGTTATCTAAGTAGTATTATCACGGTAGGTTAACTAGTTTTTAACTCTGCGGTTTTAATAATTATGTCTGTGTTAGATGTTCAATTGTGGCTCAGTGGTATTGGCCCCGACTTACTAGTTGTAGGTCGTGAGTTCGAACCCAGGCAGGCACTTTACTTTGAATATTTCTTTACTTTATCATCACCACTGTCAAAACGATGTAGGAAAACATCGTGAGAAAAATGGCATGTTCTAGAACCAAAAATTCAAAGACATGTGACATTCACCAACCCTTACTGGGCCCGCGTGGTAGATTATGGCCCTCTCATGGAGAGGAGGGCTGTGTCCCAGTAGTGGTAACATTATGCTACTTATGCTGCGGTAGGTACCTAATAAGCATCATTTTTACAGTTTTTATATTAGTCTAGCCATATTTTGAATCACTTATATTGACTGCCTCGTTGGTCAAGTGGTCGTAAGCTGTACTGCCGAGCATGAATGAGGTCCTGAGTTCCATTCCCAGGTCGGGCAAAGTGTTATTGGGTTTTTTCATCAAGAAGCTCGGAGTCTGGATTTGTGCTCGGTTGATGGCAATAGGCTCGCCCCTATTACATGGGACTTAAACATAACTGGCGAGAGGCGGGTTTAAGAAAAACCTATGCCTAACCCGGATTACAGGCATGATGTTTATGTTATGTTTTGATGGATTGGTGGTATAAAATATGAAGCAAGAAGAAACGATTCGTGATATATGCTACAGCTGGTATGCTATAGGAAGTTCTTTCAACCATGTAGTTATAAATAATGCATGTAAAGCCAGTTAATGCAAGTGAATATGAAATACTTGTCTTTAATGCTCCAACGAGCAGATTATCACACCTTTCGATTCATTCATAGCAGAGAATAATTCATGCTATATCCAGTAAGTAGTTGATTTCTTTAGGCTTATTATGATGGTGTAGAGGACATTGGAACGAAGGAACTCTGAGGACCAGCGCTAGCCCTGGGATAGAGCGAGAGGAGCGGTCGATGGCAGGGTTACCAGATAGAAAATTTAAAAGTCCGGAGAAAAAACTTGATTTCCATTGAAAAATTCTGAAATTTTCTCGAAATTGCGAATTTTCTCGTAAACTTAATTTGCATCTGGATCACTGAAATGATACGAAACATTGATATGTTTCATTTGGATCATCGGCTCAAAGGATATAAAATACAGAATGTTACGTATACATTTTCGTATCAAATTAAAACGACAACTTGTTAGTGCAAACATTATAATTATGCAAAAAACTACCTTAGAGTATTTGATATATAAGCGCCTCAATGGTCATTTTTACGTGAATAGTTAACGACAACGAAAAAAACTGAGAGTATGAGTGATACACATGTCATTTACCGGTACCTTTTTCTGATATGTACAGATTGTAATGTGTCACCCGCTCACAGTAGTAAAGTAACTCAGTGTATCGCAGTCCGCTCTCGCTCACTGCTCAGTCGCACAGTGGAACGAATGTATGGGAGCGGTTGGACGTAGACATGTCCGAAAAAAAAGAGTAAAATTATGCCAAACTAATGATGCCATCTTATTCGATTACTTAATGCCTTCATAACTTGTGGTGATGAATTTCTTCATAACTCCCATATTTCGGGAGTAATTTGAGAAAATGTGAAATTTTACTATGAAAATGAGTGTATCGAGCTCTCTCCCTCCTGATTCCGGGCTTGTTTCAAGTAGCGGTCTCTAATATCATAATGCTAATACTAAGAGCTATATTTAATACTAAGACACATAGTGCGCCAAATGTGCACTTTCTGGGATAAAGAGTGATGTTTATTTTATAACACAATTTTTTTATTTTTTGTTTATTTTGTTGATTAAAACCGTTTTTCTAAAGGTTTACCTTATTACAATAACATTTCTGAGCAGCCAATTAGAGAAGATATAAGCTAATTAGGATATATAATTAGGGACTTAAGGTTTACATATAAAACTGATGCACTAATGATTACTGATAAGAACATTGCTATTATTTAATTACTAAATGGCTCTTAATACACTAATTTAGCATGCATCATTTACTAATTATCACAATAACTAATTACCTTGCAATATTTAACAAAGGATACCTGGGATACCTGGATTTTATATAAATAGGTCACTATTAGTAACTTTAAAATCAGTGTTGATTTACACCTCGTTGTATCCAAGCTAATCTCGCAATGTATTTTCCAAATTTTAATACAAATCTTGATATTCACGTTGCTTTATGCGCACGCGCACATAAAGATTTACGCGACTTTAACTATTTGTTCAGTGTTTTAAAAGATAACAGTTGTGTTCAGTTATGTGAAAGTGCTGAAACAAGTTTAAAAGACTGGTGTCGTCGATTTTGCTACCGCATTTATGCAAAATGGACACAGTCTGGAAGAAGCACAGATAAGTTTCGGAAGAAACATGAGATTTGGCTACAGGCTGCAATTCAATGGCCGGAATTACAGAATGAAAATATGGAACCTTCTACAGAAAATATAAGTGACGTCATCGAGCCCATAATTTCTCCTGCTAAATCTGATGCTTCAACTTGTACACATCCTAGTCCTCGTAAATCTTTTGAGGACCTTAGTAACCGGCAAAAAAGAAGACGCACTGAAGATAGTCTTTCATGCAGCAGTAGCAGCGCTGAAATTATGTTTTCGGCCGAAAGGGCGCTTCAAAAGGCAGGACAAAGCGATACAGCTTATGTTATGAAATACTTGACGGAGAATCCAGAAGAGGCCTCAAAAATCAAAGCCTTCATTGAAGGTAAATCAATTCAGGTACGGGAAATATCCCCTTTGAAGGCATTGGCTCTTTATGTATCGATGAACTTATCGAAATGGCGCTATAACACTCTTCGGGATTTCAACACTCAAGAAGGAGCTCTTCAATACCCGAGTTACTACATGTTGGTTAAAGAAAAAATTAAGTGCTATCCGGCCAAAGAAGATCTCACAGTTACAGAGAGCTCTGCAAAAATCAAATTACAAGCCTTGATGGATTTAACCTCAAGAAGACTTATTAGGTCGTTAGAAACCCCTGTTGATCCCAATCAACAGCTCGTATTGACCAGCAAATGTGGTTTTGACGGATCATCTAGCCAAAGCATTTATCATCAAAGGACGAGTGAAGATGAGCAAATCGATCTTGCTAGTAATTTTATGATTAGTCTTGTACCACTGCGGCTCGTCTCAAAAGGTGTAACAATTTGGGAAAACGAGCGACCATCTTCCACTTCATTTTGCCGGCCAATATTGTTTAAGTTTATAAAGGAAACCAAAGAAAATGTGCAGAGAGAGATGGCTGAAATCGAAGCAGAGATTGAAGCCTTAACTCCATCCACCATTACTGATGGAATTAGTGTCAAACACCAACTGCTGTTGACAATGATTGATGGTAAAATTCATTCCATTATATCCAATACAGCAGCTTCAGTGTGTGACATATGCAAGGCTTGTCCTAAAGAAATGAATAATTTAGAGTTAATCAAAGATAAACACGCAAACGAGGACATGTATAAATATAGCTTAAGCACCCTTCACGCTTGGATTCGCTCAATGGAATGCTTATTACACATTTCCTACAAATTAGACATAAAATCATGGCAAGTAAGGGGTGATATAGCAAAAAGGCAAGTTGATGACAGGAAGAAAAGAGTTCAAGAGGCTGTAAGAAGAGAAACGGGCTTACTTCTCGATGTTGTGAAACAAGGCAGTGGATCCACCAACAATGGCAACTCGGCAAGGAGATTTTTTGAAAACTACACTAAATCTGCTGAACTGACCGGAATAGATGCTATGCTTTTAAGAAAAATCTGTGTGATCTTGCAGTGTATTTCATCAGGAGAGAAGATCAACGTAACTAAATTCCGAGAGTTCTGCTTTGATACTGCTAAGCTTTACGTGGAGTTATACCCATGGTATTATATGCCTTCTTCACTTCATAAAATTTTAATGCATGGGCCAGACATAGTTCAGAACATGTCAATTGTGCCCATTGGTTTTCTATCCGAAGAGGCATCTGAGGCTAGAAATAAAGATTTTAGAAAATATAGAGAGGGGCATTCTCGAAAGCATAGCAGTATCTCATGCAATGAAGATATTATGCACAATCTTTTACTGTCTTCTGATCCACTTGTTACAAGTATCCGTCCAAAAGGAAATAAGTTTGTAAAAAAATCTTCTTTTAAGGAATTTTATGAGCTTACGGATTCTGAGAAAAGTGATATCGAATTTGTTAACATAAATGATTTAGCGGACATCGATTCTGAATTTGAATTAATTGATGATGATGATGATGACGAAGATAATTAAATGATGTTATTGTTTTAAAATGTGTAACTTAGTAAATTAGAGCTTACATCTTAATTATTTATTGTACTTTTAATGAAACTAGGTAATTTATTATCAACTTACTTAAAAGTCATACTCTCATCAGTTCTTGTGAATATTTTTGTTAATATATATTTCTGTATATATATAATATATTTATAGACCTCTTAATAAGTCTGTCTGCGGTTTAAAGTAAATACAAATGGGGAAAAAACGTTTTTTTTTTTAAATTTTCATTTCCTTTTATCCCAGAAAGTGCACATTTGGCGCACTATGTGTCTTAGTATTAAATATAGCTCTTAGTAATAGCATTACGATATTAGAGACCGCTACTTGAAACAAGCCCGGAATCAGGAGGGAGAGAGCTCGATACACTCATTTTCATAGTAAAATTTCACATTTTCTCAAATTACTCCCGAAATATGGGAGTTATGAAGAAATTCATCACCACAATTTATGAAGGCATTAAGTAATCGAATAAGATGGCATCATTAGTTTGTCATAATTTTACTCTTATTTTTCGGACATGTCTACGTCCAACCGCTCCCATACATTCGTTCCACTGTGAGTCGCCTCAAATCTACTCTATTTCTCTATTTTATTAAAAATTATAAAATCCTGATATTTCCAAAATCCGGCCGCAATCCTGAGATGTCAGGACAAATCCTGAGATATGGTAACCCTAGTCGATGGTGATGGCAAGGGGAGCCAAAAAGCCAAATTATAAAAAAGAACTAGTTTTTGCCCGCGGCTCCGACCGCGTGGATGTCGGTTGTCGCGTAAAAAAGTAGCCTATGTCCTTCTCCATATCTCAGGCTATATCTCTGCCAAATTTCATGACGATCATCATCAGCCTATAGCAGTTCACTGCTGGACATAGGCCTCTCCAATTGCACGCCATTCAGCTCGATTCTCGGCAACTCTCATCCAGCTGCTACCAGCCACCCTGCGGAGCATTAAAACGAAGCTTAGTGGCCACTATTTTTCGTTTTAATGATTACAATAAAACATAACAATTTAAAACTGCTGTTTGTAGTAATAATGACGTATAGTCTTGTGAAGCACAACTTGACGAGCTTATTTTCTGCATTTTCATTCTAAAATAAAAGAAATCACCGAAATAACGATGAGGGCGCCACTGTGCGCTCGGCGCAGTCTTAAACGTAAAAAGTTATGAGTATCCAAATGTAAAAGACAAATCTACTTTTAGTAATATTGATAGCATAAGTTATCTAAATGCGGAAAACATGTTACACTAAAACTGTAAAGTTCACAAATCTACTTATAGGTTGAATTAACTTTGACATTTTCCGTGCTAAATTAGATCAATTACATCAATGAGGTTATATTATACTAGAGGCGCAACGTCCTACAAAAATATTCCGAAAAACGTAACCACTTACGAGTTAAAGACGTAGCTTTGAAACGGATACATAAATTATGTCAAAATGTCAAAATAATCTGTTTGTCTCATTTCTTCTTCCGTCAAACTAATTACGTTGGAACGAGACAAGACATTGTCATCGGAAAATCAGCCAGAGTTGCCAACGATCAACGTAATTACCCCAGAATGAATAAAGATATTTTTTATTGAATCAATTACCTACTATGAAAGATTGTGTTATGGAACTTTCAATAGATTAAAGATTGAAAGAAATTGAAGAATTTGATACATATAGGAAGAAAAAAAAATGTGTGTAAACGTCAATATTATATTTTAAAACTATTAAGATTGTGTCAAATAACTATTGTTTAAAATGGAATGATATTATTTCAATGTTTATGATAATCATTTATCCATACTAATTGTGGAGGATGGAAGCCACTAGATCCTAAATTACCAAATGAAATAAAGACTTTAATGATAATATTATATCTTTACTATACGTTTTACATAGTTTTTCCTAACAAGTCATGTTTAAAAAAAAAATCTTTATATTGACAAAAAAAAAGTAAAAAATACATACTGCCAATATTAATATTATAATGAGGTTGGTCGGTCCACAACACTAATATTATAAATGTGAAAGTAACTCTGTCTGGAGTCTGTCTGTCTGTATGTTACGTTTTCACGCTTAAACCGCTGAACCGATCGTCATGAAATTTGGCAGAGATATAGCCTTAGATGGAGAAGGACATAGGCTACCTTTTACGTGATAACCGACATCCACGCGGGCGGAGCCGCAAATGATAAATGATTTTATTTCTGTAAGTAGTAGTTTGTAGTAAGTTTGTACAAACACTTTTACATGTCAATCTTATTTTTAAAACTAGATGAGGTCGGCGTTTCCTATCTGACTACTCTGAGAAGAAAGGCTGAAACAAACTCAGCGGTCACAGTCTCTTTTAAAGTCCAGACATAATCTTGGTCAGATCATGCGAAGATTGGTGTCTGAAATGGGCTTTATCACAATGTGATCATAAACAATCTAGAACTTTTCATTTACAAATATAAACTCACTTTACGTCTAAGATTATTTATTGCTATTAAAATGATTGTTGGTGTAAGAAGAGGTGATACATTAAGTTAAAACCTTCGAAATACACATGAATGTGTTACTTTTCTATTTAGTAAGTGTTGGGTACTGCACAGTATGTTTAAACCAAACAGACTATAATAATAATTTTGTCTTACAGGAACATACATTCGTCATTCACTAAAATCCCAACAGTCTGGTAAAATCAAAATAGTTTTTACTGGTAACACTGATGGAGCAAAAATGTTTGATAAATGTAATTCGTCTTTTAATGTTTTTTTTGGATAATCTGAAGAAAATTTAGCAAACTTACTTGTGAAATGTAACACCACTTGCTTTATTAATCTTTTTAGACCGTGACATGCAAATTTTAATCGCACATTTCACCATTTTGATATTTTTTATCCTTAAGCAATCGTTCACTTGACGTTAAGTTGACAACTGAAGTCAGATATGCCTGTGAACATATACGACGTAGTAATGCGTTGGTGCCGCACATTGCTGATCTAGTCCTATATAAGATCATTGAATTACATCGTCCAGATATTAATCGATACCCACACTTTTAGAGCGTTTCCGCACTACATCCAATCCGGATCCGAGAAATGACGGTCCGCAGTGCCCGTAGTACGGTGGCCAGCACATCAAGTTACCACAAACTATAAAATTTTCTCGTTCGATTTTGAACTTAATCATCAACATTTTAAAGTTTAAAATCATTTGGAGAAATTGACTGTTTCGTGTAGCTTGATGTGCTGGCCACTGTACCATTTGTATCAAGGATTGCGCACTAGATCCGAATTCCATCCGTCCGAATTTAGAACATTTCGGATTCGGTTGGAAATCGGATCTCGAATTCGGATTCGGATCGGATATAGTTAGGGTTGCCAACTTTTTTTGACAAATAAAACGTATAAAAGTGGTTTGGATAGGAAAAAAATAAAGTATTAGGAAGAAAAAAAAGTATATTTCAAATATTATGTTTTTTTTTGCTTTAAAAACGTATTTTTGTGTGCTTTTAGCACATGATAACAAAGAATTACTCGTCATTTTCAGCATTAATATTTACTCGTCATTTTCAGCATTAATATTTACTTTAAAATGCATTCTTCACTTATAAACAAAACTAACGGACCAGTTTTGTACAATTTCGTCGATAATGAAAGACATCTGTGACAAATGTCACAACTGACATCTAACATTTCGTTCAGTAATTAAAAATTGTTTCCATTATCCGTTTTAAATATTTCGTTCAGCAATTATGAATCGTTAAGTACCCATAATGAGTATTTTGTTTTACGCACCACAGTAAAGGTTGACAATAAAGTATTTTTGCATACTTCATTTGTATGTAAAAGTATAAAGTATAATTACCAAAAATAAAGTAGGATACGTTATTATAAAGTATGGTTGGCAACCCTAGATATAGTGCAGAGACGCTCTTACAGTTCATTGACTGTTACGCATCGAATCCGACACTGCTGATAACGATAACATTTTGTGAGCTTATTTATTTATGACCGAGATAAAACCGTAAAAAAATCTTGTTGCTAAACAAATATATATCGATTTAAAAGCTAAATTAAAATAATTTTTTTAACTTGTTACATTTAAGGTTTTGAATAGAAGGCTTTTGGTTACTTTGTATTAGTGTGTGTACCTATTTTGTCTATTTTTAGGGTTCCGTAGCCAAAAGCAAAAAACGGAACCCTTATGGATTCGTCATATCTGTCTGTCTGTCTGTCTGTCCGTCCGTATGTCACAGCCACTTTTTCCGAAACTATAAGAACTATACTGTTGAAACTTGGTAAGTAGATGTATTCTGTGAACCGCATTAAGATTTTCACACAAAAAAAGAAAAAAAAAAACAATAAATTGGGGGGGGTTCCTCATACTTAGAACTGAAACTCATTTTTTTTTCCATTAAACTCATACGTGTGGAGTATCTATGGATAGGTCTTCAAAAATGATATTGAGGTTTCTAATAGAATTTTTTTCTAAACTGAATAGTTTTCGCGAGAGACACTTCCAAAGTCAATAATATAATATCATTGTCCAAAGTGGTAAAATGTGTAACTTCTAAAATAAGAGAATGATAAAACTAAAAAAAATATTTATGATGTACATTACCATGTAAATTTCCACCGAAAATTGGTTTGAACGAGATCTAGTTAGTAGCTTTTTTTTAATACGTCATTAATCGTAAACCGCAACAAGAACTTTTATATTATGTTACTTGCTGATACGGAACCCTTCATGGGCGAGTCCGACTCGCACTTTGCCGCTTTTTTTCTTGTAATGTGCGTCTTGCTTGTGTAGAATAAAAAAAAATCTTCCTTTCTTTCTTTTCTTTAAATCATGAAAAAAAAAAAATATTAACACCTCCAATCAGATTTATTTATTTATTTATTTAATACTTCAAGCACATAAATGTACAGAGGCGGACTTAATGCCATAGGCATTTTCTACCAGTCAACCTTTGGGTGATGCAGAGACAAACAGTGGTAGGTGCAATTACGAAAAATCTTATGATCAATATCATGAAGAATATCATGTGGTCTTTAGAGATAACAGATTTCTTATGTTTTTTTTCGTTATTCGCATTATTTCTTTCGTCAGTTTCCTCATAAATTATAATTAACATTCTCACTGCCCTTTAAATCAAATCGCCAACTTTTCGCCTACTTTCACCTGCGCAACCGCATACGCACGAATGTAAAGCATTTTATGACGCTCGCAGTTCTCTGTTATCCAATATGTGGCACAACGTTTACGAAATTGTCTCAATTATTTATGTTGTATCTAGTTTGTACTGGATGATGAATTTCTCGTTTAGATAATGAATGACCTCCTTCACCTCGTTAAAGATAATTCATCAGTTTGAATTTCTGTTCTTATAAAAGTTTCCTTTGGCAGATTCAGTCGTTTCCTTTCCTATTTAATCGTCATATTTCATAAAAATGTCCACTGTATCAATTGTTAGATACGCACGAGTATGAAAATGAGACGCAAATACAGGTTGAGTATGGAATGCCCGTATTTCGAAAAGTCGGTTCCTTATACACCGTGGCATTTTAGTCGTCTTACAAAGACAGCCCACTTTTTGAACTTTTGAATTTTTTATTTTATTTTATTTTTATTAATTATGACGCATGACATAGTTTAAAACATCCTGTTACGAGTGCAGTCCGAGCCTTGGAATGGAGCGGCGACATCTTTATCAGAGTTCATTCACCCTAACGCAAAAATGTGTTTCTTACTATTGCAACTTAAACTTAATCTAAATCCATTCTGCGGCGCCCTTGTATCACAAGGCTCGGACTGCACTCGTAACAGGGTGTTTTAAACTATCTCATGCGTAATAATTAATAAAAAAAATCAAAAGTTCAAAAAAAAATTTTTTTTTTGACATGAATGATTTGTAGTCATTGGATACATGAAGTGTGCTGTATTTGTAAGACGACTAAAATGCCACGGTGTATACAAAATCTGTTGCAAAAATGAATACATACACTTGGCCGGTTTTATTGTTTGTTTGTTTCAACGCGCTAATCTCTGGAACTACCAGTCGGATTTGAATTCTTTTTGCACTTGATAGGCCAATTCTTGAGCAAGGTTATAGGCTATTTAACATCACCCTATGACTCTTAGGAGCTGAGCAAAACGACAAAACATCAGAAAGAACTCTAAGTGAAAACGAAGTAATAGCGCGGGCGGGCGATGCGATGAGACGACGTGGGTCGGGGGCCGATACGCGGACGAAGTCGCGGGCAGAAGCTAGTAATATAATATATTATCACCTTAAAGAACAATAGCGTCATCTTTAGACAAATCAAATACAAAGCTCGTACAAAGTTCCACTTACCATGGTATTCAAAGTACACGAATTTCGCCGAATCACAGTGAAGGGTCTGGTCTGGTCGTGCCCTACATATAGGAAAGGCACGATTCATTACTTTCTAAACAATGTAGACTTGTGCTTAAAGTTGGACTTAACTGGGACAATAATTACAGTCACTGTAAATAAATAAATAAAATTTACAATTAATTCGACACGGTTGGCGCAGTGGTTAAGCGATTGACTGCTGCGCTGCGTGTCGCGGGTTCGATTCCCGCACGGAACAAATTGTTGTATGATCTACAAGTAGTTGTTCCGGGTCTGGCTGGTTTGTGTATGTGAGTTTAAATGTTTGTAAACGCACCCACGATACAGGAGAAATTCATAGTGTGGGGCAAGGTTTAAAAAAAAAAATTGATTATACCTATGCTATTTCGTAATTATCTTAATATATACTTAACTAGCTTTTGCCCGCGACTCCGTCCACGTGGATATCGGTTATCGCGTAAAAAAATAGCCTATGTCCTTCTTCATATCCCAGGCTATATCTCTGCCAAATTTCATGACGATCGGTTCAGCGGTTTAGGCGTGAGAACGTAACAGACAGAGTTACTTTCACATTTATAATATTAGTATGGATAGTATGGATTACGAATTATCATAGAAAGAAAGAAAGAAAATACATTTATTAAGCACAGACTAAAAGGCACACATGACACAATATAATTTACAGCAAATAAAAAATAAATATAAAAACAAACAAAAAGCGTAAAGTGCGATGCAAGAAATTAGCAGGTAAGTGTGCCAAAAGGGCCAGTTCAGCATAAATGCCAAAGGTAGGTAGGTATGTAGTACCTGTGTTCATTCCCGCTTCTTTTCCTATTCCAAATAACCAGGACTATGTCTCGAGTCTCGTTATTCCCACCCACTTGTCAGAGGTTTGATGCAGATACCAAGACCCGCCATAATACAAAACATCTTGCAAGCTGCACATTAAATATCGTTGGCTTTACCGACGGCTGGCTTTACGAAAACTTACCTTATTTTTGATTATATATATATTTTCTGATTATGAAGAATCTCAAATCGTAGTAGATCTTGGATTACGACGATAATTTGCTAAATGTCTGTTTACTAATTTTGGCCCTTTCCAACAGGTCGTGTGACGTCGGCAAGATGATGCACATGTGGCTATGGTTCGGCTACGACCTCGGAGAGTTTATGTTCGCGGGCCTTACCATCGGCTCGCGATGGGCCTTCGCCATCACATGGATAGTCTTGTTCGTTGTGGCGCTGCTCTTCGAAGGCTCAAAGGTGAGACGATCTACCTCTAATTATAGAAGTATTAGCTATGGTTTGTGTACGACACCGTTCATGTTCGCGGGCCTCACCATCGGCTCGCGATGGGCCTTCGCCATCACATGGATAGTCTTGTTCGTTGTGGCGCTGTTCTTCGAAGGCTTAAAGGTGAGACGATCTACCTCTAATTATAGAAGTATTAGCAATGGTTCTGCTACGATCTTGCGGAGCTCATGTTCTCGTGCCTCACCATCGGCTTGCGGTGGACCTTCGCCATCATATGGATTGTCTTGTAAGATGTGGCGCTGGTCTTCGAGGGCTCAAAGGTGGGGCCATGTACCTATTTCTTGTAGCTTATAATTTTAATGGATCCCAAAATAATGGGGCGGAGAGGCTCCTGCGCCATAATTTCGATAGTAATGTTTTTGTGGCTCTGCTGTTTGAAGAGTCCACCAGGGTGAAGAATGTTTCATGGATGTGAATGTGTGATAGCATCTGTAGTTCTGTGCCTTTATTTGCGAAGTACTAGAGTTCTTCTGTATAGTTTAGCATAAGCATAATCAGCTTCCTCTCTGTGAGAGGGTGTGGACCATATTCTACCACGCGGGCCCTGTGCGGATTGGTGGATGTCACCTCTACGAATAGTTGGTTCTAGGACATGTTATTTTTGGTCCTGTATGTATAGTTTGCTTCTATTCAATTCAAGTTGTGTGGTATTAAACTACGGAAAATATTTAATGTTCGGCCATTTAATATTGTATGCTTTGACATAGCCTGTTCGAGTAACTGTCCTAGTTACAAAACGTGACCAGTCCTCGATATCGTTTTACTGATAATGTGAAGTGCATACAATATGCAGGTACCTACTTGTAATAAATGGCTACAGTCTGAACTAAAGCTAGATGAATCGACATTAAAAACAAACAAAGAAGCTGAGAGATCGATCGCAGTTCACGCCACAGGTAAAACGTAGCCAAGTCCAGAAATAAATTGCTTTGCAAAAACAACTTCATATACAACACTGCAGTAAGTACTTATACAAAGTACCTACTTCATATTGAAGAAAGTTTCGGATAAGAGTGACTGACTAAATGCCTTTTACTTTTTTATTTAGTCTAGTACATCCACCCATAGTAAAATTCATTCGTGACGTCATAATCTAGTAACCCTGCTATCGGCTCTGACGTAGGGCTGTGCGCAAAAACGCCCACTAGACTATCTTATCTCGTCTCGCAGAAAGTTCGCTCGTTCATTTAAGTAAACTACAATTAGGCCCGACGGAATTCGTGTACAGTAGATAATCATACGAATTTTCAGACACGTGGGCAAATCGATTAATTAAAATGAATTTGTTTTCATAACATGATAATTTATCATGTACGCTTACAAAGATAACAAAGGATTTATAGAATTTGGGATTGTTATGATAACTCGGGATTATCCAAGCTTAAATAAAGAATCTCAAATTTGCTATTCTGTGCGTTCAAAATCAAAATATTTTATTCCACATAAACCTACATGGGCACTTATGAAACGTCAAAAGCTAGGTGCACGGTTCCAATTAGAGGTTTGCACCGGAGCAGTGAGTACCGGAGAATAACCGGTGATTTACCGGTAAAAGTACTCGATTGAAATAATCGGTAATTAACCGATTGATCTCCGGTGTTCGTCGCATCTTATTTTTTTTATATAATAAAGTTACACATTCAATAATATTTTTTTTTATAATTATTTGAAATTCATGACAATTATTTACCAACTTGTTTCTTTCGAATTAGATTAATTATTTCAGTCATTAGTTCATAGCGGTCTTGGCCGTTTATGTGATTCATTTCACTAGCAACTAACTGGCCAAATAATTTGTTACATTGCTCATTACTATGGGTTGCTTTTTTGAAATATTTCTAGCACAATCACCTTCTGGTTCTTCGTCAGAAAATGTCATCCTTTGCGCATATTCTTCAAATAGATCTAAATAGAAAAAAAAATTGGTAAATAAAAAACATATATTGAAATGAAATGAAATCGTTTATTCTGTAAATAGGATATCGGAATCACTTTTACACGTCATATAAAAAATATAAAAACAAGCTTGAGGTAGTCGACATTTCCTATCTGACTATCCCTGAGAAGAAATGGCGAAACAAACTCAGGGGTCAAAGTCTCTTTTAAAGTCCAGACATAATCTTGGTCAGATCATGTGAGGACCATGTAGATCCATGTCTGAAATGGTCTTTTGAGGAAAGAACCACACAATTTTGAGTGGACCTGTCCAGTCAGTGCAAGCATTTGTCAGTAAACGTGTAGCTCAACTCAGGATTTAAGGAGCTCAACGACTCGACGAACAATACCAAAGAAAGGACATTTGGGTAGGCCACATAAAGTACTCAAAAAACCAGACCATCATTAAAACTACTTGAGAAAGAGGAAAAGGAGATAACCTTAAAGAAAACAAATGACCCACATAGTGCTCACATTCACAATAATTAAAGTAATATATGTAATACTTTTCAAAGTAAATATTCATGTCATTTTGTATATAATATTTAATAATGTCAATAATTAGGTATGTATATAAAACGTTGTATAATTATTAAAATGTCAAGTTTTACGGTTTATTCAAACGGCTTTAAGCAGAGCGAACAGTTCAATCCCAAGCTTTTTTGTCTTCTAAATAATCAGAAATGTTATAGTACCCTTTTTTGCAAAGTTTGGTTTTAATACAGCTTTTAAATCGTTTAATGGGTAAGTTTCGAATTTCAATGGGAAGTTTGTTGTAAAAGCGTATACATTGACCCATGAATGAGTTGCCTACTCTGTGCAGGCGAGTGCGATGTACAGCAAGATTATGTTTATTTCTGGTATTTAGACTATGAATATCGGACATTTTCTTAAAATTTGATATATTTTTGTGTACATACAATAGATTTTCAAATATATATTGAGAGGCTACAGTCAGAATATCTATTTCTTTAAATTTTTCCCGAAGGGAATCTCTTGCACCAAGGTTATAAATGGCTCGAACAGCCCTTTTCTGTAAAACAAAGATTGTATTAATATCCGCACAGGTTCCCCAGAGAAGAATCCCATATGACATAAGACTATGAAAATAACTAAAATAAACAATTCTGGCAGTATCTAAATCAGTTATCAGTTATATATATTATATATTAATAAGCCTTTAGACGAAATAGCCTCTAAATACCTAGCTGTGCCTGCTACTTCTGTAAGGTCAGAGAGAGTATTTTCGGCGACAGGACAAATACTTAATGATAGAAGAAACATGTTACGCTATGACGCTGTTGACATGTTGTGTTTCTTAAATCAAAATCAGCATTTGTTATCTTTATAAAACGTTTTTTTTTTTAATAAATGATTATATAAAGTATATCAATTGATTATTCTTATTTCTTCATTTTTAATGTATAAATAAAAAAAAGAAACAAAATTTCTTTATTCTCCGGTGACCTCCGGTTTTTCACCGGAGATTGCCCAATCACCGGTGAATTCAATCGGTTCTTAAAATCTCGCTCCGGTGCAAACCTCCAATTGGTCGTTTCCTATGAAGAAAAGCCGGCAAGGAACTACATGGTTACCCTTTAAAAAATAATTGGCTTTTACAATATTTTCAAATAACAGTGTTCAGGTATGGGAGGACAGTGTAGGCCTTTCAACAAGTACCAGGTATTTAACAAAATAGAAAATGGTCAACAAATCTACAGTCTATTAGGCCTACAGCGTTGACATTAAGGTGAAAGCGTCAGAAAAGCGCAAGGAGGTATTGCCGATTGTAATGATTATAATTCTGTAAAGCCATATTTGTTACAGTCGCGAATCATATTTTAATCAGCATACAACCTAAAACTGAACTGCAAATTGCAAAAAATTTAAGAAAATTTTAATTTCGCGTGCTATACCTTAGCGTATCTCCCTTAAGTTTGATTTGATATGTTATGGTGTTGCATTCTCTAAGGTCTATTTACATAGTTCTCGATTTCGATAAAACTGCAGGACCCTTGTTATTATTAAACTAGCTGCCCGGACAGACAATGTCCTGTTTCATAGAACTCGATCGCAGCGCCACCTACCGGGTCCAGTTGTGAATCTAAACCAATCTCGAATACCGTTGTACACACACAAAAAATATTATCAAAATTGGTCCAGCCGTTTAGGAGAAGTTCAGTCACATACACACGCACAGAAGAATCCTAACAAATATTATAAAACTAGCTTTTGCCCGCGGCTCCGCTCGCGTGGATGTCGGTTATCGCGTAAAAAAGTAGCCTATGTCCTTCTCCATATCCCAGGTTATATGTCTGCCAAATTTCATGACGACCTGTTTAGCGGTTTAGGCGTAAAAACGTAACATACAGACAGACAGACAGACAGACGGACAGACAGAGTTATTTTCACATTTATAATATTAGTATGGATTAGTATGGATGCGAAAGTAAGTTTGTTTGTTACCTTTTCACGCCTTAGCCACTGAACCGATCATCCTGAAATTTTGCATAAACGTTGTCAAGTGAACAGAAACGGACCTTTGGTACCTACCTTTCATCCCGAACAAAAAAGTACTGTTCCCGAGGAAAACAAAAATAACGTTCTTATAAATAATAGATGGCGCCACGTGTCTTTAGAAACATGATTGAATTATATTATTATAGAAACTTAAGTTAGACAGTGTATTTTTAACCCGAATTGATTGTCAAATTCTAAATTAACGCGAGCGAAGCCAAGAGCAAAAGCTAGTTATATGTTAAAGATAAAAGTAATTCCAACCAATTATTGTAATTGCAGGTGTATTTGGCCAAGGTGCAGCGCGCGGCCCATAAGAAGCTGTACCCATTCAGGTCCGATGAAAGACGGAACCTATTGTGTGATAGGTGAGTTTCATCAACAACTATTTTGTTTATACGGGCTGGCTGGTCACTTGAACAACAAGGCTGTATAACTGCAGGTGCCACTGCTGAGCATGAGATCCTGGGTTATTCCCAGGTCGGGCAAAATCTTACTGGGTTTTTTCATAAGGAATTTCTCAGTAGCAAACTCAAACTCTAATCATTTATTTGAATCAAACCATTTACAGGCACTTTTGAATTGCCAAGGAGTCGGTCAGTAAGAAAAATGAAGCTACATGCCCATTCCAAAGCGTAGTAGGTACATATGGAGAAGAACGGACAAGAAACTCCATGGACACTCTTTAAAATTAAATTGTTACATCTATATAATGTTGAATTTATAACTAAATGTGAGAACGGGTGTTAAAATAAAAATGTATACGTTAAAAGTGTCCCGAGTAGGTACAACAAAAACAAAACAACAAACAAAAAAAATACTTTATTTTTTATTTTTATTAAAATAAGCCGTGGCAGCTAAGAGATGACTAGTCCCAACTGACGGCCCCGTTCACGAACATGACGCATAGATTAGCAGAACAAGAAATAAATAATCATGTGGTGGCAGCCCGGAGTCTAGATTTGTGCCCGGTTGATGGGAATAGGCTCGCCCTCCTATATCATGGGACTTAAACATAACACCTGGCGGAATGGGGGTGTAGGTATACATATAGAGGTATGAGGAACAGGGTGTTAAGTTCACTCATACTCTATATAGTAAAAAGGAAGGATTCTTCGACCAGACGGGTGTTTTGTCTGGTGGGCAACTGCCCGACGGTTGATGTCGCGATGTTGTGTATATGCTAATCGCGCGGTAAACTCTGATTACGCGATGCAGGATTTGTGACGTCAGGTCTTTGATGCGTAGTTCGCATGTGGCGTTGTTGATGCCGCCACATTCACCACCACCAACGCCACCTGCCTCACAGGTTTGTCGTTAACCTTATGATTTTATTTATATTATTTTAGCATTACTTGGCCCCGAGTAATATTAAAGAAGAACTGCGGGGTAATTGTGTAACACACTATCAGGGTCTCAAGTCTGCTATTACAATAGTGTCTGAATGGTCTATCATTGATTTCATAATTGTTGATTCTGACAAGTTTGGTAATCTACTAATGTAGAATGACGTCATTATGACTTTCCAATGGTCAGCCACTGACACTCCATTGAAATAATTGGTAATCTCGTACATAATGACAAATGAAACTTCCTACTAAACTTACAACTTCCTACTACTTCAGATTGCTTATAACACTAATAAATAATATATGTAAAAATATATATAAATGAAATCTGGCATGAATAAATGTTCAAAATGCCATTGTAATACAATTCTATTATTACGAAACCATTGACCGACCAATGATCGACCATTATGAATTTAGCAGATTACGAACTTTTAGCAAAATGACAATGGCATCGTGTTGGAGTGACGAATTTATAAAAATAGCAGACTTGGGCCCCAGTAGCTATGGATTTCATTTTGACAGTTCAACAACATTCATTGCGTTATTTACGTTGTTGAACAGACAAATTTTTCGAACATAAGAAAAGAAAAAGAAAAGAAAGAAAATACGTTTATTTGCGGTAAACGACGCTGAGAAAGAACAAAAACACGAAAATAACAAGTTGGGGGAAAATATGTGTTACATCCACGCAAAACGGCCATCGCTCAGCATAATGAGGCGACCATAGGGTCGCAGGGTAAACCAGCGCTAGGGTTTTGTCTCGCATAAGCGAGACAGAGCCCCAGCGCTGGTTTTCAGCGACAGCCGGCGATGACGTGATGACGTCAACCGGTGCAGCATATAATGAGACAAAAATAACAAAACAAGAAATAAAATAAATACAATACATCTAAAAGTTTAAATAAATATAATATTTAAAACGGCAACATTCCATCCCGTCGGTAACGAAGAAATGAAGAGTTAAGTAGCAATGGATAAACAATATGCTTCAAAATCATTCAGATTGTGATTGATAGTGTGTTACGCAATTAGGGTGCTGGACTGCACAAAGAATAGAAGTAAGATACTGGGTCTATCTATGACCATTTTCTTTGTTATGAGCTATATTATGAAAGTGGAGAAAGTATAGAAGATACAACAATACCGTGTTAATTACACCGAGACTGCTACATCTTTGGCGAGTGCGAGGTGATTATAATGTGGATCTGAATGTTTATTTTTAAACGTATTCAGAAAAAAAAAAAGTCATAGTTTCTCAGTTCGTCGGAATCTTCTTTTTAAATGTATGTTCCTCGAAGACCGCTAGACCGATATGAAAAATTTAAAAGTTATACTTCCAAAAAAAAAAAAAAAAAAAACACCATAAAGTGAAAACTACAAAAAAAATACGACTTCCAAAAAACACTTAAAATTGAAAAATAACTAATTTCGGAAGTCGGTGTCTTTGGATCTGTATTTTAGTTAATTGCCACTGACTTCCGAAATTAAAATTATTTTTCAATATGTAGTATTTTTTTTTTTTATTATTTGGGACCATTTCGAATTTGCACAAATCCTCAAGCTATATAAGCGTTGGCCCATGTCGTTAGCCACTAGCAGTAGAAGAAGTTGATAGATCACTAAAATATTTTGTCGTTTTCTGATTCACAATCCTAACAATGTAGGTTCTCTAAATAAGCAATTCAACAATAAATTGTGTCTTTGTCATTGTTGTATAGAAATACAAAATGAATGCACATTGTAGTCTGTTATCGCAAACGTTATACATTGAGGCATAGATAGACTAGATGTTTCGCGCGGGTTTACGTCTATAAACTTTTTCAACTCTTCTTCTTCTTCGTCTACTTAAATTTCCAGATGTGGATTTTACTACAAATAGATCTAGTATTTTATGTTGGGTGAAGGGCTGCTTATAGCAAGTGAAATATAAACGCAGAACTATTAGCAGGAAAATGCCTAGATCCTTGCTTACCTAGCCAGCGGTACGGGTTGAACACTTGCACTACGAAAATCGTCCTTAAGAGCGCTGTCTCGGGGCGTCTTTCCATTCTATACAAGGCCAGAACGCAAGGGTGTGAAACTAATCGCGTATACATATTGGAAGTCACTTTTTTACTAATCTCTTCCAATCTATACGAGAGTAGTGCGCCAATACTCGCGTATACTTCGTAGTAACATGATCAATTACCTTACTCCGTAATATACAGTGCCAGTACGCATACTAAAATAATTTCCAAGTAGTCGAGATGGTTAAAATAAACTCACACTAGGGCCTCTGACCTGTAGGTTAGGTTAGGTTAGAACTGTGACCACACAACGCCAACGCCAGAAACGGTACTCTCTTTCTTCTCCTTTAACCTTTCGTATGCCAGAACGCAGGTCTGCGCTCCAATTTTTGAAGCTTTCCTATGCCGGAACGTAGATCTGCGCGATATTAACTGTACTCGAAAAATCATCTAATTACAATAATTAAAGGGCCTATAATAGCGTGAAAGAGCCGGAAAGATCGAGTGAACTAATCAAACAATATAAAACATACGCTCTAGTTAGTCAACCGGAACGTAGATCTACGCTCTCGTGCCATTTCATGAATAATTATTTTGAACCTCTTTTTTCAATGTTTAGACTCAATAAATACCATTTAATTTTAGCTTATCGTAAAGAGTATATACTATACTGTAATTTAAAACGTAATAAAAGCTTGAAACTTTTGAAAATTATTTTGATTTAGTAAGATTCTTCCAAGAAACATATTATTCAGGAACCTCGAAAGAAAAACATCTGTAGAGAATAATAGAAAGGCTATAAAGATGTGAAATATTTACTAAAATGCAGTATAGACACCTATTTATCCGATACATTTAAATTAATCACGTAGGCATTGCGTCTAGTGTTTTATTTATAACTAGACGCAATGTGCAACGTGCGTTTAAAATGACGCGGCAGCTATGACATTTTTGACGCGGCGCGGGTCCGGCATACGAAAGGTTAAAACTCTTGTCAGGCGTAAGTGATTTAGTATAGTTTGGAACCAGTCCGTACGCGTCCACGTTACAAACTATACACGAGCAGTACGCAAAATACGTGTATACGTTGTAATCGCAGATTTAAAAATAGCATTACATTGTATACGCGTGCAGTTTCGTATGGCTGCGTTCTGGCCTTGTATAGATTGGAAAGACGCTGTCTCGGGTCCACTAGCGCCACTCCTTTAAAAAATATTATCTCGTGACTGAGAAGGAATTATGAAAAACAGCTCCATCAGCTGCCTCGGTAAGTTTCATATTGAGACACGAAGCAACAAAATACGATAGATCGAATTTTGTTCCTTCGTGTATCAATATGAAACTTTATAAAAGGTATTAGAAAATTCTAGACACACCGAGGCAGCTGTTTGAGCCGTTTTTCATAATTCCTTCTCAGTCACGAGATAATATTTTTGTAGTATTAGCTAGTGGACCCGAGACAGCCCTCTTAACGCTACGATAGAGCTGTCAAATTGTTACCACTGATATACTAAAATAAAGTACATGCTGAAAGTGGCTCTTACAGTGGTCCATGTTGTTTAGCATGGGATTTACATAACCAGATTATAAGATTATACAAAACCAGACGTAGCCGTAGGTTAGTTACCACAAAACGGCTTGTAAGTACGCATAAATTTTAGTGAAAGGCTTAACTGTGTCGAAGCCTTGACAATATGTAGCAATTAGCTACATACCGCTTATGTACTACGAGTATAGTAACTTATCCGTTTTCTAATCAAATCGACCTTGATAAGTTCATGACAGTTGAATTTATGTTTCTCACGCGTGACTTGTAGCCCACACGACCACAGATTGAATGGATGTGCATTCTGTTTGAGGTCAATATAAGAATTTCCATCTTCCTCTAAGCATTTTCCTTGGCTCGTTTTGGCTTGCAGTCTTACAAGATTATCAATAGGATTCAGCTGGACAGGACAGGGTTCATAATCTGTTCGATTTTATCACCCGTAAAATTGTGAACCATCCCTGATTGGTAGGTCTTGGCGGTAGCCGAATTGGTCGCAGTAACTATAAAGCCATGGCACCCCGACTAAATGGGTTAGGTTAGGCTAGAACTGTGACCAACCGCGCGCGAGCCGAGCGAGCGGTGCCACGGCAGCGGCCGGCGAGCGCTTCTTCCAAGTTGGTCGCAGAACTCGCAAACAGTCGCAGTTACTTGGCTAGCGCAAGGTGCATTCGTCGCATGCAAGTTTGAAACCAGTTCACTGTTTGTCTGTTTGCCATAAGTAGATTATAAACTATCGATAAATAATGCGTTAAATTGTAAATGGTTAAGGTTGGTTGTTAATGGTTGGTAGTTTATCTAACTGAACAGACAGTTGTGCTGCTGGCCTGGGGAGTTTGTAGCGCCACTTCTTCCCAGCTAAAGCACTAAGAAGTGGTGAGGGGCGGGCGTTTTCGGGGACTGTCTTATGTATTTTTGACGTTCGAAAAGTGCTGGTTCTCAGCCTAATTTGACTTTTGATTTTGCAGTTCTCAATTTTGCGGTATTTTATAATCTCGCTAGATAGATTATAAACTAACGATGTTCGTAATCATACGGTGATATATATATATATATATATATATATATATATATAGTATATATACGTAGATTAAGAACACCAAATACCTATTTACAAAAAAAAATACATTTCATTTACATTGTCTTTGTTTTATGTCTTAGTTGTGTGTGTTTTCCTTAATTAAAACAATTTGTCCCATATCTATCGACTTTGAACACTGCGTCTTCCACGCACCATTGAATATGGCAGTAAAGGTGCCAATTAGTCGTACCTACGTACGCTAATCACTTGTAACGAATAAGCTTAACGGATTGAATTTTTGCCAGTCCTTCGGTTCAGAAATCAGGATATCGAACAAGTGTCATTGTCGATACGGTAGCGAATCGTACCGTCATCGTGAATAGCTATGCTGGACGGCGCACGAAGCCGCCAGTCTCGAGATACCGATGATAAATTCTTTGACCGGCAGAACGACTCAAGGCTCGTACAGACTCGCGCGATATCGCGGCCGCGACAGGCACCGACAAAGAAATTGTGCTACTAGTGTCGCGTCGCGCCCGCGATATCGCACGAGTCTGTACGAGCCTTTACATGAAGTTGTGACTAAGCCTAGACTGAAGAAGTCCCACAGCTTGCGCGACTACTTCAGGTCCAGTATCCATTATTTGTACGCCAGCGTGGATTAAGAAATAAGGAAAAACAATTTCGATACTCTTTTTATACAAAAGTTAACAAATAACGAAACTGTTATCTCTGTGTGTGTGTTATCACTGTTATGTCTGTGTATCTCTAAGTAAAGCTTGTTGCTTCTTTAAGAGCGACTAAAATTCAAATCAATTATTCAAATGTCAGCTTCATAACTGCATAAAAACTTATTTTTTACTAATAATTATTTTGATGTTCATAAAAATACACGGTAGCTCAATTTAGGAGTCCGGGAGTGTATAAGCCAGTTAGCAATTTGAGAGAGTGGCTGACTGGCTAGGTTGCACCAGCATAACCCTACAGTTTAAAATGTTCCCACTGCTAGGACACAGGACTCCTCTCTGTGAGAGGGAATGGGCCGTAATCCTCTACACGGGTTTTTAGCACAGATTTCTCAGAATTTTCGGTTCTCGGTCATGCTGGTTTCCTCACGATGTTTTCTAGTAGGGGCGTGATGGCGCACAGACTGCCTCTCCCTCACGCGTTCCGCCTCCTCCTTCGCAAGCATTACTGCTTCGCAGAAGGAGGTGACAGCCTCCCATGCACTCTCGCTGCGTACCTGACCTGGACAGGGCCGGACGCGAGAGATCGTCGCCGTGAGCACACGGCGGTACTCCACCCAAGCCGGTCAGACCTTCACCGTATGCTCCACCGTGTCCTCCGGGCGATCCACACAGTGGTAACACCCAGGCGTTGCCTCCCGTCTTATCCGAAACAGGAACCTCCCGAAACAACCGTGTCCGGTGAGGACCTGTGTCAGGCGGAAGGTGAGGATGCCGTGCCTCTCTAGCCACTCCTCAAAGAGGGGACTTATCGCCACAATTGTGGCGTGCCCAGTAGCTACGCTCCTGGCTCGGACGAAAGCTTGGTTAATGTTAATTTAAAAATCTTGATTTAAGTATAGTTGTCGGCCTACATTCGTAGAGACTGTTTTGTAGAGATGCTGCTAATCAAGCTATTTGTTTTAGTAACACAAGCCTATTGAAGGCTGAATGTTTGTGTTCCTATTCATAATTTATTCAATCAGTTTTATAATTTACTATTAAGAAACATTTTTTAAATAGTAAATCATATACAGGCATTGTTTCCTATCAGTGCCCACGCAAATGTTTGAAAATATTGCATAATTACTGTGAAGTTAAAAGAACACTGCGTTAAATTACTTCAGATAATTCTGCTAAAGAATTTTGCACTTTATTTCTAACTCTGCATAGTTTTGTTAGTAAAATTATCGAATAAGGATATAATAAAAACATGTAAGTAATAAGTGAGAGTTGATCGAGCATGACTATCGAGCTATCAACTAAACGATAATCGTCATAAATACAAGTTATATCAATTAATCGCATATTATGCGTCGTATAAACAATTTTTCTAAGGAAATATTGAATATAACTAATCGTTACGATACATGAAATGGTTATTTTTATTATTTTATTAGGTAAATTAAAATTAATCGCTCTGTATCGGTTTCAATAATGCGGCTTCCAGACATATTTTCTTTAGACCTACCTTTCTTACTTAATACCTAGGCAAAGATTTTTGTTGTAGTTTCCTCTCAAATAGGCCTTAGGAACAAATGTCAAATGTTTTTTTAATTTAATGTAGAAAAGAAAACCTTTTTTGGCTGGATTAACATACCTACTCCCTGAAAAGTTGGGCAAATATTAAGCTGAGAATTACCTCAAGACGCCCCTTTATTACTTCCCACTTTCCCAGTGTTTGAGCTGGGAAGATGGAAGTTGCTTATCAACACCACAGCAAAAGGACAATCTACAAGCAGGCTCACCATTGACTTATAGATGATGTGGTTGGTTGCAGGGAGCAGGGCAGCATGGAGCCGACCACCAGCCGGAACACCAGCTCCGGACAAGTCAGCAGGTGGGCCTCACTCAAAATACGGTGAGTTATTCAATCATCATCACGTAGGAACCATTTAGGCATACAAACTTTGTGCAAAATTACGTTAGGTGTCCGTAACAACTTTGTATTTGCTACTCGTGTATGTAAGTACCATTTTTGACAACAATTCCCAAGAAATATAAACTTTAATAAAGTTGAAACTATCTGTATTTCTGTGGCAATAAACCAATTATTCACTTCTCATTATCTAAAAGTTCGTCTTTGTGTTGTGCGTAGGCGATATAAAGTCGCTTTTTATGCTCTAGTGCATATAGTTTTTTTTTTCTAAGACTAAGATATTAAGGCGCTACAGCCACACGCACAATAAAACGTCGCAGATTAAAATCGTTTATTTTAATTTCATTTGCTTTCATTTATATTACTTCCTTGTTTTCTATCGTTAATTTAATTAAACCATAAAATAGTTGTCTTTATTATTTAAAAACGCAAAGAAACGTTTTAATGACTTGGCAGTATGAAGTTCCCAAGTCGATTGACACATGTTGAAAATTTATTCATGTACTTGGCTGAAAAAAATAGTACTTTGATTTAATAAATAATCTCGGAAAACCTCTATAAATGCGACGTTGCCAGCCCGCGCTGGATGAACACTCTTAATACCTATGTGTTTTTGGAAAAATACCTCATAAAGTTCAGTTTGCGCTTTATATTTTTATGACTTTTTAATAATAGGTATGTAATCCACTATAAGGTTGCAAAGAAACCAAAGTCTGTGTAACTTTGTAATCAGTTTAATATCAATACTACACTCTGATAATATTGTTTCTAATTACACGAGATACGTCTTAACTCTGCGAGTGTTCAAGCTCGACTGCCATGTTCCCAAGTGAAATAAATTATACACGCAAGCTACCGGTTGTACAGCTAGTTGCTGTCAACCGGCAAAAGTCAGTGTAATTTCACTTGGGCACATGGTTAAAACTTTACGAAATAAAATATTAAAACCAGAGCATTGCTTTACATAATCAAACAAAATAATAACAATAGCTAACAAGTACCTACTAGTTATCCTCAATCGAAAACGAAATCAACTTAATTTACACTTATATAAAGTTGATATTTGTTTGAGAGGAAACAACATCACTAAGGAACAAGGATTTGAATACCTTCTATCATTATGTTTTATTAACTGCTACAGTGCGTTGGTCAACACGCATCAGTCGCTGGTCTTCCTGATACATAACGTAGTGGGCTACCTACTCATGTTAGCTGTCATGGTGTACAACGTACATCTGCTACTCGCCGTCGTCTTTGGGATGATGCTCGGTATGTTAACACACTTATACATTTTAATGTTATTTTCGTGGAGGAGGAGGTTCGTATTACCTAGCGACGACGGAGGCCAGATTATGCAGTTGCTCCATGTAAAATACTCGTATCTAATAGCTGCATCCAGTGAGACTGGAAGCTGACCCCAACATATTTTAGAAGAGGTCCCGGATTCCATTCCCAGCGGGGGCAAAATTTTCTGCTCGGTTTGGTTGATGGTAGGGCTTGTTCTAAGTCCGCGTGGCTAGCTACCGCCATACGCGTATCAGACTTTTACTGACTAAAACCCACCCGTTTTCGTTCAGTTGCCTGTGTGCCAGTGCCACGGTTTCCCTTTCGGACAAACCCGCAACTCTGGCAGGTACCGGTCCTAGCGGACCCCGTCAGTGCATGCTGACATCTCTTTGAGACGCGCGTGGAACACAACGCGCCGTCGCGTCGACCCGGGCCTGGTCCTTACCGGACGGCGAGCTGCCCATAGCTCGCCGTCCGCAAGCCCGCGCCTACGGTGGCCGGGAATCAGCTATCGATTCCCGCCGCCCAGAAATCTTATCTAAGTCTGACACCATAACAACATTGTTAACAGCATTTATTGTGTTTCGGCAGTTAGAGGTAAGATAGCCAGTTCCTCTGTGGTTGAGGATTCTCGCTTCCCCCTAGGGCCTTAGAGCTTCCGTGTAGTGAATAAAAAAACAAAGGCTAGGCAGACTATGACGTTCCTGTTAAAATATATTATTACAGTGTGTTTTGCTTCAGAAATATGATCTAATTTTTCCCGTAATTTTAAACATACTAATTATCTCACTTTTACTAATTTATCGGGATTATAGATGTTATGTTTTTATGAAAGCAGGTTACTTTGACTTGTAGCTAAAAATGTATTCGTAGTTAGCGACTTAAACTGGCCTGAACCAAATTTCTGACGTGACATTGTTGTCTCCAGGCTACTTCCTGTTCGGGACGAAACTAACGCGTCTCCAGATGCAGTGCTTCAGCAGAAAGCGAGCGGTCATCTGCACGCCAGAGTGCGACGATACAGGTGAGAACAGTTCTGACTTACATTGCATCCCTTACGTAAATGTCTATCTTTGTGTGCTTTTGTGAGCGTAGTTGAATATATACATTTTGCACTTTGGGCGAGATTTTGTACTGTCGCACGAAATAGTGTGTTTAATGATTGCAAAACTCGGCAAAACTGTTGAGTGTGCAGGCATCTAATTATGTGTCAATCTATCTATGTTTTGAGAATCTTAGTAGATTTTTAAATTAGAAAAGGCAATTTTGACACCCCAAACATGAATTACCTAGCAAGTGTAATTTTAGTACACACGGCAAAACTGTTCAGTGTGCAGGGATCGAGTCGCATAATCATATTCTAATACGGAAGCAATTGTCATTACTGCCGCCCTCACACTTGGCCATCTCTTCATCTCTTTTGCCGTCCATACTTAACAATTGTATAATTCTTGCATTTTGTAATTCAATATTATCATAGACAGAAGGTCATAGTTAGCACGAGTTGTTTTTAATAACAATTCCTTATTATGTTATTCATTCTACACGTTTCTAAAGGCATGTTTTCCCGACTGCAATAACAAAGATAGCTTGATAGATTTGACAATTGTTAAACAGTCACTGAGGAGCTGTACAAGGATCTTTAGGCGCGAGGCCAGAACAGGAGCTAACGTCGCCATCTTATTTTTAACCGACTTAAAAAAGCAGGAGGTTCTCAGTTCGTCAGAAACTTTTTTTTAAATGTTTGTTCCCCGATTACTCAAAGACGGCTTAGCTGTGATAGTTTAGTTTTTTCACGTATCCAAATACAACTATTTAGCTGGCAGAGGGGGGGGGGGGGACACATGACTCTAACAAAAATGAGCATTTTAAAGCTTAATATTACGCAGACGGATCCCTGAATTGAAAAATGGTTTACACAACCCGCAATATTTTTAAACGGCCTATCCAACGATACCCCACACCATGAGATAGACGAGAAAAAAAGTATCATTCCCACTTTACGTGCACCGGAGGTACCCTAGATATTTTACCACTTTGTCGGCGTGATTAATGTGTACAAAAATAAACCCATACCAAATTACAGCTTTCTAGTACTAAGTCTCTGAGCTAAGCCGCGGATGGATGGACAGATGGACAGACGGACATGGCGAAACTATAAGGGTTCCTTGTTTACTACGGAACCTTAAAAAGGAGGAGGTTTTCAGTTCGTCGGAATCTTTTTTTTTACGATGCAGTTTGTGGTATTCGAATTTGTGTGGGTTAGATACCACAATTGAAAAGAGAAAATTTAATCCGTTAAAAAAAAAAACGACTTCCAAAAAAATACTACAAAGTGAAAAACAAGAAGTCTGTGGCAAAAAACGAAAATAGTAAACCAAAGACGTTATTTTTCACTTAGTAGTTTTTTTTTTTAATTCGCTGTTTTTTTTTGTGTGTTTTTTTAAAATGCTTTCCACAAAACAATTGCACAAATGATGACCAAAACCGCCCCTTTGGCCACGTCATACGAGCGTCAAAAATCCTTGTAGCAGTGTATATCTATTTCTCGACTGTGATTCAGATGGCAGTGAATGAATAGTTCACTTGACCATTAGCATTGGAAAATGACACAAATCAACCGTAGTGACTGTTCAGTTACGTCACCTACGTCTAACCAACAGGTATCGTGTTACCCAGTAGCTTGGTTCATGTAAAAAATATGGGTATTTAGCTGTATCCGGTTAGATTCGAAGCTAACCAAAAAGGCACTGCAGATGATGAAACTATAGTGACTGTTATAAACAATCTGTCGAATCAGTCATTCATTTCATTTTCAAATTTCTTTATTTACCCATGGAACAATAAACAAAATGCACTTACCCTTAGTTACATTAACACATTATAATTTAGTCGAATCAATCAATCTGTCCCTAAAAAGAAGTATCAGTAAACTTATACCGTGTTCGATTAACACGACCAAAATCGATATCTCGCTGTACCAACCATAAAGCTACATCTTCCATCCTTCCTTACCCATCCCTGCCAAGATCGTTGCAACACGGAGAAGTGTAGCTGGGAGGTGTGCGAAGGCAAGCTGTGCAAGGAGATGGACGCCGTGGAACTGCAGCAGACCGAGCACACGCTGCTGCAGGACGACTACCATAGACATTGATGTAACATACTCCTTGTTATCTATGTAGATGATTGGTAGCTTCTTGATTGGTATAGGCTCTGGCTTTTTAGAGCAATTTCAATTCTCGTGTAGTTTCAGATCTCCTTTGCATGCATTAAAAGCCTTCACCATTTTAACTTACCTTATCACCTTGAAGATAGTGATCATGGCTTCATCATTGTTAATATCATGACCATAGTTGACTATAGTTTAGTGGCTCTCATCAAGTAGGTTGCTCAATAACTTATTCAGTTTAACACTTTCATCATCATCATTATTATTTCAGCCAAAAGACGTCCACTGCTGAACATAGGCTTCCCCCAAGTACCGCCACTTCGACTGGTTATATGCTTCCCGCATCCAGCGGATTCCTGTTTAACACTGCGGGACACTAAACGCCCCCAGACGTCATCATCATCATTTCAGCCGAAAGACGTCTAATGCTGGACATAGGCCTCCTCCAGACGTAATAACAATAAAGCTTCTATTGTGTCTCGTTCAGTGTCCTTAAACTGATTAACATTTCTCGAATTTCATGTCAACTTATTTAATTTGCTTGATCCGCTTTCACAATTAGGGGTTAGTGTATAGGAAATGAATCGGACACTATCAGCGATGTTGTCGTTAACTCACAGGCTGCTTTTTGATTTAGGATTCGTGAGAATATCCTAGATGTTTTAGTTATAGGTTTCCTTGCATCTCTGTCTACCACTCTATTCCATTGCAGCTTCTCGCCTCCTATGCCATAAATCCTATCCTTTGTAGCTATATGTTTTTAATGAATTTGTAGATAGTAGATGGCGCTTTGAAACTACCCCAATTTTAAGCACGTAGTGCTTCAATAACTGAGCCATATTACCTTTGCCGCGGACCCAGCTTTTTTAACAATGCTTGATATGAATGAATTTTTAAGCAGTTGACACAAATGTTGAAGACTTTGATGGCCCTCGTAAATGCGAAATTTGTTTTTAATGCATATTAATTTGTATGTTTGATCAGCTTTGTGGATACGTATGTTTGAATTATCTAGTTTGATTGCAATATTATATGAGCTAATTTTATTTGCGAAAGCTAAAGTCAATACGGAATACGAAGGAATGCGTGTTATAACTCCACGTGTAATCTTAATCAAAATAATTCATATAAATATGTATATAACAAAGGTTGTATCACCGTATGAAAGCCAACTGTTAAAAGCTTGACTTGCTGTTAGTGAGGAGAACAATTTTGATTTTCGTTTTTTAGTCACAGTTTTTATGACAAAAAACTGAGAATAAATCTTTTCTATAGAATAGACAAAAAAAATATTTCCTCATCACCCGGTGTGGCCAAGAAATAATTGAGCTCAACACAGTATTACCTCACACAGTATTTATACCCACTTTGAACCATTGTAGTCCGTTCCACTACACACATAAAAATCTCAAACCATTTACTTACCACCACAAATTATCTCTTCTCCAGCTGAAACCTCAATGCCGCCTTTACTCGACTCTTCAATGAGTTCCGAGTCCGACTTCTTCATATGCCAGACTCGCACCTGCATCCAGCCGTCACACTACTTCCCCGCGACCTCGCAAGACGGCAGCACCACCGAACAAAACGCCACCTGCTACTACGGCGCAAAGAAGTGTCCTTCAAGAGTTGCCAGAGCGAAGAAAATGCAAGCTTCCACATCACACTGCCACCACGAAAGTGAGAAAGAAGACAGTCCTAGTGTTGAAGATGTACAACTACTCCGGACGGAACGTCAAGGATGCTGCAAGAAGAAGCAAGAACCTCCACCTGAGGAGAAATGCTGTAAAAAGGAGACTACTGTGATAGTCCACGAGCCTAGTCAGGGATGCTGTAAGGATGAAGGTCTTGAAGAACAGCGGCAGGAAGTGCGGGAGCAGAGTCCGCAGATTACGTGCTGCCATAGTGTATCCGCGCCGAGTGACAGTCAGGAACAGATCGTCCAGTGAGACAGACTATTGTGTGAGAGAAGGAGGTGATATTAGAGGCTTGTATTAGGTGTTATGCTGTTGTGGGTGTCCATGTGCGCGCGTTTGTTATTTGCATGGTGAGTGATTGACATTGTTTTGTATATTTTAGGACTTAAACAGTTATTGTTATCAGTGAAATTCAGTCTTCCAATTTGTTGCATAGCATCATCTTTGGAGTATCAATAGTTAAGAGGGTTTTCACCGGTCCACTAAAGCCACTCCTTTAAAAACATTATCTCGTCACTGAGAAGGAATTATGAAAAACGGCTCAATCAACTATATCGGTGTGTCTAGAATTTTCTAATACCTTTTTAAAAGTTTCATATTGAGACACGAAGCAACAAAATTCGATCTATACCCAGTCTCTAATTCAGATAATTTATGTAAACAAAGTAATGTCAAGAAATGTCACTGTCAAAATGACAGGACAGTGGTGCAAAACATATTATCTTTTTTTTTTTAATAATTATCTATGATTTTAAATGAATGAATGAATGAAATGCACCGACCCCAGCGTGGTTAAACCAGACTCGATTACTCGAATGAACCCAAAGATTCGCACTAGCACCTGGAGCCTCATGTTTCATGGTGCTACAGTAACCATTACATATCCAAGAGTAGACCGGGGGGCACGATAATGGTAGGGAAGACGTGCCCATAGGATATGGAAGGATTATTAGAGCCGTACCGGATATGCATCCTTGAGTAGGCAAAGGAATAGTGGAGAGACGGGTGTATTTAATTATGGGAGGGCATCTTTTCACGTCTTCGCCGGCATGTTGGCTCCGATCAGGTCGAGCTGCTTCCTCGGTCTCGTTCTTGTGCTGCTTTTATAATGTGTTACACGTTACTGTTTCCAATTTCCTCGTCTGAAGTCTCGCTACTATCCGTTTCGGGGTTCTTGTAAATATCGTTAGCAGCTTTCCTGATCTTGTCTCTATCTTCAGCCGTGTCCATCCAAAAGTTGATTTCCTTGCTGAAGTACGTCATGTCCTGTTTTAGGTTATCATTCCATGTAAAAATAGGACGGCCGACTTTCTTTGATTTGGCCTTGTACTGCATAGCTGCATGTAACAGATGTGGTTCATGGCGCCTGTGCACATGTGCGAGATAGCACATCCTGTGGTTCTTGATGCGTTTGGTTACCGTTTTTCCGTCTAATATTTCATGCATTTTCCTTTGTCTTGGTTTATTCCTAGCATGGTTAATCAAGTCTCTCATGATTACTTTCTCATATCTTCTTAGTCTTGACCTGTTGGCTTTGGTAAGTGCCGATACTTTCAACCCATGTATCATACAAGGCACGATCACCATTCGGTACATGAGTCTGGCAAGTTTCCAGTCCATCTTAGAGTTTGTTATGAATGGTAGTAGAGACTTTGCATTTCTAGTGGCCTGTTCACAACGTTTTTTAATTGTGCTTTTCCTGCTTAACGTAGATGTTATATATGTGCCTAGGTATTTAATTTCGTTGACTGTAGGTAGTTTTATTCCATTAATGGTTACATCGGTCGTTTTCTGTGTAGCTATGGGGTCCCTAATAAGTATTTTTGTTTTTGTTTCGTTAATTTGGAGGCCGACGCTAGCTAGTAGAGGTTTAATATGGTATACGATTCCTTCTAGCCCTTCTAGGTCATCTGAAATGAAGATAAGGTCGTCCGCGAATGATAATACTAGAGGGAGTGAGATTTCACGATCTTGGTCTAATTTGATTAGTTGAGTTTCCTCTTCTAGGGTTCTTAGGACTTCGTCCATAACTAATGTGAAAAGGCGAGGGGACAGAGGACAGCCTTGTTTGAGTCCCTTTCCTTTAATAATCCAGCTGCTTTGCTGGCCGCACCATTTTATGTGTGTTCGTTCATTCATACAGACCTTGATTATCCTGTTTGTTAATGTTTTGTTAGCTCGGTCTATTAAAATATCTCGCAGTGCATTGAGGTCGACGTTGTCAAAGGCTTTTTCTATATCCAGGGCCAGTACATAAATCCTCTTACCTGCGCGCCAATCTTCGTCCAAGACCCTTTTAAGCGCAAAGATGTGGTCGTCTGTTGATCTATTGTTTAAGAAGGCAGCTTGGTAATTGCCTAATTCCTTTATTATTTCGTCTAGCTTTTTTAGCAAGTACGATGCATATATTCTGTAGCCCGTGTTGCAAACCGATATTCTCCTATAGTCGTTTGTATTTTTGGGGATATTTTTTTTCGGAATTGGTACTTGCATTGTCTCTAACCACGTGTCCGGTGCTATGTTCTGTTTCCAGGCTTTGTTCATTTGTTTGGTAACGGCTTCCAGTAATATTTGGGGCATCGCTTTATACAGCTCGATTACCACTTGGTCTGTTCCTGGAACTGTCCCGTTTCGCATGTTATTAATGATTCCCATAACGTCATCTGGAGTGGGTCCTAAATGTGCGTCGATTATCTGCTTTGTTATATTAACCGTATGTACGGGATCACCCTCTGAGCTTTTTAGGACTTGTTCCCATTTAGACATTGGTATATAAGCGTTTCTTTTCAAGCGTTTTGTTTGTATTTTGTTGCTTCTGTAAAATGAGTAAAGTACCTGCATGCGTTTGGAAGGGTGTTTTTTCCCCAATCCATTAAAAAACGCCTTGCATGCTTTTTGTTCGTCTTGGTATTTGATCTTCTGAAGTGCTGATTGGCATTCTTTTACTCGATTATGTCTATTTGGATTATTTGGTTGCCTTCTTTGTAAGAATTTAGCCTTTTGGAGGTTCGCAAGGGCTAATCGTTGATCCCTGGAATGAGTTGGCTGAAAAATCAAGGTTTCCTGTGCGGCCGCTTTTAATACTCCAGTTATGGTATTCCATGGTATTTCGATGTTTTCACCCGTTAAATTGATTCCTATATTTCCTAGTTTTTCTAGTATGCAATCTTGGTATTTTGTTTTGATGGATTTGTTATTGAGTGCGGCATAATAGCATTGTTTATGGTTGAAATCCTCAGTTGTTGTCTCCTTAACAACTTCCCGTTGTTTTTGTGTTTTGTGTTTGGTTCTTTTATTTTTGTTTAAAATACCACTTGTTCTTAACTGCCCCCAGATTATTTTATGGTCGGAGGTGCCTCTAACTGCCCATTCCCCTTTGACGAAGTGAAAGAGTTTTTCTGTTGCGTGTGGCGTAATAATATGGTCTAATTGGGATTTCTGATTTCCTTTTGACCATGTTATTCTGCAGGATGGTCTCGCCTTTGTCGTTTCTATTTGCAGTTTTTCCCTGTTGACTATATCCATTAGCATTTCCCCGTTATTGTTGGAATAATTATGATGTAGATTCTGGTGAATCAACCCTTTCCGTTGAAAGCTTAATGTATCTTGTCGACCAATATGGGCGTTAAAGTCGCCTAGGATTATTAGCGTGCATGTCTTTGGTTTTTGTCTAATCAAGTTTAACACACCTGTGAAAGATCTGGTTGCTTTAGAGGTACAGCTGTTGACGTGACAGTTGATTATATATAGAGAAGCAGGCTTGTCGCTTCCCATACCGACTTTAAGAATAATTGACATCGCGTCGGTATCCGTTTTTCTACATTTTATTTCGATTTGGGCGTCCTTTCTGATCAAAATTGCTAGTCCCCTGTGTGTTTTACCTGTAATTCCGGATAGGTGCCAATCGTAGTGCATCGAGTTGTACATTCCTAGGTTCATCCCTGTTTCTTGTAGGCAGGCTACATGAATGCCTCTATGTGAAAGTTCAGCGTCAATTTTGTCTTTTTTGGTCGGTTTTGAGGCGCCACGTACATTCCACGTTGCAATACGCAAGTCTGGGCAGGTGTACTTAATTTCAGAAGTCGGTGGATTTCTAATTATTGTATATCCCGTGTCGTCAGCGACTTCATCTGAATTTGGTACTAATTTTCCACGCGGTGTTGGTGGGCTATCTACTAGGGGGCTGTTCTTTTGGAAGCGTAGTTTTTGCGGGTTATTGTTGTATTGTTCCTCGTCGATCGTGACCCAGCTATCATAATGTTGGTCTTTGTAAAATATGTGAATATTACCAGGTACGGGTTCATTTCCGGCAGGTGAGTACTTTAGTGTGTTCTCGTTATTTATATGCACATGCACATTTACGAGATAAAATTCGGAAGCTGCTATAAGGATGTCTTCACCTCCCCAGAACGACTCTTTAAACTGCGCGGTTACGTATTTTGTTATCCTTCGTTCCTGCGAAAGATAGTTGTTAGGAAGAAAGTCCTGAATATTATTCATAAGTGCTAAGCAAATTCTGTCGTCGCTTCGATTCATTGACACGAATGAAGCTAGATCTTGACGAACAGATCTGTGGTCTAGGGTAAGCCCTAATACGTTATTTACTTGATGGGCTATTGCTCTAAATAAACAGTTTCCGTCTTTTTCCATGGACACGATAATTGCCATTGTAAAGAGCTTTTAATATTATTTGGGAACGAAAGTTGACCCTTATACGTAATACGAGAGTTTCGAAACACAGATAAAAAATTGAAAGGGTATCCTCTGATTTATGAGTTTTTGTCTAAATGAATCTTTTTACTAAGATTTAAAGTTCCTGGTAATTTTTGTGAGTGTGTTAGCAAAACATGCCTTACAGCACAAAAAATCACGGGCCGAGGGTCGCTTATGGTATAATAAAACTTGATTTACGGCTGTTGGAGAGGTTATTTGTCAAGTTAATTGCTGTTTTGTCGAGGCGAGAATAGAAAGTTTGTATGAAGTATTTCTGGGAGTTTAGCACACGGTTATAATTATAAAAATGCTGTATTATAAATAAAATAACTATAATGAAATGGATTATTAGGGTAGGTATATTAAGTTGTCATATTATTTCTACTATGATCATATTATCTTTATCCGTAGCTCAAGAAACACGCTGTATATAAGCCACGCCTGTATCTCCCAACACTTGTCGTACAAAACAAGTACCGAACAATTCCCTAAAATAGCTATATTATATCAAATAAGAACATAATAAATTATCTTACAACAATGGCTCAAAATAGTTAAACGAGCGTACGGCGACGAATTTCTAAACCTCACCAGTACTTCACAACATTGACATACGAAAATAATACTGAACAAATAAGGTAGACTGGTAGAAGACGCTCCAGGCACCAAGTCCGCCCGTGCACAGTATGTTCCACGTGTGCATAAAGTATTTACAAATAAAATATATAAGACAGATCCCTAAAAGACAAGGAAAGATCAAACCAGATAAGTCTGCTCGGGGACGAAGCTACTTCGCTCGGAGCTGCACCAGTCGCCCACCTGCTATCAGGAACGCACTTAGGCTAAGTCCACAGTCACACTTTTGCACTGATTTAATACGATATAAAGAAACTTCCACCTCATAACAAAAGAACTACTTTTCAATTTCGATGCCCGGCCGCCGGTAACATGTGCTGTGCACGTTTTACAGATTGTATAGAAAAAACTGTGACAGAGCAGTCGGAGTCACGTCCGTTCCCGTCGACGTCCAGACTACCAATCCCTAATAATTATCTATGATTTTAAAGTGAATTAATTATAAGAACTATGCAAACAAAATACCGTTGCCAAACAATGTTTTATGTAGTGTGTCGGAGACACGGCCTATGATCGTCATAATCAGCCCTTTTCAGTCCACTGCTAGACGTAGGCCTCCCAAAATCTATTTCCACTCGAAACAGTTTACAGCCGTTTTCATCCAAAATATGGCTAGATATGCTACATACAATATGAATCTATGAATGAGAGTTGTAATTTAAGTGTTGTTGAAGATGTAAAAAATGTGAAAATGTTTGGACCTCCTGCATTGTTACCAGTATCATAAAATATTTTATACCAGAAAATCTCCTTTTTTATTATTTTTTTATTATTATTTCTTAAAATCAGTACTTAAAAGAAAATTAAACCTCTTTTTTCGCCATTTTATATGAATTACCATTACGAAGATTTTTTTTCTTACGTTATCCCCTTTGTTTACATAAATTATCAGAATTTGAGACTTTGGGTATAGAATTTTCTAATACCTTTTTTAAAGTTTCATATTGAGACACGAAGCAACAAAATTCGATCTAAATAAAAACGGCCATTTCGTGTCTCAATATGAAACTTTATAAAAGGTATTAGAAAATTCTAGACACACTTACCGATATAGTTGATTGAGCCTTTTTTCATAATTCCTTCTCAGTCACGAGATATGTTTTTAAAGGAGTGGAGCTAGTGGACCAGTGACAACGCTCTTAATTGGTTGATCAAAATATAAATGTTTTGTTCAAAGCAATGACAAACGTGTTCACACAATACAATTCTGTGATACATTCTATATATTCTTCATGTCTGACTGTAATAAAAATAGCGTTAAGATTCTGACTACGAAAGGCATCCAAAACAGTAAGACGTCATTTAGATTAACGAATCGGTTGATGAATGATGACAAGTAACGTTTAGTATTTTCTTATTTGTACAGAAATTTAATATTTTTTTGCTAAAGTTTTTTGTATTGGCATATCACTATTTTATAATTGACTACAGTACGCGTCGAAAAAATGGCGAATCTTTGAGGTTGTTCAGATAACGCATTTTGTTGAAACTATACTGCTACAAAGCTCTTATGGCGCGCGAATGACGTTTACAGTAGGCTTGTAGAAAAATATCGATACATCGATATTTTTTATTTGATATATGGATATTTTTTGGCGATATCTATTATTTAACAATACATTGATATATAATATTATATGAAGTATAGTGTACGGTGGCCAGCACATCAAGTTACTACAAACGGTCAAATTTTCTCGTTTGATTATGAACTTAAAAAATTAAGTTTTAAATCGTTTGGAGAAATTTGAGTTTCGTGTAGCTTGATGTGCTGGCCACTGTACTTGTACTGTCTAAAACCGCTGGAATTCAGAGCTGTAAAAAAAGTAGACTTAATTTTATCAATTGACATCAGAAATGATGTTCCTAGTTTGGTATTTATATGATTAAAAACAAACAATAGAATTTCATAAAGTACTGATATTTTTGAAAAATTCACCGGTATATCCATGTTTTTTTTTTATGAACTTTTCGAAATCGATATCAAAAAATAAAAATCGTTACTTTATCGCACTTATCGCATCCCTAGTTGAAAGGGCGCTGTAGGTAAAAATTTGTGCAATTGTTTTGTGAAGTGTTTAGTTCTTATTTTGGCGACGCGACAAAATAACCTTGTAGCGCTATATGAACCAACTAGCTGCTGTCCGCGGCTTCGCCCGCGTGACTTTTTCTAAAATAAAAGTAGCCTAAGTTACTTATAACATCAGCTATCTGCCAGTGAAAGTCCAGTCAAAATCGGTCCAGCCGTTTCGGAGAATACCCGGAACAAACAGACCTACAGAGACAAATTTTATTTATGAAAGCATGATAACTTTTAAACGTCTATGAATGAAGTATCCATATTCGGGACTCTGAAATACTAATAAAATTCAAAATGAAATGTTATTTATTGGTCTGCAGCCACCTGCGTTAATGTACGGTAGAAATAATATATCGCACTTTTAGCGCAGAATTATAGAGACCTAATGTCTTCAGAAGTTCTGAAGACATTAGGTCTCTATAATTCTAAAGGTGCGATATGTTGCGATCAAAATCGAATCCTGCCATAATTTAATGGATTTTTAAATAAATTTCGCAAAGTGTGTTCAATGTTTATGTAATATAATGTTGACTGTATCTTATTTATAATTTATACGTAATTTTGCTCCACGCGACAATATTAGTTAGAGAATCGAAGTGCCTTATGATAAGTTGCGTTGTGCCAAATTTGTTTATGTTGAGTATTGAGGCACCTTGTAATGTTGTTGGATAAATTAATATAGATGAAATATTTTAGTTTTTATGCGTTTTATTTCCTCTGTCCCACGGTATTTTGACTAATATAAAAGAAACCCATTCTTCTAAATTCTATCTTTGGTAGGGATGCCGAATATTCGTTTTATGTTCGGTATTCGGCATGTTTACCGAACATCCGTATTCGGCCGATTATTCGTCAAAAATGCCGAACATTCTACCGAATAATATTGTATTAAAAAGTTGTCTCTATAAGTCTATATGCATATATGCAGGGAACACAATTACATTTGTATCCATATCAAGTGTATCTTATCATTTATTTTGTCTATGTAAAGAAATACATCTTACATTGCTTTTTTGATTAGAAGCAGTTACAGATTATAATTATTCAACATTAACACATGTCAGTTTTGCCGCAATAATAGTCCGAGCCGGCCGGGGATAGCGGTGTCTGCGGGCAGAAGGAACGTGCGCTTCAACGCGCTCAAGCTCAGACTTATTGAGATGCACGATAAAGCGCGCCAAATCCTGCCTAATATTCGGTTCGGTAAACTTTTAACCGAACATTTCACATTCGGTAAAACCCGTATTCGGCCCATCACTATTCTTTGGTAGTTCAAGCTGTGTGTTACCAACTAAAAAACAATATTTTTTATAATACTTTATTTATCATCATGAATATAATAATAGAACATTAAATGAATGATATTAAAATAATGCCTTAATCTAACTTACGACTAACATTTTTGTTTCAACATAATCACAATAGATGCGGCGGGCGCGGCGGCTTACTCCCTATCCTCATAGTAATAGGGCCTATAATAGCGAGATTCTAATATTTTTAAGACATTCACTGGTGGGGGAGGGGGGGGGGGGGGGGGGGGTTAGTATCTACGCTTATAATGTAGAATTTATTGAGTCGTGTACACAGTGGTTACGCAAAAGATGTTGCGTTATTATTTCAATTAAAAATGTGTCCAACCATTGTGTACAAGAGTCAACTTTACCTTATAATAATGATGTGAATTCTTACAATAAACAGATTAGACTCGCAATATTCACAATAAAAGTGGTATAATGTGTAACATAATATTTTAAAGATAAATCTAAAAGTACTGCCTTTTAACATTTATTTGGTAGGAAAAGGTAGTCTTTTTATTTTGTAAGTGTTTACTGCCTGTTAATTTTTCATGGATTAACACAATTGGACATTGTTCAACAGACAATAAACAGAACAAAACAAAAAGTTATAAATGATTTAAAAAGTTGAAATAATCATGTAAAAACCTTTTTAAGACATTGGAAAACATCATATTATATTATCAACATCATATTATATTATCTGCCGCCATTTATCTGCTTATTCTTTATTTTTACATACGCCAGACTAGAAAATTTATAAAATGTACAAAATGTTCTGAACAATATTGCACTACTTCTTATTTTTATAATCACTGGGCAATATTGACGCCTGTATTACTGTTATCATAGATACAGAAACAAGTCATTGTGTTTATCAATCTTATTGACAATAATGGGAAGTATGGATGGCTTTATGCTGAAATAATGTATGCATTTATATCACCAATGATAAAGCGAAAAACAATAACGACTTAGGTAAAACGCATTTTGTCGCTTAAGTAACAATACCGCGTAAGTCGACCATGTGACGTTTTGTACTTCATTGGATACATTTTGCCGGCGCGCATCGAATGTCATTTTTTTTTATTTTTTATTATCGAATCGCAGTGCGATATTCTAATAGTTATGGCACCGCGCAAATCGTTTGTCGTCCGCCATACTGTGTTTTTTTATTTATCACGGTTAAAAATCAGAGAGGCAGACAGTTCTGATGCACCCAAAAAGGTCAGTACTGTTATTTTAGAGATTGATATTGTACACGTCAAACATGGTTTTTCTATGTTCATTGATTTAGGCGGTATTGCAAACTATTTTGTTTAGAATTACGCTGTGTTCCGTAGGTATACCGTTTTTGTTTGTCCTGAAAACATCAAAAACTTGCGCGGTATTGTTACCGACTTATTACGATAAACTTGTAGATATAACGTATTTAATTTAGGTTCAAGAGAACACTTGAACACTTTCAGCATTGTAAATTTGTCAGCGATGCGTGTCTACATAATTTCTTGCACTACCATTGGCGATATAAAACGCACGTTTATTTGAATACAACATTTACACTTTGGCCCATCTTTCATTTATCCGATGGCCTACCGCGCCCAAGTCTGCGAGGCTTCTTCAAATAATTAATTATAACAATAAAGTTAAATAAATATGGCGGTTGCTTGCACAATACCTGATACATTGATCGTACTAACATGATACAGGACAATTTGGTAAGCATCCCATCTCTTGTATTGTAGCATGATTCTCAGTAGTATAAAACCGTCTACCATTCTGTTATTTTTCAAAATCAAAATATTTTAATTTACATAAACCTACATGGGCACTTATGAAACGTCAGACTATAGTATGACCGATACCGCTGTACCGCGCCTTAGGTACTATCGCGGGCATCCGAATTGGACCTCCGTAAGGACTATTCTTGCTTGCAGCGCTCGGCTGCTATAGTAACGCTTACTTACGCTCATCAACCAATAGCATCGCAGCATCAGATTTTTGCTGTGCCCCTTATTATTGCATACGAAAAAAAAAAAAACTGACAAGTTTGTTTTTTATTAGTTGTCGCAAAAAGGGGCGGTAACCAGAGTGAGGAAGGGGTTTTTGTTTTGAAAGTGTGCCGATTCTGATGCTCGTGATTGTACGCGCGCGGCTCACGGGCGGCAGTGCGCCGCTCACTCACTCGTTAACACTCACGGGATGCCGAATCGTGAGCCGCACATTCCTAAGTCGCTGTCCTACATAACTACACTTTGACTTTAACTTTTAATTACGTCTTAATTACGAAATCTTGATATATTTATAACAAGTTTTTCATACACACTGATCTCTCGGATTACGCTACTTTTTCAGCAAAAAATCGATCAACATTAACACTGACCATGCCACACTACATCGAGAAGAGAGAGCTGTCATTTAAAACCTATACAATATAACAAAATAAATTCTTAATTTACATGAAACCTTAGTTAACAACTAGGAAGAAAGTATTCACATTGGAATGAAACTAACTAAGGTATGTTAGTGTGGGAAGACGGGCGACAATGCCAGTAAAGCTACGGTATCCTACGACATCGGTGGCTCTGAGACGCAGGTGACGGCATAACAGGGTAGGGCAGGCGAGGCAGACATAGGCCGCGAGCGCATGCTGCGACGCAGCTACACAGACACATTCGCGTCCTAGCTAGTACAAACAATATTATAGACGTGAGAGTTGACGAGCAAAATAAGTTCAGAATCAGATTCCGATTATGAAATTAACGAGTTGTTGCTTGTTGCTACTTTACAGTTTGCCAAAGTGTAAAAAAACTATTTGCTAACATGATTATATAATGATTAGTATCATACAAACAAGGTTCACAACGAACTAATTCGGTTAAATATTCTGTCATTGTCAAAAATAAGTAATTAGTGGTTAAAAAAAAACACGTCGATTTGCTTCGTCGCGCAGAAATCAGTGCCGGCACTACAATGAGACGCAGAGCAGGACAGACAAATGTCTGCGTCGCACATGTCTGCGTCGCACTTGCCTGCGCCGCAGCGTACGCAGTTCTCAGTACGTTAATGCATTACAAAATCTGCTCTGTACTGCGTGGACCTGCGTTTCAGCATACGCTGAGTCTGCCGGTTGTCATGAAAATGATGGCAGTGTTTGACTTTACGGTTTCAAAAAACGCTCTATATGGAAACACACCATCTTACTTTCATAAACGTTTCAATGACGTCAATCGCCGCTAAATTGCGGAGGCTATGCAGCGGCTACCGCAGTCTTAGGAAACCTTAGCTTAAGTACTCAACAGTAAATATGACGCATCGATCTTTAGAAAGAGACTGACACAGGTATGAGAGACAGAGACAGAGCTTTACACAGCAGATCTTTTTCTAGAACTCGAAGTGCCATATTTACGACCGAGTACAGTAACACAGTTAAGGGGGAAGCGCTAAGTTAGCCCGCAAAATTCAAAATTTCTTACGTTTTTTGCAATTAGCAGGTAAATGTTAGACTATGTTAATTAAAATATGATTCGCAACTGTAACAAATATGGCTTTACAGAATTATAATCATAATAAGAATCAGAAACAACTCCTTAAGATGAAACTAGTCGACACTTTTTCCATACAAATTTCGGGGGGTATTACTCCACTGTTTGACATTGTACATCCAAAGTTAAACATGATATCGTTTTGTCTTATTATTAATTTTGTCTGTACGGAAGCAGCATATTAAAATAAAAAGCCATTAAAATGTTATGAGCCAACAAAGATTCGTTTTTCCAGCTAATTTTAACGCAACTTTGGGCGTAAATCAGTAATAAAAGAAGTGTAAAATCTCAAAAACAAAGTCCGCTCAGACAAAGCTTAATTATCGAAGATTTCAATAAACTTTATTTGTTATTGATTTATCCAGTAGTTTTTTTCATAAAACTCAACCTTCCAAAGGACTTTTCGTATATTTTTATGCGCGCGGTTTACTATGAATTATCATGCATTTCACTCAACACACGATGACGGACACGATGCTAGGTGTGACAGCGTGATTTTTGGCCACGCCCACTAGTGAGTTCGAGCCCGCGACTAGTTGGCTCTTAAGTTAGAGTTGCCTTCAAATGGAATGATTTCATGAAATAGTCATTCAATAGGGTGATATGCACTTCGAGAGTTGAATTGATACTGCCGCGGATCATATTTAGATCAACATACAACCTGATATTGACCTGCAAATCGCAAAAAAAACGTAAGAAAATTTTGAATTTCGCGGGCTACCCTGACGCTTTCACCGTAACTAACGGTCCTTACATCATACTCGAACCAAGTAAAAAGCGCGTGTCAAGTGTGAATTTAGGACAAGTTATTTTTTGCCTTGAAAACAAGGCATTAAAAACTTTGTATATTAGTGGTTGAAGTGGTTTTCAGATTAATTATCTTTTTTCATGGCGATTAGGGATGGGCCGAATATTCGTTTTATATTCCGTATTCGGCATATTCGGCAGGTTTACCGAATATTTGTAATCGGCCGAACATTCGGCGATATAGCCGAATATTAAGCGGTACTCGAAAGTTTTTACTGTATACTGTATTGAGCCGTGTATGATTTATCATGAGTTGAGTGTTAAATGTGTTATTTTTATTAAGTAAGTAATTTACAGTTCAGCTTTATGTTTTTGTCGACACTGTAGCTTTATTTCCAATAACAGTAGATAAAAAAGATGGTTATTAAAAACAAAATATAAGTATACAGCTGTTTCGGGCGAAATTTTACTCCTTACTAGAGCATGCAATAACAGCAGGAAGCGGGCGGGAGGGTCCAGTTGCAATCCGCGCACTTTTCGTGAACAAGTTCAGACTTGTATACTGTTTGCGTAAGGGAATCAATTATGCCGAAAATTCGGTTCGGTAAAAGTTTTAACGAACATTCGGCCGAATGTTCGTATTCGGTGAAACCCATGTTCGGCCCATCCCTAATAGCGATTACAATTTTGGAAATAAATCTATAAAAAGTATAAAAAAGTCGCTTTCCGTGTCTGTATGTGTGATCGCTTAGTTCTTTTAACTACACGGTGGATTTTGATGCGGTCTCCACTATTATTTAGAGAATTTATTCCAGAAGGGTATTTATTTGTTTAATACATTCATATAAAACTTACAAAATGAAGAAATCTTGACCTTTTGTCAAGTCGTGCGAAGCAGAGGCGGATCGTTTGAACATTTATTGAGTGTTTTCACACTGACACGCGTCATTCACGAGCTATTCTATAACAAACTATGCGCTGTTCCACACAAGAGTTAACAAGTCACTTGTGAGGCACAGACGCACCCAAATGTCGGTAGTCAGCTTTTAGTACAGTTACACTATACAATAAGTTAGTTTAATACTTACATACAAAGAATATCAGACATAATTTACTTAATTTTAAGATTAGTAGTAGCGTTTACTCATTACTAATCACCTCTCCATATTAGAGTAGGTGGCCTATATCCACACGGATATTAACTTATTTAAGTATATGACTACATTTACGTTAAAATAAATAAAACGTTGTAAAACTTAAAGCTCACTACCGACGCCAGGTCAACGATCACAGACATACAAGTCGTTCGTAAAAAAATAAAATTATAACCAAACTACAACAAACTTCACCTACCTTACAACTTTAACATTAAAGTGCAAAATTTATTCAAAACCTTACAATAATCGAATTTATATTATTATAAATCTTGTGTAATCTTTAGTTTAGGAAGGGAATTTATTTCGCTGGCAATACTTTTAAAACGCTACCAAATCTAAATAGGATTCTTGTATTTTTTTAAATTATAATTAAAGGCTCTTTACACACGTACGGGCAGATTTCACCCGAACGTGTGTAAACGTCCTAACTGTATAAAGAGCATAAGTTTTAACATTATAGTCATAATCATCAACAGTTACTTGTTTTTAAAAACAAGGGTCAAGCAGAAAAGATATGGCTACAGTGCTAGGCCTAATATTCAATATGGTTACATCCGTGTGCTACGGCTGACATACATTCTGCTATAAACTACGGTGACGCTACCTGTGTGCTTCATATCACGTTTGTATCGAAATCAAATGATCAATGGAAATGTCGATCATGCAATTTTGACTGTTGCGGGAAGACGGAGATATCTATTTATATTTTTCTGAAACTAGGAATTTTGTAGGCGATTCTTTGGAATTTATCTGATCAAAATAGAAGTAGGATTAGTGATGTCCTTACAGGCTGACAAACAACATGATTGGCTATCCAGGCTAGTCCAGGAGAATATAAATACAAACATCTCAAAAGCTCAAATTCCAACAGGGTTGTAATTTACAACTCTTTATAAATCGAATAACCAGACAAAATAATTATTATCTAATTATAATGTAGCATTACAACTTGAAATAAACAAAATTTGCAGGCGACCAGGGGCCCGCCCTACTTTGCAGGGTAAGTCAAGATGGCAGTTAATGCGCCGCACATGGTACTAAATTGCTTGACACATATTGACCTGCTATAAGAATGGCACCTGGGCTATTACTAAAATGAATGTGTTATCCCTACAGACGACAGGATTTGGTCCGACCGACCTTGTTACTGACCAAATCGTGACGGATTTGGTCGGCACTCTTTGTCGGCTTGGTCCTCTCACATGTAGGGTGTAAATGCAAGTTAACAGGGTGATGTTAATCTTACTGTGTGGGGGTGTTCAGGCCATTAATTCCCAGTACTGCATCACTCGCTCACCAGATGGCGTTGTCATGCCTTGTGGCCGAACGAAGTTCATCTCTATTGTTTTAAACCTCTTCTTTAGTTCGGCGTCAAATGACTGTGGACAAAATATTTTAAATTAATTAATTAAACATTAAAAGTTAATTTCCTATAAGTCTTGTGCGACACACAAGTATAGTGAGGCTGGCCGGCGCGGCGTGGCGGCGCAGCGCCCACACCTCCCACAGCGACGAGCCCAGCGCGGCTCTTGCTGAGCTACGCTAGGAGCGTGACATGAACACTTACCGCAGCCGCGTCGGGCGGCGCGAGCGCGACGGGCTGCGCGCGCTCGTTGGCGGCCGCGAGCACGCGCGCGGCCGCGCCCGCCAGCGCCGGCGCGGCGTGGCGGCGCAGCGCCCACACCTCCCACAGCGACGAGCCCAGCGCGGCTCTTGCTGAGCTACGCTAGGAGCGTGACATGAACACTTACCGCAGCCGCGTCGGGCGGCGCGAGCGCGACGGGCTGCGCGCGCTCGTTGGCGGCCGCGAGCACGCGCGCGGCCGCGCCCGCCAGCGCCGGCGCGGCGTGGCAGCGCAGCGCCCACACCTCCCACAGCGACGAGCCCAGCGCGGCTCTTGCTGAGCTACGCTAGGAGCGTGACATGAATACTTACCGCAGCCGCGTCGGGCGGCGCGAGCGCGACGGGCTGCGCGCGCTCGTTGGCGGCCGCGAGCACGCGCGCGGCCGCGCCCGCCAGCGCCGGCGCGGCGTGGCGGCGCAGCGCCCACACCTCCCACAGCGACGAGCCCAGCGCGGCTCTTGCTGAGCTACGCTAGGAGCGTGACATGAACACTTACCGCAGCCGCGTCGGGCGGCGCGAGCGCGACGGGCTGCGCGCGCTCGTTGGCGGCCGCGAGCACGCGCGCGGCCGCGAGCACGCGCGCGGCCGCGAGCACGCGCGCGGCCGCGCCCGCCAGCGCCGGCGCGGCGTGGCGGCGCAGCGCCCACACCTCCCACAGCGACGAGCCCAGCGCGGCTCTTGCTGAGCTACGCTAGGAGCGTGACATGAACACTTACCGCAGCCGCGTCGGGCGGCGCGAGCGCGACGGGCTGCGCGCGCTCGTTGGCGGCCGCGAGCACGCGCGCGGCCGCGCCCGCCAGCGCCGGCGCGGCGTGGCAGCGCAGCGCCCACACCTCCCACAGCGACGAGCCCAGCGCGGCTCTTGCTGAGCTACGCTAGGAGCGTGACATGAACACTTACCGCAGCCGCGTCGGGCGGCGCGAGCGCGACGGGCTGCGCGCGCTCGTTGGCGGCCGCGAGCACGCGCGCGGCCGCGCCCGCCAGCGCCGGCGCGGCGTGGCGGCGCAGCGCCCACACCTCCCACAGCGACGAGCCCAGCGCGGCTCTTGCTGAGCTACGCTAGGAGCGTGACATGAACACTTACCGCAGCCGCGTCGGGCGGCGCGAGCGCGACGGGCTGCGCGCGCTCGTTGGCGGCCGCGAGCACGCGCGCGGCCGCGCCCGCCAGCGCCGGCGCGGCGTGGCGGCGCAGCGCCCACACCTCCCACAGCGACGAGCCCAGCGCGGCTCTTGCTGAGCTACGCTAGGAGCGTGACATGAACACTTACCGCAGCCGCGTCGGGCGGCGCGAGCGCGACGGGCTGCGCGCGCTCGTTGGCGGCCGCGAGCACGCGCGCGGCCGCGAGCACGCGCGCGGCCGCGCCCGCCAGCGCCGGCGCGGCGTGGCGGCGCAGCGCCCACACCTCCCACAGCGACGAGCCCAGCGCGGCTCTTGCTGAGCTACGCTAGGAGCGTGACATGAACACTTACCGCAGCCGCGTCGGGCGGCGCGAGCGCGACGGGCTGCGCGCGCTCGTTGGCGGCCGCGAGCACGCGCGCGGCCGCGCCCGCCAGCGCCGGCGCGGCGTGGCGGCGCAGCGCCCACACCTCCCACAGCGACGAGCCCAGCGCGGCTCTTGCTGAGCTACGCTAGGAGCGTGACATGAACACTTACCGCAGCCGCGTCGGGCGGCGCGAGCGCGACGGGCTGCGCGCGCTCGTTGGCGGCCGCGAGCACGCGCGCGGCCGCGCCCGCCAGCGCCGGCGCGGCGTGGTGGCGCAGCGCCCACACCTCCCACAGCGACGAGCCCAGCGCGGCTCTTGCTGAGCTACGCTAGGAGCGTGACATGAACACTTACCGCAGCCGCGTCGGGCGGCGCGAGCGCGACGGGCTGCGCGCGCTCGTTGGCGGCCGCGAGCACGCGCGCGGCCGCGCCCGCCAGCGCCGGCGCGGCGTGGCGGCGCAGCGCCCACACCTCCCACAGCGACGAGCCCAGCGCGGCTCTTGCTGAGCTACGCTAGGAGCGTGACATGAACACTTACCGCAGCCGCGTCGGGCGGCGCGAGCGCGACGGGCTGCGCGCGCTCGTTGGCGGCCGCGAGCACGCGCGCGGCCGCGCCCGCCAGCGCCGGCGCGGCGTGGCAGCGCAGCGCCCACACCTCCCACAGCGACGAGCCCAGCGCGGCTCTTGCTGAGCTACGCTAGGAGCGTGACATGAACACTTACCGCAGCCGCGTCGGGCGGCGCGAGCGCGACGGGCTGCGCGCGCTCGTTGGCGGCCGCGAGCACGCGCGCGGCCGCGCCCGCCAGCGCCGGCGCGGCGTGGCGGCGCAGCGCCCACACCTCCCACAGCGACGAGCCCAGCGCGGCTCTTGCTGAGCTACGCTAGGAGCGTGACATGAACACTTACCGCAGCCGCGTCGGGCGGCGCGAGCGCGACGGGCTGCGCGCGCTCGTTGGCGGCCGCGAGCACGCGCGCGGCCGCGCCCGCCAGCGCCGGCGCGGCGTGGCGGCGCAGCGCCCACACCTCCCACAGCGACGAGCCCAGCGCGGCTCTTGCTGAGCTACGCTAGGAGCGTGACATGAACACTTACCGCAGCCGCGTCGGGCGGCGCGAGCGCGACGGGCTGCGCGCGCTCGTTGGCGGCCGCGAGCACGCGCGCGGCCGCGCCCGCCAGCGCCGGCGCGGCGTGGCAGCGCAGCGCCCACACCTCCCACAGCGACGAGCCCAGCGCGGCTCTTGCTGAGCTACGCTAGGAGCGTGACATGAACACTTACCGCAGCCGCGTCGGGCGGCGCGAGCGCGACGGGCTGCGCGCGCTCGTTGGCGGCCGCGAGCACGCGCGCGGCCGCGCCCGCCAGCGCCGGCGCGGCGTGGCGGCGCAGCGCCCACACCTCCCACAGCGACGAGCCCAGCGCGGCTCTTGCTGAGCTACGCTAGGAGCGTGACATGAACACTTACCGCAGCCGCGTCGGGCGGCGCGAGCGCGACGGGCTGCGCGCGCTCGTTGGCGGCCGCGAGCACGCGCGCGGCCGCGCCCGCCAGCGCCGGCGCGGCGTGGCGGCGCAGCGCCCACACCTCCCACAGCGACGAGCCCAGCGCGGCTCTTGCTGAGCTACGCTAGGAGCGTGACATGAACACTTACCGCAGCCGCGTCGGGCGGCGCGAGCGCGACGGGCTGCGCGCGCTCGTTGGCGGCCGCGAGCACGCGCGCGGCCGCGCCCGCCAGCGCCGGCGCGGCGTGGCGGCGCAGCGCCCACACCTCCCACAGCGACGAGCCCAGCGCGGCTCTTGCTGAGCTACGCTAGGAGCGTGACATGAACACTTACCGCAGCCGCGTCGGGCGGCGCGAGCGCGACGGGCTGCGCGCGCTCGTTGGCGGCCGCGAGCACGCGCGCGGCCGCGCCCGCCAGCGCCGGCGCGGCGTGGCAGCGCAGCGCCCACACCTCCCACAGCGACGAGCCCAGCGCGGCTCTTGCTGAGCTACGCTAGGAGCGTGACATGAACACTTACCGCAGCCGCGTCGGGCGGCGCGAGCGCGACGGGCTGCGCGCGCTCGTTGGCGGCCGCGAGCACGCGCGCGGCCGCGCCCGCCAGCGCCGGCGCGGCGTGGCGGCGCAGCGCCCACACCTCCCACAGCGACGAGCCCAGCGCGCGGGACGTGCGTGCGCATGTCTCTTCCATCACGTACGGGTCGTTGGACACTGGAGGTGGAAATTATGGTAAAGTTTGTAATTACACGTAATGTCTTTATGTCACTGACTAGCTTCTGCCCGCGACTTCGTCCGCGTTAAATTTCTTGGTCCCCCGACCCACCCCGTCGCAACACATTGCCTGCCCGTGCTTTTACTTCGTTTTCGCATAAACTTTCATTTAAAAAAAATGGTGTTCTAGTTAATAGGAATGTAATTCTTCCTCAAGAATTGGGCCTGTAAAATGTAAAAAGATTTTTCAAATCCAACTCGCAGTTCCAGAGATTAGCGCGTTCAAAAAACAAAAAACCGGCCAAGTGCGAGTCGGACTCGCGCACGAAGGGTTCTGTACCATCCATACAAATCCTTATCCTTACTAATATTATAAATGTGAAAGTAACTCTGTCTGTCTGTATGTTACGTTTTCAAGCCTAAACCGCTGAACCGATCGTCATAAAATTTGGCAAAGATATAGCCTGGGATATGGAGAAGGACTTAGGCAATTTTTTTACGCGATAACCGACATCCACGCGGGCGGAGCCGCGGGCAAAAGCTATCCATACCAATATTATAAATGTGAAAGTAGCTCTGTCTGTATGTCTGTCTGTATGTTATCTTTTCACGCATAAACCGCTGAACCGATCGACCTGGGATATAGAGAAGGACATAGGCTACTTTTTTACGCGATAACCGACATAAACGCGGCCGGAGCAAAAAAAACGGCAAAAAAATCATGTCCGTTGTATGAGATTAGGCCCCCTTAAATATTTTTTTTTCTGTTTTTTAGTATTTGTTGTTATAGCGGCAACAGAAATACATCATCTGTGAAAATTTCAACTGTTTAACTATCACGGTTCATGAGATACAGCCTGGTGACAGACGGACAGACAGACAGACAGACGGACAGCGGAGTTTTAGTAATAGGGTCCCATTTTACCCTTTGGGTACGGAACCCTAAAAACTAACTCTTCAGCTTTAGAATAGACTACTTGTACCTCGCAGAGTTGATCATTATTTTGCTGCGGAGTTATTATAAAACAGTTATATCTCCTAAAATATTCATTGAAATTAAATGATGTAAGGGCAAATTTGTTCAAAATTAAATACTTGTGATGAATAACGTATTTATTTGGATAAGGATTAATACCATGTTTATGAAAACTCCTTCGCAAATAATGCATTAATTTCGAACAAATTTGATTACCATAAAAAAGGTTATAGTGAGTCAATCTTAAAAGATAGACATATGCTGTCGCGGACTTTTTTTCAGAAAATTTAAATAGGAACAATTCCATCATACATGATATTTGCGTAACTTAAACCGTTTACGCAGCGCACGCAACGGAAGCTCTCAAAAAGGAATAATTTTTCCCGTTTTTGCAACATTTTTCATTTATGCTCCGCTCCTTTTGGTTGTAGCGTGATGTTATATAGCCTATAATATTTCTCAATAAATGGACTATCCAACACAAAAAGAATTTTTCAATTCCAACCAGTAGCTCCTGAGATTAGTGCGTTCAAACAAACAAACAAACTCTTCAGCTTTTATATTAGTATAGATTAGTATAGATATAAGGTTTAAATTACAAGGCTTGACAGGGGAGGAAATAGAACATCATCAAATGTGTCACATTTTGACAATAAGTGTCCGTCTACTTTTGGTCCTATAGTGTTGGTACTCACTGATGTGCGGCGTGTCCTCTAGGCAGATCATGCGTTTGAGCGCGGGGTGGCGCAGCAACAGGTTGGCGACCAATTGCAGCAGCCCCACCGCGTCGTCAGGAGACGCCACCAGCGACAGCCGAGACAGGCGCTTCGCGAATGCAGCGACTAGGCCTTCGGGCAAGTGACTGTGGAAGAACGGATATCAAGACCATGTTCTAAAGAATAAAGTCAGATTTCGACCGGCCGGCCGTTCCGGCAGCGCGTCGTAGCGAATGCACACGCGACGGCAGCTGACTGCGTCCGCCCAGGGCGCGTGCGCGCGCGTCCGCTACGACTAGAGCATCCAATAGTGCTTACGCACCACATTAAACTGTTTCAGCTTACCGGGCGGCGATGAAATCCGAGCGCACGCGGTTGTAGCCGAACATGATATTGCCAGTTGTGCGGCGTATGATAGAGACTGACAAAAGAGTGACTTATCAGCAGATCGGACAAGCTTAGGCATCGGTATGAGTCAAGTGCACAAAATCCTCCATGAACATTTAGCGGTCAGGAAGCTTTGTGCCCGGTGGATACCTCACAATTTGATAGAGGCCCAAAAACTCCATCGCATTGATTGGTGTCGTTAAATGGTTCAAAGATTTAACGGAGGTGACTCAAATGCTGTGTTCGACATACTTACGGGTGACGAAAACTGGATTTCGTCTGGACAGTCTGCTGTCTGGGTGTTTTCTTCAGAGGAGATGCCAACTAAAGTGAAGTGAGGTCGAAGCGTGGGAAAAAAGATGGTGGCCTCGTTCTTCGGAAGGACAGGTCATTACGCAACAATTGTTTTAGAGGATCGAAAAACAGTTAGTGCACTAACAATTTTATTGTTTGCCACTTATCTTAAATTCGGGAGAAACGACCTCACAGTAGGATCCTCCTTAACCACGATAACGCCTCGTCGCACACCGCCAAGCAAACAATCGACTCCTTGACGACATCAGATGTGAACTTTCAGTGTCACCCTCATACATCATTGATTTTTAAAATAGACAGATGGTCACAAAATTTTGGCAACCCCTTTTTATACAGTGCAGCTCACACGATAAGGACATTAATGCGTTCGTACATGTCCGAGTACTTTATGATGTGGCGCTGCACTACTTCTAGTACGCCTTAGAGCACTTGCATGCTGAGAGTAACAAAGAAATAAGTCATATACTCACGTGGAGCTAAGGAATATATCAGCGAGATGCATGAGCCGCCGCTTATAGCGCGTGGCGAACATCTCGGGCTCGAACATGGCGTAGAGGCGGTCGTACATGTCCGGGTAGTCGATGTTGTGGCGCCGCACTAGTTCGAGGACGCCTTGGAGCGCTAGCATGCTGATGGGACCACCTGGGGGTTTTAGATTATAAGTTAAGTAAAGTATGCGAGATCTCAAGTGTCTGCAGAGCCATCGAGTCACAGGCTACAGTACAACTGATTACTGGTCAACGGCCATTGGTGTAGTTACTTGAAATAAATTATATCATTATTAGATATCAATACCCATCACGTCTGTCAAGTTTCGCCAGTTCTTTTAATTTGACCTGGTATTTTCATGGTTTTGGGGGTGCTGATACCGAGGATTCGGTCACAATCAAAATCCAAGATGGCAGTCACCAAAACTTACAGTGGCTTGTTAGTGCACTCACCGGCATCCAGACTATCACAAAGCATATCAGTGGCGAGGTGCGGGCGGCTGAGCAGTGGCATGAGTCTCTCTACCAGCAATAGGAGCGCGCGGCGATGTGTACGCGAGTCTTCACACAGCGGCCACTGACACGCGAAGCCCCAGCAGCGGTTGGCGTAGCGGCGGCATACGCCCGGGTTATAGGGGAATGGGGCCTTGTCTGAGGAAGAAAAAGGAAATTAGGACACATTTCTGGAAAAAAAACATGAACAGAATGCTGTAATTTTGAGAGCCAAACTTTTGCTACATCATGGCTGGTCCTGATGTTTCGGAAATATTATGCGTTTAGTAAGGCGATCCACACTTCGGAAGACCGCATATTTTGGAAAAGCGTCCTCAGCAGTGCTAGGAACAAGGCAGAGTAATGCCTGGTCTACATACAACATATCTCATAATTGCACCCAGTGCATTCATCACGACACTCACCTTCTGTCCCACACAGCAGTTTCTCCTCTTTTTCCTCATTGTCCCTCTCCTTGCCTTTACCCTTGGTCTCCGTGGTTATCTCACACACCAGCAGTTTGTCCAGCAGCTCCAAGTAGTTTTGCATGTATATTGATGTTGGGGACCTAAAAAAAAGTACAGGTTACTGCACAGTTTCCATAATTCCACATTAAATAGGAGACTGTCTAGTTTTAAATAATCAGGTTTCTAGAAACTATAGCTCAACCTAAGCTGTAAGCACAGCTCTTCCACAAAAATTTGTAGTTCATTCATGGGAATGCTCAGAAAACTTGGACAAGTTCAATAAAGGAAGCTTTTTTATATGAATTACTTTCTAAAAACCTGATGATGAATAAATTTGTGTGTTTTCCTTTAAAAAATCTCTTACTTGCGATAGGCGAGTGTGGAGAGCACTTTGAGTCCATACTGCTGCACATCCCTGTACTCTGTGAACTCCTGGAAGCGAGCTATGGGCGCCGACATCGACATCTCAGGGTCCAACAAAACACTGAATATGTTCTGGAATAAATAATCTTATATTAGAATAATGTCACAATTCTTTTTTGGACACTTGAGAACTTGGTATTCTAGTATTTGGATACACAATTATTTCTAAGAAAATTACTTGTTATATGGAGTACTAGTACACGTCTGGAAGGTACCCTTCGGAGCTGATACCTGTCTGGAACAAGTAGCCAGGTACTAAAATGGCAAGAACTACTAAGTACCAGTACAGAACTTTTAGTGTGGTACCGGTTCCAAGCCCTGGTGGTGAAGCATATATAAATAATGGGCAAAAAAAAAATAACAATAGCTAGTATATGATTTGACAAAGACTATACTCCATTTACTATAGCATTAGACAAATAACGGCTAAATAACGCCAGTAATTGTGTTATATTGTTGAAATTACTGCACTTTAGAGTAATTTTTTTAATGTAAATGGTGAATAGATTACAGTGCTTTGTATTTATCGTGAAATAACGGAGTTTATTAAACGTTCACATTGAAATAACGAAAGGGTGAGAACAGTTATTTGTCTAATGTTATAATGAATGGAGTATAGATTAACGTATCAGAAAGATCTTGACACATTCACTTCTTTTGAAGACAATATTGAAAAGTTGTGAGAGATATTCTAACACTAGCTTTTGCCCGCGGCTCCGCCCGCGTGGATGTCAGTTATCCGTAAAAAAGTAGCCTATGTCCATCTCCATATCCCAGGCTATATCTCTGCAAAATTTCATGACGATCGGTTCAGCGGATTAGGAGTGAAAACGTAACATACATACAGACAGACAGACAGACAGACAGATAGACAGACAGACAGACAGAGTTACTTTCACATTTATAATATTAGTATGGATAGATAACTTACCTTTAATCTAAGTGAAGGGAAGTAATACCCAGTAGAGCCTTCCAAGGGATGCTTTCCCTCAGCCTGCATCAGCTTGCAGGCAGTAACAAGTGCTTGCAGTCGGGAGCTGGTGCGACCGCGTCGGATACACTCTAGTGCTCGCGTCTGGGCCGCCTCGAAGCACTCGCGCAACCATCGCGTATATTCTGCCTCAGGGCTTTGGTCTGCAGAGTTTGGATATCATTAGCAATGAAGTTATGAAGGAAGGGTCATCATCTATGGTTATTTTGACATCATAAAGGCTGTTAATATGTAGTTGCTATTGTATGACCCTCTCTGATAATTTAAGAGACTTGTGTGTTGCTTTGCTGTCTAAGCTTGGGTACCATTGCAGGCATTTGGAACACGCTGATAGGAATGAGCACTTCCATTTTTTATTTTATAGTTTGGCCAAATAATACAGATTTTTGCATCACATTTCATTTTATTATTGATTGGTTTTTTAGTTATACCAAAAAACCAATTAAATGCCAACTAAAGTAAACAGGAAAATACCTTTTTAAAACATAGTAAAGATTAGTTTGGGAGTAGATATAAAGCATATCATACATTTAATTTTATAACTATCTAAATTACATGGGACAGAACAAGCCACTGATACACACATATCATGTTTGTGTCGCGTCCTTGATAAGTTGAATGTCAATCCCAAATGATTGGCCTATCCTTGGTATCACTTCCAAATGCAATTGATATTCTATTTATAGCAATGATGTGTTATCTGAAAGCTGGTTTTTAAATGTGTTGCTGTTTCTCAAATGTGCTTGTCACTGTTATTAGCAAAAAGTGTTTTATTTTTTAAAGTGTTGATTTATATTAGATAATTAGAGGATCAAGAAGAACATTTTCTTGGGTTTTAAGTATGGAATGTTAATTATAGATTTTTAACTGGAAAATATTGATGTTGAATAAAATAATTATACAAATTCAACATGGTTTTGATTCCAACACATAGGAATTATTAAATCAACTTTAGCTAACAGTCAGAAAATAATAATATGTACAAGTATATAAAAATGATGGGGAAAAAATCCTAGAACATCAAAAATTTAAATCATTCATCATTCCAACAACACTGTTATCTTGGCAAATAATTTTTCAATAGCCCAAAAATTTTATATCATGGCTTTTTTTTATTACTTTTTCGTCTGGTACTATTTATACAGATGTTATTGATGTACTTTTATCATACATATTGATAAAGCTGTCATTTCAGTAGGAAGTAAATTAGCAGTTTCCAAGTAAACAAAGATAAAAACATTTAGTATCCAACCTATAATGAAACATGTGAGTAGGTACACAAGTGCTACATGTGCATGACCTTGAGACAGTGACCAACCAAAGCACAGAACAATGCTGGCAGCCACAAGTCACAGCCAAAGGCCCACATTGTTCAAACTTTGCCTTTATGTAAAACTTATTTATATAAAGCCTCTGTACATAATGTAGCCCGTAACAAGAGCAATTACACAAGAGTGCGGCTCTGCCGTCGAATCACGGAATCAAGCATTTATATAAGCAAATAACGTCACATGTCGCAAAATGTGACCAAACAGGACACATCCCACACGACATCCTTACTGCGCATTAGCCCTTAATCTATATGGCAAGAAACGTAGGAAATACTCTACTACAGTGCCTGGATACAAGCAAAATCAATAATATTCCAACAAAAATAATCTATAGCATCGTACACCACTTTGACACTTACCTGCTGGTTTTAGGGGGACGATTCCTTCTACCAAATCGCCTCGTCGCAACAGTTCAGTAAATATCACTTCCACAGTAAGCAGTAAAGGCGTATAGTTGTCCGTCTCTGCCTAAAATATGATAAATAACCAACAATAAAAAACGTAACCTATGACGCAGTTTTATTAACGCATTTTTTACCACCCTATCGGGCTTTTGCTTACCTCGAACATCTGTAATATATCGGCAAGATTATTAGCATGTTTCCTAGAATTCAAAAACTCATTTGCTTTATTGCGTAGCTGTGCCGAAATCATTTTTGATAAATTTGGTTGCACAGCAGCCATTTTTGTATTGAAAAGAATGTGTCAGACAGAAGAACGGAAAGGCAACCTCAGAACATAAATCAAAAATCAAAATGTTGCGATTGTGCTGCGTTCGTAAATAATTTCCTTGACAAGATTGAGATTGAGTTGAATTGAAAATTGAAGAAAGTTTTGAGAAACGATGCATGCCCTGTATGAAAGACGAGAAATTGAGTGGCTTCCGAGATGACGACTACTAGAGAAATAGGGAAGAAGAACATATGTTGCGCCGACCCCAAGTTGGAATAAGGGCAGGAGTATGCTGATGAAGATAATGTTCAAAAGTTTTAACGTTTCTGCTCTATGTTCATAAACAAATTGACAACTCTGAGGAGTTTGAGGTTATGTGTCAAATGTGCTGACAAGTTAGCGGCGGCATTTGTTTTGAAAAATATTTTTCCTGAATTTACTAATCATATTTCCTGTAAAAGTTGATAATGGACGGTGATTTGTACGATGAGTTTGGTAACTACATCGGACCGGACCTTGAATCCGACTCGGACGATGAACAGAGTGTGTACGCCGATAATAGAGACGCAGACGAAGATGCTATGGAGGAGGATGAAGACGGGGATGCGGAGCCCGAGGTAGCGCCCATGTCCGTCGTGCTGCATGAAGATAAACGGTACGTAAACATATTAACAGCCAGGATACGAAAAAAACTTGGTCAGGTTATGGTCTATGGTTGTTTACAAACTCAAGAGGTTATTGATTGTTTTTCAATTATAACTGGACAGAAACATCAAATTTCCCATTTTCCATTAAATTTATGTAGGACTAAATGATCTTCAGCCTCAGCAAAGATTAAAATACGATATCACAACAAAACGCACATTATAACACAATAATTTGCATAAATCTCCACAATTTTTTTGCCACAACATCTTTATCTGATTTCGCAATCGCATCATCACCTTTCAACAGATACTATCCTCAAGCAGTAGAAGTGTATGGGCCAGATGTGGAAACAGTGGTCCAAGAGGAGGACACTCAGGCTTTAGACAAGCCTCTAGTGGAGCCGATCAAGCATAAGAAGTTCCAGGTCCAAGAACAGCAGTTACCGGAGACTAAGTATGACATGGAATACATGGCTGATATGCTGGACAATACCAATCTCATGAGGAACATTACACTGATGGGGCATTTACATAATGGTAGGTTAAATAAAACCTTTTATCAGGTAGAAAATCTATACTCCATTAGATAAGATTAGACAACTAAGTAAACGTTTTTTACAGCCCATTCAACTGATTTTGACTTCTATTGCATTGGTGGCATGACAAATGGCAGCTGCAGCTGCTAATGCTATCCTTATGCCTATGGAATAGAAGTCAAACTCGGTTGAACGGACTGTAAAAAAGGTCTTTTAAATGTCTTATGTTATTTCAAATGGAGTATAGGCATAAATGACAAAATGTTATTTTGAAGACAATTTCAAAGGCACAGTGCTAAAGTAAAATATAAACAAAATATAGTAGAATAATAAAAATAATTTATAAATTAAAATCTACAAGAGGCAAAGCAGTAGTTCTTTTTTATAATAATCATGTAACATGGGCCTCTATTCCTTACCAATGTAAATCACAAGATATTATTAGTACCAAAATACAAGAACAGAAAATCTTTTATACAGGACTAGCTTACGCCCGCGGCTCCGCCCGCGTGGATATCGGTTGTCGCGTAAAAAAGTAGACTATGTCCTTCTCCATATCCCAGGCTATATCTCTGCCAAATTTCATGACGATCGGTTTAGCGGTTTAGGCGTGAAAACGTAACATACAGACAGACAGACCGACACACAGACAGACCGACAGACAGACAGACAGAGTTACTTTCACATTTATAATATTAGAATATTCATGTAACATGGGCCTCTATTAACAAGAACTTGCTACATTCTACTTGCTTCATTACAAAACAGCACTGTTAAGGAAAAGTATTATGACAATGGGACCTGTTATTTATAATAAAATACCTCATGGCTATAAGGATTATTCTGTGAACATTTTTAAATCTAAAGCAACTGCATTACTTTTCATCATCATCAGCCTATAGCAGTCCACTGCTGGACATAGGCCTCTCCAATTGCACGCCATTCAGCTCGATTCATTACTTTTAGGCTTCGATCAATAATAGCACTAGATACAGGATCAGGAACAAAAATAAGTCATTGAAGTGGCCACGTTTACACACACATACATATTTACATTTGTTACTACGAAATATAGAAAAAAGTTTTACAATATTAACAACTTCAGTTCAATATAAACCTTAACACTCAAGTATAAAGTTTAATTACTATTGCAAAATATTTATATTTAAGTCCTTCTATCATCGGAGAAAGGTAAATGAATAAATTTAAAATGTCGCTTGAAAATAAAAAGTCATTTTTATAATAAGTACAAAAATATTTATTCTAAAATGAAACTTAAGACCTAAGTAATAAGGTTAAAAACATTTTGTTGACAATTTCGTGCTTACTCTATTTTGGAACTAGACGTAGTTCTTGGTATTACATTTCAATGCTCAGAACACAGTAATCATTGAAAGACGTAGAGTTGCAGGATATTTTTTTTTTTTAAGCGAAGGTTCTTTTTTTAAGGTAGCAAATATTTTAGATCAATTTAATAAAGTAGGTAGTAGGACTAAATTGGTACACTAGTTATTTTAATAAGGGGATGCGATGTGGTAGCCCGCGAAATTCAAATTTTCTTGCGTTTTATGCAATTTGCAGGTCCATGTCAGGGGGTCTACTCCCTAAGCACGAAGTCCGTCGTTTCGGGCTTCGTTTCGGGCGTTTCCTACTCCCTATCACCAACGGACAGACGATTCGTTCGGGGCCCGACGAAGAATGAATGACAACACGATTTGACAACTGTCCCTACTCCCGATGCGTTTTTGCCCGTCCGAAAAGTTGAACTTGACGCTTGTTTTGACGGAACCTTATGTCAGTTGATACGACATCAAAATAGTTATCGTTCTGTCGACGAACGATTATAATTGTTTACACTATTTAGAGACAAAGTAAGGAATTCCAAAGTATGGCTGCTTTTTTATTGCTTGACGAAGCTATATAGGAAGACCGGAGGCAACGTCGACAATATTTACGCCAAGAATTTAGGTTGGCGAGTATTCCCGACGTTACTGACTTATCTTAAAGCTATTTGGCAATTTTGCTATTCTGAATTTGACGTTTTTAAACTAAAATTTAGATTTTCTAACTTACTCTGACTATTATTAATCGCGATTAAAAAGATGTAGAATAAAATCAATTAGTTGTCATGAACTAAACTTCACACCAACACCTCGACTACTGGTACAAAATCATTACTGTTACTGTATATATTTTTTTCTTTTCTTTTGCTTATATCTCGAAAATGGTGTATGGTAATTTATTTATTTTTCCACACCAAATTGAAAAATTCTATATAAAGCACGTTGAGGCTGCCCAGCTCCTGCGCGCCTCCGGCCAGAGTCCGTGTCCGTGAGTTTCTGCAGCGGTTGGGGCCATTTTACGAAATGAATAAGAAAGAAACCTTAGATAAATGATAGGTCTCGCTGCGGTCGAGTGCAGCGAGACCAATCATTTATCTATGAAAGAAACTAAAATAAAATAATTTTAAAACTTCCCGGCTAGTATCGTTGAATTAATTTGAAAATTTCCGTCAAAATGTCAAAAAGGAAAAAGGCAAAGATATCAACAGGATAATGCCGGTTTCCGGACAAAAATGTCAAAAATAATTCTAATCTTTATAACAAAAAGTATATTGTTAAAAATGTAGTCATTTTCTAAGGAAAAAATATAGATTTTTTTTATTTAGCTTGAAAACCACAAAATTATTAAACCGGTAATCGACCGGTAAAATAGCACAACTCTATTGTCATCAATCGCCATGCGTCTTTCGTTCACGAATATTGTCTACGATTTCGTTGGAAACTGATGAATCCGAAATTACTAGGGAGTAGGGTTCAGTCCGACGTGTCGGACTACTAACGGACGGGCCCGTTACTTCGTTGACGGACTTAGGGAGTAGACCCCCAGGTTGTAATCTTGATCAGTTCAGTTATGTCCAGTTTATCAAAATGAATTGAACAAATTGTTGAATTAAAAATTCAACAATCTGTTACCTAGAACTTTTTCAAGGTTTAAATATTTCTTCCCCTCTTTCTTTCGCGACAATAGATACCCATTCTGCATTGCGAAATGGGTCGCTAGGAAATCTACAAACAAAAATAACATATAAAATAACAATACTACTCCATGCATTTCCCTGTTCCAGAACAGTCGATGTTTGTTACAATAGTTGGCGCGTTGTCGCAAACATTGGCCAAACAATCATAATATTTGCTAAATGATGTATAATTACTATTTTATTGTTATTATTATATGAAAAACACATACATAATAATATAAACTTACCGAAAAAAAGGTATTCCTTCCAAATTCTTGATGTTACGGTGGTTATTTACACAATTTTTGAACGCGCTCTGCGGTATTTTGACGTCTTAACGTTGGCTATGTTTGGACGATACTAATTTGAAATAAGACCACAAAAGTATTTGTGCTCTTATTTTTCGGGCCGTTTTTGAAGCGCTTATCGGGAATCTAGTGCTATTATTGATCGAAGCTTTTAGGCAATTGTTATTACTCAGTAAAAGACTTTCTAAATGATATAAATTTATCCAGATTACTTGTATGATTATTATAATTAATTCCAAAATTGACACTGTAAAACTTATCTACCTACCTGACTATAATATTATTAATTGACTTCATTATAATTTCTGTTTTGTTTGTTGACATTCCTTTGTTTATGTATTATTATTATTACTTTTTTAATTATGTCATAATTTGCACGCCGTAAGGTAGACTGTAGCAGATCTCTTTAATTTATGTACAACACCTTATACCTGTACCTACAATCAGAGCAAATAAAGTTCTGATTGTATTCCTTACCTATGTAAATCACAAGATATTATTAGTACCAAAATACAAGAGCAGAAAATCTTTTATACAGGACTAGCTTATGCCCGCGGCTCCGCCCGCGTGGATATCGGTTATCGCGTAAAAAAGTAGCCTATGTCCTTCTCCATATCCCAGGCTTATATCTCTGCCAAATTTCATGACGATCGGTTTAGCGGTTTAGTCGTGAAAACACATACAGACAGACAGACAGAGTTACTTTCACATTTATAATATTAGTACAGATATGGATGTTTGGTGCATCGTATGCCATATTGAAATGGTTTACTGAAGGGGTCATCTGCTATCCTTTCAGACCCCTTAACACCTAAAAAAATGACGGGGTCGGCGGCAGTTCGTGATTTGTTCAAACCGGTTTATGCTGTTTCTCAAATAACAGTTATGCAAAAAGATTATTTTCATTAGAATTTGTAATTTAGTCTTATTTCACTCGATTCACAATTCTAGCAAATTCACAAAGTTAAAAGATTTTTATGGCATGTGACACATCACTAGCAAGAGGATAGACTAGAGAATTTTTGAGGGAGTTGGAAGATCCCGGTCGCTTTTTTTTGTAGCCATGTAAACAGCTGTAACATGTACAGCTTTAAGTTTTACCTTTGTGAGTAAATAAAAAATTAAAAAACTTAATGACTAATGTCACTAATTTTGTATTTAAAAGTACTCTAAAACAATACACATCTAAATAAAATTAAAATTCAGAGTCTACCTTAGCTTTATACTTTTCAAAAATTTGTATTTTAATGTAAAATGTGAGTCTTTTTTTAATAAAACAATAAAAAGTTAATAAAAAGTAAATCCACAGGGCTTGAGGTGTTAAGGGGTCTGAAAGATAACACACACACACACATACAGATAACTCCTTCAGTCGACCATTTCAATTTGGCACACGATGCACCAAACACTCTGTATTTCTGCTATAACAGCAGGTAGAATTGGGCTAGAAAACCAATTTCATAAGAAATCACAATTTTCCAGGCAAAACCTCATTCGTGGACTGTCTAATCAGACAAACCCACCCAAGCACAATAAACACAGACACCACAATACCAATGCGGTACACGGACACTTTGTTTGTGGAGCAAGAACGAGGTGTCTCCATCAAGTCCATGCCAGTCACATTACTGTTGAAGAATATCAAAGGGAAGTCACATCTTCTGAATATTATGGACACACCAGGACATGTTAATTTTAGTGATGAAGTTACTGCAGCTTTGAGGATTTCTGATGGTAAGTTAAGAGTTGGTGTAGTTATTGAACTATTTTTGTAATTATAGTTTAGTAGTTGGAGGAGGTCTCTACCGAAGGGCACATGGAGATTTAAAACTGAAATAAGCCCAAGTACGCATGGGCGATTTTATGGCGCACTGAATTTTCAATTCTCGGTATTGAGCCGAGCATCGAGAATCCAACAGAGCGCATCTCAGCATGTCAAAACACAGTGTACATTTACTACTCTTGGCACTAAGCAGTGCGTAGAAAATCTAGTGTCCGTTTCTAGAAAATAAACTTTCTATTACATTTATAATTTGCAACTTGGTATGTTGTTTGCTAGTTTTATCATTCAGATCTAGTGATTTCACAAAAATATGTGAATGTTTGAATATTTCCATCAAGCTAAAAAGAAATCATGTCATATTATGAAGTAAATAAAGATTCATTTCCCGTTACTAATGTTTAGGCAATTATCATGGTGTAAAATCATACTAAAAACTCTTTTTCTCATCATTTATCACAGGTGCTGTCCTGTTCGTGGATGCTGCAGAAGGCATAATGCTGAACACAGAGCGCTTGCTCCGTCATGCGGTCCAAGAGCGGGTTCCCCTGACCCTCTGCATCAACAAGATCGACCGTCTGATCCTGGAACTGAAGCTGCCCCCCGCAGACGCCTACTACAAGTTGAGGCACATCATTGATGAGCTGAATTCTATGTGCGAGACCCACCAGCCCCAGGATAATCCGGATGAGCCTGCTACTGTGTTTTCGCCTTTGTTAGGTATGTTGTTATTGAATTGAAACTCTTCTTATACTCCACTAGCTTCTGCACGCGATTTCGTCCGCGTGAAATTTGCTCTCCCGACCCACCCCGTCGCTTTGCATTGCCTGCTCGCGCTCTTACTTCGTTTTCGCTTAGCCTTTCATACATTTTTTTTTTGCTCGGCTCTTAAAGATCCCAGCGTGAGATTTTGTCAAATCCAACTGGTAGTTACAGAGATTAATGCGTTCAAACGAACAGAAAAAATCTCTTCAGCTTTAGTATATGATGCGCGCGCGATATTTGATCATTATTTTGCTGCGGAGTTATTTTAAAATTATGATATTATCTCTAAGATGTTGATTGAAATCAAGTGATGTCAAGGACAATTATGTTTACATTTAAATACTTGTGATTAATAACATATTTATTTGGATAAGGATTAATATTATGTTGATAAAACTCCTTCGCAAATAATGCATTAATTTCGAACAAATTTGATTACCATAAAAAAAGGTTATAGTGAGTCAATCTTAAAAGATAGACATGTGCTGTCGCGAACTTTTTTTACAACTTTTAAAGAGGAACAATTCCATCATACATGATATTTACGTAACTTAAACCGTTTACGTAGCGCACGCAACGGAAGCTCTCAAAAAGGAATATTTTTTCCCATGTTTGCAACATTTTTCATGTATGCTCCGCTTCTATTGGTCGTAGCGTGATGTTATATAGCCTATAACCTTCCTCAATAAATGGACTATCCAACACAATTTTTTTTTTTAATTCCAATCAGTAGCTCCTGAGATTAGCGCGTTCAAACAAACAAACAAACTCTTCAGCTTTATAATATTAGTATAGATTTCAATGCAATAGAAGTTAAAATCTGTTGAACAGACTGTACAAGGTTTATATAAATGTCCTAATCTTCTTTCAAATAGAGTATAGTTTTACAGTTAAGTTTCAGTAATGTGTATGATAGAAAATTAATATGTAGTTAAAAAAATGCTTTTGTGTATTATATATCGTCGGTTTACTGCAAGAACTCATTAAGTGACATAGTAACTTTAAAATAAGCAATCAATTAGTTTTAGTTGTATTGATTGCCGTAAGACATCTTCATTATGATTATGTTATAGAAAAACTAGCTTTTGCCCGCGGCTCCGCCCGCGTGGATGTCGGTTATCGCGTAAAAAAGTAGCCTATGTCCTTCTCCATATCCCAGGCTATATCTCTGCCAAATTTCATGGCGATCGGTTCAGCGGTTTAGGCGTGAAAACGTAACATACAGACAGACAGAGTTACTTTCACATTTATAATATTAGTATGGATTAAATACAATAAGTTTTTGCATTATATAAAACTCGCCAAGACGAGTTCAAGGCGTTATAAACTTTATGATTTTTTGCTACTAATGAGTTCTTGCAGTAAACCGACGATATATTTATAAACTCTAGTTTAGTTTCTGTTGATAACATAAAACTAAACTGAAATATTGACAAAAACAATATAGGTACATACATAAACTCACGCCTTCATCCCATGGGGGTAGAAACTACAGAACGCCACCTGCTACGATCTTTAAATACTCCTTTTCCCTCGTTTACTTTCATACATCAAATTTTGGGAGATCAGTCTGGGCCATATTCTGGTCTAGTTTTTGAAAAGAGCTAGTTATATTTTTTTTTTTTTTTTTTGATATAGCAATAAACTAACCATTATGAAATTGATAGGTGCCCTAAATGAGGAGACAAACCTGTATTTACTCCCCCTCCCTCCCTCAGGCAACGTCTGCTTCGCTTCGTCCCTCTACGACGTATGTTTCTCCGTGGAATCCTTCGCGGCCATGTACGCGGCGGCCCACCCAGCCTCAGGGCTCCGCGGGGCAGACATGTCGGCGTGGCTGTGGGGCGACGTGTACTTCAACGCTAAGACCAGACGGTTCACCAAGAAGCAGCCTCATGCTTCTGCACAGAGGAGTTTTGTTGAGTTCATTTTGGAGCCGCTGTATAAGATTTTTGCTCAGGTAAGGTTTTGAACTGTTGTTATTTATTTATTTATTGATGGATAATCGTACATTTACTAATGAGCAAATGTTCGCGGGTTTGTAAATCTTTCTAGTGGGTATTTTGTGTATGGTGTACCTAACAATCTTTTCCTTATTGAATCTGCTGCTGGATATAGATTTCTTCTGTATAGTCCTCCAGACCGTGTTTCGGCCATGGCGGCCGATTCAACGGAGACTAGCCTTCGGCGCGGGAGATATTATTGTGCACAAGTGTGACACAGGTGCACTCACTCTTCTCTCACTCCCATAGACCGATGGGACGCCAATCCGACACAACTGGAGAGAGATCAGGCGCAGGAGAAGCACGGGGATATCACACCGCCAACTTCCAAACTCCGGGCTGTTACTAAGAAATTCCTACCTACCTATACTTAATAACACTTTGCCCTACCTGAGAATCGAACCCAGGACCCCGCGCTCAGCAGTTGCGCTTGCGACAAACCGGGCAGTTGGGCGGGGCTTCTGAATAACGTCATAACTGCATGAATTTGACTTTACTTACATAAAGGAAATTAGACTGTAAGCTTTCTGAAGATCAATAAATAAATCAAGCAATGAATTGTCAAGAAGTACTGTTACCTAATTCTAAAGCGTAGGTAGAATACTGAGCAAAAACTGGATGGTTTTTTCAACAAATAAAATTCTGAATCCAGTCTGATGAAGGTGCCTTGATGCCTTCTCATACCTCAAGACCCGATATACAATTTGTAATATTTTTTTTGCATGCAGGTTGTAGGTGATGTCGACGACACACTGCCAGCAGTTCTGTCGGAGCTTGGCATCAAGCTGACAAAGCAGGAAGCCAAGCTGAACGTGCGACCACTGCTTAGACTCGTTTGCAGCCGGTTCTTTGGAGATTTCTGGTAAGCTTACTTGTTTGAGTGACATTTTTTTATTATTTATCTATTCTATATACTTAATAAAAATTAAATGTTGTTCTTTGGTAAGTGCATCACTTCAGCGGCTGAACCGATGACGCAAGTTTTTGTTTCAAAATGTTCGTAGTCCGAATCAGGTTCAATAATTCATTCAAAAAATTCAAAGAAAAAGTACTTTCAGTTTTTCCCGAATTTTCCAGGCATCTTTTACTTTTTTTCTTTTCTCTTATTCTGACAATTATTTTTATTATTAGGTTTAGCAGTTCTAAAGTAATGCGTTTACCAACGAACAGCATTTAATTTCAATTTTTATAGAAGATTTAGATAAATAAATCTTGAATCATTTACCTATTACAGTGGTTTCGTGGAGATGTTAGTCCGTCACGTGCCGTCTCCGCTGGACGCGGCGCCTCGCAAGGTGGCGCACACGTACCGCGGGGCCGCGGGCCCTCTGCACGAGGACATGCTGGCTTGCGACCAGTCCGGCCGCCTGGTCGCGCATACCACCAAGATGTACCCGACTGATGACTGCACTTTCTTCTTGGTGAGTGGACAAATGCCCAATTTTTTTTCAGAAACGACTTACTTTTCGTAACTATTGTTTCGAGCTTGGGGTTCGTTATAGTAAAAACTGCCGATTTAATAACCATAAATGACACTTTAATTAAACAACACTGATAACAACTCAAATACTAATTATTATAAAACACAACTACACTACTGATCACTCTAAAGTCGCACTTGAAGATCGCTTGTATCGTTTTAAGTTTACTTGTCGCTTGATCGCTTGTTTTTTGACTGACTCGGGTCGGGGTCCATACCGGCCTTATATAGTCCTCAGATAGTTCCAGAACCTTCTACTACAGAAACATCTAGAATGTTCGAGTACATACCGGCCCTGACTGACCAGATGTCGATAGTTCTAGAAAGTTCTAGCATCGAACTTTCTAGAAGCATCTTAACTCTACTAGTTATGCTACTCGATACTAGATGGCGCTAGTGGTCTACTAGTTCTGCTACTTGATACTAGATGGATAAACCCAATAACACTTAACAAAACACAAAAAAAAACCGGGTTTGGCTGTGTCTTGGACATGACCGTTTATTTTACGTGAATACGTGTACATCTGCAGATGTACCGGCGCCATCGGTGATCCGCTCGGACGCCTTCATTCTCTTGCGTTCCCGGCACCGCTTCACTCTGTCATATGGTGTTTTATAGGTATCACTGGATTGCTCTTGCCCTTTCCAACCGTATATGAACTCTATATTTTGATTTGGCTTTCTGAGGCCGACATAGCATTTTTTTTTAACTTGAACTCCATATTATATTCTCACATATTATATTAACTATTTCACACTGATGTTTTATATACGCAATCAATAGTCTTGATGAGAGGTGACGATTGAAATTCAAACGAACGTCGTAGCTTCTTTGAGACAAAATTTATACCAAACGGAAATTATGTGACGTAGCCGCATAATTTCTGCCGCATGCGATGCGTCACAGTCTAAATTCGACGTAACTAATTCATGAATCCTTTAGCTATGGAGTGGTGTAATTTAATTTATGATTTAGATGATAGATATGTAGCTGCAACACCAAACTCTGTCCCCCGATTTTGTTATCATCAGTTTTCTGAATTGCCTCTCACCATAGAAGCAAATTTAAAGACGTATTCACGTCAAAAGTTTCTGCAAAAATGTCGTGAAACTTGATTCTCATACAACAAATCACTTAAATAATAAATCACCTAAAAATTTAGTTATCTACAGTAAATTAATACCAAAGTCGATGCTAGTGCTAATTTAATAAAATTCCACCAGGTTCTGTTTGTCAAATTTACTGGCCATCAATATTGTTTAGTATATGTAACTAATCTCTTGTTTACCAGGTGTTAGCCCGTATAATGTCAGGCACGCTATACGCCGGTCAGACGGTTCGAGTATTAGGAGAAAACTACAGCACACAGGATGAAGAAGACTCCAGGATTATGAACGTGGGCCGCCTCTGGATATACGAGGCGCGGTATAAGGTAAGATAAGGGTCAACATCATCAGCAATAGCTTTACAAAGAAAAGTAGTTTATACCATTTGGATTTTTTGCCATCCTGTAGAACAAAGTCAGAAACCTAATATGTATGTGATTGTTTTGTTGAACTTCTGGTTTCTCGCTTACCGTAAAACGGGGTGCATTGGGACGAATTTTTAAAATGGATTTAAACATTGCAATAATATAGTTTGTTGCCAACAAGGACACTTAATCGTTAATTATAATACAGTAGAGACATTAGAGTCCTTTTAGGCAACAAACTACATTATTTCAGTTTTAAAATCCCTTTTAAAGTTTTGTCCCGATACACCCCGTTTTAAATTATCTACTTAATAAAAATCTTAAATTCATTCATTCATTCGTTCACTCACTCATTCATTCATTCATTCATTCACTCACTCATTGACAGAAAATGCACAGCCCTCAGCCTAAATCGCTGGATCTAGACTAGAATTTCGCACAACAGTACCTTATACAACGAAGGTGAGCACTAAGGTGTTTGAAAGTTCATCCCCTAAATTGGGGATGGTAGTTTGTATGGAAGTTTGTCATTTTTTTCCGATGGGAAATTCCATCAGGCACACAGCTTGTAAGATATAGAAAAATAAAACACTTAACAGTCCAAAAAACATCGTAAGAAATGTGGGAACTGGCGCCATTTTGTTAGCATTTAAAAGCGACAAGGAGGGGGCGTGTGTGTGAAAGCTAGAGGAGTGAGGACGGGTGCCATTGCTAAATCTTCGAAACCCATAGTCTCAAGAAACTCATTAACATCCATACTATCCATACTTTAAGGGAAATCGTCAGGTAGCCCGCGAAATTCAAATTTTCTTAAGTTTTTTGCAATTTGCAGGTCAGTATCAGGTTGTATGTTGATCTAAACATGATTCGCGGCCGTATCAAATATTTATTTATAGACAATACAACTCTCTAAGTTTATATAATCCTATTGATTGTCTATTTCATGAAATCATGACTTTTAGGATTATACTAACGGAGTTGTATTACTGATTCTAATGATTATAATTCTGTAAATACATATTTGTTAGTCGCGAATCATACTTTAATCAACATACACCCAGACAATGAGCTTATTTCAAAAATCGTAAGAAAATTTGACTGTCGCGGGCTACTTTAGCGCTTCCCCTGTAATATTATAAATGCGAAAGTAACAATGTCAATTCACGGCTGAACGGATTTCGATGAAATTTGGCGAACATCAGGTGGGCCATGACCTAGGTTAGGTCATTGAATACTTTTTTGTCCCGGTAGTACGTTCACGTGGGATAATTTCCGACCTCCACGCGGCCGAAGCCGCAGGCAAAAGCTAGTTTATAGTGACCGCCTCGGATTCGCACGTTACATAGACATTTCTTTATTTATGTAAGTTTAATACAACGAGATCACACACAGACACGGAAACCGACTTCTATACATTATAAATTAAAGTCGCTTTTCGTGTCCATCTGTGTGACCGCGTTGTTCTTCTAAACTACGCAACGGATTTTGATGCGGTTTTCATCATCATTTAGAGAATTCATTCCGGAAGGTGTATGTGTATAATAAATTCATATTAAACTTGCACATAGTGAAGACATATCGATTTTTTGCTCACTAGTAAATAAACAATGCTGTCTCAAGAAATTCACTAACATATCATAAACATTTTCCCGTCCAGGTGGAATTAAACCGTGTACCAGCTGGTTGCTGGGCTCTCATCGAGGGCATCGACCAGCCGATCGTGAAGACCTGCACCGTGGTAGCAGCTGACGAAGACGCTGAACTACACACCTTCACACCGCTGCGGTTCAACACGCAGGCGGTCGTGAAGATTGCTGTGGAGCCTGTTAATCCGTCTGAGCTGCCCAAGATGTTGGATGGATTGAGGAAGGTGGGTGCCGGTTATATGAAAGATTTTATAGGTTGATTTGATCAGGAACTTACTGCTATTGTATTGTATCAGTTGTAGATTTCCTATGATGAATTGGACGTAGTTTAGCAGAAACGACTCATACTACATAATGGTCAAAAATTAGTTGTATACAGGATAAGTTTCCATTATTTGTTCAATACTTTTTTTTTGTCCACTTGAAAACAGCAAAATATGGATACAATCTATTTGTAATAATATCAATGGGAGAGCACACAGCTGATAGGTACCTACTACTGCGTTCCGCTTCACTGACCGCGCCGCCGACACGTTGCGCGACGAGTATCCATTATACCAGTTTCAAATTGAACATCTTTCGTTAACGATAACTTAATTTTTTTGTACTAAGACATATCAAAATAAGGAATAGGTGTATAATAAAACACGTTTAAGTTTAATTTGTGCATTGATTAAAAACTTTTCCTGTATACCAAAGAGGTCCTAACGGTTGGTTCTTTCACTCAGCAAAAAAGATGTCATTTTGGTCTAGCAAATTAAAAATCAGAGTTTAGCGTCATTAATTGTTCTGAGAAAAGAGTTACGTATTTCGTGAAAAGTGTTAACAACTGTTATACAAAACAGCTTTTTAAACATAAAATTGTGGTGTAACGTCCTATCGTCAAAGTTAAAGGTAATGCGACTTGACTTAAGATTTCTGAAAGGGATCAGGGTTTTCACAAATTGGAGATTAGTTTTGCTGCAATCAGTCTGTAGCTTTTAGCGTAGTTCTACTATAGAAAACTTTTATTTGCAGGTGAACAAATCTTACCCGTTGCTATCGACACGCGTGGAAGAGTCAGGCGAGCACGTGATCCTGGGTACCGGCGAACTGTACCTCGACTGTGTCATGCACGACCTGCGGAATATGTACTCCGAGATCGACATCAAAGGTACAGCCCGATTCAAGCTTTACGGCCGCTCGGAACATGTGGCGAGTCGCTGCGCAGTAACTAACAACAGCCTAAAACTATAATAATATTTTTTATTTAAAAACCTTTACTAAAAAGCGTACATTTAGCTACAGTACTAATATTTCCCATTAGTTTATTAGTGCCTAAAAATAAACTAACTGAAATATATTTTTATTACAGGTAGTAATGAATTCGAAATTAGAATGTTAGGTATTCACCTTACAGTGTTTGCGGTGTAGCATGGTGCGGGTGACATTAGACGAACCGTTCCTTTTCACGCTTGAACGTTACCACCATATACAATCATGACTGAATATTTTAGAAGGACCGCTTAAGAAGCATAGCTTAGTCGTAAAATACGGAATCAGTAATAACTGTAGTAATTTTAGTAAATTTACCCCGCCAAAATATTTTGACTACAAGTAATTCAAATTGAAAGAAAAATTAAGCAGTGTTATGCATGTAACGTAACGCCATAGACATTTTTAGTGATGGAATGTATTGCTATGATGGATAGTCGGTATATTTATAGAAAAAGTAGTTTACTGTATGTATTTTAACACAAAAGAAAACAAACAATGGCAAATGGCAATACGTGTCGCATACAAGGCGGCAGCACTCGTACTGACGCAAAATGACCGCCGACGCATCCCGCCAAATGGTAAAAATTTTACCACATTATTTTTTTTTTAATACAAAATCGGTTATCCTTTGAATGTTTTTTTTTTCATGATTTCATGGATTTTGCTGTGAGAATCGTTATTAAATTTCATAATGTCAGTGACCTAGTCATGCGATACTGGCATCTGTCACCCGCACAATGCCACACCGCCAACAGTGTAGGTAACGAACTGCCTGTGTTTCGCCATGAGTCACTGGTACTCTGGTATCAACGCGTGTAGGTATCTCTGTTAAAAGTATATCTGGTACGGGTATTGCCATGATTCGCTCAGCCAGACAAATAAGTCATTCAAGTTATTTTTATTCAACATTATTACCATTATACAAAACAAAATATTCTCTACTTTGAACAGTGGCTGACCCCGTAGTATCATTCTGCGAGACAGTAGTCGAGACGTCATCCCTCAAGTGTTTCGCGGAAACACCCAACAAACGGAACAAACTCACCATGATAGCTGAGCCGTTAGAACGAGGCCTGGCAGAGGACATCGAGGCAGGCGCCGTGTGCGTCACCTGGGACAGGAAGAGGCTGGGCGAGTTCTTCCAGACCAAGTGAGTACAGTATGTCGTAGCTCACATAATCGTAGATTCTACACGCCTGTTCTACTTTGTCTGGGGTGATGACTCCCAAAATGAGACAAAACTAGATAATGACTGTTGATGAATTTCTACATTTATATCTGTCATTTTTTATGGTGTACACAATAAAGAATATTCTATTTTCTATCTGTGCTAATGACCAAACATCTTGACGTTCATTTGTCAAGCAGTTTGGTCATTATGAAAAAATACGTCTTCTTACACCGCTCCTATAACTTGTGATCTATTTTGATATATTATACACCGTGGAATTTTAATCGTCTTACAACGACAGTCCATTTCATGTATCCTATGACTAAAACAACATTCATAAAAAAAAAAAAAATGTTTTTAATTTTTTATTAATTATGACGCTAGACGTAGTAGTAGTGTAGTTTAACATCCGTTTACTAGCGCAGTTCGAGCCTTGTGTTCCAAGGGCGGCGCGGAATGAAGCAGTGACATCTTTATCAGAGTTAATTCACCCTAACGCAAAAATGTGTTACTTGCTATTACAACTTAAACTTAATCTAAATACCAATCTTTCTTTTTTTAAATCGCGCCTAGAGGTTTTTTATGTCGGATACATTGAGTGGACCACCTTTGTAAGACGACTAAAATGTCACGGTGTATATAAAATTATGATAGACGCGAGATGATTGTGTAAGTTAGCCTGGATGGTGTCTAATTTTATTTATTTATTAAAACTTTATTCACAATTAAAAAAATACTGTACAAAGGCGGACTTGATGCCTGAGGCATTTTCTACCAGTCGACCCTAGGGTGATGCAGAGACAAATCATGACAGGTGCAAAATAAGGGATAGATAACTAGTAAAAAAAAAAAAAAAAACATTTCAATTACAAAAAGCCATTTCAATACAACATTATTGGAGGTCACCTTTTAAGCAAGGGATTGCTTGTGTTAGGAGACTCCGCGCTTCCACTTATCTTTTGTAATTGAAATGTAAACATGCAGAACTAAAAATAAATGGGTAACTTAAAACTATACAAAAATGAATGAGGGTGAAGAGGTATGTAAGCTGCAGCTTACATACCGAGCTTGAGTGAATGCAGGCGAAAATGAGCTTTATTTGTATAGGCGGAGAGGCGATTTTGTGGTACACCAAAGAACAAAATGAATGAGTTTATTAATCTTTACACTAATGATTTTATTGTTTACTTTACACATGAATGAACTAAAAGCTAATACAAAATAAGTAATAAAATAAATGACAATGAGAACGCATAAATGAAGCTAGCTAAGAAGGCGCGAGTGCGTATCGACAACTAGATGAAGACTGCCGGCTGCCGGCCGGCCGCTGACCGCTGTGCGCCCGCGCCTCGGTGTTGATTCTCGAAGGAAGGCGGAGCTTACGCGTCGAAACAAAGGATCACGCCATCTGACGTCACTCGTAGGACGCGGTCCAAGGTTTTTAAGCGGAGCGGATTATGTAGTGGGTTGATGGTCACTACAAGGGAATGATTTGTAAATGAATGAGCGTTATGCATAGAAAAGGGCCAAATCGCGCGTATACGTGTGAAATGTGTGAGTATGGGTGAGAGTGTCGGTGTGTAGTGTGTGAGTTATAATTAGCATATTTAGATCTACAATCATAATAATAACCTGTCCAAATATTAGACAGGGTGTAAAGTTCAAACTCAAACCATTTATTTCAATTAAACCAATTACAGGCACTTTTGAATTGTCAAGGAGTCGGTCAGTAAGAAAAGTTAAGGTACATTCCCATTCCAAAGCGTAGGTACCTATGGAGAAGAACTCACTCATACTCTATGGAAAAGAGAGGATCCTCCAATCAGACAGGTGTTGTGTTTGGTGGGCAACTGCCCGAAGGTTGATGTCGGGATGTTGTATATATGCTAGTCGCGCGGTAAACTCTGATTGCGCGATGCAGGATTTGTGTGACGTTAGGTCTTTGATGCGTAGTTCGCATGTGGCGTTGTGGATACCGCCACAATATAATTAATATTTCATTCATCAGATACGACTGGGATTTACTGGCGGCGCGTTCGATCTGGGCGTTTGGTCCTGACTCAACGGGACCAAACATCCTGGTGGATGACACACTGCCCTCCGAGGTCGACAAACATCTACTGGCGTCTGTCAAAGATAGTATAGTACAAGGTGAGACTCGACAAACTTTATACACGGCTTCTGAAAACTTTTTAAGAAAAATGTATACTGCATGTACAATCATTTACCAAATAGTTTTCAAGACTTACCGCTGACAATGTTTAAAAAAATACTTTTCAAACTATTATTATTTAAAAGATACTATACCATTGAGGACTATTTAGAAGACAAATCAATAGAATCAGTAATTTGTAACTTTGAATAATTGACATCGCTGAATGTCAATACATTTGCACGCCATGTTATGGCAGGATATGTTGAAACAAATTTACTGTAACACCTTATGTACCATATGCTAGCAAATAAATATTTATGATTTGATTTGATCTAAATGTCAGTTTAGAAAGAAAGAAATTACGTTTTTTTGCGCCTTATATGACGGATAAAGTAAAATAGAAAGCAAAAAACATACACGGGGGATATATGCACATCCGCTCAAAACAGTTATCGCTTAGCGTAATGCTGCGACTCATGCGCGAAACAGAGCCACAGCATTGGTTTTTAGCGACAGCCGATTTCGAATGTTAACTCAGGAATGTTAGCTGCTCTGGGCCGATTTTTAATCCTCAGTTATATCGTCGAGTCTAGCATATAAAATTATCTGGCTCTTTATCAGGCGAATAAATATTTTCAGTTTTTCAATCGTATAATAACTGAAGATTAGTAATCTGTGGTCTTTGCTAACCAACTTCTATTCTTCTATGTGCAAGCGAGTTGTACAGATACAGTATTTATCGTGTTAGACAAAAATTGAATCAAAACGTAAGTTTGAATTTTTACGAGACTTTGATGTTTATTCCAACCTAACACAAAACGAAAACATGATTAATCTTTGCCGAATTTGTCGCTTGTTACACGACTGCCCAAAACATTTTTCTGAGAGAAAATATTTTTTTTGAGGGTTTGTTATGTATGTATGTGAGTTTTTTATTTCCTCATAACTTTGAAATGGCTGAATAGATTTAGATTTATGGGGTGTCGTTAGAATCCTTACATCAGCCCGAGTGACACTGGCTATATATATATATTTTTTTCAATCATTAATGCTTTATTTTCAAATGTGAAAAAAAAACTTTAGTTATTACAATATGGGTATCAAATTGAAGGCCTTGGTGAGCACATTGTAAAACTATATAATTTATAGGCATACATTTTTGACATGTTTTAAAATAAAAATTGTCACTTGTCGGCACACTTACAAATAAAGCATTCTGATTCTGATTCGGCAATACTATTGAAAATATCCATTTTAATTAAGTACACTTGTAAAGCACAAAAACTATTATATGGAATAAGCTGAGAGACCGTCAAGGATTCAAATTGATTTATTCCTCAGATAAGTCAATAATCCGACGAATTAAGCTTACTAGACGACTGAAAAAAAAAATTTTTTTCTTCCTATTTATCGAATAAACCCTATTAGGTAGATTCTGTCTGTTTGGATTGAAAAATCGGCCCTTAATACGAATACCTGCTACCCGATCTTTAAAAAAATAAACTCTTCTTTGATTTGGATATTAAGACCCGCCACACACGAACACAGTGCAGTGTGGTTTTGTATTGAAAGAAAAAGGTTCGATTCCATTCCTGTCTAAACTTTTTTAGATTTGTACTTTAGTCCAAAATCTATTTTCTTGTCCACTCAATAAATCACTTTGTGTATTAAAAATAATACAAATTTACTTTAATTAATTTCGCCAGGATTCCAATGGGGCACGCGAGAAGGTCCTCTATGTGAGGAGCCGATTCGTAACGTGAAGTTCAAGATCCTAGACGCGGTCATAGCTCAGGAGCCACTGCACAGGGGCGGCGGACAAATCATACCCACTGCTAGGAGGGTGTGTAGTTTTGATATTTATTACTTATTTTTAACAGATTTCTTGCTTCATAACGTCACCAGCGCATTCAACCTGCATGAGCTTCAAACATGTTTGGTGACATTAGGGACTGGATTTTTTTATTAAGAAAAATTGTGATGTAAGATTTTAATGTCTATTCTAGACAGAGAAAGCAACTGACGTCACAAGAAAGAAAAGCCATCGCCATAGAAACTTCACGCCATTCAGTACAGTGATCGTTTTGCGTAACAAGGATATAAGAATAACTGGATTGTACTGATTTTATAATTTTTTGACTATTCGCTTTTTCTTCTTCTAAAAAATGACTAAAACAATGATTTTTCGTGATAAGGTGGCGTACTCAGCTTTCCTGATGGCGACGCCCCGGCTAATGGAGCCCTATCTGTTCGTGGAGGTGCAGGCCCCGGCCGACTGCGTGTCCGCGGTATACACAGTACTGGCTAAGAGGAGAGGTAAGCTCTTAATTTATTATAATACGTCTTTGACGAAGTACGATAAATTGGTGATAAACATTGATTGAAATATAATCTGCACTTTTTGAACGTTAAAAGGTACAAAAAGTAGCCCCTAAAACGCCGTGCCTTCACCACTTTCTAGTGTTTAGATGCGTTTCCACTAGAGATGAGCAAGGATGAATGGCGAGGGATGTGTGCGAAACTAACTTGCACCAATATCGCTTCATTTTCATAGCTTCAGCTAAGCTAACGTTGTTATTGGTTAGTTTTATGCACATTCTTCGCTACGCATTCGCAAATCTCTGGTGGAAACGCACCCTTATGCTTGGAAGATGGGGCGCAACATACTACGTATGTACGTACTAATAAAATACATAGTTTCTTTAAACGTTTGTTCTAGATTAATCTTAGGAAGTGAATAACCACATTCATGGAACTCCACGTCCCATGTGCTATGTCTTTTTTATTTTTTATCAGATTTTAATAATTACATTTCTTTGATTTTTTCCCTCCCCAGGTCACGTGACACAAGACGCACCAGTCCCGGGCTCCCCCCTCTACACGATCAAAGCCTTCGTGCCCGCGATCGATTCGTTTGGCTTCGAGACAGATCTACGAACACACACGCAGGGCCAGGCCTTCTGCCTGCAAGTATTCCATCACTGGCAGATCGTGCCGGGTGACCCGCTTGATAAGAGCATCATTATCAGGTACAATACACCCTCAACATAGTCTATTGATTCGAGACAGACCTGCGTACACACAGGGCCAGACCTTCTGCTTGCAAGTGTTCCATCATTGGCAGATAGTGCCGGGCGACCCCCTTGACAAGAGCATTGTTATCAGGTACAAGCATCTTCTTGCATACTACTGTTGAGATCAAAGTAGAAAGGCCACTAAGTTGAGCCACTGACTTGGTGACAGAATGCGTATTGGCTGTTGCAGACCAAAATAACTTGATCAAAGCAATGTAGTGAAAAGTGAGCTTTATAAAGGGTTACGTTCTCGTTGAAATTTCCAAAATGGCAAGGATGGTTGAACATGGAGTCCTGGGTTTTTCTGTCGGGAATTATTCAGTAGCACGAGTCTTGATTTATGCCCCGTTCATAGCAATACGCTCTGCCTCAACGATTTAAATCTTTGCCCACCCCCTAATTATGCACTTAAAAATTAATTGGCGAAATATGATTGTACTACGAAACTTCTGCCGTACCCTTCTGGGAATACAGGTGTAATGTTACTTATACAATTTTTTTTAAATTATATTATTTATTTTTCAGGCCCTTGGAGCCCCAGCCCGCTACGCACTTAGCTCGTGAGTTCATGATCAAGACGCGACGTCGCAAGGGCCTCAGTGAAGACGTCTCCATCAACAAGTTCTTCGACGACCCTATGTTGTTGGAGCTCGCGCGGCAAGACGTGCAGTTGAATTAAATTAATTAAATATAGCTTAAATAATACAAATATCGTCTTATTTTATTTGACCGAGAATACCAAAATACCTATACCTAATGAAAAAAGTGTTTCAGTGTGACTAAAAGAATAAATAAATAAATCAAATTACTACTTACTCTTGACGATTTTTTTGTCGCCACCCCGCTGTTGATATTGAAAGACAGTTGATTGCCCTTGCGTTGCACCTCCGAAGATTTTTTATGCCGAGCTGCGAACTGTATTCAGTCCACAGCTCGGCCTCCTTTAAATAAATGTACTCTGTGAGCTCGGCTCAAACGACTTGCTTACTGGCGTTTCCAAGCTCAGACATTAGTTGCTTTTATTGTTTAGTCAAGAGCAATTTAGTAAAGTACTAATAAATGATAGGAAGAGGTCATCAACTCATCAGCCAGCTATAAAACTGTAAAAGGTTCTATATGTGTAGAACATTAGAGAGAATCGTAGAAGGAAATATGAAATTATCAAAAGAAGAGTATTCTGAGTTTTATTACTGTGACGTTTGTATAGAAGTGCAAGAATGACGTTCACTAGCTTCGTAAACGCCAACAACTGTCACTCTCATTCAGTGTCAAAACCACAGTCAAAACAGCGCAAAGCATGTTTCAAATGAAAATCGTATACAAAATACAGATTTAAAATCAAAATATAGCTAACTGGTGATAATATAATTGTGAAAAGCATTGATTTACGTCTTATATCATTTAATTATAAAGGAAAATGGCTCGCGGTAAAGACAAGAAACAGTAAGTTTGGTTATGTACTCAATTTGCAAGTTGTATTTTGTGTTTAAGAGAAACAACGTTTAAGCTAACATCGTGGTGTTTTAGGCGTAAGTTGGACAAGAAGCAAGAAGGTGAAGATGTCCCGAAGCAGGTCCCCCACACGTTGGAGTCCCTCCGAGAAAAGGATGAGACTATGCTTGCTAATGTTGACGATGAAGAGAAATTGGAGGTTAGAAAGTGATATTTTTGTCGTTCTAACTAGTTCTATGTGTTTTGGTATGCAAATTACAAAATATAATACCTAACTATATAAGAACAAAATCTGTCTTAGACTTTTGTTATGTATTTTTGTGAAACAATTACGGTTCTCATTTAAGAATGGCACATAGGTATTACTTGCCAAATACTGAGCCAGTATTTGGTTTGAAATGCTAAAACAGGTAATAATTTATGTAGAAATCTAGTAATTATAATTAACTAGCAGCACCCCGCGGTTTCACCCGCTTAAGCCTCGATTCCGTGGGAATATTGGGATAAAAATGACAATGCCTATGTGTTAATCCAGGTTATAAACTATTTGTGTGCCAAATTTCATTCTAATCCATTCTGCCGGTTTGTGGTGATTGAGTAACAAACATCCGTTCTACCATCTATCCTCACAAACTTCCGCGTTTATAATATTAGTAGGATAGGATAGTAGGATTATTACTGAGGGTTTACACATTAAAAACTTCATCGCCCACAGGTCGACTTCACCCTCTGCTGGCCTCTCTTTTCTCGCCACCGGACCACCGACATCTCGTCTTCCGGTTCTTGGGTGCCACTCTGAAATAGCCACATTAATCCACTTGACATCACTGCGCCTTACTAGGTTTCCATTTAAAACTTACATTAAAGTTTTTCTAAACTTAAAACAAATCAATATTTACAGGCACAAAAGGACATGGAATTAGATGAACTGTCAACATACTACGAGAATTCATATGAGCCTAAAGTATTGATCACATACTCGGACAACCCACACAACAAGACTAGGATTTTTGGAAAGGAGCTTTGTAGAATGATACCTAACTCTATATCTAGGTATAGACAAAGGTAAGGATTTGTTTCAGGTTGTTTTAAAAATAGCCAGAAGAGACAAAGATCCATCTAGTTTTATTTTTAATGTGTACTCTCTTTATTGTGGCCTTTTTGTATTACACTATATACACACCTTATAAACCATTTCATTTACATATTGATTTTTGAGATGGGGCAGTAAGCAGATATATTAACCACTGTAGCTACAGGAAAACGGTCTTGGGAGACTGTCCTTATTTTTTTGAGATTTTTTTTATCCCCATTCAGTTTTTTTTTTGTGTACAGTCAGCAAGAAAATGTGCCATTTTCACAAAAACTTTTTTGATGCCCATCGATCCTATTTCATAAAAGGATTAAAAAACTCATCTGACCAAATGAGGTAGTATTATGAGGTAGTATAATTTCTAATCTCTATTGGAATAACTGAGGTTTGAGTACTAGAAAAGTCAGAAATCCAAAAAAAAAACTTTTCTCATACATTTCGTAGGAGGGTTTCGTAGGGTTTTGGCTATTACTGGTTCTGGCTATTAGTGGCCAGTCTATCCATTATAAAAAAGTAAGTTCTATGAAATTTATGGGAAAAGTTTTTTGCTATTTCTGACTTTCCTAGTACTCAAACCTCAGTTATTCCAATAGAGATTTTTGATGCTTATAAGAAACAGGATCGATTGGCATCAAGAAAAGTTTTTTGAAAATGGCCCATTATCTTGCTGATTGTAGTTTTGCAAAATCTGTGAATGGGGATCAAAATTTCTCAAAAAAATAAGGACAGTCTAAGACCGTTTTCCTGTAGCTACAGGGGTAATTTTTTTTTTTTTTTTTAAACGTTGCCCTACACTAGGAATTTCTCCTGTATCGTGGGTGCGTTTACAAACATTTAAACTCACATACACAAACAGCCAGACCCGGAACAACTAATTGTAGGTCATACAAATATTTGTTCCGTGCGGGAATCGAACCCGCGACACGCAGTGCAGCACTCAATTGCTTAACCACTGCGCCAACCGTGCCGTCAATGTCGTGCCGTCGGTTAATGTACAGTCAGCGTCATGATGTGGTGTGGGTATCCTCCTTGAAAGCAAATTTTAATACAAATGGGGTACCCAATTGATGCAGCCCACTGAACCATCTATATACAAAATGACATGAATATTTATTTTGAAAAGTATTATTTTACTTGAATTATCAGCTAGGATCTTTAGAATAACGACATTTTAATTTTTCTTTTTTGTCTTTCCCACTTAGTATTTTATATGGCCTACCGTACCGCACCCGTCGTTGAACTCCTTATGTTCTGAGTTGAGCTACATGCTACTGACAAATGCTTGCATTGATTGAACAGGTCCACTCAAATTTGTGTGGTTCTTTCCTCAAAAGACCATTTCAGATGGATCAACATGGTCCTCCCAAGATCTGTCCAAGTTTATGTCTGGAGACTGACCCCTGAGTTTGTTTCGTCATTTCTTCTCAGGGATAGTCACATAGGAAATGTCCATCTAGCTTACTTTTTAATATGGTCATATTAAAAAGTAAGCTAGATGGAGTCGACAGTAAAAGTGATTCCGATATCCCATTTACAGACTAAACTCTTCCATATAACTTCACTCAGTGTATCCAATCTTCTCTAATGTTATTAAGATATTGTTTCATCATCAGCCTATAGAAGTCTGTGGCTGGGCAAAGGCCTTTCTAATTGCGTTTTGTTTAGATAGGAAGTTGTGAAATTGTATCTGTTCCTTGCACTGCCTCTTTTTCTGAAGGTTGGTTAATAAGGTCTCTTTTTCAAAATGTTTTGCTGTGTTTATTTATTTAGCACCATAAAATTATAGTTTTTATTTTCTACTTTCAGGTCATCAGTAAAGCGGATAGTTCAATCAGCTCTCCGTGAGAATGTAACAGATGTGATAGTTGTAAATGAGAATCAAAAGCAGCCAAATGGTTTCCTCTTGATACACTTACCAAATGGTCCGACCGCACACTTCCGCCTCTCCAGCTGCAAGATCACGCCAGAGCTCAGGAAAGATTATAAAGAGATTACTAACCATAGACCTGAGGTAAGGATACTAAATTCCTCATTTACTTTTTAAAATAGCTATGTTTCTCTGCATCTGTCTTGTAGATCCATACTAATATTATAAATGTGGAAGTAACTCTGTATGTCTGTTACGTTTTCATGCCTAAACCGGTGAACCGATCGTCATACAATTTGGCAGAGATATACAAGATATATATCTATAGATATATGGTTAGATATATAGCCTGAGATATGGAGAAGGGCATAGGCTACTTTTTTCTGCGATAACCGACATCCAGGTGGGTGGAGCCGCGGGCAAAAGCTAATAAAAAAGATGTACAAAGGTCCAAGGACTGGTCATATTTTCCTTTCTGCTATATACTAGCAGCTGCCCTTGGCTTTTTCTCAAATATAAGTAGCCTAAGTTACTCCTATTGGTCTAGTCGTTTCGGAGATTAGCCAGAACAAGCAGACAGACAAAAAAAAAGTATTTTTTTGTTATACTTTCAATATTTCCGTTTATACTTTCATATGCATTTAGAAAAAGCTGTTCACATTACAAACAGATACTTGAATTTTATTTCTATAGATTTCTATCGAGACATTGTTTTAAAACAAACTATTCCATTCAATGGTGCCGATTCTCTTGTACACCGAACTAAACTAACTAAACTATCACTAAAATTCCTTACTTTTGGCTATGAGAATCTTAAAGCTATTCTGCAAACAAAATTCTCTAAATTTAAAAATAAGTTTGACACAACTAAATCGAATTTGACAATCGTGACTCCACGTGGTATTTTTTTTTTTGGCTTCGCAACGTTGTACTTGTTTGCCTATGATTTATTTTAGAGCCGGAGGCGCACATGGGGGCAGCCGTGACGTGTTTTTTTATGGAATTTTTCACTTTTTGTGTGGAAAATAAAAAAAAAGATTACCTACATGTAGCGTAATAGTGGTTTAAGGGTTCCTAAAAGGGGGTCGAAATTTTCATTATTTTTGCGATAGGACGCACCATTTTGGAGATATAAGCAAAAGAAAAGAAAAAAATATATAGGGATAAACACGAAATATTTTAAGTGATACACCTATAAGTGGTAAAGAAGCCATGGAAATGATTTTCTTTTTTATTCCGAGAATATTATTAAAAAAATTAAATAATTTAAAATTACTTGATATGATGATTAATTATCAAAATTCACCGCGCTCGTGCCGCCACCCCACCGCACCGTTCGGCGTCACCGCGTCGAGGCGGGTCATTCATAGAATATGTAAATAAAGGATTTTTTCGCTTTTTTACGACATAAAGATGTTTCTCTTAAAATATTTCGTGTATGAATAGATACACCTTATATACAGTACTGGTTTTGCACCAGAAGTCGAGGTGATTGGTTTGAATTTTAGTTCATGAAAACTAATTTTATTCCACACCTTTTTAATCGCGATTAAAAATAGTCAGATTTAGTTAGAAAATCTAAATTTTAGTTTAAAAACGTCAAATTCAGAATAGCAAAATTGCCATTTTCACTAAATTTAAAAACTCAGTACTATCTTAGAGCTGTCAAACTAAAATATAGTTAAGTTGTGTCACTTTAGTCAATTTCAGAATAGGAAATGGTCGTTTGACAGGAATAAACTAAATTTTGGTGATTTTTAGTCTAGTTTAGAGAATTTTGTGACAAGAGAATCGGCACCATTGTCTAGCTTATTTTGTGATTTTGTAGGTCATGAAAAACATTAAATATTATACAGTATTTTTTTAACTTTTGCACAGCTTTAATAAATAATTAAAAGAAATATTATGAACGAATGTGCGTTACTAGGTGATCCTGAACAACTTCAGCACTCGGCTTGGTATGACAGTGGGCCGCATGCTGGGCGCGCTGTTCCACTACGAGCCACAGTTTCGCGGCAGGCGCGCGGTCACCTTCCACAATCAACGCGACTACATATTCTTTAGACATCATAGGTAAGTAGTTTCGCAGCTTTTGCTTCGATGACCACCTGTAATGTTTTTTGTGGCTAGTGGACTACCTACCTGATCATGATAGAACTAGGCAACTATACTCCACTTATTTATTTAGTTATTGTGTAATATTGTTGAAATTACTGCACTTTAAGAGTTCTTTTTTTAATGTGAATGTTAAATAGAATACAGTGCTTTGTATTTATCGTGAAATAACGGAGTTTATTAAACATTTACATCGAAATAACGAAAGGGTGAGAACAGTTATTTGTCTAATTTTATAATAAATGGAGTATAGGGCCGGTAGTTCCCATATATGGAACATGACGTCATCGGATAAAATGAGACAATATTTTATTTATATTTCGTCATAATCGTAGAACAGTGACGGATCTGAAATTTATGTTGAACTCTGCCGCGCGTGCAATAACAGCAGTAAGAATATTTTTTGTCCAAATAGAGTCAAACATAGATTCGGAAGCAGCGCAATGAGCTGATTCCGAATCAATGCTCAACTAAATTTGGACAAAAATTATACTTACTTATACTTACTGTTGTTATTGCACGCACGGCAGAGTTCAATATAAGCTTCAGATCCGTCACTGTTCTACGATTATGACGATTTATTTGTACTTGTTGCCATGGAACATTATGAGGGTAAACTCGCTGGAGAAACCACTCTGCACCATCAAATCCAACAACAAATCTGCTCATAGTCCGGGGACTGACCGCAGAGAAAAAAAAAAAAAAAAGAATTCAAAAAAAATTGTGATATAGATCTATATACTCTAGCGTTTCACCCGCGCTCTCACTTAGTGACGTCACGGTACAAAATGAGAATTTATTTTTCCCAAATTGTTCCATGTGATGTTTGGCACAGAGCTCTGTCATTGTGAGCGACAGCGACACATCTAGGCTACATAAAATCAATAGTTCAAATACGAGTAGGTAACTACCTACAATCAAGGCACTAAGACAAAGTGATACTATAAATAATGATTTATTAGTATGATCATTGTAAAAGAGTCTTGTTTTCTTTATTCCATAGAACAGTGTTTTTCAACCTTTTTCATGGTGCGGCCCCCTTAGTATGGAAAAATATTTCGCGACCCCCTACCCTCCGCGGTTTTCTAACTTGTCTGTCACTTTGGTTAATTTTTGGTTAAGCAGAAAAACAGAATACCCACAATTAACCATAGAATCTTCGAAGTGTTTTATTCCATTTGGAACTTCCTACTTGCGCGAGATAACGTTTTCATCGATAGTTCAATTAAAAGGCAAATGCAGAAATCGCCGAAAATTAGAGAACAAGTTAATAGAATGTGTAAAAAAAAAAATTGGTTAGCGAGAAACAGGCGCAACCAATAATGTGGATGGGTGCGTATGTTCACAAATTCATGTGACTACTAGGTATTTGTGATAACCTAAGCCTTTAATAAAAAAAATTGTTAACAAATATAACATTTTGAACTAATATGATTTTATATTTATTAGCTTTAAATTTTAGAGTAATGGCGACCCCCTTAAAGAGGCTTGGCGACCCCCTAGGGGGTCGAGACCCACACGTTGAAAAGCACTGCCATAGAAAAATTCGAGAAATAATAATAAAAATATAAGTCCTAATACAAAATAAGAAAAATTTGTTTAATTTTGTCCGATGACGTCATGTTCCATAGTACAAATAGAAGCTAATGACTAGGGCTTGTTCAGATTTTTGTTCTAAAGTGATGCCTAGTAAACTCATTGCTTCTCGTAAACAAGATCAACTGCTCTAAGAATAAATTAAGCAATGTAATGTCACTAAACCATTATAATCTTCCAGATACGAGTTCACCTCAGACGGCAAGCGCGCCAAGCTGCGCGAACTGGGCCCCCGTTTCACTCTCAAGCTGATCTCCCTGCAGCAAGGCACCTTCGACTCCAAGCGAGGAGACTTCGAATGGATCATCGCCGGCAGGAGGCACCAACTGGAGACCTCCAGAAGGAAGTTCTTCTTATAGTTTGGTTATGTTGTGTAAAAGAAATAAAGTATTTTGTAAGAGAGATTGTTTAATTGAGGATAGTCCTCCCGATTTTTTTTCCCAACCTATATAATTATGTCCAACTGCTGGCCATATGTCCAGCTGGTGGAAGTATGTTTGATCGAAGTGAAGAAGAGAATTGAATAATGGCGAAGTGGAGATATTGTATTATACACCTCTACGTAACCATTGGTATATTTTGTTAAATAGGGTTCCATAGTCAACATGAATCCCTATAGTTTTGCTATGTCCGTCTGTCTGTCTGTCCGCGGCTCAGCACAGAGACTCTTAGTATTCGAAAGCTATAACTTGGCGAGTATACATATCGCCGCCTTACAACGAAAACTAATTAAATCGTGACAAAAATTACTTATGAATGCTAAAGTACTCAAAATGTTGTGTTCTTTCGTCTGCGAAAACCCATTAATCGCTAAGTCTTATAGTTTCGCTGCTAGCTAATAAGATAACCAATTATTTCAAGCATTTCCAAGGTTTGTTTTCAAATACAAAATATTAAGCAGATTATGTGAAAATTTCATTACAAAGCAATAACTTTTTTAAATCTCAACAGACATGTTTAAATAGAATATTTATCAGTGTACTGATGCTATGAAGTAATAATAACAATTTAATACTACAAAGGGTATTTTCAACCCCATAAACTTTGTAATTGCGTATATCTCCGTTTGCACTTTTAATGATTGCTTTTCATTATAGGGCGGCAATATTAATCACGCCGACAAGTGGCAACATAAAATATTAAAAAAAAAAAAAAATTTGGCTAACTACCTTCCCTACACGTAAAGTGGAGACGATATTTTTTTTTTCCTCATCTGTCCCATGGTGTACCTACCGTAGGATAGGCCATTCAAAATTTATCATTTATCAAAATCGTATATTTTTGTTTTTCAACACGTTTGATCACATCTGTACTAAACTTGTCAAAATCAAAATCAAAATATTTTATTTCACATAAACCTACATGGGCACTTATGAAACGTCAGAAGCTAGGTGCACGGTTCGAGTTAGTCGTTTCCTATGGAGAAGAGCCGGCAAGAAACTCCACGGTTACTCTTTTAAAAATAATTGGCTTTACAATATCATTAAATAACAGTGATAAGTAATAGGTATGGGAGGACAGTGTAGGCCTTTCAACAATTACCAGGTACTTAACAAAACACTATGCTACATATTTTATAAGGTAGCACAATGTACAGTGACCAGTACATCAAGCTACACGAAACTGTCAAGTTTCTCCTAACGATTTTAAACTTTTAAAAGTTGACGATTAAGTTCAAAATCGAACAAGAAAATTTTAGTTTGTGGTAACTGGACGTGCTGACCACCGTACTAAGCGGTTGCGCTTTTTTGTAAGCACCTAAGCATGGTCAGTTTACCACGGTCTTTTGACTTCCCAGCCACTCTTATTCCATTATCTCGTTAATCATTTATTTATTAAAACTTCATGCCAAGTAAAAAAAATACTGTACACACGGCTACATATCAAGCTATAAAAATCCAGTTTACGCTGGTCTCGGATTGTATAGGATTTCCGTACAATGAAAGATCAGCTTATACTGGAAATGTATAGCTTGATATGTAGCCGTGTGTACAAAAGCGGGCTTAATGCCAGAGGCATTTTCTGCCAGTCAACCTTAGGGTTATGCGGATACAAAACATGGCAGGTGCAACATAAGGGATTAGGTAACTCGAAAACGGAAAAATACATATATACTAATACATAGATACATAAATATAAGCAAAATAAACTCAAAAAACCAACAATTTCTTTAGAAAATATTTTTATTTACATGATTCTTATAATAAAAAAAACCTTAAATAATTATAAAATACACTAATTAATATTCTTATACGTATTATTCGTTAAGTTTCCAGAAACTTGATGCAGTTTGTGTTTGTAGTAAGATGGGTAAATATCCTTAGCACCTGCCCGAATGGTCGTCTCTCGCAACATGATGCCACTTATACAGGTAACTCATAAACGTCATAATGGCGCACAGTGGAACGAATGTATGGGAGCGGTTGGACGTAGACATGTCCGAAAAATAAGAGTAAAATTATGACAAACTAATGATGCCATCTTATTCGATTACTTAATGCCTTCATAAATTGTGGTGATGAATTTCTTCATAACTCCCATATTTCGGGAGTAATTTGAGAAAATGTGAAATTTTACTATGAAAATGAGTGTATCGAGCTCTCTCCCTCCTGATTCCGGGCTTGTTTCAAGTAGCGGTCTCTAATATCGTAATGCTATTACTAAGAGCTATATTTAATACTAAGACACATAGTGCGCCAAATGTGCACTTTCTGGGATAAAAGGAAATGAAAATTTAAAAAAAAAACGTTTTTTCCCCATTTGTATTTACTTTAAACCGCAGACAGACTTATTAAGAGGTCTATAAATATATTATATATATACAGAAATATATATTAACAAAAATATTCACAAGAACTGATGAGAGTATGACTTTTAAGTAAGTTGATAATAAATTACCTAGTTTCATTAAAAGTACAATAAATAATTAAGATGTAAGCTCTAATTTACTAAGTTACACATTTTAAAACAATAACATCATTTAATTATCTTCGTCATCATCATCATCATCAATTAATTCAAATTCAGAATCGATGTCCGCTAAATCATTTATGTTAACAAATTCGATATCACTTTTCTCAGAATCCGTAAGCTCATAAAATTCCTTAAAAGAAGATTTTTTTACAAACTTATTTCCTTTTGGACGGATACTTGTAACAAGTGGATCAGAAGACAGTAAAAGATTGTGCATAATATCTTCATTGCATGAGATACTGCTATGCTTTCGAGAATGCCCCTCTCTATATTTTCTAAAATCTTTATTTCTAGCCTCAGATGCCTCTTCGGATAGAAAACCAATGGGCACAATTGACATGTTCTGAACTATGTCTGGCCCATGCATTAAAATTTTATGAAGTGAAGAAGGCATATAATACCATGGGTATAACTCCACGTAAAGCTTAGCAGTATCAAAGCAGAACTCTCGGAATTTAGTTACGTTGATCTTCTCTCCTGATGAAATACACTGCAAGATCACACAGATTTTTCTTAAAAGCATAGCATCTATTCCGGTCAGTTCAGCAGATTTAGTGTAGTTTTCAAAAAATCTCCTTGCCGAGTTGCCATTGTTGGTGGATCCACTGCCTTGTTTCACAACATCGAGAAGTAAGCCCGTTTCTCTTCTTACAGCCTCTTGAACTCTTTTCTTCCTGTCATCAACTTGCCTTTTTGCTATATCACCCCTTACTTGCCATGATTTTATGTCTAATTTGTAGGAAATGTGTAATAAGCATTCCATTGAGCGAATCCAAGCGTGAAGGGTGCTTAAGCTATATTTATACATGTCCTCGTTTGCGTGTTTATCTTTGATTAACTCTAAATTATTCATTTCTTTAGGACAAGCCTTGCATATGTCACACACTGAAGCTGCTGTATTGGATATAATGGAATGAATTTTACCATCAATCATTGTCAACAGCAGTTGGTGTTTGACACTAATTCCATCAGTGATGGTGGATGGAGTTAAGGCTTCAATCTCTGCTTCGATTTCAGCCATCTCTCTCTGCACATTTTCTTTGGTTTCCTTTATAAACTTAAACAATATTGGCCGGCAAAATGAAGTGGAAGATGGTCGCTCGTTTTCCCAAATTGTTACACCTTTTGAGACGAGCCGCAGTGGTACAAGACTAATCATAAAATTACTAGCAAGATCGATTTGCTCATCTTCACTCGTCCTTTGATGATAAATGCTTTGGCTAGATGATCCGTCAAAACCCCATTTGCTGGTCAATACGAGCTGTTGATTGGGATCAACAGGGGTTTCTAACGACCTAATAAGTCTTCTTGAGGTTAAATCCATCAAGGCTTGTAATTTGATTTTTGCAGAGCTCTCTGTAACTGTGAGATCTTCTTTGGCCGGATAGCACTTAATTTTTTCTTTAACCAACATGTAGTAACTCGGGTATTGAAGAGCTCCTTCTTGAGTGTTGAAATCCCGAAGAGTGTTATAGCGCCATTTCGATAAGTTCATCGATACATAAAGAGCCAATGCCTTCAAAGGGGATATTTCCCGTACCTGAATTGATTTACCTTCAATGAAGGCTTTGATTTTTGAGGCCTCTTCTGGATTCTCCGTCAAGTATTTCATAACATAAGCTGTATCGCTTTGTCCTGCCTTTTGAAGCGCCCTTTCGGCCGAAAACATAATTTCAGCGCTGCTACTGCTGCATGAAAGACTATCTTCAGTGCGTCTTCTTTTTTGCCGGTTACTAAGGTCCTCAAAAGATTTACGAGGACTAGGATGTGTACAAGTTGAAGCATCAGATTTAGCAGGAGAAATTATGGGCTCGATGACGTCACTTATATTTTCTGTAGAAGGTTCCATATTTTCATTCTGTAATTCCGGCCATTGAATTGCAGCCTGTAGCCAAATCTCATGTTTCTTCCGAAACTTATCTGTGCTTCTTCCAGACTGTGTCCATTTTGCATAAATGCGGTAGCAAAATCGACGACACCAGTCTTTTAAACTTGTTTCAGCACTTTCACATAACTGAACACAACTGTTATCTTTTAAAACACTGAACAAATAGTTAAAGTCGCGTAAATCTTTATGTGCGCGTGCGCATAAAGCAACGTGAATATCAAGATTTGTATTAAAATTTGGAAAATACATTGCGAGATTAGCTTGGATACAACGAGGTGTAAATCAACACTGATTTTAAAGTTACTAATAGTGACCTATTTATATAAAATCCAGGTATCCCAGGTATCCTTTGTTAAATATTGCAAGGTAATTAGTTATTGTGATAATTAGTAAATGATGCATGCTAAATTAGTGTATTAAGAGCCATTTAGTAATTAAATAATAGCAATGTTCTTATCAGTAATCATTAGTGCATCAGTTTTATATGTAAACCTTAAGTCCCTAATTATATATCCTAATTAGCTTATATCTTCTCTAATTGGCTGCTCAGAAATGTTATTGTAATAAGGTAAACCTTTAGAAAAACGGTTTTAATCAACAAAATAAACAAAAAATAAAAAAATTGTGTTATAAAATAAACATCACTCTTTATCCCAGAAAGTGCACATTTGGCGCACTATGTGTCTTAGTATTAAATATAGCTCTTAGTATTAGCATTATGATATTAGAGACCGCTACTTGAAACAAGCCCGGAATCAGGAGGGAGAGAGCTCGATACACTCATTTTCATAGTAAAATTTCACATTTTCTCAAATTACTCCCGAAATATGGGAGTTATGAAGAAATTCATCACCACAAGTTATGAAGGCATTAAGTAATCGAATAAGATGGCATCATTAGTTTGGCATAATTTTACTCTTTTTTTTCGGACATGTCTACGTCCAACCGCTCCCATACATTCGTTCCACTGTGTGGCGGGACCAACTCTTGTATTGAAAGATTTCCACGTATATTTTAAGTACCCATTTAGTACTATTTTGTGCCTGATGCGTCATAATGATAATGACGAGACCATGCCTGTACTCCAAAATGTAAATGTATGCTCTAGTCGTAACCTTCATTTCTGCTCTACCTGCAATAAAAATAATTTTCATTTAGTCTCAAATGATTTTTCTCGCTAGCAATATTCTGCTGATGTAATGATAGTGTGGTGTGTCGAAATAACCGAGGTGGCGACGGGGCGCCATCCCCAGCAGTTTTAACCACGGTCATCTGTGTCTCGACTTACAGAATGCTTCTTCATGGGATCGCATTCTCATAGGATGAGACAGAAAGCAACCAAATAGAAACTTAAGAGATAAATTGGAAATAAGAGATCATGCAAATAAGTTTTGCGTAATTTTTTAAGCAATTGTTTTTAGATCCAGAACCAGTGCAGTGTAGTATTTTGATTGAACCTTTACGACCATAATTATTTAATGTAAAATAAATATAGCTATATAGTCAGAACAGTTAAAATTCTTCAAAACGATTGTAGCATCAATGTTGTTATTCGCGACTACTACGCCTCAATTCGAGCAGTCTCTATCAATCAAAACCAATCAAGAGTAATCTGTTAAATTACTCTTAATTGACAAGATAACATGAGATCATTAATGATTGACATACAGAGCTGCTATTCCTTGTCCCTTAACATATTGGTCATATGATAAAAACATCAGACCCTATTGAGTCATCACATAAACAATATAATTTAATGTTGAAATCTCACCTTCAATCTTCGTTGTTCATTAAATTTCTCTTTCAGCTCTCTTGGTAATTCGTGTCACTGGCACAACAGTTGTTCACATTTTTTGGGCCACAACTTCATTATTATAGTCCTGAAACAAAGAATAAAATCTATAAAACACATAATATCAGAAAATGATAAAATATGAATGTTTGATGTGTAACTCAGACGTGTAAGGTGGTCAACATGGTTGTATGGGTTCACTCTGTTGAGGGAGACCTGAAGGTCAAATCATCATTGTAATTATTTGAAACAACAAAGTATCACAAAATCCTTTAGTAAAAAGTTTAAGTTGGGAACCAATTGTACCATAGACTCAGTCTGTAGCAAAAACCATTCTGATTCTCTTGGTGCACACTTGTCGATTTAGTAAAAGTCCTACAGCGGGATCTTTGTGCAGAAATAAATGAATGTAGGTGAAATTATACACCTTCCTCTGCATAATCTTAGGGTAACACAAGCGTGATCTTACGTTATGTGTAATGGTTTGCTTTGAACTTACCTTTTCAGACTCGGCAGGAAATGCTTGCTCCTTGCAACTTTGTACTGCATTCCTGAGAACAATAAAAGCACATTGTTAACAATATATTCTCCTCATATTAATGTGAATGTTATTGGTGTGAAGTTGTATTACTCAGACACGTAAGGTGGTCAACATGGTTTTATGGGTTCACTCTGTTGAGGGAGACCTGAAGGTCAAATCATCATTGTAAATCCTTTCATCAACAATACATCTTCTTCACAAGAAGACACTTGTTCACATGATAAAAAGCTACACTATACGCTAAGACTAGTGGGATTCGCGATCATAAAATGAGCGAGTAGGACAGTGAATATCACTTCTCGCTCCCGCGTTTCAAGAACGTCGCTGCCATGAACGTTGAAAGATTCGTTTAAACTTACCTTTTTAAGCTTGGTTGATGAAATTAAATTCTCCTTGAGCTGGATTCCTGAGAACAATAAGAGGCCTTTGTTAATATTTACTACATATTATCGTGAATGTTATTATAAGCGGGATTAATTACTCAGACGCGTAAGGTGGTCAACATGGTGATATGGGTTCGCTCTGTTGAGGGAGACCTGAAGGTCAAGTCATCATTGTGCAAATTGATTTATGCCCAAATATTCAAACGTTACTTAACTTTAAGACGTTCTTATAAGTGTTTCTGTCGCTACAAAACAGTTTAAAGTGACAGAGACAGCATTAGACTTAACGGCGACTTAAAATTGAATTGCGTTTGAGTATTCAGCAGTTAATTAATTATATTAAACCAATAGTGTGTTGTCTTACCTTGTGATAAGTTTCTTCAAATCATGAACCCAGGTTGATAGTAATCTACAAATAAAAAAATAATGTTAATGATTTTAGGGTTTAACTGCAAGATACAAGATATTTGAGTGCATCAGACAGCGGAACACGATGCTCATCAAAATTGTACAGGCAAGTGTGTTCATCATTACAGACTATAGAGATAAATAGTATAAAATAAATAAATAAATAAATTATTAATTAATAATAGTAGTAGTAGCATATTGTCATAGAAACAAAAAACATACCTCTTTGTTTTGGTTTAGGTAAAATCTTCCTTTTCCTTTGTTAAGAGAAGATTTGGGTTACTGACGAAAACCGGTGTTGAATTCGCTTGCTTATGATCCGCGCGCTCGACAGTGTCAGATTGAATAGCCTGCAGAAGGAAAATCTAATAAATATTCTTTTTATGGCAGTCAAATGTATTTTTATTGAATTTAAAGATCAGTTAAGATAGTTATATTAACAGCATTATGTGTCAGATGTCCCTATCTGGATTCATCATTTGAGAGTCCATTTATAAAATGAAATTGTTTTGTTGAAACGATTGAATATTTCTAACAGCTTGGAACATATATTATTGTTTGATTCTTACCTTTTTTTTATTGTTCTACAGCATTGAAATATTTACACCTTTGAAAGATCTGTAGAAGAGAATATAACTGTAAGTATGCTGTTATCAATAGTTTTACAATATATTAGAATCTAATTATTACTCAGACGCGTAAGGTGGTCAACATGGTGATATGGGTTCGCTCTGTTGAGGGAGACCTGAAGGTCAAGTCATCATTGTAAACATGGATTAGATTCATTCTATATTTTATAGATTCTACATTAGGATAGCCTGTATAGAAAGTCTGCCATTCTATATAAAGACACCAACCCTGTATTACAATATAAGACATATAGCATTCCATGGTGTTTACTTACATCAAAAGCAGCTTTCTTAAGTGAGTGACCACAATGTTACTTTTGAAACCTGTTAACAAAAGAAATTGATTGTTAATAAAAGAGAAAAGTTGCACTATTTTATTGTGTTGTATTTTTCTATTAAATCAGTGTGGATAGTTATGTTAACAGCATTATAATCAGATGTCCCTATCTGAAATCATCATTAGAGTATGAAATAATTGAAATAAACAATTTTATTTGTGGCACTATTTGTAGAAGTAAAAAGAGTATCTTACCATAGAAAAAGCAGCATTTTCCAATCACAATTTTTCAGCACTACAATTTTCTTTGACCTGAAAATATTGAGAATTTTGTGAAAAATATCCTTCCCAAGCTTTGGTATAGCCTTTGAACTGATAATATAATCAGATAGGAGCGAAAGACATTGCAATTGTGTACATCAAAGAGTTCAGATGAACTATGTGGTCATCATTTAAATAAATATTTTAAGGTTGACATTGCAAAACACGAGCGGGCGCTTGGATCGATCGATCGATTGGGTTAAAATGCAATGATTGACGCGGGCTCGTAATATGCAACAACTAATATGATTTGCCAGTAATTTATTTGTATTCTTACCTTGTTTCAGTAATTTGTTTTATGGCGACCACAGCTTTTTCTTGGTGTGTCTGTAAATAATAAACTTGTTAGTTTCTTGTGTCGCTTTATTGTAGTCTTCTATAATAAGTGATGGCATCAGATAGGAGCGAAAGACATTGCAATTGTGTACATCAAAGAGTTCAGATGAACTATGTGGTCATCATTTAGATATTAACTACTTAAGATTTTTAAATCATATAAAAAATAAAATAAACTGATTGTACCTATTTCAGGATTGTGTGTTAAATTTGGCAGATCGTATTGTAAAAATAACAGTTACCTAAGTTTTTTTTCATCAATCCATATTAATATTATAAAAATGTGAAAGTAACTCTATCTGTTACGTTTTCACGCCTAAACCGCTGAATCGATCGTCATGAAATTTAGGACAGATATAGCCTGGGATATGGAGAAGGACATAGGCTACTTTTATTAAATATGATTGCCATTTAGTCAATTTTAACATTATCATTTGCTGCACCTACTAATTCAAACTATCCTGAATTAAAAATGATGAACATGTTTCGATAGTAATTTCAGTATGTCTTACCTTGCTTTTGTAGTATGCCAAGTCGCACCAATACACTATATGAGGTGTTTTCTTGTTCTACATTCTGTAAAATGCAGAAACTGGTTAGTATTTGTGTGTAGCCTTGAAGTGATAGTAATTTTATAGTGGGGTCATCAGATAGGAGCGAAAGACATTGCAAAAGTTGTACATCAAAGAGTTCAGATGAACTATGTGGTCATCATTTAAATACTTATTACATTCACTGAAAAATATTGTAATTTTTTTGAAGACATATATTGTTTATGTAACTCACCATAATAGATTTCTGTGCAGAAGGTAAATATATACCTGGGAACAATAAAAAAGAAAAATAAATAATATTCTCACAGAAAATCTTCAAATGATTCCTTAAAGCAAAGAGTCAGTATGCTTTATAGCATTTGTTTGTGCATCAGACCTCACAACAGGCTTCCCTATGCTAACATTTAAAACAAAAACAAAACAAGTAACTGGTGAAGTACCAGCCACAGATATGAATCAATTATTTACTAAATTGAATGAGAAAAGGTTCCCTAATCTTGAACAAGCCATTGTGAGGCAACTGAAGGTTTTCAGCTGCACTGCGCTGTCATCATGCTGTTAAAAAGGGATGAGAAGTATTAGCCAACCACGAAAATTAGCCAACAGAACTGTCAGTCAACAAAGAGTAGAAAATAAATAAATAAAACAAATCAAACTATGGCAGCTCTGAAGTGCGCTACTCTCTGCGCAGCACAGAACCACACCCATCCTTCACCCCCACTGACATGGAATGTGTTAACACCGTGAAAACAATGACCAAATCATTACGCCCTTTTTAGGTTCAAACAAAAAAAACTTTGGGTTTAAATACATTTCTTAGGCTCTGTTATAATGATCACAGATGTCTGACCACCTCCACTGGCTTTTAACAGTTTTCTTTTTTCATAACAAAAACAAGGGACTCATCAAAAATTGGATGCTGCAATGCTATTGGTTGATGAACATAGGTAAGCGGTAATATTGAGGCCAAGCGCTGCAAGCAGGAATAGTCTGTACAGTAGTTAGATGTACGTGCCCATGATAGTACCAAGATAAAAACAGGCCCAACAGAATATGGAGGCTGATTTCCATCTAGTTGTTTAATTTAAATGGTTGACTTTTGCAGGAAGGTAAAATACTCACAATATGAGATGGAATAGCTATGCACTATGTGCAAATGACCCCAGTAATAGAAATTAAGACTTACCAAAATAAAACTCCATTGCAGTTTGATGTTCTTGGATACTCTTTCAGCCTAAACAAATATGAAATTACTGTGAGAACAGGATTTAAACATTTTAATTTAATATTTGTGTTGGTGTGTTCAGATAGAGCTAATATACATGCAAATCATGGTTTTTCAATGGTTAGCATTTTTCATCATGTGAATTTATACATTTTCAAAATTTTAACTATGGAAAAATATGTCTTATTATATAATTATGACAAATTCCTTTTATATTTGTAGGTCAAAAAATTCTTTTTCTTTGAGCATAGTAGCAAGTGAGGATGTTTTTCCAACAGTATCTTACCATCCGCAGGTTTCTGATATTTCCCCTGCACAAATATGCGAGGCACATCTATTCCCTCCTTGAAGTTAACAGTCCGGCGCTGCACGTAAGTGTTCATAAGGATCTCGAAGCCAGCTTCAGTAAATAGTTTGTGTAGCTCTTCTTCAGTAAAGTAGTAGCTCCTGCAAACAAAGAAAAAACATGTTAATGATATAGTTATTTTATCATATTGAAATAGCCAGGGTATGGTGGAAACGTGGTAATTTTCATTGAAATGGTCAGCACTTTATGGGCCCCTAGACAGTCAAAATTGCTTGACAAGCACATGCATTTTGCGTGCTAAAGCAAACTACATGCTTGTTATTGCTTGATGAAAAATTATTTTTTTGCAATGGTTGATGAAAAATGCACTCTTCAGGCACTCTTGTTAAGCAATTTTGACCATGACTAGAGACCCTAGTATAACGTGGTTATGTTCTGATAAGTACTGGATCGTTGTAATATACAAAAGAGCAATAAATCTGTAGAATCTTACCTGGTGCCATCCTGTCTCATATAGAAGTTATCAGCAATCTTATGCCCAGGCTTGAACCGCAGCTGCGCCATATCGTACCGTCCGTAGTCGCGGAACAAAAGCACGCCGCCGGGGCGGAGCGCCCGGTATGCGACCCTCGCCACTTGCGACCACGCTTCAGGGTGGATCGCGGACAAAACGAAGATCAAACTCGCTATGTCCACGCAACCTTCCTCCATATTTTCGAACAAGTTATCAGTAGTCAGGTCAGCGCAAAACGCCTTCATACGAGTCTCGTCAAACAACTTGTTGGTTTTCACGAACTCGACTGCACGTGGTGAAAAGTCACACGCGTAGAAATGAAAGTTTGAGAAACCTTCTTCGACAAGCGGGAATATCATGTTACCCACGCCACACCCCAGCTCTAGAAACATGATCTTATCTTCAGTTTCAAAGTTTATAAGCTCTTGAAACTCACGTGTGGTCCAATGCCGGTCCTTGAAAAACTTCGTCTCATTTCTCTTGTAAAATATGTCCCAATGACGCTTTGCTTCTTTCTTCAGACGCGCAGCTTTGGCTTCTGGTATTATTCGCGAGTTTTGTGCCTCAAGACGCAGTTTTTCTTCATCAGTCAGATCCTTCAGCCGATGAATGAAAACATCGCCGTTTTCGCCGACACGTTGGATTTCATCGGTTTCCATCTTGAGTTTTACACACGTAATTAGGAATCTCTTATTATAGCATGGCAAATGTGTTGCTAACCGTCATATATTTCCATTTATTTTTCAATTAAATCCACTAATAAATTGAGGGACTCCATATTTTCTACAGTAATTCGAAGTCGACGAAGCAACACCATGCAACTTGACGACGCAATGAATGACCCACGAATGACCGAATATTGACCGAATGACGCATTGACGTTGTCGACTTGACGTTGATGAATAAAAATGATCAGCAGATCAAAAGAATGAAATGTCAAAAATTGGGTGTTGCTAGAACTAAGTTTATCTCTTTTAAAGATTTATCTGGCTATTTGGCTGGCTGGCCTAAAATTTTACAAAGCTGCATCATGTTTAGAGTAAATAAATTCTTTCTTTTTAAGCAAAATATTGTATCAATAAGCATATTCGGCCTCGTAACGTTAAATTCAAATTCAAAGGAGACGTTCAATAAATGGGGCTTGGTACTAAAATATTTGAAAATTGAAACAGCATTCTGAGCTATATAGGCTGAAAGAGGGTAATTATTGTGATGTCTTGGGGCATATCTTTTTTTTTACAGTCGCCTGTTTTTTTTAAAACATGTGTTGAAAAATAAAATCCTAGCATCACTAACTACAAACATTATTTATATTTTAGGACTGGCAGCCCTGTGGTAAATGACGTGACAATGTCAATGTCATTGTCACTTGTCAGTTTTCTTAACCTATGAGAAATTATTAAACAATTAAGTAGCTATGGTACAGACGCCAGCACATCAAGCTACTACAATCTGTCAAATTTCTTTAATAGATTTTCAACTTTATCATTACAATATAAGGTTCAAGGTTGATAGCGAAAATTTGACAGTTTCGGGTAGCTTGACCTGCTGGCGTCTGTTCATATTTGTACTTTATAATTAAGTACATTAATACATTTTTTTATGTATTTCTCTACATAATTATGTATAAAAACAGTCCTCCTCGCGAATTACTTGTACCAATACGTGTTTTTTTTTATTTCAACGTAATCAACGTCATTCTGACATTTACAGATTTTTGACTTCTTATCGACACGTTTTGATATTGCGTTGAGATGATATGCAAAATTTTTTGTCAATATAAACCAAAACTTTAGCTACATTTAAAATAATTATATTGCATAGATATGAATAAATAAAGGCTATGTGCGTTTTGTTTCTACTGAAACATTTTTCACTTTTTCACAAAAACAGGCGCCTGAAAAAATCATATTTAACGATAACCGAGTAGCTTAATAAATAAGCTTTCTAAAAAGGTACATCACATTAGCGTTTAAAAATTTTCGGAATATTGTACCAATTTTGGCCTCTTCTTTAAAAAATAGTTTACAGGGAAAGATTTTACAGCCATAAAGTCATTGTGTTCTGCCTGCAAGCCAGCAGCGTGCAAATTATTTATGTTTAAACAATTGTTTATATGTCATAATTGTACTGTGTGTTTTCTAACCAAGCATTATATTCAATGCAAATTCAAAATGCAAGTATGCAGAAAATGTCAAGAAAATGCAAGGAATGTCAATGAATGATCAACGGGTATGAATTTAAATAAAAATGCAAGTTGTCACTCATATCACGTCTAATTGAACACTAAAATTATGTACAAAAATGCATTCAAAACCACCGTACAATAATAAATTATTATGCAGAGTACATTATTTGAACATTAATATCACACATTATTACACATTTTTTTTTTTTCTATAAAACTTTATGTTACAATGGTTTTAGCCACACAACGAAAACCTCTCAGGGTTTATCTGTGTGCTGGCGAGGCGTTCAATAAGATTATACAAAAATGTTAATTACTACAATGATACATATACCTAATACTTTTATAATGATGATAAAACAAATGTCATTAATTAATTTACAATAAATTCATCAAATAATATACAAAAAAAAAATATTTTTGTGTTAAAAGAATTCTTTAAAGGCTCATACAGACTAGTGCGATATCGCGGGCGCGACGCGACACTAGTAGCACATTTTTTTTGTCGGTGCCTGTCGCGGCCGCGATATCGCGCGAGTCTGTACGAGCCTTAATACTGTAGAAACACTTTTTTTGTAACCATTGATCTGACAATTTTGTTTTAAAAACATTACCCTGCAACAATTTAAATTCATTTGATATGGTATTATAAATTAATATACACAACGTATTGAACACATTTTTCCTATAAATGTCTTTATGTCCAGCTGGATGATTTAAGAGGTTGCGAAACATAGCTCTTTTCTGTCGTGGTATAACCTCGGTATGATGCTTATGTCTCTAATATACATACAGGGTAGTGGAAGAATTTTCATTTTTTGAATGAGCGGTTTACAGCTTTACAGCTGTTAGCGATGATGGACGGCTCAGTACTGTTTTATTACTGTAACTGTGTTTATTTGTGTGTATAATGTCATACTAATTATTGTCTAAATTTGATGTTGGTAGCATTGTAACGTCTTTTGAATTCTAATAAAAGGCGGGGTGGCTGCGAACGTCGCGATACAGATTAAACAGAGTAAAAAACGCGCGAGGGGCACAATCGACCGCGATCCCGCTCTCCCCCGCCACCGGCAGTCGCCCGCTAGACACGATGTCGTGAGGACGGAAGCGTACACGCAGCGGACGTCTACGCAGCTACCCCGCATAAGCCTATTTTCGTGGTTTTCTAATTGAACATCACCAAGTCTGCAACGATCCGGCTCGAAGGACCACTTATTTTTGTAACGGATCGTTGCAGACTTGGTTGGTGACCATGCCCTGTTTATTATCTAGATGCAGCGTTTTTGGAGCTTGAAAACTCTGTCGGTATCGGTCGAGTTATCCTACATGATTGGTCAATAGTTTAGCACAGATGACACGTAGCCATGGTAAGCTGCAAGAGCAGCTTCTACAGACACATTTTGTCTCAGCTTTTTTAAAGCAAACATTAACCTATCTAGTTTCTGACCTATATAATGCTCCATATGGCTTTTCCAATTCAGGTTTTTGTATATATTAATGCCTAAAATTTTTAATTGATCCACTTGTTGCACCTTTTCGCCATTATACAGAATACCTAAAGCTGTGTATAAGGGAGGGAGCTAGCGGGCCATAATTCTCCACCCGAGCCCAGTGCAGTTTGATGGATGTCACATATCTTCGAATTTTAAATATTATGTCAATGCCAATACAAAAATAAATGAAAGATTGGTTAAATTATTTTTTTATTTATATTTACTGTTCTTATGCCCAAATACTCAAACGTTACTTAACTTTAAGACGTTCTTATAAGTGTTTCTGTCGCTACAAAACAGTTTAAAGTGACAGAGACAGCATTAGACTGAACGGCGACTTAAAATTGAATTGCGTTTGAGTATTCGGCAGTTAGAACTTCATTTAATTATTTAATACACTTCCATTGCTTCTACCAAAAACAGTTTGTTAGGGCTCCGTACCACTCGCGCATTTATGGGAGTGGCGCGAGGAGGGGAAACGCCGCGGCCGGGGAGTAACTCCACTGCCGCGAGACAAAACGGCACAGTGGACAGAGCTCCGGCGGGATCTCATAGCGACATGCAGAGTGCGATTGTCGCAACCCAGCGCTGGGCACGTATCAATTGCGGCAATAAGTCCCCTCTTTGAGGAGTGGTTAGAGAGGCGCTACGGCGTCCTCACCTTCCACCTGACGCAGGTCCTCACCGGACACGGTTGTTTCGGGAGATTCCTGTTCCGGATAAGGCGGCAGGAAATGCCTGGGTGTTACCACTGTGTGGATCGCACGGAGGTCACAGAGCCCGGTGGAGTATACGGTGCAGGTCTGCCCGGCTTGGGTGGAGCGCCGCCTTGTCCTCGCGGAGGCGATCGGCGCTCACGTCCGGCCCTGGTCCAGGCCATGGTACGGAGCGAAAGTGTATGGGAAGCCGTCACCTCCTTCTGCGAAGTAATAATGCTCGCGAAGGAGGAGGCAGAACGCGTAAGGGAAAGGCAGTCTGTGGGCCCTCACGCCCCTAGTCGTATTTCTGTTGGTAGGGCCAAAATTAGAAAAAATCTATAGTTCTGGCAACATTGACTGAACATTTGAACAGCACCGGTGATTGAACGAATGACAAGAAATTGAATTAATTCAAAATATGACATTGACATTTTAGTGTTTGATATTACCATTGGCAAAAAAATGAGTTTATTTAATTTTTATCTCAATCTACAGGCACGGCATGGCATCGAAAAGACGGGCGGACGGCCCACCGTTTTAATGATTTGATTTTTTTTTGTGTTAAGGAGCACAAAAAAAAAAAAACCTTTTGTTCAAAGCATGGAATTAGTTTGTACTATTTAAGGTCCTTGCTTCAACCACATGAGCAGTCATTCATATAATCGCAGTCTGTTAGTGTTAACCAATGTTAACAGTTACGGTGGCCAGCCTTAGAGTATATAACTCTTAACTCTAAGTTTATACTCTACCTTTGACGTTCAAAAGTGCATCTTCGTGCCTATTTGAAATAAATTATTTGACTTTGACTTTGACTTTACCAGCACATCAAGTTAAAAAACTGTCAAATTATCAAAAAATAAATAAAAAAGATAAATTCAAAAAGATAAAATTAAAAATATAAGATAAAAATGATAAAATTAAAATTGTCAAAAAGATAAAATAAAATTGTCCAAAGTTAAAAAACCGAAAAATTTTCTCGTTCGATTTTGAACTTAAATATCAAAATTTTATAGTTTAAAATCGATCGGTGTGCTGGCCACTGTACATATTGGCGGAGTTTAACGAAATACTATTGATAAGAATAATTACGATAGTAAACGCGACACCTACCCGATGTTACGATTACGCCAAGGTCAGACCATTATCACGGTAGACGACAATTCGCAATCGATGTCATCTTCGTATCATGATCAACATGCATGAATCCGATACAATGCGGGCCTTGTCGTTTGTTTGACACTTGCTCATATCTGGTAAAAACGGTCTAAATTGTTGCGTTGACTTGTTTGTGCTTTTAACTTGAATGAATTCTTAGAGTTGGATTGATTTGATAGATAATATTTGGTGGGCTGGTAGCTTATCTACTACCTAAGATACGTCATTGTACCTAAGCCCTTGTTTTTTGGGTAGGAAATTATCAAATAACTTCTCCCGCTCTTGGCGCAGCGGGAGGGCGTGTCAGACTTTTGTCCCGTGTCAGAAACCGTTTATTATGAGATAAAAAAACAGAGAATTTTGATGAATTTGTGACCTCCAAAATAAGAAAATGAAAGATAATTAGAAAAAAATAATCAGCGCATTTTGAAGACGAGAATGTTCAGATAATTATGCGCTGAACAGATTTTGAAAATAATTCTTAATTACCCTAAAGTAGGAGCACAAACATACCTGGAAATGTTGTTGGGCAGAAAGAGCTGTATTCAACGCTTGATTTACCTAACATAATCCACCTCGATGTACTAAAAAAAATTAAACTAAAAAGCTATTACTTATATTATGTTTATTTCTATGCAATAATAATATTTCAATTCTTTAATTACCTAGTTAAAAAAAATAAAAATAATTACAAAGTTGCGCAAATAACTCACCGCGAGTGAATTTTGCAAGACTGCAGCCTTTAGGTTACTTGTCGCTTGATCGCTTGTTTTTCGACTGACCCGGATCTATTGGATGTCGCTACGCTCCTGCAAGGGGGCGTGGCCTGCGGAACCGGAACCTCCCCGTCCGCGGAGGGGTCGCGGTGACACATCAAGATGGGCCCCTCATTAGGTCAGTCTCGGACGGCTTACGGATGTTGAGCCCGCGGACCATCGCGTGCTCTGTTGACCCGGGTCTGGCTCCATACCGGCCTTATATAGTCCTCCGATAGTTCCAGAACCTTCTACTGTAGAAACATCTAGAATGTTCGAGTACATACCGGCCCCGACTGACCAGATGTCGATAGTTCTAGAAAGTTCTAGCATCGAACTTTCTAGAAGCTTCTTGACTCTGCTACTTGATACTAGATGGCGCTAGAGGTCTACTAGTTCTTCTACTTGATACTTGATGGCGCTAGTGGTCTACTAGTTCTTCAACTTGATACTAGATGGCGCTAGTGGTGCTTAATGTCACGATGTACCAGGCATTAATTGTGGCGCGCAACAATATCAAATATTTTTCCATTAGGAATTTCTCGCAGCCCGTAGTCTGGGTTTGTGCCCGGTTGGTGGCAATGGGCTCGCCCCATATTCCATGGGCGAAATATGGGTACTGTTACTTTAGCGACACCTCTGAAAGAAAAAAAGAAAGAAATAGTATTTATTGAGACTCGCACAGGAAGATCACAAAAGTGTAAAAATATAATAAAAACCGGCCAAGTGCGTGACAGACCACGCACAATAAAGGGTTCCATAGTTGCCCGGGATGAGAAAATGATTTCACATACCCAAATACAACCATTTAGTTTGCTTGGCACTTGACTCTAACAAAAAAAAATCCTACGGAATCCTAAAAACAGAAGCTCCTGTACTGTCCTTTGCGATTACGGTGTGATGTTAGGTGTTATGTCTACATATCGTAGAATATCTGGGTAATAAAATCAGTGAGTATGTGCGTATGTTTGTGCCACGCATCCTGTGATGTTTTATCAACACTGCTCGGCTTGGCAGCTCGTTAAACGGGCGTAAAATTTCTTTTAATTCGTTTCAACAGCTGACAGACATCCACTTGTAGCGATTCATATATATAGATCAAATAGTTTATTGAGGATGAGATAAAAAGGGATGTAAGCATAGAAATATACCTATGGATGTAAGAGTATGGACACGCACGTATGGTCCGCCTCCGCAAGCTTGCTGGCTGTGTACACTTCGTTTTTTTTAGACCTTTTTGACTTACCTCAGTAATGCTATCAACTTGAAATTTGGAATAGTTTTAGGTGACGTTTGCCCAACTATTTTGCAAATAAGAAAGATTTTTTTTTGTGCAACCTGGACTGAACGGGATTCTTAAAAATGCGAATTGGGCTACAAGGGCATGTGGGATATGATATGAAAAAGCGCTATTTGCAAATACTAAACATTTTTTTTAGGCCGCATATAGTTTTCGACTTTGACGAAAAATGTAAAAAAACAAATACCGTTCCCTCCTTTCTTATATCTATGGTTCCCTCCCTTAGAAATTGAAGAACGATTTTTGATGGTACGGAACCCTCGGTGCGCGAGTCCGACTCACTCTTGATCGGTATTTTTTTTTATCTATATAATTTTATAAGATGTTGCTGAAATGAGGGCTACCGTTTTATGCTCACCCATTGGCGCCACTCTCGAGTAAGGTCCTGAAGTGTAGCTGCCAAAGTTTTGCACCTTGCACCTATCGATATTTTATGCAGGTGCCACCTCGTTTGCTACCTGCGTAAAATATCGATAGGTGCCGTATGTGGCATACCCCAGGTGCCATTTACCCCGGTGCCGTTTTAGCGGGTGCCCATTTGCTCAATAAAATGTTGAATACGTCTTATTTGGGATCGCGCAGATTTGCTTCTTCCATCCATGCATCTCTATTATAGTTAGTAATTTCCCCCCTTTTCTAGCCTACGGGGTAATTGCGTATCACACTTACCTACAGCAGCAATGGGTTTGATTTTGACAGTTCGACAACATTCATTGCGTTATTTACGTTGTTGTGCAGACAAAATTTGCGAACATATCGATGGCCCCACCGAATAAACGTGCAATGCTTCTTACACGATTTTTTTTTAAAATTTTTCGTTTCTTTTTCCTATCCTGCACCCACTTAATTTTTATGAATTTTAGACTAAAAACACGCCTATTATAATAGTGAATTTCTTTATTCTAGGGAAATAATTAATTTTAAAATTATAGGAATAATAGTTTATGTTATAATTACATGCTTTTTGAGTCGCCAAGAAAGTAAATATACAAGTCTGTAGCTTATTTTTTTACCAATAATTCGATTATACATTATTTATACCTATTTACAATGAAATGAGCGTCACTGAAGTTTAAACGTTTTAATTTTTTGCTGAAAAGTTGTCATTTTTCTACACTAATATTATAAAGAGGAAAGATTTGTACCTATTTTTGTATGTTTGTAATGAATAGGCTCAAAAAGTACTGGGCCGATTTAAAAAATTCTTTCACCAATAGAATGCTACATTCTTCCAATTTGACATAGGCTACATTTCATTTTGAAAAAAATTAGGGATCCTTGGTAAAATTTGAACAATGTAACCGAAGGTGTAGAAAAATGAGTCTTAAAATGTCTTTCGTCGAATGCGCTGCCGAAACTATTAGCGATAGAACAAAATAACGTACAACAATATTGAAGAACATCATAATGTCTACAAAAAACTACTACTACTACTACAAAAAACTCTACCCCGTGCGAAGCCGGGACGGGCTGCTAGTCTCTTATACGTTTATTCGGTGGGGCCATCGAAATGAAGCAATGGATTAGCAATATCCTTCAAAATCATTCAGATTGTGATTGATTCTTATGCAAGGGTTATGCTTAATGATGTTAAATTTAATTAACAGTTTTGTTGACTGGTATATTCTTGTACACACTCAGTGGTACGTGCTACTTACCCGATTACCGATACGTTATCATTTTGTTGCATTGTTTACTCTCGTTAAATGACTACTGTCGTTACGCGTATCGAAGCCCGCGCCGCGCGCCGCCGGTACACAGTATTTACACAGTGGTACACTTGGTACCAGTTGCTAAGGTAGTTCTTGGTGACGCTGATAGCAAAGGGAACTTCAGCTTTATGTTGAACTAGCACTTTGCCTGTTACTTTGGCCGCGTAGATTTTTGACATTCCTGTAGAAACTCTTAGCCCTTCTCTATTTTACCCGTTTTGGGGTAGATTTTTTGTAAATCCTACAAGTGTTTCATATTTTTTTACCATGGATACTAATTTTTATTGTTTTTTTTGTGACGGATTTTCATTAGAATTTTCATTCCCTATTTTACCATCTTAGAGATAGAATTTCTAATAATCCTGAAATACGTGTTACACAGTTTTAAACCGAAACACCAAATACCAAATATAAAAAAATATAAGAAGAGATTATAATCACAATGCGTATGGCAATCCCATCAGACCCTAAATAGTTAATAATAAAATACATGCTGCTAGGGATTACATTTGGGCCATGAATCTGAACAGACACCACACACAGACAGAATTCTATATTGAAATGTGCCTAAATCAAGTCGGTTCAACCTCAAATACCTTATTTCTATCAGACTCGTATCTAACACAGCTTATTCCATCAATAAGTGATAGGTATAGTCTTCCACAACTCCACACCATATTGATAACAGTCTTGGTCATCAGTAATCTAGATTATTCCACGCTTTCATCCTATCGCAGCTAGAATTACAATGTTATGTCAACTCAGCCGCTGCGCCTGCGAACGAGCACTCGAGTAGGTCAACATCGGGTTGTTTATGCAATCTGCACGTAGCAACTGTTACTGTTGCAGAACGCATTGCACTGATATGGCTACTTTCTGTCCACGACTGCTGATTATTAATCTTATGACACCAATTATATCTCTACATAATGGCTGTGTAAATACGTATCTAAGTATTTATAAGAAACTGGCTACTACCTTGCTCGACGAAGCGCCAGTCCGCGCCGCAGCTGAGCCTGTAATTCAGTTTTGATCTAGCCTGTCCCTTGCCGTCCTCCCCCCGACGCTGCCCTAAGCCGTGGGTCGTACCCCACAGGGGGAGCCCTTAGCGTGCTGTCGTTTAGTTTATAAGTTTTATGCCCAGGCTGGAAGTTTCGCTTAAGGCAGCCACAGGAAAGTCTAGTTAAGGAGTCACGACCTCTCAAGGTAAACTCCGAGATGACATAGCTCAAAAAAAAAAACTTACTGACTGACAGTGACAGCGCATAGTCGAAACTACTGGGACAACGACAAATTAGGAACGTGACATTTCTCATAAATGATGTAGGGAGCACCAAGGGGTTTTTGAAAATTCGACTTTTAAGGTGGAAGGCTACTACTATTACTTAACTTGAAACTTGGCTCGAATACATTACAAAATAAATAATTAAGATCGGAAGAATTATTTTCCATTGGGGCATCCTTTTAAAAGGTGTGGAAGGGGTTGGAATTCGTAGAGGTAAACGAAATCCAAGCGAACGAAGTCACGGGCGAAGTACTTGGTTACCTACATAGGTTTCATAAAGACCTACGTAGATATTACATAACAACACGCCTTGTTCCCCCGAAGGGTTGAGCAGAGGTGTACATATACCCATATTTGGCCAGTTATATTTAAGTCCCATGTAATAGGGGATGAGCCTTTTGCCATCAACCGGGCATAAATTCAGACTCCGGTCTACTACTGTTAATTTCTGATGGAAAAACCCGACATAGGTATTATTGCCTTATAAATGCGTATTACTTGGTAAGCATTAGGTCATGTTATGTTTGCGCTCCGGATAGAATTATCATTATTTACAACGTTATTTACTGAGTAGGTATACAGCTGTTTATTTTCCCAAATAAATGAAATAAATAATAAATAAAATACAAGTAAGTATAGGTACCTGTATATTTTTATTAAACTTATTAAGAGCGCTATTTCTTCAGCCACACGGCTGGATGAAATATGTTTGTGTATTACATAATTATGTATTTGTCAACTGTCAGCGCATTGTTTGTTAATCAAATAATCACAGATTTTGTACGTACGCACTTTTTGTATGACCTTGTTGCGCTATCTCGGGCCCACTAGCGCCACAACTTTATAAAAAGATTATTTCGTGATTGAGAAGGAATTACGAAAAGCGGCTCCATCGGCTGCCTCGGTATCTAAGTGTGTCTTGAATTTTTTAATACCTTTTATAAAGTTTCATATTGAGACACGAAGCAACAAAATACGATCTAGAGGAATGTGGCCGTATTTCTTAAGAATGAATTTAGTTTTTCATCATTCCTTTTCAGTCACGAGATAATCTCTTTTTAAAGCTGTGGCGCTAGTGGACCCGAGATAGCGCTCTTAATATGATTTAAAGGTGCAATCATACAAAAAGTACGTACGTACAAAATCTGTGATTATTTGATTAACAAACAATGCGCTGACAGTTGACAAATACATAATTATGTAATACACAAACATATTTCATCCAGCCGTGTGGCTAAGTAATAACAGCCGCTCGGCTCGATCGACCAGGTTAAGCTACGCTTGTCGGGGTCAGTCCGTGGATGGGTGACCATCTTAACATACCAAGACACCTCCGTGCCTCGGTAAGCACGTTAAGCTGTTGGTCCCGGCTTGGTCTCGGCTGTCATTCTTGGATCTTTAACAGTCGTTACGGGTCGTCAGAAGCCTGAAAGTCTGACAAATCTTACCAAGGAGTATCGTGTTACCTAGTAACAGGGTTGTGGAGGTCAGATATGACGGCATATCTGACCTCCACAACCCTGTTACTTCATGTAAAATACTGGTATCCTGTATCCGGCTTGACTGGAATCCGACCCCAAAATAATTGGGAAAACGCTATTCACATTGATTGACAAACATATTTCAACCCATTTTCCCATGGACGATAGGCAGAAATACACTGAAAAAAATGTTTCAAACTCAAACTCAAACTCAAAGCATTTATTTCAAATAAACAAAATACAGGTACTTTTGAATTTTCAAGGGGTCGGTCAGTCAGAAAGATGAAGCTAGTTGCCCATTCCAAAGCGTAGTAGGTTCCTATGGAGACATAAACATAACCAAACTTTCGTCAACATGTAATACAAAAAAGTGACCACATAACTTTATGCAACATGTAACCAAAACCAAAAGGCTGTTTTGTATTTTAAAGACAAATCACTTTTATTAAATCGAGTTAACTTACAAAGTCTTGTCTTTGATTATTCCCGAAATAGCCGAAGTAGTCAGGCTAAATATTTCTTTCAGTGTAGCAGAACTTCAATGACGGACGAAGACACCGGCCTTTTTTCGACAAGAATTGAGTATCGAGGAGCTAAGCCCTGAACTTTGCAGTCTGTCTAGGATGAGAGGTACTCTAATCCTAGACAGACTGCAAAGTTCAGGGTGCTGACTGCGCTTCTAGTTTCTACCTCATATCTCTAAAAGGAAGATTAATTCAGTACCTAACTACCTAACTCTGATGCTCAAACTTGTAATTACTCCCTAAAAAATAAAACCATCCCCGCTTTAAGGATTCCGCAGACAGGTGTAATGTGACACCGCGCGATGGTGCGACGCGATTCTGGTAGAACAATCTTCATGAAGTTTTCATAGATATTGTTCTACTAGTGTCGCGTCGCGCTTGTCTGGGAGCCTTTACGTATAATTACCCAAAAAAAAAGAGGTTTTATTTCACAGCTTTCTAGGCGTAATTACTATGTAACGATGTCAAATAACTTCCGTTCCGTGTGGTGCCGGACGTAAAGAATAGCACCACCCCATTTCCTCCCGTGGGTGTCGTAAAGGCGACTAAGGGATTTACTAGAGAATAGGCAGCAGCGTTCTCTATGCATTTTTAACACCATACTGCGATCGCGAACCCGCCTGCCAAGCGTGGCGATTAAGGCAAACCCCCCCAATTGGGGGAGGCCTATGTCCAGCAGTGGACGTCTTTCGGCTGAAATGATGAAAAATGATGATGATGATGCCAAATAACAGTTTTTTAGTACCAATGCAATGGTGTTGAGTTTAACCGCGGACAGACTGACAGACAGGCAGAATGGGCTTGGCGAAACTATAATTAAGGGTTCTCTAAAAACAATTACCTTATTAAGTTAAATTATTTAATTTAAGACATAATTATTTAAAACAAATTGTAAAAAAATCAGTAGTATCTTGATAGGTACATTTTAATTAAGTGAACGGTTAATTATTCACATTTACATAATTAAACTGTCTAATGGCTCAGTTATCGTGGTCGACAATGAAAATAATTGGTATAGGAAGTAACAATGTGGTACCAAGGTCGTGTGGCTAATTAATGAGTGCTTATGGCATAGGCAAGTCATGTTTAGTTCTGCGAAACAAAAAATCTTATTAGGTACTTACTTAATATGTTTTTTTTTATTGAATTACCAACGGATTTTTTACAATATTGTAAGTAGGATTTATTAAATTGGGTATTACCACAGGTTTTAGGACATTTGTTAAGTTTTTTAAGCTTATTACCCTATTCCGTTGTAGGCTATGATCACTACAGAACTTAGCGATGTAAAGTTCAAAACCCACATCAAACGTGTCCTTATCAAAAAATAATATTATAAGATTATTGTAAGATATTCGGGGAGTCAGGTGTTGTAGGCGGGGGTGTCGAAAGGTTACCAACGCACTTACTCGTAACCAGTGAAAACCACACTGTCAGATTAAACACTTGTATAATCAATAAAATAACACACGATAATTACAGTCAACAAAAATAGAGTCACAATATATAAATCAGCACTTACGAACTAATAGAATATCTAGAAACTACCTTAAACTGAAATTATTGGCTAACTTAAACTGACTTTATTAAAACTATCTAAGCGCGGAGCGACTAATTCTCGAATATATGTGGAGAGCAACTGAATCGTACGGAGAGATTATTGCTATTGAGAGATTTACTTGATGTATTACTACTGAACTACCAATGTACTACTGATGTACTACCAATGTACTACTGATGTACTACAAAAATCACTCAGATGTCGCTACGCCCCCGCAAGGGGGCGTGGCTAGCGGAACCGGGGCATAGCCCCCTGTCCGCGGAGGGTTCGCGGTGGCCCATTAATATGGGCCCCTCATCGGAGCGGCCTGATGCGGCCTATGGATGTTGGGCCCGCGTGCCTAGGCGCGGGCCCTGTGATAGGGTATCTGTGATTGTTTCTGTAGTCGCGCCGCGACACTGTTACACAGTATCGCTTCTTCACGACATCTCGGCGGTCTGTCCCCGCCAGGTGAGACCCCCAGTTGCCTGGGGGAGGCCCGGCGAGGACGACCAGCGACGAGATGGCGACTTTATGGCGCTTCTACAGGTCAATGTAGCCTATACCCGACCCACTTATCAGAGCTAGCCAAACCATGACCCGGGTAATAGGCGGAATATGAGTGTGAGAGCGGCATAGTACTGTAGTGTAACGCCGCCCGGTGAATACGTGTAGTCGCGACCGCAGCTGCGACTATACGTGCATATATATGTGCCTGTATAGAGGTGATGTCTGTTTTTGTTACGTATTCATACCTATATTAACTTAGAATACAAATACGCAACAGATGCGTGTGGTTTGTGACGTATTATTGTCTCAAGCAAGCTGCGTGTAGCCTGGGTGCCGCTTGCTTGGGCGTCATGTCCGGTGCGATGGGGTCAGTCGTCCGCTACCAGGTCGCGGGGCAGGGGTCTCGCGTCAGGCGGGCGCGCGTGCCAGGGCGCTATCTGCTTGACATGAGGCCAAGCGGATTCGTCGGCACGCGCGAACATGCCTTTCGCGAGGTGCCTCACAAACTCATCCAGGCTCTCAATCCCGAGGTCCCGGTGTAGTACGCTGTTTCTCACACAGCGAGGAGCGTCAACGATGGTCCGCAGCGCAAGGTTCTGTTGCGCGCGGAGCAGCTTTCGGCTCGACTCGCTCGTGAGAGCGTACCAAGCCGGGGCGGCGTACGTCAATATTGAGCGCACGTACATTTTGTACACGCTCAACTTGACGCGCGCCGGGATGCGGGACGAGAGCACAGGTTTGAGGCGATTGCGGGCGACCCTCACCTGCGCGGCGACCTTACGGACGTGTGTCCCCATCGTGAGCCGACGGTCGATAGTCACACCCAGGTACTTGGCCCGGGGCGACCACGCGACGTCAGCTCCTTGAAGCTTCAAGGGCGGTGGGAGGGGCACACAACCCGTCACCATCGCCTGCGTCTTACCCACGTTTACCGACAGTCGCCACTTCGACAGCCACTCGGGCAAGAGGTCCAGCGCGCGCTGCATTTTGACCGCCGCGTACTTCGCATTGAGCGATGTAGTAATGTACGCGGCGTCGTCCGCATACAGCGCGAGCGTGGCGTCTGGAGTGGTGGGGATGTCGTCGGTGTAACGTGAGTAACACGCCGGCGACACACAGCTGCCCTGCGGCACACCTGCCAGCACCGGGCGGGCGCTGGATAGCGCCCCGTCGACCACCACCCTGAAGGTTCTGTTGGAGAGAAAAGTAGAGACCACCTTTACGACGCGACGGGGCGCGTCTGACGTGGCCAGCTTGTATATCAGGCCGTCGTGCCATACACGGTCGAAGGCCTTCTCCATGTCGAGGAATACTGCCACCGCGTATTCCTTCTTGTTCATCGCTGCTGCGAGTAGGTGCAGTACCCTCGACAGCTGAAGCGTCGTGCTATGCTCCGCCCGAAACCCGAATTGCTCGGGCCGCGGCGCGATGTGTGGCTGTAGGTGTCGCAGCAGGAGTGCTTCGAACACCTTGGAGACTGTCGGCAGCAGAGTGATCGGCCGATAGCTCTCCGGCTTCAGTACGTTCTTTCCCGCCTTGGGCAGCATAATGACGCGCCCTTCCTTCCACGAGGCGGGGAAAGCCCCCGTGCGCAGTATCGCCGTAAACAGGCGCGCCAGTGCCGCTACCATACGGAAGGGCAAGTGGCGCAGCACTGTGTTGGTGATACCGTCAGCACCGGGGGCCTTCCTGGGCTTCGTTCTTAGGATGGCGCGTCTAACTGCGCCAGGCGAGAAGAAAATCGGGTCTTCCTCGGGAGCTATCGGCGTTGCGAAATAGTCTCCTAGGTGTTGCTCGACCGCTGCGACATGCTCGACATCGCTGGTCGGGTTTGGGCGGAACTGACGCTCCAGGTGCTCGGCGAAGACCTCCGCCCGGTCCTCCGATACGTACTTTAGCGCCCCGTCACGGTTCAGTAATGGACGCACCGGGGCTGGGGTATTCGTCAGTTGGCTGCAAAGTTTATGGACCGACGGCCAGCTGTCCGTCGCGGCGTCGATCCGTTCCTCCCAGCCCGCGGCGGTATGCGCCTTGAGCTCGGCCTTAACCTTCTCCGCGAGACGGTTGAGCTGCGTCTTCAACGTAGGGCATCGTAGTTGTTGCCACTGCTTGCGTAGGCGCCTCTTCACGGCGATCATCGAACTAATGTGCACAGGCAGGGGCGGCAATAGCACTCTCCCCTGCGGCTGTGTCGTTGTCGCCGTTTCTAAGGCGTCTTGTATGCAAGCAGTGACGTCATCCGCCATCTGGTCGACGTCCGCGGAGGACGCGATAGGCCGAGTCGGCGTGGTGGTCTCTACTTTCTCTTCAAAGTCGATCCAGTTGACAATGCGACGTGGCGCTATGGGCTTCAGTCGGGTCGGCATACCCGATAAGACGACGAGTACAGGATGGTGGTCCGACTGTAACTCGTCGTCTATCACTTGTTGAGTGATCTGGCAGTTTAGCCCTCGGTGGACTACGATGTCCAGCACGTCCGGCATGTGGGTGTTGTTATCCGGGTAGTGGGTGGGTGTCTCCGGGCCGGACACCGTATACCCGAAGGCTTCCGCGTCCGCGAAGAGCCGTCTCCCCTCGGTATTCGTGATGGTAGAGTTCCACGCTGGGTGCTTACAATTTAAGTCACCGGCGAGGAGGGTGGCGTGTTGCGACGCCGCTAGTAAGGCCCGCAGCTCCGGCAAGTCTAGCCGAACCGCGGGCGGCTTATAGCAGGCGTAGATGTTGATGTCCTCGCCGGCAACGTGCAGCTGAACACCCAGCGCGTACATGCTGCGTAATGACGGCAAGGGGAGCTCTTGATGGACGACTCTCCGCCTCACAAGTACCGCCAGACCACGGTATCTGATGTTGTGGGCCGACCGTTCGTCCTTCCTGTAAGCGAGGTATCCCGGGAACCTAACCCTATCTTCTGGTCCCAGGTGCGTCTCGCTTATGAGCGCCACGTCTATGTCCTGTTCCCTAAGGAGGTGGCGGAGGGGGGCGACCTTACCCCGAAGGCCGCGGGCGTTCCAGTGTAACACCCTCAACGGCCTAGTCACGGTAAAGTGTTAGTAGCGTGGCCAGGCCGTCAAGGATGACTGTCTCCACATCAAGGCCCTGCCTAATGGCCTTGATGAGGTCCATCAGTAGTTTGATGGCGCAGGCTGTGAACTCGGACTTTGGTTTTTCATGTTGTATTTTTGCGCCGGAGGCGCCGCCACGCGGCAAAACCGGGAACTTCTGTGACGGTCCCTCATTGGTCCGCCGGTTTTGTTGTTCCGCGTGTTTCCGCTGCGCTCTGCCGGCGCTAGAGGTGGCTTCGTTTTCTGCTTGCATTTCCGAACCCACAGCCCGCGCCTGTTTTGCGGCAGGGCCGGCCTTCGGGATTTCTGATGCTTCTTCTTGGGTCGCCGGGGGATCGGGCTTCTTCCCCTTTCCTTTCCCCCGCTTTTTGTTCTTCTTCCTCCTCCGCCCCGAGGAGGCGGCTTGGCTCCTATCAGTGGGCCCGTTGGCTGGCGCCATCAATGTTACGCCTTCAGCCTCTGTTGGTACCTCGTTTGGCCTCTCGGTGGCCCCTTGGGGCCGGCGTGAGGTGGCCGAGATGGCGACAGTCCCCGCCCGCCTGTTGCGGGTCTCCGCCTGGAAGACGGGGCACTTGATGTTGCACGCGGGGTGCGGGCCACCACAGTTTGCACAGGTGGCCGGCTCCTCCCGCGGGCGTGGGCAGTCACGAGCTGCGTGCCCGCCTCCACAGCGAACACAGGCGAGCGGGCGGTGGCACTGGTGCGAGCTGTGCCTGAATCGCTGGCACCGGTGACACTGAGCGGGCCCTTTCTTACCCCGCCAAGCCTCAATTTTGACACCACGCATGTACATGAACACGGTGGTGTCAAATATGGCCCGGACGTCTGGGGTTTTCTTCAATATAGCGTGGAACACGCAGCCGGGTCTTCCTTGCGCGCCCTTAATATGGCGCACATACTCCGGCTGGTACCCCAACGCCCGGAGTTCCTCCTCGATCTCCTTAGGGTCTGTATCCGCAGGCAGCCCCCTGATGGCGATCTTCATGTTCTTGTCCGCTGGCAGTGAGTACGCGAACCAGGACACACCACTGTCCCTTTCCAGGCCAGTCAGGTAGCGCTGAACCAGCCTATACTCCTCCTCGCTGTCGGGAGTGAAGCGGACTCCACTCCCGTATGGTCGAGCGTTAGGAGGCCGGCCCAGCTTGGCGCTGATGGCCCTGAAATGGGAGGCCCAGTTCGGTAGCCTCTCCACCACCAGCGGAGGATAGCGCGGCTTACTTTTCTTCCCCGGCTTCTGCTTCGTCGGCGCCTTCGTTGCGGTGCCGGGGATGGCATCAGAGGGGGGTGCGTTAGCTGTAGAGGGGGCAGGGGGAGGTAAGGTACTCACCCCTGCTGTACTCATCGTCGGTGTCGGCGTCCGTGGTGACGGTGAGGGAGTCTGACGGGTCGCGTCGGCGAAGGTGGGCGACGTAGGCACACCCCGACCCAGCGACGCGCTCACGCGCGGCGGGTCCAATACAAAAATCAACTTGCTCGAGTTCCCTTTATAGGTTTTACCCATGATCACAAGTTGCGGGTGACTCTTGGTCGTATATTCAATGAAACTCACCAGTTACAAACATTCCTACCTGATGAGGGGGTGTTGAAGGGGAACGGGTGTCTGCGGGGTATTGCGCAGTTAGCTCTCCTTAGACGTAGGAGGGGTACGGGAGACGTGGTTCTACGCAGTATGAAAATGGTACATAACACTGTTTACTTTCCGACACAATGGATTTTACTTTAATCGGTACCCCGGGGGTATATACTGTTATATAAAATAGGTAATTAGGGGGTAAATGCTCCAACTAAGCTAATGGCAGTGTTCAAATTACGCTATCTCTTTACAGTTCTGAGATATTGATCATTTTCTTTAGTATATAAAGCTATTTAAGCAATTTATATTAGAATATTCGTCTCCTCGGAACAATCGATACATTTCAATGATTTGACGACATATATAATTCATTTTAAGCTCGAATTATGGTGCTTTCCGTTACAATTATGTTGAAGTCAAGGTTTGGCATTAATTCCTTCTGCACATGTGGCTTCCCTGGTACCTCATTAACGGCATAACTATGTAAATGTCTATTAACTGCTCCCAATTAAAGATTTGTGATGTTTATTCAGATTTGTTACTGTAGTCGTAATGGCAATGGTTTAATTAGGTTTTTTTTCTTTCTATTTTGTGAATGTGAGAACGTTGTAAACCTATACCTGTCTGACTGTAAATTTGTTGAAAATTTTCTATTTTGTTAAGTACCTGGTACTTGTTGAAAGGGCTACACTGTCCTCCAATACCTATTAACACTGATAATTAATAATGTTGTAAAAGCCTAACCTATTATTATAAGAGTAACCGTGGAGTTTCTTGTTGGCTCTTCTCATAGGAAACGACCAATTGGAACGGTGCACCTAGCTTCTGACGTTTCATAAGTGCCCATGTAGGTTTATGTGAAATAAAATATTTTGATAGTTCACCTTTGACTCCTCTATTAATTATTTTGCATGCAATTGATACAATATTCTGTATAGCTAAACATGTGGTCATTATACATACATATTAAAACCAGACTGTAACAACTTTATACCATGTTTAAGGCAAATAAAGACTTATATTGATTTTGATTTTCAAATTAAAATTCATATATTTGCTTTAAAAAGGTTCAAAAAGATTGTATAGAATCAAGTTCTTCTAACTGAACAGACAGCTGTGCTGCTGGGGAATTTGTTGCGCTACTGCTTCTTCCTAGCTAAAGCACTAGGAAAAAGTGAAGTTTATGTAATTTTGACGTTAAAAAAGTCCTGATTCTTAGCCTAATTCGAATAAATCACTTGATTTCTCACGGGTGGTGATAAGTAGTGGTGGACGATTACATCGATGTATTAAAAACACCCGATCGAATCGAATCGAACCGATGTATTGTTAATTTTTCAACATCGAATATACATCGATGTTTTTTTTTTTACTCGATGCATCGATTTTTTTTAAAATTATTATTTTTAATTAATTCTTTAAGTATTTATTTACTTTTAACAGTGCTTTCTTACATAAGACAACTGTTAAAAAGGACTTCTTACGGCGGCCGTACTATACGAGTACTATACTATATATCTAAACTAGTTTTTTCAAAGAAATCTGTTCAGCCATTTAGAAGATGGTGGGTGAGTCAAGTCAAAGACACTCGGATGAGCTCGGATTTTGGGCAATTGTGTATCCTTTGAACACATTACTCTCCTCTTTTGCGCAGTCGTGTAAAAACAATCGATGTTTGGATAGCATCGATGTATTTTTTTATATATCGATATTTAATCGATACCACTATCCGATGCATTACATCGACAATTTTATGTCCATCACTAGTGATAAGTCTATCAGCAAAGTAGCAGCAGAACAAGGTGTGTTGGGCGTAATTCCTGAGGTTAGATACGTTCCAATATAGGTAATCATGCAATGCAGCTGAATACCAGTATTTTACATGGAGCGACTGCATAGCTGACTTCCACAGTCCAGTTTCTGAGTATATTTATACTATACTTATACTTATACTTGGCTAGACTGGTTGTCAGAACTTTTGGCTTTTGACGACCCGTAAAGACGTAACGTCAAATCCACGAATGACAGCCGGGACGAACGGCTTTCTGAGGCACGGGGGTCGCGGTATGTAAAGATGGTCAGCCATCTACGGACCAGCCTCCATAATGTAGCTTAGACACGAGCCCCTCAAGTACTGAGGTAGGTATAATTGCAATTAATTGATGAACCACGGAAGTTATAGAGAACCAAGCTTTTTCCTATAGACAAGTATGTCGAGGCTTATATAACGGTAAATTTTTACGTAGGAGTGTGTGTGAGAGTGTGACTCACACTTGACCGGAATTTTCAAGTAGTTTATTATCAAAAATAATACTTGTCTACCTACGTAACACAATGAGTAATACGTCAAATTACTAAATGTAATGAAGTCATTTTGTTTAAATAAATATAGTTTAGTGTTAATTCAATTGTATGTTTCTATATATGTCGGTTCATGGAACTTACGTGCAGATTGATTAATTGGGTTGGAAATATTAATTTATTTTATCCTGTCACCGTGAAGTTAATATTGACTGAGGTACCTAGTGTACCTACAGCCTCAACTATACAAAGCCATAACATAACAGTGACATCATCATCATTTCGATTTAACGAGAACAGGCCCAATCAGCAAGGACAAATAAAAATAAATAGTGTCAGTGGAGTTTCTTGCCTGTTCTTCTCCATAGGAACCTACCACGCTTTGGAATGGGCATCTCTATCTTCATCTTTGGGACCAACGACCATATAGTGGTCGTTGTTTGGGACTGACCGACCCCGACATAGTCAAATCAAAAGTGCCTGTAATTGGTTTAATTGAATTATATGCTTTTAGTTTGAGTTTGAAAACATCTAGCTTGTATTCAACGAAGGGCTTGATTGAGACACCGTAAAACGGCCACTTTTTCGACGCACAGTAAGCCATATTGCTAGATATTACAAGCCCAAAAATACAGAGTATAGTACCTAAGTAAGTCAGTCAAGTAAGTCAGTGCTCTGGGATAAGACAATAGATGATTACAAGGACAAGGACATAAAAACAGAAGGCTGGAAGGATGTTTGATATTTCGAAAGAGACTGCAATTTCACAGGTTCGTGAGTGAAAAATATACCGGAATTTTACAGAGCACGACAACGTCTAACGTTGCGGCATCGTGTCGTAAATTTTTACGACAGGATAAAGGCTCGTACAGACTCGCGCGATATCGCGGCCGCGACAGGCACCGACAAAGAAATTGTGCTACTAGTGTCGCGTCGCGCCCGCGATATCGCATTAGTCTGTACGAGCCTTAACACACCGCACTGTTTCACGTTGACGTCATGACGTGGTGATGTGGACAAGACCTTACTAAAATATCCTATTGAAAAAATTCAATAATACTTTGCCCGACCCGGAAATCGTAATATAGGCCAGTTCACATATTGCACGTAGGTAAATAGTTCTTACTATATTTAATTACCATTCAACTGTACTTAATGGAACTAATTGGATTACGTGAAAAAGTATTCTAGTTCCATGGAACTACTGGGACAAAAAAATCCCAGTAGTCCCATAATGGAACTAGAGAATGGAACTACTGGGATACGGCGGAAATCGAACCCAGGACAAGCATGCGATCACAAGTACTATCGGGGACATCCGAATAGCCACAGTTTCAAAACAAAATTCCCGTGCTCACGGATGTGCACATCTGTTTACCGCTCCTTTATGCGACGACCAATAAAAAAAAATCTCAGGCTTTTTACGGTCTTTTTTTTATTTACTAAAACAAGGGACTCAGTAATAATCTGATGCTGCGATGCTATTGGTTGATGAGCGTAGGTAAGCGTTACTATAGCGGCTGAGCACTGCAAGCAAGAATAGTTCATAAAGTGGTCCGATTCGGATGTCCCCCGATAGTACATTCATACACTTACCACTGGATTTCATTTTCAAGTATCATACCTACTTATGTATCATATCTACTTGAAACTCACAATTCGAAGAACTTTACCTAGGTAAAGTTAAGTAAGTAAGTACTCGAGTACTTACCTAGATAGGTACTAGTACCTATCAAATCAAAATCGGTCGAAATCGGTTGAACAGACTGTAAAAATCGTTTATTGAAATGTCTAATCTTATTTCAAATGGAGGATAGTTGATACCAAATAAGATCAATGTTCACTGGGGCTGTTGACTGTAGCGAGCTTCATGGAAAACTGCAGATAAGCAGTGGCGTGCCTAGGGGTCAAAATTAGGGCAAGCCAATATATATTTTGGATAAAAAAACACATCCTACCCTATCGCCTGGCAAAGTGGCGCCTACCGACTGAGCCGTTAAAGAACTGACTAATATTCGTTTTTCATGATTGTAAGTAATTGCGATTTATTCTTTTGTTCCAAAACTAATACCACTATGTATGTTTTTCAACAAATTTGATGAAACAAATATCAGTGGTATTAGTTGCTAGATAAGGTATAGATATAGACCTAAATATTTAAATATGAATTAACAACAAAACATGACTGGAAAAATGTGGGTGTAGCTAGGTAGGCATACCTCTGCTTAACCCTCCGGGGAATACAGGCGTGATGTTATGCTTAAATATAGGTAAATTTTAAATACGAAGAGTACCTACTGGTAATCCTTTAGAAAATCACAACTATTATAAGTACAAGTTATCAGTATCGTGTAAAATATGATACGTGAGCCATCTATTATCATTATTGGCACAACAGAGCTCTTCGAGTCGTAATAATTCATATTTCAAACGCTCGCAAATTCGCAACGGTTGTTATGGGAAAAATATTACAATACGGCTACTAGACGGCGCACAAATAATTGATTGATTTGTGATTTCTAACTACACATTGCTTAAATTAATTCTTTTGATAAGTAACTGGGCTCCGGTTTGTTGCCATCTTGTTGCTGCATATGTTTCTCTAAGACTAGGTCGTATAAAGAAAGCAAAGATACAAGCCCTAAGAAATTGCCTCTATTGAATGAGGTTTTAAACTCATTGTGACCTCGGAAAGGAAGTTCTTAAAGTGCTAAATGACACACAACATCAACCTAATCTTTGAAAAACAGCGCGATTGTGTTCGACACGCATAATGTATTCAGCGAGATTATATTTGTCTGTAAAACTCAAAGTATTTACCTTTTTCCAAGTAACGATTGCACACCAATACACACTTTAATCCTTCACAAGGAACAATTGCATGCGTTTCCGAATTCATTTTAATGATAAGAAACTTTTTCATCACTTCAAAAAGAAGGTAATTACAGCAAAAACTAATCACAACACAAACTCACAGAAAATTTAAAAAAATCAAAACATAAACGGCGTCAGTAACCGCTCAAAACAATTAATTTGAAATTACATCATGCAAATTCACGCTTTGCGCAGCGACTCGCGCACACATACTCAGGATCTACAATCCTACCACCTCCTACTACGATTCGTTTCATTCATAAAAAGTCAAAAGCCGGGCTTAAAAATTCGAACATTTACAAAATGAGTACATACTATCATATCAAGGACGTTAACACATTTCTTTGCGAAAAAATGAGAAGTTAGAAGCCCGATTTGAAGCCACCTTGTGTGAGCGAGAAAGCTATACTTCATTTATTGATACGATCTCGCCTCCTGCTTAGCGCTATAACGTTAGAGCGAGATCGCAACTGCGGCATCGGAGATAGTTTGGCAACGGTGCATGATGAAAGAGGCGATGAATTTAAATATTATTCCTTGAGTATGTAACTCAGGCAACGTTGCATCGTAGTACGTATCTAGCGCGCGGCCGGTACCACGTTTTTATTCTTGTGGCCGGTACTACGCGGAGAGTTTAATGTTATTATTCGTATCAATTCTTGCGACATTGAGTTTGTTTACAGGTGTAGTTTTTTTTATTAATAGGCTCACTTTTGATTGAAAGCCGGGCTTTTCGGCTTTAATGAAGGGAACGCCCCTGCAGATAAGTGCACCATCTCGCTTGCCGCGGAAATGCAACTTTACCCTATTTCTTTGTGCCGGGATCTAAAACTAATCTGGGACACTTCGCCCTTTTGCCAAGGCTTTGTAGGCGGTATAACGAAGTATCGAAGCACAACGAATTGGATATTACATGCAAATTATCAAAGTTCAAAAAAGACATAAAAATCATAGTATCCAAGCATATCCAAGTCGTAATATTTTGTTATTTTTATCGGTTGTCTTTTATGTTGGTTGTGAATATACTTTAACTCATACACTGACTTATTATATGTGTTAAAAATTTTAGGAAAATAATCTACTTTTACAATGTTTGTAATTATGTGAGCACCATGTATCATCGCATAATTAATTTGTCTGCCATTACTTCACTTTTTTTTTACCTATTGTGGTAGGTATACAAAATATTGTTAAAATTTTAGAAGAGTAAGTATGGAGTTTCATGCCCATTCTTCTCTATACGTAACTACCTTTTGGAAGGGGCAACTATATAGTTTTTTTCTAATTTTTGACTTTCAAAAGTGCCTATTTATAATAAATGATTTGACTTTGACTTTATGTTTTTTTTTTATTAATTTGTTATGTAATTCACTTTGTTTTTTTTTTGTATGATTTTCGTGTTATGTATTTTGATTTATTTTAACATTTTTATCTTGTCAAACTTACTGTAAGGTACCTAGATTCTATGTAAATGATGTGGTCTCCTATAATTGGAAGCGTACACGAGTGTTTGTCCCTGTTCTAAGTATGTTGAGTTCTATGTATACTTGCATGTAATTGTGTAGCCTCTGTTGGAGATCAAATAAATAAGATATGATTCGAAGATGCTGTAAGATCTTTCTATTGTTTAAACGTTTGAGCTCACTTAACAGTCTGCATAAAAAGCAATACAAGTAAGAAATGTATTGTGTAGCGTGTCCATTCGAACAAAGGTGGTCCCACAGCTTGTTCTAGCCAGGTAAACGAGGATTTCCCGGAAAGTTGCGCCGGCGCAGGCAAACATCACGACCGACACAAACACTGATGGCTCAGTGAAATATTTCACACGTTCCTTCTTTGTTTAGATACAAAATGTGTCTGAACTATTTAGTTATTTACTCTTCTTAACACATAATACAAAGTAAAAAGTTGTGAATGAAAATTAAATGTTCGTTGAAATAAAATATTTTGAATGTCATCTTCTGTATCTTTGTGTGCTGTACATTTTTTTCCATGAAAGCAGCTTATAAGTTTTATAAGTACTAGCTTTTGCCTGCGGCTTCGCTCGCGCTTAGATTTCTAATAAAACTCTTAACACAATAAATCACGATTCGAAAGACACGTGGCGCCATCTATTATCATACGAACGTTATTGTTGTTTTCCTCGAGAACTTACTTTTTTTCGGGATGAAAGGTACCATTATGTCCGCTTCTGTACACATGACAACGTACCTATGCAAAATTTCAGGATGATTGGTTCAGTGGTTTAGGCGTGAAAAGGTAAAAAACTTATATTCGCATTTATAATATAGTTAGCCTAACACAATCGCCATCTGTAAAGATATTCAGGAGGAAAAAAATATTTGCCCTTTGGAGCAAAGAAATGACCACAAACTTTCCCTAACCATGATTGTACCCTCTCGTCAGTAGGTACACACGGCTACATATCAAGCTATACAAAACTAGTTTACGCTGGTCTCGCATTGTATAGGATTTCCATATAATGAGAGATCAGCTTATACTAGAAATTATAGCTTGATATGTAGCCGTGTGTACATGAATCATGATAACGACTGCCCCGTTGGTCTACTGCTCAGCATGAGGTCCTAGGTGCTATTCCCGGCTCGGGCAGTGATATTGGGTTTTCCATCTGGGATTTCTCATTAGCAGCCCGGAGCCTGGTTTTTTGCCCGGTTGATCGAAAGCTCGTAATGGGGCCTATCGTTTTTTACTCACCAGTTGGCGCCACTGTGACGAGTAAGGTCAGTCAGTACTTTTATTTTATACTAGCTTTTGCCCGCGGCTCCGCACGCGTGGATGTCGGTTATCGCGTAAAAAAGTAGCCTATGTCCTTCTCCATATCCCAGGCTATATCTCTGCCAAATTTCATGACGATCGGTTACACAGGAAACGACCTAGGTAAATGCATGAAATCTTAGACGAAAACCGTAACTATGAAGAACACCAGGATATGTTATCATGCTCACGTTCATAAGCACCGCGAATCACACCTGTTTCGTGCAGCAATGCAGTACAAGGCCAAATCCAAGAAAAACGGGCGACCTATTTACGCAGAATGAATTCGTGTCGTCGACTTCGACGAGGAAATCAAGTCTCGGATGGACACCGCTGAAGACAGAGATGCGATCAAGAACGCTGATAGCGAGATTTACAAGAAACCTGAAACGGATAGTAGCGAGACCTCAGACGACTTTGAAGACTTTGGAAACAGCAACGTGTAAACGTGTAACAGTAACGTGTAACGTGCACAGCAAATAGAAAAGAGTCGAGAAAGCAGCTGCACCTGAGCCAACCTGGCTGCAACGTCGTTAAAAGATGCCCTCCCGATAAATATCACCCGTCTCTCCAATATTCCATTGCTTACTTAAGGATGCATATCCGGTACGGCTCTAATAATCCTTCCATATCCTATGGGCACGTCTTCCCTACCATTATCATGTCCCCCGGTCTACTCCTTGATATGTAATTAATGGTCGCTGTAGCCCCATGAAACATGAGGCTCCAGGGGCTAGTGCGAATCTTTGGGTTCATTCGAGTCTGGTTTAACCACGCTGGGGTCGGTGCATTTCATTCATTCATTCATAAAATTGGCAAGCAATCGGAGTGGCACAATCTTTACAATTATTATGAACACATAGTAACAATTTGTGATAGAAAATCCCGTATACAGTAAACGTTCAGTTTCCCATTTGAAATTTTTAGAGACCTTACTCTACACTAGCGCCTCTAGCGGCGAGTTCAAGCGCGATCTTCTTTATTTCGCAATTACGTGGGACTAAACATAACTTAAAAAAAAATCGGCCAAGTGCGAGTTGGACTCGCGCACGAAGCGATTATGACAAACCCCCCCAATTGGGGGAGGCCTATGTCCAGCAGTGAACTTGTGGTCTTTCGGCTGAAATGATGATGAATAATTGACTCGAAAACTATGCAAGCAAAGTTAATAAAATTTATATGGGACCACCTCGAAAGTATACCATTACAAACAAAAAAAGAATTTTTAAAATTGGTTTACAATTGACGGAGAAATCGGTGGACATGCACAAAAAAAAATCTTACATGTAGTTGAACATAGAACCGCCTCCTTTTTCAAAGTCTGTTAAATAGTATTATATTCTTTCTGTTATTCCTATAGTATGTGTATAGGTACAATATTTTATGTATTTAGATGTATTTGTATTTTGTGTTGTGGTAGGTTTACACGTTATGCATTCATGAGTGCGTACGTGTTAACATTTATACCTCACTATTACGTAAAAACAGCTGTTGCTTTGTTGTACGCTAATGTCATAACAATACGTCATCCCTATGACGAAATTGACAATCGGGATATTGAATAGTCGTGGTAAATAATACGTTATGTATTTCCCATTTCAGTTCCGTTGGTGCTGTCATTGATTGGTATCACCTAATGAGTAGTTCTAATTACACAATCATTTATGTATTACTTATTAATTATTTAATTGATAAATTATGGAATTGTTATGTAATTAATTTTAATTATTTTTTTTAATAGCGGAAATCCATAACTATGCCTACTTAGGCATGAATATTCCGTCCATCGAGAGAATGGTTTTTTGACACCTGCCAGTTTCATAGTTTTTTGCGAATTTAAACTTGTAGTTCCAAATCTAAATAAAAAAAAAAAAAAAAAAATACAACTGACAGGTGTCAAAAAACCATTCTCTAGGTGGACGGAATAAATAACCATAGTAATGTTGTCATATCCTAAACAATTACAGGCATGGCTTGTCAAGTACAAACAGTTAAACCTGTTTTATTGAATGTGGCAGTCAGATCAGTAGCTTTTAGATTTTCTAAAAAGGGGAGAACTTGTTATCGTCTGTTGATAACTGCGCCATCTATTATCTCAATGATAGTGAAGTGTTGTTTCACATGACTACGCGAGATGGCGCTAGTGGTGCTCTTTGTTGCTTTGTGACGAGTCGAGGCTGCTGAATAAAGCGGTTTGTTATTGTTATCTTCAAGATTAGTTGAATCATCATTTATAATGAGGAACTCTTATCGAAATAATACAAAATTAATGTGGCAGTAAATATATTCAGAAAATATCAACCATGATCGCAGGTATTTATCGATTTTATCAATGTAAAAAACTTTAATACAAATCAGTACGAATTAATTATGTATATGTATAATATTGTCGACTTTCATTTTGTATACTTAGCCTTAATCTTATAATTAATAGTTCAGTTACGTTTATTACAGTTTAGCTTTATTATTGCTTTATACAATATCGAAACGTGTAGCCGTCCACACGTTCTATTTCGTACACGCTAGTCACTTAATTTAGATTAATAATAATTACATATCACAATGAGACGTTCCTTCAACATGATACACTCGCACACAAATAATACAAAATACGAAAACGAAGGCACGAGATCTAACTACATCTACGACTACTAGTATAAACATGCCCCAATAACGTTATGCTAAATGCACGCGCGCGCGATGTGTCGCGACTCAGTCAGTGTTGCGTTTGGAAGAGTCATATTATCACCTATTAAAATTTCGGTAGCAATAAATGTTTCAAAGCGGTTCTGGAATACAACAAGTGCGGCTCGGCGGAGGTCGTTCCCCGCGCCGGCCGTGGGTAATGGAATGTCGGCGTGCAGCCGCTCCTGGCGCTCTTTGTGCGCCCGCCCCGCCCGGTCCGCGGCGCGGGCGCAGGTAGCTGCGCGCCGGCCACGCGGACCGGGCCTTCGATCACTATTAACACGTCACACGGACGACCCAAAGTCCACTAGCCGCTTCACACGCTTCGACAGACTATACACTGTCCTTCCCTTCGAACTTCTCGGCCAGCTCGCCCATCAACTCCTTGTAGATGAGGGGGTCGATGTTCTTCCCGAGCTGGTAGAGCACGAACCAGTCCCCGATCTGCAGTTCGCGCGCCACAGTCTCCACCTGCGCCTGCGGGGCAAGGCGGCTGCGCGCGCGCAATAGGTACAGGCGCACGCGCGGGCCCGCTACCACGGCCATGCGGTAAATCAGCGAGATTCCACTTAGGATCGACAGAATCATAAACCAGAACCACAGGAACACGTAGATCTTCTCGTTGACGATGTTCAGTGGCAGTACGCACAGGCCGTCGAACTTCTGCACGGTTCCCGAGGGACCGTATTTGTGGAAGGTGCACTTGGTCACTTTAGGGAACACTCGAGCCATCGGGTCCACGCGCTCCTCTGGCTCCATCTCGGTGAAGCTTACCACGTCACTGCCGTACGTGGAAAACTCTCCGTCCAGGAAGAAGTCCATGAAAAAGATCTGGCCGACGACATTGATGAAGTTCAACACCTCGCAGATGAAGAAACGGAACGCGTAGAAGTTTTGCGTATGCAGGTTTGTGTGGAAATAGTCGACAAGTAACTTCTTGCGACTATCTTTGCATTCATCTCCCACTACAGGGCAGTTGAGGTCGAGCACTAACATCTTGATGCGGCCCCCTTCCCATGTTTTCCACAGGTATCGCGGCACATAAAACAAAATGGCTTGGAAGAACAACACAAAACACACCCACTGGTAGTACTTGTGGTACTTCACCTCGTCCTGGCCGTCGACGTGCGAGGCAACGCCAGCCTGCACCACATCCTTGCCGACGCGTCCCACCAGCCGGTTGGGAATTGTGAAAGTTGAGTAGATCCAGCAGTACGTGTCCATGACGGCGAGTGGAATCTCGTCGACGATGCAGTCGATTGGGTCGCCGATGTATTGCCGCGACGTAACGAGAAGCGAAAACGCGATCAGTATGATCACGGTGGCTTTGTAATGTAGCCGGAACACATTGTTGTCAATGCACACCGAGTCGAGCTTGAGAAGCCCCTTCACGGAGCCGAAAACGTCAAACATGGCGGTCGTCTAGCCGCGAGCGCGCGGCGCGTCGTACGCGATCGTTTAAAGCAGGGCGTGCGCTTCGCCCTCGCGTCGAGTGCGGAATGCTCATGGACGGTGGGGCGCACCGTCAGTTGAGTAAGGCGCAGGCCTGTAGGGCCGGTGTGCAGTGGGGTGTGAGGGGGGCCGCGGTCCCCACCCCACCGCACCGTGCAGTCGTCGCAGACTCTCGGATCAACGACACAGCTCTGACCCCTTTTTACTACCTCCGTGGCGTCATCTGGTAGCAGTGACGCCGTACCCAGGGGCTATGCATCTCAGCGTTGTCGGCAAGTGATAATGTTCACGGTGCGCCGCAGTGCCGCTTAATTAAATCCATGTATACGGATTGCATCACTTAGTTTAGGAGAGTGCATGTCTGTGAAATGGTATTCAAGTACGCAATGTAACGGTAAAGGGGGACAAGTCGAGCGCGGCCTTTCTCGCGCAGACCGGTCGCTCGCTCGGGCGAATCACTTAATAACTTAACTGATTTAATGTCTCTCGACACTGTTGAAGAAGTATCATTTTCTTCAGTGATTAGGTACTCTAAATAAGTCTTGACAATGATCATAAACAATGTTATTGGTAACATGAGTGTGGGAGGACACTTGGCTGATGACGATATGTCGGTCAGAGGCTATAGTTCAAGTGTAATTAATGTTATCATTCTGACAGTATTGAATTACTGCCTATACGAATGTAACATAACGTAAAATGATAGTGTTACTGACATGGATGCGAAAGCCTTTCCATTTTTGTAAGTCCGAAAAAGCACACGTGCCATTTTTGATTTGCTTAATTTACTAACATTGCGCAATAATTGAGCAAGCCCGACGACATTCGCTCAATAGAACAATGTTAAATTTTTGTGCCCTTTGGTTTAAGAAAAGATGTAGATAACCGATTTTAAAGAGTTTGAAGATAAAAATGACATGGGTTGTATTTAAAACTATTTTATTTTTATTCCACCAGTGATTGTTGAGTAGAATTTTATGAAAGCGTTATAGTTTATAGTAACATTATGCATGATGAATAATGATTATGTAACGACAAGCAATACTATATAAGTATTGCTCATAATGTAATATTTTAAAATATTGTCACTTATCTTCATTAAAATCTCTCTCGCGGACCCATATCATTCTGAGTGAGTGTTTACGTGCTCCCACGCACGCGGTTTTACTCAAACAACTCCTTTATTTGAGAAAGTGGGTAAAAAATATTAACACTATTGCTTAGCAGATTTTACTTAGTGGCGGTCAGTGTAATGAATGAGAGACTGCTGTAATGTTGTCAATTCAGTTAACAATTTTTTTTTTATTACATCGATTTTATTAATTTTAATAATTGTGATTTGCTTTAAGTAGGTATGTTTTAGGTACTTATAATATTGGGCCTAGAAATTATAACTTAGCAGCTCCTACATTTGTTTTGGATCTCGTGAAGTTTTTGCACTATGAACTGATAAAAATATAGAACTTCTGACCCGACTATACTGATGATGAAACTTCCTTCCTCGTGGAAGGGAGTTTCATCATCATCATCATCATCATTATCAGTCTATAGCAGTCTACTGCTGGACATAGCCCTCTCCATATTTATGTAGAAGCAGCAATATTATTTCTCGATTTCCGCAATTATTACTTTAGCAGATTATATGTTTGCCTTTGTCAAGTGACGAATTAAATAATTGTTTTGCTTTAATCTTGAACGATTTTAATGTTAATCGTTTTTCCATCTGGAATTTGTCAGTTGCAGCCTGCGGGCTATGGGTTTCATTTTGACAGTTCAACAACATTCATTGCGTTATTTGCGTTGTTGAGCAGACACAATTTTCGAACATATGAAGAAATGGCTTAGCAATGTCCTTCAAAATCATTCCGATTGTGATTGATAGTGTGTTATTTTCATGGGTGTAAAGGAATTAAATGAAAATTCCGAATAGTCTTATCATAGATGCCTACGCGTCTACTGAATACGTATATTACGTCCATTACTAAATACAATTTATAGAATAATATTTAACTATTATTATGTTCCATTACATTTTCAATGAGAATGATAATATTTGTATCGCCTTCGCCTGGGTTATCAAGTGGATATTATTGTACCCACACTACGTACTTACCTAGATGTGTCGCACGGAATCCTCGAATTTATTTATCGTCGATATCCGTAAGATAAGATTGTATTTCTTGCAAAATGTACGCTCCAAATACGACACGGTCAAAGATAAATTTAACTCAGAAAATTAAATAGAAATGATAAATACGGTTTATATAAATACGGATAAATACGGTCGCAAAAACTTATTGAATCATTTTGGTAAATAATACTGTTGCGTAGACTGATCCATAGCGTATTGGCATTCTGTATCATAATCAAGTGTTTGGATCAGAATCCGTAGATTCGGCCGAAGTTACGGGCGTTTCCTACTCCATATGACTTTATACTGACATATGATTAGTTCGGCTCGAACTACCAATGAATGACAACACGATTTGACAGTTGTCCCTAATCCCGATGTATTTTTGCCCGTTCGAAAAATTATATTTGTCACTTGTTTTGACGGATCAACTAAGTACTTTCAGATGACAGGCCCGTATTTTCGTTGACAGACATATGAGAGTAGACTCCCTGTACCTTTGCTGTTAAATCTCATGTTAAGAACCTAACTTCTTGTTCTTCGTGGCTTCGATGATTCCACAAGTTAAGTAGGTATTCGGTATTTCAGAAATCGGCCACATCAAGAGCATCGAGAGCAGCTGGTGCATTTAGTAAAAATCTCACCGTTTACACGAGCAATCTATGAGTAAACTATACCAAGAGATCGCTGGATGCCCTTCGCGTACAATATAATAATTCTTTCAGGATGTTTTTGCGACTGCCCCGTTTCTGGAGCGCCTCGGAAATGTTTGCTGAGACACAGATGGCTTTCAAACCATAATTCCCAAGTAGTGAGCTATACTCCAAATATTAGACAGTTTATTCGGAGGTTGCTCAGGTAGGAACATGTTTTCCTGTCTGGTCGTCCTCTGCGTGGAGTGTGCATTATTTTAAATATTTTATATGTGTACTACTAACCCTAGAACGTAAGTTGTTTTGTAATATTAACACAATATGGATCACTGTTGTCCGAAATAAATGAATTTGAATTTGAAAAACTTAGATGAAGTGAGCTTGAAGTGCGCTCTCATTCCAGTGCTTACTTAGGTTTATATTTCTTCGAAGAATAGGCACAGCTCTTTCTATTCAAAGTGACATTTCGATTCTCCATTTTTGACATAGCACCTACTACAATCTGTCATTTTGTCTTTCGTTTCTACTCGTCTCGTCGTTGTTTCATTTCGTCTAGGTCCTTCTTTATGTAGACTATTTCAGAAGAAAGTTCAAAATCACACTGATAAAGGTAGTGAAGACAATTTGATTTTGTAATCGCCATGCTAAAGACAGTAGAAAACTTTCTACTCGACGGCCACAAAGTATATACGGTTATCTACAAAATCATGATTTTACAGGAGAGCGTTTTGAACGCAAAATTGTGGTAATTAATAGAAGAACAAACCTATCTTCTATTTTACATCATTTAGTTAATAGGGCATTACCAAGGAAATGGTTAAGGCCAATATTACTGTAATATTTTTATGATCCAAAATACGGTACTTCGACACTTTGAGAAAACTTTATATACGTGATACTCGTATCAGTAAAAATTGAGAATCAAACAGAAAAAACAAAAAAAAAAAACAAAGAATTCTGAGTCGAATTATGTAAAAAAGTGAATTTCGTAAAAAGTGCAGTTGACTCTTTCTACTTTGCTGCCGTCGTACTGTCTACACGGAACGTCATTTTTGTCTACTCTTTCTTCGACTAAACGGTGCTCGTGTTAAGCCTACTGATGCTAGGGAGTGACACTATTATATGACATAAAATAACGCATTGATAAAATTATTAACGCATTAATAGAACGGCAGGGGCCAAGCACAAGGTTCATAGTGCGGTTGCTAATGCACAGCGGACAGGAGGTGGGGCATAGTCTGTGATAATGTCTCCAGTCGCATTAGTGATTGTGATTCATCAAAGTGCCTACCCCGTTCTGACTAAGTTGTTGTTGTTCCTAGAGTAATTCATTATTCTTTTGTCCTTATTCCAATTTATTTGGGGTCATTGCAACATGTGTTTTCCTTCCATACGCTGCAGCGCCACGGCACGGCAGCCCCAACAATAACCCAAATACGTTATTATACTGGGTGCGCAGGGCTCTGTAGGTCCGCTGCGTATGCTTCACCCACAGGCCACTCGAGTAAAACGACTGGCAGATCACCTTGATGGTGCAACGTGCGAATATTGCATAGAGCATATTGTCTCTCACTGCCAAAGCCCTGCGCTCCCTCTCTATGTCCTCGTCATCCTTAAGGTCATCTGTTACAATGTGACCCAGGTACTTAAACCTGTCCACTACGTTTAAGGCTGCACCGTTAAGGATCACAGGAGGAACATATGCGGGATAATATGCACCTGCTCTAAATACTAATAGTTTACTGTTTTTGGAGTTGTATTTGAGCTCGTGCGACATTGCAAATGTCTCACACTGAGACACTAGATTCCGCAATCCGCTGATTGTGGGGCGCAGCAGCACCATGTCGTCTGCATATCTAATATTGTTAAGACATTTATCATCGATGAAACAGCCCACACGAGTGCTACTGGTCCGCCCAATCAGCTTATCCATATACAAATTAAACAATAATGGCGAGCTTAACCCCCCTTGTCTCACTCCACATTCCGATTTATAGTCTTTCGACAAAGTACCGGCCCATCTCATCTGATTTCTCTGATTTGAGTACCAGTACTTGAGAAGAGAGGTACATTCCACCGGTACACCCGCGCTTCCGAGCTTCTACCATAGCACGACATATGCTACGAGATCAAAAGCTTTTGATAGGTCGAGAAAACACGCGTATACGACGGCGACGAGGAGGAAGGCGTCCTTCTCTCTGTGTAGTACTTGACAGTATGTTTGAGGTAGAGTATGGCGCTCTCTGTCGATAGACCAGCTCTAAAATCGAACTGGGCGTCCTGCAGGTCGACGTGCCTAACGAGATTGTCATTCAATATAGACTGTCAAGCACCTTGGCTGTTATTGTAGCAAGTGGGATGGGTCGATAGTTAACTTTATCGGACGCGTCACCTGTCTTGTTTTTTATAATGGGTACCACAGTTGTACGCATCAATGGCTCAGGTAAATAAGAGTGGCTCAGAAATAAATTAAACAACATACTGAGCACTTTTGGTAAGTGTACCCCAGCATACTTAAAGTTTTCTATACTGAGACCGTCGTGACCAGGCGATTTCCCTCTTTGCACGTGTTTAGTAGCGTTTGAACGCTTTTAGCTGAAAAATACACACTTCGTTCAGCCACCACTGTCTCAGCAATAACACACGGCGACGTGTTCAGCGTCGACTGCACAGTAAAATATTCTCTAAACAAGTTGGCCATCATTTTATGATCATGAACGTTCATGTTCACGTTCACGGGAAGGCTAGGCCTCACATTTAGTTTGTTGGTATTTTTCTAGAACGATTTAAAATTGTTGGCTGAGTGATTGGATGCGAGTAAGTCCATTTTAAATTGTTCTTGTCTGTCTTGACACCATTTTAATTTTGCCTTGAATGTTTTCCGCGATTCTAACATTTCATTATAGACTGGCCCATTTTTTGGTTTTTCCTCCAATATCCACATCCCAAATCTAAGCGTAGTCTCCCCATGTGCGCCGGCGACGTGTTTATTCCAGCCAGTTACATATCCTTTCTTTCTGGGACATTTTTTTTAATTGTAAGATTCTTTAGCTGCGTCAGTTATGATACTTAGATCATCATTTCATTATATTCATTATACATTTTATCCAGAATTAAAAAATGATCATTATTACGACACACATAATCACAACATTGTCATAACTCTAAAGGAAAGCCAATATTTCGTAGCTTAGAATGACACAATGTATGATAATATTTTTTTTTCCATTTGTGTATCACCCCAAATGATAATTATGTTTATTTGAAACACCCGCTAATGTTATGGGCCCGAATTATGTATTAAGTTTTGCTAGGTCACACTCAATTACCAGAGGAAAGTGGTCGGATCAATACACGCCATGCTGTTCCCATACTTTTTAATCGCCGCCAGTGCGGTCATTTTAACCGAATCTCATTAATTAATCAATAGAGATCATACTCAACCTTTTGATAGGCAAATTAATTTATTAGTGAATAGTCATATTGTAATAGAAACAATAGGAGGGTAGATATGCTACAGGAATAAAGCAGTTAACGTGTGATACAGTTAATTAATCGAATCGCACAGGAAATCGCTCATTATATGTGAGTAATTGTTATTTATTATGATTTTCCTTACAAGATAAGAAATATAAGAATTAGTAATACATGCACACCTTTTGTGTTTTGCGCCACGTGCAATAATAACATATCGAGTTACCGAAAAACCAGTTTTTCATGAGACGCGGCATATTATGGAACTTAATGAAAAAGTACTGAATTTGACTTTCTCCTTTTGCAAGCAGCGCTGTCGTCAAGTGTCAATTTAGACTGGGCATTACTAGGCAGTCGGCGCCATACTTGGATACTGCACATGCAGCATGTCTGCAGGTACCTACTGCATATACTTACGATTACGTTTGAAAAGCGTAGCAATCTTGCAGCCAGAAGAGTTTTTATAGAATCTTATGTTGAACTCAACTTGATTACATGAACTGATTTAACTTTTAGGTAATATGGAGGTATAAGTTCTAATTGCCCAACTGAATGAATATTTCATGATGCGGCCAATTCTAATTAAGAGAGTTGTATTGATGATTATAATTCTGTATATACTCATTTGTAACGGTTGCGATCCATATTCTGATCAACATACAACCTGACACTGACTGTATTGTAAAATAAAAGGCATGGAATAAAATTCCACAATATTCTATAATTTTTGCGTGTACACACGGCTAGAAATCAAGGTATAAATTTCCTGTTTAGGCTAATCTCGCATTGTATAGGATTTCCGTACAATGAGAGGTCAGCTTATACTGGAAATTTATAACTTGATTGGTAGCCTGCGTACATATTCACCTTATTTTTGTACTTATGTTTTATCGGATATTTGTCGTGTTCGAAGTCAATCAAGAGATAATAATTCTAAGAAGAAAGCGAACTACCCATATGTTAAAGATACCATCATTTGCGTATTGATTGATAAAGGTATAAATATAAAATCTGGTGATTGTGTCTGTCGACGTGATTGACTATGACATCATAGTTTAAGGCGCTACTGAAGCCGACACTGAAGTAGGCTCGCGAAGTCGCGTGTGGTTCGCGCATTTGTTAGGTATTTAACCTCTCGTATATCGTAATTACAGACACAATTTAAAACCCGAATATCTCGCGTGGATCTCCGTTCTGTATGAAGGGTAAACATAGTAATGATTTTAATCATTTTATAAAGACAAAACTCAGCGGATTGTGCTAAAAAATCGAACTACCTTTTCGTTTATATAACAATTCAGAAAAAAAATAGTCTGATTTGTAGCTATGAGATTGATTAAACATTACGAAAAGGGGTAACTTTGGATTTTTTACCGTCTAACAAAGTTAATCTAATCGTGTTAATAAAAGCGATTGCATATCCACCAGATCCTTAAATAAGATATATCCTTTTTTAAGAATGGGATAACACTTTTTATGTTTCACATGGTTTCTAAAAACTAGTAAGCGCGGTCTCTGTCGGATCATACCGCCTTAAGTACTATTCTGCCTTATCTGTATAGAGGAGTAACTACGCTATTCTATACTAATGTTATAAAGAGGAAAGAATTTAGTTTTTTTTTTGTTTTACCGAATAAGCTCCGAAACTACTGGACCGATTTAAAAAAAAAACACCAATAGACAGCTAAATTATCAGGTCCTGATCATTTTGCTGTCTATTCGTGAAAAAATGTTTAAAATCGGTTTTAAAACGCTACAATTTATTTTCAGAAAAATTAGAGATTCTTAAGAAAATTGCAGTAATGTAACCCAAAGTAGCAAAATTTTGCCTATAAACCACGAAATCGAAACTTACGCGGGTGAAACCGCTTTGCGCAGCTTGGTTTCGTCCAATCTGCCGGGATGGGACTAAACCAAGCTGCGCAAAGCGGGCACCTTCCCATCTCGGCACCCATGAATTTATTTATGCCGAGACGGGAATGTTTCGTGGGCATGATAAATAAAACCGCGCAGCTAGTATTCACTAAACGAACTGGGCGGCCGTCCAAATTGACGAATTTCCCTAAATACTTTCATAATCTATTTAACCCATTCAGGAGATGAATTTAAAAAAGATCTACCTTTTTGCTCTGCTTCGTTACAGTGTAACCTGGATAAGTGAGATCTCAAGGGACCTAGGATTATTTATCACTGAAAGAGGTTTCTCTCATTTACCCACTTTCCCAAATAGTGAGGTTTTAAATGACAGTTGTCTTACATAAAGAGACTCGTAACATGTAAATAGGGGTTGTGTTAACATGATGTTTCAAGCCCTACGTTAAGTTTCAGCACTTTGTTCTTATGCCGAGGAAGAAGTTGTCTTCCGTCGCATGTTGCGGGAACTATAAGCTTATTTTTAATTCACAAATCAGGGGTGGTTTACAGGCACCCATAGAATAATCGACTTGTTCCACAAATCCCCCCTGAGCAGCCTATAATATTACTATATCACAATAGGTAAAAATAATGAAAAGTGTACAGATAGTGAATTATGCGATAGATAATCACACATTTACAAACACACCCTCACACACACATATATACAAACATTGTAAAAGTTTAAAAGTTTTAACATACCTGTATGTTGTTTCCAAAACATCTGGGTGTCAATTTTCTTACGTTTTTTGCAATTTGCAGGACAGTGTCAGGTTGTATGTCGATTAAAATATGATTCGCGACCCTAACAAATATGTATATAGGTAGATAAAAAGTGGAAGTCCGTTGTTTTTTTGTTAAAAAGTTTTTATTTTCACTTTTTAATTATGGTACCTACCCCACTACAATTCGATTACCACTACTTGTTTGCTACACCGCACAAACAACAGTGACACAAGATATACGAAGTGGATTAAATACGTATTATCGAAGCTAACTCAAAAACTACCCAAGCAAAGTTAATAAAAATCGGTTAATAACCATTTGTAGCCCAAGTGCATCTCATGACAATTCCAATAAGCCCAAACATGGCTAGGATACATTGTTTTATTACGGAGTTCCGGTGCATACCTTTCGGCTTCATCTTCAGATCAGTTGGATGGTACCATTTTAATACTTATCATTGAGGAGTTCCGGTGGCCATTTGTGGTCTTCTTCATCAGTTCCACTTCATCAAATGATACTTTCTGAATGCAAATGCTTGAGTTGTTGATGAAAATACAAAAATCGCTATATGTTTCCCCATAAAATTTGAGGAGTTCCCTCAATTCCTCATGGATCCCATCATCAGAACGGAATTTTGAAAAAAATGGGACCAATCTGGAAGTATAGGTATCCTTTCAAATAAAAAAAGAATTTTCCAAATCGGTTCATAAACGACGGAGTTCTGAGGTAACAAACAATAATCATTAGAATCAGTAATACAACTCCGTAAGTTAGTATAAACCTCAAATGTCAAGATTTCACGAAATAGTAATTTTCACGAAGTAGTAATATGAACTTAGAGAGTTGTATTGATGATGTTTGTGATTATAATTCTATAAAGAAATATTTTACCGTGTGGTGCCGGACGTAAAGAATTTTCTTCATTCCCTTTTCCTCCCGTGGGTGTCGTAAAAGGCGACTAAGGGACTTACTAGAGAATGGGCAGCAGCGTTCTCTATGCATTTTTAACACCATACTGCGATCGCCAACCCGCCTGCCAAGCGTGGCGATTATGGAAAATCCCCCCAATTGGGGGAGGCTTATGTCCAGCAGTGGGTGTCTTTCGGCTGAAATGATGATGATGAAAGAAATATTTGATTCGGACGCGAATCATATTTAGATCAACACACAACCTGAAACTGGATATTGTAAAAAAAGATGGCTGATGATGCTTTCGCCTCAGGAGATATTATGCACGAGAAGCAACTTTGCCTAGAAGTGATCCCACAATCTTCAATCCTACGTAATGTTATTAGCTACCTAAAGAACAATGAAAGATAGCTGCGCTACGATGAAAACAAAAGTAAACCTATTGTTTAAGTGGCGATAATATAGCTTATCAAACGTGAACTGTTCCACAATCTGAGGGGTAGCTTTCATTTGAGGAGGTTCTCATCAATTCGTTTGTATTTTTTTTTTGTATGTATGTTTTTTACCCCATATCTCTGTCGTTTATAAACCGATTTGAAAAATATATTTTTTATTTGAAAGGAAATACTTCCAGATTGGTACCATTTTCATCAAAATACAGTTCTGATGGTGGGATCCATGAGGAATTGAGGGAACTCTTCAAATATTATACGCATACATATAGCGATTTTTATATTTTCATCAACAAGTCAAGCATTTGCATTCAGAAAGTATCATTTGGTGAAGTGGAACTGGTGAAGAAGACCACAGATGCACGTTAAGCCGTTGGTCCCGCTGTCATTCGTAGATCTTTGACAGTCGCACAGTGTTTTATGAAGCCCATTTTTCGGACATCATATTTTTATTAAAAATAATCATTTAAATGCAAGATTTCGTACCACCATTTAGCTACCAAATCTATTTATTTATTTAACAATTTATGTACACACATATAAACAGACAAGAAGAAAGGAACAGAAAAATACGTACAAAGGTGATGCTTATTTCTAATGAAATCTCTTCCAGCATACCTGCGATAGGAAAGTAGATATAGAGATAGTAGTAGTGTAGTGGTTTAGTTTCAGAGTAAGTAATTTTTTTTTTTAAACCGACCTATTTCCTTCTCGATTTAAGATGTTTTGTCTCTGCATCACCCTAAGGTTGACTGGTAGAAAATGCCTCAGGCATTAAGTCCGCCTTCGTACGTTTTTTTTTACTTGTGCTTTAAGTTTTAATAAATAAAATGCGTTCTCTATGCATTTTTAACACCATACTGCGATCGCCAACCCGCCTGCCAAGCGTGGCGATTATGGCAAATCCCTCCTTTTGGGAGAGGCCTATATCCAGCAGTGGACGTCATTCGGCTGAAATGATGATGATGATGAAATAAAATGATTGGAAAGCCGGAATTTCGGAAGATGAGGAAGTCCCTTTCCCTCCCCCTCAATGGTAACAACGCAATAATACACAACTATCAAACAAATAAGGAGCGTTTTATATATTATTATAGTTAAGCAAGGCGCGTGACGCGGCGGCCATGCTCTCAAATTGAGTGAGATTACGTTGCCAATAAGCACCTTGACACAGTCATATTACAGTACGCACTGTGCAAAGTATTAACTATTTATTAGTTACTAGTTTCTTCCCGTGACTTCTACGTGTGAAATTTCTTGTTTCTCCGTGCCTCCGTGTCTTAAGATTAGTCAATGGTATCACATTCTTCATGGAAGTGCTTCTGGGTGGAACAACATTTAGGTTTCCATATTAAAAAAATATAAGCACAGATTTGTTTCACCCGTTGCACACCTCTGCAATATTAGTTTTATGCAAGGTGTCTTTCCAACCTGCTTAAAAAAAGCCGTTGTATCTCCCATCTTCAAGGCTGGTGACAAATCAAAAGTGGCCAACTACAGACCAATATCTCTCTTGAGCACTCTTTAAAATCTTGGAAAAACTGGCGAACAAGCGTCTCATTAGATACCTTGAGAAAAACAACCTGATATCGGATAAACAATACGGCTTCCGAGCGGGACGTTCTACTAATGACGCTGTTTTAAGGCACTGCAATAACGAACTGCTTGGATAGAGGAAACATATGTGTTGGTATATTCCTCGATCTACAAAAAGCTTTCGACACAGTGTCAATCCCCATCCTATTGAGCCGATCGGAAGGCGTCGGCGTGAGAGATGTACCTCAGGAGTGGTTTAAAAGCTACCTGTCTGACCGATACCAAAGAGTCGGCATTGATGGGCAGATGAGTGACGAAGCCCTATGCGCCTATGGAGTTCCCCAGGGAAGTACAATAGCCCCAACATTTTTCTTGGTGTACATTAATCGACTCTGTGACCTTCCAGTAGGCCGAAATAACTATGTTTATGTCATTTTAATTATAGTAGCATTTATTACATAGCAGGTCTTTAAGTTTTTTTTTATCAATTTAAATTGAACTCTTTGATAAACTTTGGAATTTTGTTATAAACTTGCGGAGCTATGCAAAATATGCTTTTCCAGGCTTTCCGTCAACGTAAAATAATAACATTCCGCCTGTTACGTTAATATTATCCAATATGTGGGGAAACATGTGTGCATTTACCTGCCATGTATCAAGCAATGGTTTATACCTACCTACATCGACTGAGTAAATGATTCAATTTCTGCAGAATTTGTTTTCACTGACTGCAAACCCTACGAGACTGTCGGCAGATGCTCTTTGTCTCACCTTTTTTAATACTTTTTTTCCAGCTTTGCTGTCTCACTCTTCTCCAAGTCCCTCAGGTACGCTTTCCCTTCGTCTCGAACAGCCCTCATGGTACGCGCCATGTCACCTCGCCACCTCTTTCCACATAATTATTTTATGAATATATTGATGTTTTATGTTAATAAATTTATTAATGTGTGATGGTTTTTCATCATCACCATCATTCTCCTGCCCTCATCCCAGTTTATTTGAGGTCGGCGCTACATGTATTTTTCTTCCATGCTCCTCTATTAGTCGCCATCTCAGTAGTCACTTCCTTTCTAGTCATATCATCTTTCACACTGTCCATCCATGGTTTCTTTGGTCTTCCCCTACTCGTATAGCCATCCACATTCATACTGTTCATTAGTTATATGGATTTAAATAATTACTTAGTATATGATCTAAGAATAATTATTTATTATGTGATATGTTTATTTTTGAAATATAGGTATGTTTTGTGGCGTTATTCTGTTCTTGGTGGTTTTCTCCGTAAACATTGCTATCTTTTTTGTGTTTGTCCCTGTACTTTGCGACCGAGTAGGTAACATACACGGCAAAGTTCTCAACGTTACAGGATGCCGAAGAAAAAGAGGATAATTTGGAATCTGGGAAATGCGATTCTTTATTGATATCTAGAAAAATGTCAATTACCAATTCCATTGACAATGACATGATGCAGACATAGAGCGAGAGCGCAGGGCGTTGTCTGTAAGGTCGAATATGATGACCCGCAGGTTTGCTCGTTGTATCAGTGAAGTGAAAACAACATTGTTCAGAGCATATTGAACTACATTCTACATCTTTCTACACAACCAGTATGTGGGTCTCATACACGCGCAGATATGCAGTACAACGCCTCGCGTGTGCCATATATACTAATGCATTCAGGGTGCTGATGGAGCTGCCCCGTTTCTGCAGCGCATCGGGATGTTCGCCGAGTCGCAAGTAAACTGTTTCTATTCTACTATGCGGAAACGATGCTGCTGTTTGTTTCAGTGTACTAATACTTTTCAACAAATATCACATTAAATGCAATTATTATTCAACTACTATATTGGACTTAGGTTTATTGTATTTAAAAAAAAACATGCTGGGCAGTCTTTGGGGTCTGCCGATAGAAGTGAAAACTAAGTGACTCGTCGACTTTGTCTCTATCACCTCTGACCTAGACTATAGTCAAGAGCAAACTCATCGTAAAAAAAAGTAAGTAAGTAACTAAAGCGTTCGGTGACGATGACGCGAGTTTCATGATTTTTGTTCACCTAAAAACGAACAATTATCACAAAAAAAAAAAAAAAAAAAAATTGTCATCACGTTTTTTCTAAACATATCCGAAAGCAGAATTGTCGACATCGGTACCATTGCCATAGAGAAAAATAGAATATAAGTAACGGAACCACGACCATTTTCAAAGGCTAATTAGCAACCCAAGTCTCATCATCATCGCCTAGCCTTTTCCCAACTATATTGGGGACGGCTTCCAGTCTAACCGGATGTAGCTGAATATCAGTATTTTACATGAAGCGACAGCCTATCTGAACTCCACAACCCAGTCACTGGGTAATACGATACCCCTTGGTAAGACTGCTTGTCAGATTTTTGGGCTTCTGACGACCCGCAACAAATGTCAAAGACAGCCGGGACCAACGACTTAACCGGTAAGTCCTACTGCTTTCCGAGACCCGGAGGGGTCTTGTTGGTATGATGATAACCCATCCACGGACCAACCGAGGCATAGCTTAACCTGATCAATCGATCCGTGCGGCTGTTATTACTTAGCCACGAGCCCCTCAGACAGGACACAGTCTCTAAATAAAGATGGCATAGCAACAACTAACAAGTCATCCATATAGTCTTAGGTTATTCTTAGCGACGAAGCCACCAAACCCGTTTCCATATATATCTACTTACCTCATAAACTTAAGTACATTAGCATGCACACCGGTATTTCGACCGCTTTTTACCGGCAACACAAAGAAATGTCGCTTCTTTGAATAATAAGTGCATATTCGTAAAAAAACGCTTTTTCTACGTGAGTATCATGCTTGAGTCAGTTGTGAGGTGCAAAACTGTTCTAGATTGTTTCAACACAATAGTCTTGTTGACTTACGTTATTCATGTCAGTTCATGGTTTTGTCGTACTTAGTCAGCTTCACTAGTATTATATTAACTTTTTTTTTGTTTCGAAAATTATCAAGTAACTTCTCCCGCTCTGGGCACAGCGTGTCAGACTTACTGACTACAACCCACCTGTGTTCCTTCAATATCCTGTGTGCCAGGCCCATAGCTCGCCGTCCGCAAGCCCGCGCCTATGGTGGCCGGGAATCGGCTATAGATTCCCGCCGCCCAGGGCGTCTCCTGCGGCGACTAGGGGCGTAAGGGTGCACAGACTGCCTCTCTCTCACGCGTTCCGCCTCCTCGAGCATTACTGCTTCGCAGAAGGAGGTGACTGCACTCTCGCTCCGGACCATGGCCTGGACCAGGGCCGGAGTATTATATTATTTGTGTATTTTTATTGTGAGTTTGTTTTGGTATTTATTTTCAGGGATCAGTCAGCTAGGTAATGCCGGCGCCATCTAGTATACCTAATGTTGAACAAAAATTGACGTGTAAGAGTATGTATAATATCTAGACTCTGAAGCCATAAGCACTTAAGTCAAATCTAAACTTAAAAGACTTAAGTACTTTTGGCCGCCGCGTCTAGATATAAAGATCTACTTACAGAAATAAACATAATTTAATTTCCTTTCTATCTAAGCTTTGTATTTAGATGTGAATTAAGGTGTTATGATTCGGTGCTCAAGCCAATAATAAGTATTTTAAATATGTATAAATTTAAATATTAATTTATACTAATAATTATAATAATTAATATTATTTTTATACATTTTTGAATTCTTATTATTCGGTGTAGTTTTTTATTCGGGTAATTTTTTTGTATCCAGAAAAGTTAATCTTATCATTGCATAACTGCCAGATCCTTAAATAAGATACACCTTTTATTCAGAATTTTAATACAATTTTTGTATGTTTCCCATGGATTCAAAAAACTAGTAAGCGCGGTCTCTGTGTATGATCATACCGCATTAAGTTGAAATCCAGAGATCCAATGTTTGGTATATTCAAATGTTGAACTTTGTAAATTTTGAAGCTTTATAAGAATCTTCTATAGGTGCGTCCAAACCTGGCGAATGCTCCGCTCGCGAGCCGCTTGCGAACTGCATGCGTGTTGCTCGCGTGCGGTTGCAGCCTACATTTGGTGTGCCGCTCTAGTGCAATCCTAGCAAGGCTCGAGTGGGGCGCTCGTGCGCACATACGCGTGAACTATGAGCCTCAGTTGTGAATTTGCTTTTCGCACCTCCTGCGCCGCTCGAGTACGGCGCGTAGCTTGTGCGCGAGCGGCGCGCGGACGGCGGCGGCGGCGGCGGCGTAGGGGCTGCGTACGAATATGAAATGCACGCGCGCTGTTCGCAAGCGGCTCGCGACCGGCACATTCGTCAGGTCTTGACACACCTTATCACTAACCCGTCTTGAGCAAGGATGGTGATCAATGCTTATGCCTTCTATATTTGAGAAGAGGCCTTTGTATTGCAGTGGGATAATAATACGCTGGTATTATAATAAGAATCTTCATTGTTTTATAGATAACTAGCTTTTGCCCGCGGCTTCGCCCGCGTGGATGTCGGTTATCGCGTAAAAAGTAGCCTATGTCCTTCTCCATATCCCAAGCTATACCTCTGCCAAATTTCATGACGATCGGTTCAGCGGTTTAGGCGTGAAAACGTAACATACAGACAGACAGACAGAGTTACTTTCACATTTATAATATTAGTATGGAAGTATGGATAAATGATCAAAATCGCGTGTTCTTGCACGACATATAGGCGCTATTCCACCGGTGTGCGGCACTGTACAATACTGTACCGTTCAGTGTACGGCATTATGTTTCTTTTGGTTGACCCCATTTATATTTCTATGGTTGACCCACTCTAGCAAACAAACAATATGCTGCACTGTACTTTTACAAAAATTACATACAGGTTTGACAGTGGAAACGGATCTGCAGCTCAGTACGTGTACCTACTGTTGGAGTTCTGCAAAATTGTGTTCAACACCTATAGAATACAATAGAATAGAATAGAATTTTTATTTTGCAAATATGGGTAGTACATCATAGTTCTTAATTTATTCATTATTACATTTAGCTCAGCCACATTTTACCAATCGGCATGCAAACATTTGAAATTATTTACATCACTATTATTACACTTATTTAGATCTATTTATAAATTACTAGCTTTTGCCCGCGGCTCCGCCCGCGTGGATGTCGGTTATCGCGTAAAAAGTAGCCTATGTCCTTCTCCATATCTCAGGCTATATCTCTGCCAAATTTCATGACGATCGGTTCAGGGGTTTAGGCGTGAAAACGTAACATACAGACAGACAGACAGATAGACAGACAGACAGACAGACAGAGTTACTTTCACATTTATAATATTAGTATGGATTAGTATGGACTAGTATACAATTTTAAATCATCAATTTGATTAAAAATATATGTTTGTATTAAAAGGAAAATATTAATTAGTATCATTAGATTATATATCATGTCTTTACTATTACAAATATCATACCAAATATCATATTACATCATTTGAAAATGTCAGAAATCAAAATCTCAAAGATCAAAATGTCAAAAATCAAAAATCTCATACATCAAAATTTCAAAAATCAAGATGTCACTAATTAACAAATATTTTTCTCCGTTAGGAACTCAGTTACACATACGTTACACGTACGTTTGTTCACAAACATTTTGATATTTGTGAACAAATGTGCTGAACACAATTTTGGTGGAATCGCGCCTTTACACACAGACACTAGCATATAGGTACACTAATTGCAATATAAAATATTTAAGCGAAAAATTAAATAAGCAATATCTAATAATATATTAAATACTAAATCAAAACAAAAAAAAAATACCAAAATATCTAAATATCAGCTTGTTACTAAATGCATATGAAAGTATAGCCGGTAATTATAACAAAAAAAAAAAAAAAAATACAAATTTTGTGATGTCTTTCGTTCTGTCGCTCTGTCTGTTTGTTCCGGCTAATCTCCAAAATGGCTGGAACGATTTTGACGGGAATTTCACTGGTAGATAGTGATGTTATGAGGAGTAACTAAGGCTTTTTATTTTAGTAAAAGCAACGCGGGCGAAGCCGCGGGCAGGAGCAGCTAGTAATAATTAATAATGTTGTAAAAAACAGGTAGATAGGAAATAATATAAGTATTTAGTAATAAGGAAAATATTTAAAGCGCGCTTAATCCTCTCTCCTACTTATTTAAAATTTAGCTGTGCCCGACAGGGTCCATAATAGGGAAGTGTCCTGGGTAAAAAAAAAAAAAAAACTGTTTAGTCCGTCAATCAGATAATAAAAAAATATTAGACACGTATTTTTTGCTTTATCATATTAATAAAAAATGACTTAGATAAAACACATTAAACTTGGGAAGTGTGGTTCGTTACCACAGCTATGTATAAAATTTATTGAGAAGTGACGTCATGCCACATTTGAACTCAATGTATCGCTGTAATGTTTTGATTACGTAAAAAAAGTAAAAATACGTGTCCAATATTTTTTAATAATCTATATGACGGACAAACAATATTTTTAGTCATCATCCCTATTGTTTATATTTATTAATACTTACCACCTGTAATACCTGTATGTGTACATGATGGATTGAAATAAAGATGAATCGAATTGAATTGACATTCTAACATCCATAAACTAATCTTCAAAGACCTTCAACAGTAGTTGCTTCACTTCATTCATATCTAGCATCAATTCTTTATCAAACAGACCTGCCATTTACAACTCTCGATTGGCATAAGAAGGCATTAACTTGTCTTATTCTACACTTTATTTACGTTTTATCTAAGGCCTCATAAATTCTAGTTGCCAATTGTAGGTAATCCACAAATATATTGCTTTTTATCAGTTTTCACCGTATTTAGCGATCGCCGGTTTATGTTAGGCGGTCTATTTGATCTTAATTCTAATTTATTTTTTACGTTGACATTTGCTGGTAGTTTATTTATTTATTTATTTGCTCTCATGTACATCACACATTTTACAAAATATTACTGTCGGTTTTTGTACATGAACCCTGTCAGGGCGCTGCAAAACATAAATGCTGGCTTGCTGTTGAGTTTATAGAATTAACATAAATCGAGTCAAGACTTATAAACTGCAATAAAATAAGTTTCAAAAAAATAATAATAATAATAGAAATTATATGATGTCAGTAAACAGTAATGAACACTATACAATTACACAGATACAGTCATGTCAGATATTATTACTAGATAGGTAGTCAAATAAGAGATAGGTGGTAAATACAATCATGTCTTGTCAAGTAATAATTAGTTGCAATTATGGTATGTCAATTATTACATTATACAATACAATAGAAAATAAAATAAAATCAGATTAATGTCACTATAATAAACAGTATTATGTGTTTGATCAGACCGGATCTTACAATTAAGAACCTACCCACACCTATAAAGTTTTATCCGTCATGAATTTCTCAACTGTGTAGTAACATTTTTCTATTAGAAGTGATTCATTATCAGCCTTTTTTCTTGATTTATTTGAGCGTAGTATGTCTCTTCATCTTTAACAGCAATTATCTCATTATTCATCCTCGTATAAAAAAAAAATATCAAAATATATAATAAATATAAAAATATTTCAGGCAAGTTTTTTACACATACCTACACCCATAGTATCCGAAAAACGAATTAAATTAAGAATGAAATAGATATTAAATTAAATTAAATTATTATTATTGTTGTATACAGGGTTATTGGTAAAACACTAGACAACCTTGCAGGATTGTATTAGGTACTAACATCATAAACAATAATTTTTGTTCTATGACTTTTACAAAACATAATACATTTACCAAAAACAAACCTTCAAGTTTTCGTTGAAAACATTTCAATTCTGTATTGTGTTGTACACACGGCTACACATGAACTTATACATTTCTAGTATAAGCTGATCTCGCATTGTATAGAAATTCCGTATAATGAGAGATCAGCTTATTCTGGAAATTTTAGCTTGATATGTAGCCGTGTGTACGTACGCCTCCCGTGCACTGTTGCTCCTGACACGACAGTTTGTTTTGCTACGCATAGAGTTCGTAACATTTAGAGCGTTGAATTTAAATATTTTTATTTTTGTATGAAAATATGATAAATTACAATTTGTTGAATTGTTAAAAGTCATAGAAAAAAGTTGTTGTTTATGATGTTGGTAGTATAGTCCTGAGAGGTTTTTAGTGTTTTACTAATGACCCTGTATATTCTCTATAATATAATATAATATTATATTATATTATCACACTAATCACACAAATATTATAAAGGCGAAAGTTTGTGAGTGTGTGTCAAAGTCAAAGTCAAATCATTTATTTCAAATAGGCACGAAGATGCACTTTTGAACGTCAAAAATTACATGAATAGTTAATTGATTCTAGTTGCGCCTTCCAAAAGGTAGTTATGTATGGAGAAGAATGGGCAAGAAACTCCATACTTACTCTTTTAAAATGATAACAATAGTTTGTATACATTAATTAATAATTATAGGTGAAGACGATGTACCTACAATAAAAATAAAAATTACTTACCACAATTGGTAAAAAGAATGAAAAGTGAAGTAATGACAGAAAAATTAATAAATGCGATAGGTACATGGTGCTCACATATTTACGTGTGAATATTTGTCTCTTCTTCACGCTCAAACGGCTGGACTAATTTTAATAAAATGTTGTATGGAGGTAGCTGACACCCTGGGTTAACATATAGGTTACTTTTTATCCCGAAAGAATGTATATCCAAAGTCTCAAATTCAGATAATTTATGTAAACAAAGGGGATAACATATCAAAAAAATATCTCCGTAAAGGTAATTCACATAAAACGGCGAAATAAGAGGTTAATAAAAATAATGATTAAAAAATAATCATACCGTAATTATTTTTATAAATTTCCGGTTTTAAACAAAATTATTAAAAAAAGGAGATTTTCTGGTATAAAATATTTTATGATACTGGTAACAATGCAGGAGATCCAAACATTTTCAAATGTTTTACATCTTCAACAACACTAATATTACAACTCTCATTCATAGATTCATATTGTAAGTAGCATATCTAGCCACATTTTGGATGAAAACGGTAGTAAACTGTTTCGAGTGGAAATCGATTTTGGGAGGCCTACGTCTAGCACTGGACTTAAAAGGGCTGATTATGACGATCATATGCCGTGTTTCCGACATACTACACAATACATTGTTTGGCAACGGTATTTTGTTTGCATAGTTCTTATAATTAATTCACTTTAATTTTAGCGATGACCATTTACAAAAAAAGAATATGATAAAATGTTTTGTACCACTGTCCTGTCATTTTGACAGTGACATTTCTTGACTTTACTTTGTTTACATAAATTATTTGAATTAGAGACTTTGGGTATAGTGTTACCATGGGATGAGTATTTCTTTTCACTTTGCATTTAGTTGAAATAATATATATTATATAATATAATATATTGCTCAAATTTATATTTTTGCCTCTAAATGTGAATATTTTACTCACCGGTTAAATAATACACGTTTTAGTGTAAACCGCGGGTAACACCGCGGGGAGCAGCTAGTTCTCTATATTTAACTAAATCAAGCCTTCGTTTAACCCTACTCTTACAGCCATCCTCATTCTCAAAACTTTCCTTGCCACTTCCTCCGCATCACATGTCCATTTTCTTACATGTCGAGATGCTAAGTATAATATGTTCATTCTTATGGTGTTTTTCGAAAGAACCTTTAAGAGACCTCCTAAAGCAAAATTGCCAATCTTAGTATTTTTTCATGAAATTGATACATGATACATTTTTTTTGGCTTTGTTTGTCACTAGATCACAAAGAAAGTAGGAGGTAGATAGCTACAATTACATGAATGAATGATTTCTATACTTTTCTAAGAACTTCTGATTTATGAATGAATTAATCACTTCATTGGGACTTTCCCTGACCCAACGCAACGTCTGTCTTTTCCTCATAATTTCAACTGAGTTTAATTAAGAGCAGAGGGGCAATTCCTGTAGGTATTTTTAAGAATATTTGCATTCTAATCTTGGTCTCAATCTATCAAAAATCTTTCAAATTCCCCAAATATTTGATAAGTTGTTGACATTTATTGTTTCTAAGATGCGGACAATCCGAGCAAGAGAAAGACAAAGGATAGACGCATTCGAAATGTGGTGCTGGAGACGAATGCTCTGAATATCATGGACGGCCAAACGCACTTTGTCTTTCCTTTCCCAATTCGTTATCAAGACCCGATTGTCTACAGTTTGCTTACAATGTATTCTGACCTATTTGGGACACATAATGCGAAGGAGAGATAGCAGCCTTGAGAAGTTCATTGCACGAGGCCGGTCACCAACACGATGGTCCGACCATAAGAAGCTACGTTCTCAAGCAAATTTCAGCAGGTGGAGATGGCAACATTGGACCGGAGTCGATGGAGGCAGATTGTCATGATCCTCAGTGATGAGGAGCAGATTGAAGAAGAGAAGAGTCTTGGAGTTAATTGAATTGGCCTTCTGATAACATAAAAGAACTGAAGCATATTTTAGTAGTAGATTCAGTACTAAAACTTCATTCGATGGATCATCATGATAATCATTAGTCTAGAGTAGGTCACTGCTGGACAGAGGCCTCTCCAACTTGATTCTCGGCAACTCGCATTCAGCTGCTACCAGTCACCCTGCGAAGACGGTCGCTCCACCTAGCCTGAGGGCATCCTACCTTACGTTTGCAGATTTGCAGTCTCCACTCAAGAACACGTCTACTGTCATCGGTTGGACGGCTAATATGGCAGGCCCATTGCCACTTCTGCTTGCTTATTCTATGAGCTATGTCGGAAATTTAGGTTCTCTGCCGGATCACCTCATTTGGTAGAGATAAGATCAAAAAGGCTGCTAGCGTGATCTACTAGAAACCTGAAACGGATAGTAGCGAGACCTCAGCCGAAGACTTTGGAAACAGCAACTTGTAAGCGTGTAACACAGCAAAGCAGTGACATAGAAAAGAGTTGAGAAAGCAGCTGGACCTGAGCCAACTTGGCGGCGACGCGCGACGTCGTTAAGAGATGGCCCTCCCATAGATTAATATCACCCGTCTCTACACAATTCCATTGCCTACTTTAGGATGCATATCCGATACGGCTCTAATAATTCTTCCATACCCTATGTACGTCTTAACTACCATTACCGCGCCCCCCGGTCTACTCCTTGATATGCAATGGTCTTGCTCCATGAAACTTGAGTCCTTGAGTCTTGAGGGCTAGTGTGAATCCTTTGGTTCATTCGAGTAATCGAGTCTGGTCAAACCAAACCACGCTGGGGTCGGTGCATTTCACTCATTCTACTAGTTAATTCATGCATTTAAAGGATAGATCACCTCATTTAATGGATAGATTAGTTCAAAATACCTTTTAAAATCCTATTGTTATAAGGAAAATTTACAAATTGTGTCAGGTGATGGAACAGGTACAAAATAATATAAACAATGGATTGTGACGAAGGTATCTATCTTTTTTGTTTAGAGTTCGTAAATACCTGTGTTTATTTACCTTATTTGTTTATTACAGTTGTTGGCGACTGGCTGGGATGCCACCTTTTTTAAGAACTCCATTTTTATTTATATTGACGTTTATACTTTTATAGAAGAAATATTTTGTTTTAAAGGCAATTGTCAAGTGTCAGTGTGCCTTGTACTATGGGAGAACTTCATATCTAAGCAATTTCAAAACAAAATCCCGTGAGCACGATGACCACATCTGTTTAACGCCCCTTTTGGCCTCGACCAATGAAACGGTTTTTTTGTTGTTCGTGTGTTTTACAATCTCTGTTCCAATGATCACAGATGTCTGACCCTTTTTCGAACACTAGGAATAGAACAAAAGAAACAAAGATGAGAAAGTTTTTTTATTTTTTTATACTTTACTTTTTGTTTCAACAAATTTCTCGTGTTGCAGCTGTGTAGAAACATCCAGTGCGTTACCCGCTCACGTCACGCGTTTTACAGCATGCTCGGTATACTCGGTAAAAATATAGGCGCTCGGTAAGCTTCCGGTACCGAATCGGTACCGAAAGCTTAGATCGTTGAAATATAGGCGAGCGCCTTTATTTCAACGATCTAAGCAGTACTGCACTAATTGATAAATGAAAGCAGTGCGTTACTGCGGCAGAGCATACTATACCGAAACGATACCGCACTGATCAATGCGGAAACGACCTTATATTATTATAAAGTGTTTCTTTAGGTACGGATTATAATAATTTTAAGTGGTTCATGAGTAAGCTCCCAGTTTATTCAATCAAACTGCTTTGTCTATAGGTTTGTAATTAGGTGCATTCCTTGAAAAGGGGTTTATGACTAGAGCTAATTTAAAACAAAGGTTTTGCACTTTTAAAATTTTATGGAAATTTTCCGCCTCTCACCCAAAAACTCCTATATAATTGTGAGAAATCTACTCAACTTTGGATGCTAATGTTATACTTTTCTGACAGCATAGAAAACCTATTCGTCAAAAAAAAACCCATAAACTTGTCCCAAACGTGCTCGAACTACGACCGAAGGAAGGTCCATTGATATTTATTTCCATTGAAAAAATACGCACTACCTCAGCTGGTTTTTTACTGTCTTTTTTGTTCATGTACAAAAACAAGGGACGCATCAAAAATCTGATGCTGCGATGCTATTGGTTGATGAGATTTCTATAGCGGCCGAGCGCTGCAAGCAGAAATAGTCTTTAAGGTGCTTAGATATGAACTTCTTCGATAGTACATAGTTTTATCGCGTTTTTATTATTAATAAGTAGCAGATAATCATATTTAAACTGTTTCCATCATCCTCCAATCATTAAAATACATACAGTCCATTTGCTCATCAACATTTTGGTCCTTCGAGCCGGATAAGTCTACCAAGTGATTCAACAACCAAGTGACCAAGTGATCATAGTCTGAGAAGATAATTTTGCGCGCGCAACCCCAAAGGTTTGATCGCCCGCGCGTGTTTGACTAAATATAACGAACTTGTTCTTAATGAGCTCAGGCATTGGATACTTAAAGCAAGAGACAGCATCCGTAGCGTGGCCAAAGCCTGTCTCCAATGCAGAAGGTGGAAGGGCCAACCTGCTCGACCTCAAATCGGCAATCTACCGGAAGAACGACTCGACCATCACAAGAGGCCGTTCACGCACGTGGGCCTAGATTATTTCGGTGCGATCACTGTCACAATATTCCGACGCCACGAAAAACGCTACGTCGCGCTGTACACATGTCTAGTGACAAGAGCCATCCATTTAGAACTTGTCACCTCACTTTCATCCGATGCTGCCATTATGAGCCTAAGACGTTTTATAGCTCGCCGAGGATCGCCTTCAACAATATTTACAGATAATGGCACCAACTTTGCTGAAGCCTCCCGAGAGCTACGCTCGTTACATGACGACGCAGTGCAAGAATACGCCACAAACCACAAAATCGAATGGCGTTTCATCCCACCGGCATCACCGTTCATGGGCGGAGTATGGGAAAGATTGGTAAGAACCGTGAAGACAGCCCTGAGAGCCTGCCTCGCCGAAAAAGTATTAAAAGAAGACGTACTATCCACATTACTCCTTGAGGCAGAGGCCATAATAAATTCGAGACCTCTCACGTATGTGCCATCTTCAACCGACGCACCAGAAGCGATCACCCCTTTTCATTTCATCCTGGGTTCCTCTTCAGTCGTACCTTGGACCAGCACGCTCACAGATGCAGACTTAGACAGAAGGTGTGACTGGCGTCGAAGCTTATGTCTGGCAGATCAGTTTTGCGCACGTTGGCTGCGCGAGTACAAGCGTTGCCCACGCTGCAAGCAAGGGGACCCTCCACCAACACATTCAGTTTCAGTGAGGGAGGCGTGGTGCTGATTGTCGACCCTACCCTTCCTCGTGGCTTATGGCCGTTAGGAAGAATAGTGTCGATTTACCCAGGGCCAGACGGAGCGGTCCGCGTGGCAGACGTCCGCACTAGGGGCGGCGTACTGCGCCGTCCGGCCTGTAAGCTCGTGTTAATGGAAGCTGCTTCCCAGTCAGTAGCCACCGGTTGTTAGTGTTCCACTGGGGGTTCGGTATGTTGGCGACTGGCTGGGATGCCACCTTTTTTAAGAACTCCATTTAAGCTATTGCATAGCTTCTATCGCGGGCCTTGAGCGCGGGGACCGAATCCAGAAATTCCGTAACGAAAAAACCTCACGCTCCCCACTCCGACGGTTATTTTACTACACCAGTACCCTCTAGTGATCTAATAATTTCTGGCAGTTCCTTTTTTCTGTGTACTGCGTATTTTATTCTTATAAATATTAGTTTATAAAATTATGATCTTCACAAAAAGTGATTGTTGATAGTGGGGGTTTGAACTCACGACCAGTCGATTACGAGTACATTCAGTTCCCCTGTTGCACCGCAAGGCTACAATGACTTAATTAAAGCTTGCCAAATAGTTGATACCATTCCAGTTGAACAATTTTTAAACTTGACTAGACGGTTGGAAATGACTCATGTACATGGAATTTTTTCGCTGTCAAAACAGTTTGTCACTCTTTTTTTATTTAAAATTACTTTAGGTTCAACACTTTCGTCTATTTTAAAGTTGTTATTATGCTTATATTTGAATAGTATTTGACTTTGTTTACGTAGTTATACACTTTTACGACGTTCAGCACTTATTTATTTTGTTTTTAAGCTATTGCATAGCTTCTATCGCGGGCCTTGAGCGCGGGGACCGAATCCAGAAATTCCGTAACGAAAAAACCTCGCGCTCCCCACTCCGACGGGCACGGAGGTGTGGCTTGAAGGCCGTGCATCGTCTAACGTCGTTTCAGTTCGGCAGTCTTCGACACGGCGTTGTGTGCGTGCGATTAGATGTATTGTACGACTCTACGAAACTCTGTGGTGGATTTACCGCGCAACGCAACGCCATCTAGTAATCGCAGGTAGAACTAACTAAATAGAGGTGACATTGGCGTGGCTTGTGATTCGTAATCTAGACAAGCGTTGCTCTGTTGGTGGTCTCAGTTGTGTTTTGTTGTCGGTTTTATCCACGTATGTGAGCAATTTATTTATAAATCTAGCTAGAATTAACATTAAACATTAACGTTCTTCATAGCTTATAAAAACCACTTTTAAACGGTTCTCCAAAGTTCTGGGCCGATTATGGATTGACTTTACTTTCTTATCGGTCACCACGGTCAAAAAGTGTAACTTGAATGAATATCAAAGAAAAAGAAATACTGCATAAATAAAATAAATAAATAATTATAATTGCATAAGTTGATACAAAATGCTATGCAATAGCTTTACCGCGGCAGTCCCCGAGTGCCACACGTCTTTTATTTTATTTTTATTGACGTTTATACTTTTATAGAAGAAATATTTTGTTTTAAAGGCAATTGTCAAGTGTCAGTGTGCCTTGTACATAGTTTTATCGCGTTTTTATTATTAATAAGTAGCAGATAATCATATTTAAACTGTTTCCATCATCCTCCAATCATTAAAATACATACAGTCCATTTGCTCATCAACAACAGTAAAATCCCAAATGCGTAAGTGATGTGATGCTTTTTGTTGTTTTTCCTCAAGGTATGTAGGTCCAGACGTCTAGGTATTGCTGTGCAATGCTCAAATTATACTACGATTTTAATAAATAAATTGGAATTATAAGTTTGCCTACAGGTCTTGTAAAATGTAATCTCTACCTACTACGCGCAACGGCTGACAAATAATGGCCGTCATGTTACAATGAATATAATACATAGTTTAAAACCAGATTCGAGACTAGATTCTGGCCTTAATAGATAATGGTAATTTAAAACTTTTACTTTTTTATTTGTGCCTAAAAAAATTAAAAATTTAACTGTAGCTAATTCAAATAAAAAAGTCGTATCAGCAGAAACAATTCAGGAGACTTTAGTGACGGGTTTGGAGAATTTTCAAGGGGGTGGGTCGGTATGGAGTGCTAAGTAGGTACTCAACTTGATATATCTATCTACTTAGTAAAAACATAATTATAATCATGTCTTTTCTGACTGAGTTGGAAACGGCTTCCAGTCTTACCGGAAGCTGCGGACCATTATTTTACATGGTAAGACTGGATGTTCGACTTCCGGCCATCTAGTTATGAGCCTGTATTTTCCCAAAAAGCTTCAAATTATTTACCAAGCTCAAGTCATTTCCTCACTCGGCAGCACAATAAATTGTCCTGCTCAAGAGTCATGTTTGAAAGCTAGAAGCTGGGGTTATACCAGTTAATTGCATTGTAAATGTTTTATTAAATCTAAGAATTTAGATTCTCGTTTTACCTGTTTACATAACGAGCTAGGTGTTTGCCTACCTACAATATTTTAGTCCTTATTTTGCTGCTCTTGTCCCATGTTACTTGGGGTCGGCGTAATATTTTCGACTTACGAGTCCTCCGAGCCTTAATTTCGGCCATGGCGAGTAATCTCAGCGGACCAGACTTCGGCGCGGGAGATATTATAGTGCACACTCTCTCTACGCTCACTCTCATAATCCGATGGGATGGAAATCGGTCACGACCGGAGAGAGATCAGGCGACCTACGAGTAGTATGATATTTAAATTATTAGTTGATATAACAATTAGCATTGGGTTGTTATTGGTCGCGGGGATAAGCCCGGGGAGTGTGGGATTTTTACCTCACTAAAAGTACCCCGGTGGTCTACATCTTCACAAGGAAGGGGCACCGTTACCTCTTAAAAGGTCGATCCGAAACCCCCTCTGTGCAACGTCTGGGCTGCAAATGAGTTAAGGCACATCTCTGGGGAAACTGTAAATTGGTCTCCCCGATACCTAGATGTCAATTAGCCTAGCCTTTTCCCAACTATGTAACTGTTAGTTACTGGGTAACACAATACACCTTGATAAGACTGGTTAACAGACTTTTGGGCTTCTGACTACCCGTATAACGACTGTCAAACTTCTACGAATGACAGCTTAGATGTATTGTGTTAAAAAATATATTGATGTAGGTATGGAATTAGAAGTCATGCCTCGTCGATCAATAGGTAAGCATGAGGATAAAGGCAGTACGAAGGATGATGAATATTGATGATGACGATAATGTTTAGAAATAGTAGATTGTACATCAAGTGCAAAACGCACTATTTTACGCGACACGTTAAACGTCTCGCGTAAAATGGGTATTATGGACGAGTTGTACACTCTACTTTTTACTTCCATTGCGAGCAAATGAAACAGCAACATGTAAAATAATAAATGGACGAAATAAAAAATATAAGTTTATTTCATGAAGTTTTATTGTATACTTTGGCTGTTGGTATCCTTGCCTTGTTCTTAGAATACTAACGAAACGAATTAAAATAAAGAGGTTATTCTATGAAGTTGAAGTTGTTCGTGTGGCTGTTGGACCAATTGCCTTGATCTTCGACGAAGATTTTACTTTATGCTCTAGAGCATAAAAAGCGACTTTATGTCGCCTACGCACGACATAAAGACGAACTTTTAGAGCATGAGATGTGAAAAATAAATAATGAGCTGACGAAAGATGATCGACTGAATAAAATGTTCTACAGTACCTATCGTCGACAAAATAGTAAAATTGTTAGATTTAGTTGTATAATTTATAAATTTTAGAGACCCTGATACCCTCAAGCGGCGCAAATACTGTAACCTTATAGGTAACTACAGTTTTGAGCCGTTTGGGGCCGAAACACTCGGGTCATGAGGCACGACTGCGCGTCTCCTTTTTAAGGATATTTCTCGTCGACTGGTCGACACTTCACGTGAGCAGAGGGCTGGCTCGTTCTTTGGCCAAAGAATTAGCATTGCCATTCCACGTGGCAATGCTGCCAGTCTTCTGGGCACGTTTCCGGATGACAGCAATGCGGACGAGTACTTCGACGCCTAAGTTTAGCAGTTTAGCCCACATTTAGCGGGTTCGATTCCCGGTTCAGACAGGCGATTATTTAAAATTCTTTGAATGCAGTTCGTATTGTTTTTTAAATAAATAAGAAGTCTTAATTTAGTAAATTGTTCTATCTACAGTATTTAAGGTACTTTCCCTCCATGTGGCAAAGTCGTGGGACGCCCTGTGTAATCATTTTAATGTATTTGTAAACAACGATATTATGAGTTAGAAAAGAAAATGTTCAGATAGTTATCAAAGCAGATATTGTCCATTAGGTAACGGTGTGTAACCAAGTGTGCCGAATTTTCATCAAGACAATGACTTGTAATTTATTGGTCATATGACTTCATAGTAAATTCGGTATATTTCTAATATCTAATCGAACCATCAGTTAAAATAGTTAGATTCTTATATCAGTTCACCATGACTATGAATGCTGCATGCGATTTGCACGCACCCATGTTTTAATAGTGTTCTACTTTGCGCCAATTACTGTACTTTTTATTGTTGATTAGCTAATCAATTTCTTGCTATTAAACAGTTCATTATTATTTTATCCGTTTGTGATAACGGCGGTATCCATGAGCGCCGCACCTTTCTCAATAATCGCCTGTATTTTTGATAACCTTGTTGAAAAGGTGTGGCTTCATATTTGATTGGAATTGTTTTAGAATTGATATCTCCGCCTATAAGTTAATGATTTTTGTCGCTACTAGGTATTTTCCGTCGTAATGCAGTTATAATTGAAAGGCTTTTTGCAACATCGCGATAGCCTGAATGCATTTAATGTGTATGATTTTTGATAATATGATTACGTACTATTTCCTCATTCAAACGGTATACTCTTCGTCCGTTGTAAAAGAGGATTTTATTCTCGATTTGGTGTTTGTCTGCAAAATATATTATTTACCAAATAAACAAAGCGTTTCTGGCTCTCTGGGTGTTTCTGCTAACCATGTGCTAATCAAAAGGCCGGCTAATCTGTAGAAGTTCTTAAGTAGACTCCAATCCTTAAGTAAAAACAAACACTGAGGTGCCTTACCTCCTTACTAATAAACGTTGTATAGCTACTGTATAGTTACACACCGATTTCTCTCTTTCACTCGTCAGTAATTTGACTTTCGAAAGAAGAAGACAAAGCGTTGTGTAACTATACAGACGCTATACAACGTTTATTAGTAAGGAGGCTAGTCTACAAGTTATGGGGAAATAAACTTGTTCTTAGAATCAATACTGTTAGTTTTCCTTCATAAATTAATAAAAACAGGGCTTTTTTTGGTTCTTGGTCTTTTTCGTCATTTAAACTGCTAATTGAAGTTGTAGGAATGAGTTGGTATAAACTTATTTGTCGTGATAATTTTGACAGCCTAAAATATACGAGTATGTTAAAATCATTAAAAGAAACAAAATATACTGATCATGATAGTTGAACTTTTAGCAACTATAGACAAGACAACGAATATTGTGGAAGGTCCAGAGTAGTGCATATTATAATCTATCATCTATGGCACGGCGATGGAACAGTCAGGAGGTAAGATACAGCCTTGAATATAAAGCTACAGGTGACGATGCTAACAAAAGGAAAGAGTCTAATAAAATCATGAACATAATAAAGAAAGAAATAAAGACATAATAGAGACTTTGCTTTGGCCTGTGCATTCATCCAACAGCATAATCCTACAACAGGTTTAACATGCGAAAAATAAGCTCGACACAATTCCAACCCGAATTAAAACACTCATTTACCGAGCGATATTTTAAACCTGAAGGTTAAAAACACAAAAGAGTGAAAAGTTATCGAATCCTTATCACTTTGTTGAGCTCGTAAAAAGACTTATTCGCTATACGGCGACGACATCATCATACTATATATAGTGAATTATCGTGATGACATAATAAAGGTGATGACATTTAAGAATCTTGGGCTGACAGTGAGTACTATTTGTTTCTGTAGGCGTTTGAGTTAGATGATCAATATGTGATTTTTCTTTTAGAATTTGACTGTTCATTATTTTTTTATTTGCTATTTTAGTAGCACCTAAGGTGACGAGGCTTTTGTGAAACGAGATTATTGTATGTACATATGTTAATACAGTGTAACATGGATAAGTGGGACCTAGGATTATTATTTTATCACTTAAAGAGGCTTTCATTTTTATTTAGAATACCAGCGCTGCGGTATTTTTTTAAAATATCGCAGTATTATGCTGAGATAGTGGCCTTTTTGGCCTCGCACAGGTTTATAATGTAAATTTTGTTAGTTTTAAATTCTCATTTTTTATTTTTTATTGTTTGTATTTCTTTTGCGTGTCCCAAATAAAATATTTTTTTTTAAAGATAAAGTTAATTTTATTTTGCAAATATGGGTAACAGCAAATGATGACAAAAAATTTAGAGTTCAGCCATATTTTACCACGCAGGCATGCAAAAGATTTAAAACATTCAACTTTGTAACTAAATAGTTAAATACAATTTCTTTCTTTTCTTTCTTTCTTTTCTTTTCATTTACCCAGTTTCCCAGATAATCGAGTTTTTAAAATGGTATTTGTCTTATTTACAGAGTTCAATATAAAATTTTAGGGACTTCATTGTGATTTTATCAGTAGTAAAGGTATCTCTCATATCCAGGGCCCACTTAAGGCGACGATAACCAACTTTTAATGATTTTATACTGAAAATCACGTCTAAACGATTAGTGTTAATGGTTTTGTCAAAATATGTGTTAAATTAGAGCATTTTCTTAATAACTTCATATATGAATATTTTAGATCATGTCACACATCAAGAAACACAAAAATGAACAAGTTGGGGCAAAGTATCCGTCACGTTCACGCAAAACGGCCATCGCTCAGCATAATGCTGTGACCCCTGTGTCTGTGATCGAGCATAGTTACCCAAAATATGCCTTTCCTTCCTTTATTGTCCAGGCCGCTCGTTTGTGGAATGCATTGCCAGTTCCAATAAAACGCGCGCAATCGTTGCCCGTGTTTAAAAAACTCGTGAAGGAACATTACTTGTCGTTGTGATTCTGTTCTCGTTGTTAGCTGTAATAATCTGTAGTGTTCATTTATTTTCCCTGATTATATAGTTAGTATGTATGTATCTATTATATAGCATATATCTGTGTATCTATTATAGTATATTGCACTTATATAAGTACTTTTTATTTCCACTAATGACAACCCCATTTTATGTCTGGAAAATCACTGTCCATTCCAAGGTTGTCTGGAAGAGATAGCAGTAGGAAAGTTATAAGGCCGCCCATTGTATATTTTGGAGTGTTTATGTTTTTCTTTTAGTAATGTATAAACTGGTGAAAATAAAGTATTTATAAAAAAAAAAATTGCCTTTAAGTAATATCTATTGCTCTCAGAGTAAGTCACAATTTTCAAAGACAAAAATAAACTCCAGGTAGATTTATCCTATTTACTTTGCAGACAAAATTTCCAGGACTTAAGTATTGTCTGTCAGAAACATTAACAATGTTACATAGATTTTTCCAAATAATAGGTAGAATTATATAACAGTGTCATTGTTGTGCCTATACCTGTGTATTTAAAATAAACTTAATAGTATTAAGGTAAACTTAATAGTTATTACCCAGCTATATTGTGAAATCCTGTCCTCGATCGATGAATCATTTCCCTCAAATGATTCAACGGTTTTTTGGGGGAATAATTATACCTGCCCAGGCGTCAGCCAAATTAAAACAGAAACCAAGTCAGCATTGTTTTACTCGTGGTACCTTCCAGGGACTACGGGAGGGACCACGGTAATAAGTCGCGTCACGTAAAAAGTCCGCTGGCCAGCGAATCAAGTCTGCTATTACAACAGTGTCAGAATGGTCTCGCCGTTGTGAGTATTTGACAGTGTTTGTATGACAAATCTGTCAAAAACTCACAATGAAGAGACCATTCTGACACTATTGTAATAGCAGACTTGAGGCCCTGTAACGTTGTATAGATCGTGTCACTAACGTAATAACGTAACGTAACGTGCCGCGAACCAATATAACGTATGGTTTTGCGGTTGGACAGCGCGATTTTTACGTGACACGATCTATACAACAACGTTACGGCTGTGCGGTTCGCCAGCGTTCTTTCACGTGACGCGAATTGTAACGAACGCAAAAATGCGTTTTGTTTCTTACGGGTACACTACATATATACGAAAAACTTTATGCCGTCAGTCACAAATACGAATTTCAATATACCAATTTTCATAATTCAAAATTCCTAATATAACAACTCCGATTTATCATTCATCCTATTTTTATAATTCCAAAATTTTAATATTCCTTATGTTTATAATTACTACTAGCTTTTGCCCGCGGCTCCGTCCGCGTGGATGTTGGTTATCGCATAAAAAAGTAGCCTATGTCCTTCTCCATATCCCAGGCTATATCTCTGCCAAATTTCATGACGATCGGTTCAGCGGTTTAGGCATGAAAACGTAACATACAGACAGACAGACAGACAGACAGACAGAGTTACTTTCACATATACACACATATTACTTTATAATATTAGTATGGATTCTCAAAATACCGAGTTAGATCGAATAACAAAAAGTCCGACCTAATGATAATTCGAAACATCAAAATACGAATTCCGATTATTAAAGTAGGTACCGATTAATTAGAATTCCGAAATAAAAACGACAACAAACTATAGAGAGGATCTGGCGCTCGGCGGCCGCTGCCGCGGCTTGCTCGCCTTGCGCTTTAATGGTCACAGTTCTAACATAACCTAACCCAAATGATTCGCCAACAATAGAGGGGCTCTGGCACTGCGGCCGCTGGCGCGGCACGCTCGCTTCGCTCGCTCGCCTTCGCGCTTTAATGGTCACAGTTCTAACCTAACCCAACCCAAGTGTTTCACCAACAATAGAGGGGAACTTGCGTTAATTAATAGCCACTGTTCTAACCTAACCTAACCCAAAGGATTCAATAACAGTAGATGGTACCCGACGCAGGTATATATAAGAAAACACAAAAAAATAATATTAATACACAAATATTTATAACAAAGTAGACGTTTTTAAATTACATTAAACGTTATTTATAGATTTTGAATTTATATAACTGAATATTATACTAATTAAATCTGAATCAGAATCCTAATTTTAACAGTGTATTCGAAGTATTGAAAATCGGAATGTCCTTTTTTGGACCGAGAACACATCGAGCATTTGATTCTTTGAACGTATGAAAATCGGAAATCAAACATATCGTATTTACGACTTTCGGAAAAATAAATTTCGTGATTTTTAATATTAGACATTATAATTCTTAGGTATTATGAAATTCGGACTTTTGAACATCGGAACATCGAAATTCGGAATAAAATATTTCGGAGTATTTAAATTGGGTGTTCCCGTTTCTTACGTACTACTCATTATAAAAATGTAAAACTCTCATAAATAGTTTTTGGTTTTATAATGAGTTTGTAACTGTATGTGTAATAATAATAAAGTACATGATTGATATATCTTTTTTTGACTGCCTAAAAGCTTAGCCTATAAGTATGAAACCTACTTTTGAAATAGTCTCGGAAGTCTCGTTATTCCCGGGACTTTCGAGACCGCACCGAGTCTGGATTATTTTTTCCCGTGACTTAAAAAAGCAGCGGTACTGAAAGACCTATACCCGAAGTCTCTAATTCAGATAATTTATGAAAACAAAGTAATGTCAAGAAATGTCACTGTCAAAATGACAGGACAGTGGTGCAAAACATTTTATCATTCAATGTTTTTGTAAATAATCATCGATAAAATTAAAGCGAATTAATTATAAGAACTATGCAAACAAAATACCGTTGCCAAACAATGTTCTTTGTATTGTGTCGGAGACACGGTATATGATAGTCATAATCAGCCCTTTTAAGCCCAGTGCTAGACGTAGGCGTCCAAATCGATTTCCAATCGAAACAGTTTACAGCCGTTTTAATCCAAAATGTGGCTAGATACTCGTATGCTACTTACAATATGAATCTATTTATGAGAGTTGTAATATTAGTGTTGTTGAAGATTAAAAAATGTGAAAATGTTTGGATCTCCTGCATTGTTACCAGTGTCATAAAATATTTTATACCAGAAAATCTCCTTTTATTAATAACTTTGTTTAAAACCGAAAATTTATAAAAATAATTACGATATGATTATTTTTTAATTATTATTTCTTAAAATCAGTACTTAAAAGAAAATAGAACCTCTTTTTTTGCAATTTTATGTTAATTACCATTACGAAGATATTTTTTTGTTGTGTTATCCCCGTTGTTTACATAAATTATCTGAATTTGAGAATTTGGGTATAGCCTCGTGAGGCCGACGCGCCCTTTAAATACCCAAAATAAAGATGGCGACTCAAACCCACAGCTTTTACGGGATGAGTTCGTATTAAAGCCTACTAGCCGTTTAAATGGACATATTACGACATCATTCATATTTTTTTTCAATTAGGCTGAAATCTTTAGATATTTCTACCAATTTCCGGACGAAAGGACGGATTTCAATATATTATTTGATTAAAAGTCATTCTAACCTAAAGGTCATTCTGGCAGACAAATTATTGACTAATTTTTTTATATAAAACGGCATCTATTTATTATCATAACTATGCCCTGAAAGTCTCACTTCAAACTAATAACTCTAACATGTCAAATTTTCAACAACAAGTCTCGGGACTTAAGCACTATAAAATTGTTGTCCATTTAAACGGACTGTTCGGTTTTAATGCGTAATGAACCCAAAATGTGTCTGGGTCTCACGAGGATAGTGACGATGTTTAAATATGCCTAACCCACAATTTTGAATAGGTACCCACAACAGTTTGAGTTTGAGCTTGCTTGTTTTGTACTGAGCTCACGCAACGCATCGTACGTCCAGCCAGTAAGTAATAGGACTCGCCCATCCAGGAGCGCTGTCCCAAATAAGACGCATTATTGATTTATTATACCTATAACAAAAGGTATTCTAATAAAACACGTATACTTAAAGATCAATAACTAAATTATCTATAAAAAGCGTTAGACATAACTTTACAAATTAATTTCACTATGTACTATAAATATAATCTAAAATATTCATATATTATGTTATTGAGAAAATGCTTTAATTTAACATATATTTTTTCCAAATCATTAAGACTACTCGTTTAGACGTGATCTTCAGTATGAAATCATTAAAAGTCGGTTATCGTCGTCTTAAATACAGGGCCTCAAGTCTGCTATTACAATGTGGTCAGAATGGTCTCGCCATTGTGAGTATTTGACTGACTGTAATCTGTCAAAAACTCACAATGAAGAGACCATTCTGACACTATTGTAATAGCAGACTTGAGGCCCTGTTATTTTGTTCACCGTAAAAATGTACTTTTTCATTCAACTATTTATTTGAGGACCTTGAAAACGTTCTCTAAATTAGAACAAGTCGAGTAGGTACTTTAAAGCGTTATCGATAAAGATAAAATATTATAGTGTTCACCTACCTATTGGGAAAACTACGTACCCCCGATATCGGCAACGTTGAAGGTAAGCTTATCGATGTCTTTTCAAGATAACTAAAAAAATTATCTGAGTTATCATATAATTTTCCGACTTCTATTTTGCACAAGCTGGGATGCATCAGCATGACAGAGCATGACAGTTGATGTACTGTGGCCTGATTTCCTTAAGGCACGGTAAGAAGCACATCTTCAGGTATTTCATAGCGGTAACAAATACGATTGAAAATGGCGATTCGTTTGATCTCGTGTCCGCCAATATGGGAGTTATTTCGTTTCGCAGTTATAATTCAATACAAAATATAAAAAATACACTAAAAAATTAAAACAATTTTACATATTTCTTTAGTTGATTAAATATCCTTTTGAGGGTTCCGTAGTTAACAAGGAACCCTTATAGTTTCGCCATGTCTGCCTGTCTGTCTGTCTGTACGCGGCTTAGCTTAGAGACTCTAAGTACTAGAAAGCTGTAATTTGGTATGGGTATACATATTAATTACGCCGACAAAGCGGTAAAATAAAATTTTGATATTTTTTTTAGGTTACCTTCCGTACCTACACGTAAAGCGAGGATGTTTTTTTTTCTCGTCTGTCCCATAGTGTGGGGTATCGTTGGGTAGGCCGTTTAAAAATATTGCGGGTTTGTCGAAACCATTTTTCGATTCAGATTCGATCAGCTTAGCTTGATGTGTAGCCGTGTGTATCTATTTATGGGGGAAGCGTCAGGGTAGCCTGCGAAATTCATTTTTTTTTAAGTTTTTTGCAATTAGCAAGTTAGTGTCTGGTTGTATTTTGATCAAATTATGATTCGCAACCGTAACAAATATGGGTTCACAGTATTATAATTTTAGAACCAGCAATACAACTCCTTATGTTAGAATTGTCCTCAAATGTCATGATTTCATGAAAGAGTCATTCAATAGAGTAATATGAATTTAAAGAGTTATATTGATGATTTTTTGCGATTATAATTCTATAAATAAATATTTGTTACTGCCTTGAATCATATTTAGGTCAACATACAACCTGTTATGTACTGACCTACAAATTTCAAAAAACGTAAGAAATATGAATATCGCGGGCTAATCTGACGCTTTCCACTTCAATGTTAGATTAAATAAAAATAAAAATAACAAAATTAAAAGTCATTTTTCAAATTAGGCTGGGAATCAGCGCTTTTCGAACGTCAAAATTACATAAGACAGTCCCCCGAAACGCCCAACCTTCACCGCTTCCTAGAAACCTTACCTTTAATAGGGTTAGAAAAAGAAGCCTTTGAATTTACAAACAAGAAGAATCTATGGCAAAATATAATACTGCAGCATGGGTAAGTACCATGCGTTCTTGGTTGATATCCCGCCCACTCGCACTCAGCGCTTCTCCTCCACATTTATTATGCGCACTGACAAAGTGTGAATCTCTCTGCCAGCGTCTGTGTTCCCTTCCACATATAACCCGTCAGCCTTCAAAGCAAGAGCGAACAGGCATCTTCTGGGCACGTTCGTACCTTATCCATCGCTTTCCATCAAGCGAGATCGAAGTCAAGAGCAGGCCCAATCAGTAATAAAAAAAATAAAAAAACGAGGAAGCAGATCTATGGTAACTTAGCAGAAATGCTAGAAGACAGAAAGACTTTTTCACTTTAAGGGATTGATCTGTAAGTCATTGATGGCACAAATCGAATTTGTGCCATCAATGACTAGCCTTATAATAAGAATGAACTACCGGAAATGAATCACTAAACTGGTCACTGGTATTTAAACATGTTTAAGATTTTGGTTGCGATAAGTTAACTTACAATAACCTCATATCGTTAGTATTCGCGAGGAGTGGCATGATTTTTAGGGTTCCGTACCTCAAAAGGACCCCTTATAGGATTAATTCGTCGGTTGGATCTAGTATCGTTTGGCAGGAGTTGGGGGGTAAAAGGGGTTAGAGCTGGTAGGGCTTGGGTCCCCGATTATAGCGCTATCACGCTTATTACAAGGTAATGCATATTTTACGTGAAAATAATAAAACGGCTGGGACAGACTGGATGCGGAAGGCAGAGGACAGGGTGTTGTAGTGCAGCCTGGGAGAGGTCTATGACACAGATTACTCCTATGACCAGCAGTGGACTGCTATAGGCCGAGTTGATTGAACCGTCACGCTATCTTGGAACTATTAGTCGTAGACCTATGTGGACCTATTAGTTCAACCAGGTTTTAGACTGGCTAAAGTAGACTTATCTTTCATAGGGTACTGTTTAAAATGTTACAATAAAATTCCTCCCCACATCAACTGAATGAGACTAAATTCAAATCTTGTTTTAAACGCACACTATGCAGGCAGGCATATTATAAGTTGGGGGATTACATGTACCACACTGGTCCTTCTCCACAACCACAACTAATTGATTAACATTTGAAAATAATGTTGCTGAAGATTGTAAGACTATCTTTGCATTGTATAAACTCAATCTCCTTTGTATTATATAATTGCATAGCACAGGTGTGAGTCCTATGTACTATAATAGAGCTATCATTTACCAGGTAATATGTCTTTCATTCAAAATCAAAATCAAAAGTCATTTATTCAAATTAGGCTGAGAATCAGCACTTTTCTAACGTCAACATTACATAAGACAGTCCCCCGAAACGCCCGCCCTTCACCACTTCTTAGTGCTTTAGCTGGGCAGAAGAAGAAGAAGGAGAAGAAGTGGCGCAACAAACTCCCCAGCAGCACATCTGTCTGTTCAATCAGATTTAAAATTTCCTTAATGATAAGAAAATTTTAAATCCGTTCGTTCTTCCGCCCGCGCCAGTTCTTCTCCATAGGTAGAAGAATGGAAAAAAAAAATATAAGAAACAAAGAACGAAAAAAAAAGAAGAGAAAAACTAAAGAACTTCCTACCTACTACGCTTTGGAATGGGCAACTTGCTTCATAATTTTGTTTTTGACGGACCGACTCCTTGACAATTCAAAAGTGCCTGTAAATGGTTTAATTGAAATAATTGATTTGAGTTTATCATTCACTCCCTTCTCTTCATATTCTTCCTCACACAATCTTATCCATCTTATCTTTGGCCTACATTTATATTCATCACTCTCTTTTAGTCACATGCGTTATTGAGGAAGGGCCTCATCATATCACATGTCATATGCATTATGAAAATTATGGCTTTACCTACATTCATAATTGAATCATCAACCAATGTTGTGAATTTCTGTATCTACTTCACGCCAGACGATTGCTTCTCGTTACATTAAAATATTTATTTATATTTATGCTTTATTGTTTATTGTACGGTGGCCGTGGCCATCAAGTTAACTGCCAAATTTTCTCGTTCGATTTTAAACGTAATCATCATCATTTGGAGAAATTTGAGTTTCATGTTGCTTGATGTGCTGGCCACTGTACAATATATTATACACTAGCTTTTGCAAGCGGCTCCGCCCGCGTGGATGTCGGTTATCGCGTAAAAAAGTAGCCTATGTCCTTCTCCATATCCCAGGCTATATCTCTGCCTTTCATGACGATCGGTTCAGTGGTTTAGGCGTGAAAACGTAACATAGAGACAGACAGGCAGACAGAGTTACTTTCACATTTGTAGTATGGATGGTATGGATTACAAAAAAAGAAATACACAAAAAAATATACAATGGGCAGCCTTATCGCTTAATGCGATCTCTTTCAGGCAACCTTGGAATGGACAGTGATTTTCTGGACATAAAATGCGGTTGTCTGTCATAAATTCATAATACATATTTATCATCAAATAAAAAGAGGTTTCTATAAACTTTCATAGACAATATTTTGAAGAAATATTTGTTATAGAATGGCGCAATGTCAGAGGGTAGCTGCCCCAAAAACTGGAACATCGAATTAGGATTCATCTTGGTTATTTTTGAACAGTTTTAAGTATTTATTTCTGTGTCTCAAATCATGCCAACACACAAGTTTAATGTAAGCATTACCAGGATAATAGCTATAATTACAAGTGTTGTTATTTTTGGAATTAATTTGTCTGTTAAATTGTTACCTTGTATTGGAGAATATGTGTCATTTTCAATTATTTTAACAGTAGTTAATTTAAAATTACAATATTATTGTTGTCCTCATATTGGAACTAGTTGTAGTGTTATTGCCATAGAAAAACAGCTAAATATACATAATGTAATCGATATATAAGGTCAAATAACCGCAAAAACCCACATTTTACCACAAAATGTCACTACGCATGGATTTAATACACATAATTGCTTCCAGACGGGTAGCCTCGTACCCTGCGCTGGCGCAGACGGACCGGGGAGAGATGCGGGGCAGTGCGGGCGCAGGGGGAGGCTGTGAGTAATACGGAACCCGTCAAACCTGCAGCCGAAGATGCCGAGATCCCCTCTGCCTCTCTCGCGAAATGCCTTCCGACAAACAGCCAAACCACTTTAAACCCTGTTCTTTAGGACACATAATTCATTGTTGTTTGTTACAATTTACCTTCAATTCCTTTTACAACCGCTTTCCTACTAAAAAAGGTTTAAATATTCATTTCAATAATGAAACTACGCTATTGCTGTTTGACATAAGGATTGTATTGCTTTGCAGTTTTTGTATATTTTAAGCAAGCAAAATTGAACGTTATCGCCAAGGTGTATGGTTGCTTATTGCAAAAGCTCTTAGGGTAATTTATGTCTTTTAGATTATTTAGGCGGGTAATGCACAAGACATGTTCAAGCTTGGAGTTTCTCAGAATTGAAAAATGCTGTCGTTAGTCTGAACTCTTTACTCCTTTTTTGTTAAGAAAATTAAGTTGTTTTCATTTGAAAACAATAAAAACTAGTTTGTGTTTATTAACGATCGATTCTTTTATAATTTCACAACTCGGTGTGTCTAATTCCTGTTTTTATATTGTCAACTGTCGTAGAACATGGTGATGTAACAGACAGACTTTGAAACATAAAAAAAAACTTGCAGGTGAAGTTTTAGTCGCACCTGGCAATTTTTTGTTCGTAGTTTTTTAAAACGTTTTAATAGACCGAAATAAGAGATGAGAAAGTAGGAACCTACCTACGTTTTATAGTTTACATGAATAAAACTGACGATAGAGTAAAAAAATGCACATGAACGCTATTTACTCGTGATCGTAGTGAGTTGTTCTGCAGTGCTATTCTGTAGAAATCTCACCGTGAACACCTAGGTGAAGTGAGCTTGAATTAATGAGCTGTCAATAGTGTCAATCCCTAGTCTCATAGAATGACAGTTCACTTCGAGATCACTTCACCTAAGTTTTCACGGTGAGATTTTTACAGAATCGACCGGCAGCTGAGCAAGTAGTAAGTCGTTTCCCGTGGTCCATTACGAACACTTTAAATTATTCTCTTCAAACGAAACAAGTACACAGTTAATCGGGGATTATATATTTTCGACAGTTATTTCTTTAAAATTCCAACAGCGAAAGCTTTTGGTTCAAACTTCACTAATCGACTTAGCTCGTTGTGTGCACGACTTGGTACGCGCATTGCATTTTTACGACCAAGTCCGGTCCCACGGGCCGTATTAAAAATGACCACAAAAAATGGTCGACGAAAAAACCAGTATGACCATCCATCCACGTCGGATTAGTAACATGCCTATTATTGGGTTGTTTACCCTATACGTGGCGACGTTTGTTTTCTATTTTAAAGATTTGGCACCTTGCAATTTTAAATAAAGAATTTTATATTTGTCGTGAAGTGGAGGATGTGGATAGTTTTGAATTTAAGTATTCTTCTATATTTCTTGCAATTTCTTGTATGTTTTGTGTGTGTTTTTAGTTATTTTCTAGGGTAGGAACTAGGATCTTTATCAACTAATCTTCTTACATAGGTACTATCACGGACATCCGAATCGGACCACTATAAGGACTATTCTTGCTTGCAGCGCTCGGCCGCTAAAGTAACGCTTACCTACGCTCATAACCAATAGAATCGCAGCATCAGGTTTTTTCTGAGCGCCTTGATTTTGTAAATGAAAAAAAAAAAAAAAAAAAAATACCTGCCGAGGTGGTCAGACATCTGTGATCAAGATCATTGTAACAGGGCCTGAGACGTTTATTTAAACAGAAGTTTATTGGTCGTCGCAAAAAGGACGGTAAACAGATGTTTCACATCAGACATTCACAGATGACCTCATCTGCACGAGATTTGTTTTGAAAATGTGCCGATTCGGATGTCCACGATAGTACATACATAAACTCACGCCTTGTTAGCATGGAGGTAGGCATAAACTACAGAACGCCAACTTCAACGATCCTTACATAGATACTCCTTTTACTTCGTGTTCATTCTTCTTAAACTCTTTTTCCATATTAAATAGCTCCTCTCGCAGAGCAGAGGTCTGAGTCCCAACAGAGGGAAGGAAATATGCTTTTATGGATGCTTTATGGTTAGAGTGCAGCTTGCCAGGATACCGTCACCATGCACCAGACTGCAGGATCCTCTTTTCTTATCGAAGAAACATCATCATTTATCTGGTTCTTAATTCCTTCGAATTAACAACACCAATTTCCACCTCCCAGCGTGCAGCGCCCTCCACTCCCCCAGAGAGCTTCTCTACCTAAACCACAACAAACAACACAGTCCTCATTTTCATAAGGAAAAAGGTATTAACATTTGAAGCTGAGTAATACCTTGATCACACGTACCAAGTAGATGGGCAAGACAGTGTTCTCGGCCGAGTGCTCAGTACGTATAAACACATCACCGAGTGCTCGGCCGATTTAAAAGGCGAGACAGTCACTTGGATCCTGTTCTATTTACTAGACCGAGTGCCTACCCCCGCGCTTCCCCGTACTGTTTCGGCGGGTATAAACATGCACTCGATGTTTACTCGCCAATACAATCCGATCCAGCCCGTCTCTTGCTGATCTCCCCCAGCGACGCCCTAAGCCGAGGTCCGTATCTCGCAGGGGGGTGCTCTTAGCGTGTAGTCGCTTGGTTTTAAGTTTTATGCCCTGGCTGGAGGCCTTCATTTATTGAGGCACCCACAGGAAAGTCCGGTTAAGCTGACGACAACCTCCTAGGTTGAACTGTGAAAAGCGATTCCCAAAAAAAAATTATATATATAATATATACTCGCCATTCGGCACACTCACGTTGCTCGCAGCACGCTACCGTACAATTTTTAATTATCTTTTTGCGATCCATTTTATCGCTAGTCTGCAACGCCGAAACTGAATTGACTGACTGACTCGGTGCCTAGTAAATATATACGTGTAGACACCTACTCGTCCACCCAACTCTCTCGGCCTAGTTTCATTTTGCTGTCTCGCCCATCAACTAGGTACGTGTGATCAAGGCATAAGGAATGCAGGAGGACAATGGCGCATAAACGTGCGTTCAAAATGTAGAATGTAAAATACCGAGCATGATTAATAAGTTGCTTACAAGTATTGGTTTGTGGTCAACGGCCAGGAACCACCGGGAATGTCCTAACTTCGTAGGGCTGCCTGGCGTTCTTAATAAATTAACTAATATTGGGTTTCGCTAAAGAAAATTCTCGGAAAATTATGACCTGCGTTGTCAACGTCTGAATATAGTCTACTCCAAAAGTATCTACTGAAAATGTAAACAAATGGATCAGAAAATTGAATCTGTGGATGCTAATATGCTAATATGTAGTGTCACTTACAAATTGAGTGCTTCCATTCGATTTGAATACTTAAATCCGAAATTGTAATTTTAAATCACTTTAAAGAGCTTTTTTCATTGATGATTTATCAATTACAACGTAATAAGTAATGTTATTACGTTGTAATTGAATTAAAATCGTTTTTTGCAATTTTCAAGTCAGTGTTAGGTTGTATTTTGATCAAAATGATTATCATGATTCGCGACCATAACAATTATACGTATTTACAGTTATAATCATTAGAATCATTAATACATCTCTCTAAGTTAGAATTGGTCTATTGAATGACTTTTAACATAGGAAATGTTTTTTCAATCGCTCTGTATCTGATATTTCCGTTATTTCTGAGTCAATATCTGTACCTCAGAGGTATAATACAATAGTAACTCCATCTTTTTCGAAAATTTGTTTCTTGCACCATTAAAATCGCATGAACCAGTTCTACATACTGGTTTACGACATTAAGTCCTATGACATCTATGAAAAGAAATATCCAATCGTATATTACATTAAATCCACTATGGGTATAGGATCTCAAATGACGATAAGCTTCATCTAATAATAAAAATACTGTTGAACTCAACAGTATTAGTTTTGCAAAACAAAAAAACACAAAAATAAAAAAAATAAAAATAATAGCATTCGAAGTTTCACTCCGCGCATTTTTGCCTCTCCTGTAGCGCTATTCTGTAAAAATCTCACCGTGAATTCGTAGGTGAAGTGAGTTCAAAGTGAGCTGTCAATCTCTAGACTCTCTAGCGTCAGGTAGGTTGACAGTTCACTTCAAGCTCACTTCACCTATATTTTCACGGTGATATTTTGACAGAATCGACCGGCTGTAAAATTTTAGTTTCATCACATAATGTTGTATACCTCTGAGGTACAGATCTAGTTAGTTGAGGTGCCAAAATGTTTGTATTGACGAGGTCAAAATGTACAAAAAAGTAAAATTGAATTAGTAATGTATTTCATTCATTTTATTAATAAAATGCCTCTAAAATGGTGATTTTGTAATTCTGTTGTTTTTTGTTAATTGTTCACATTTTTTTTTATTACTTTAAATAATGTGCTTAACTGAAACCAGTTTTTAAGAAAATTATTTAAGGTTTACAACGATTAAATAAATCATAAAGTTAATATTATTTCAATAAATGAGTTTTTATTACTCGTCGTCCCACCCTATGTTCACCTGCTGCGGGCGCTAGATAGGTAATTATCTCGTGAAAATTATTAAGATTTTTAGACCTATTACAATTTTTTTTTTTTTTTTTTGAGAAACATCTATAAACATGTCTGATTTCTTCTTTTTTATCACCGAAGTTTATTTCCAATGCTATTTGAAGGTCATATGGTGCATGGGATTTGTAATTTTTTTCATGAAATTATGACATTGACCTACCTTTGCGCGTCTTAACAATAATATTGAAAAAAGTGGTGAGATATAAAGTTGAAATCTTCTAAATACAGATGAATGTGTTATTAATTACGTTTAGTGAGTGATTGCGAAAAATAATTACATTGACAGCGTTTGTTTACACATCCATCAGATATTTTTGGAATAGACTATGCCTGTTAAGGTGACGATAACCGACTTTTAATGATTTTTATTGAAGATCACGTTTAAACGAGTAGTGTTTATGATTTGGATAAAATATATGTTTAATTAGATCATTTTTTAATAACTTAATATATGAATATTTTAAATTATGTTTATATAAAAAAGTGAAATTAATTTGTTATGTCTAACGCGGCAAAAAAACTGAGAATCACGCAAAACCTATCAAAAGTATTTATCTAAAAACCTTCACCTTTTTAAAGATTTATAATTTTTATTTATAATTATTGATTTTTTAGTACCAATACGTGTTTTTTTTTTAAATACCTTTTGTTTTATGTATAATAAATTAATAATGCGTCTTATTTGGGACAGCGCTCCTGGATGGGCGAGTCCTATTACTGGCTGGACGTACAATGCGTTGCGTGAGCTCAGTACACAGAACACGCAAGCTAACCACTCAAGGTCACTGGATATATCTGCGTCTTAATGAAAATGGAACGATCAAATTGGGAATAGCCTGAGTTACCACGTCTGATTGCTGATGGTTGTAATTTGCAGACAGGAGGACGCTGCTTCTTATTTTTGTAACCCGCGATTTGATAACTTTGAATTGAATACTTTGTACTGCTTGCCTGGCGACTCATCGTGGATTCCTAAAGTCGAGTAACGGATGGACCAGTTTTTATACGGTTTTCCGAATAATCCTGTGATCGCTTTGAACGTTAAAGCAGCCCAATTCATCAATTCTTCACCATACAGAATCATATACCTATCTGTTTTACTAAATGCTTTCGAAAGAACATTCTGACCTGTCAACCTAGTCAAACCAGTAAGGCAAGATTGTCAAGCAAAAATAAATGCAATCAGCTATAATTCTATCGCACATAACAGGAGGACATAATAGCCAACAGAGTACAAGCTTAAAAATATAACGCTGGCATCTGTTTAATGTAAGTTCACAGTGATATATCCATTGACCAGGGGCCCAAGTCTGCTATTTTTATAAAGTCACTCCAACACGATCCCATTGTCATTTCGCTAAAAGTTCGTAATCTGCTAAATTCATAATGGTCAATCATTGGTCGGCCAATGGTCTCGTAATAGAATTGAATTATAATGGCATTTTACAACATTTTTTTATTTTTATTTTTATTTTTAACATTTATTCATGCCAGTTTTCATATAAATATATTTTTACATATTATTTATTAGTGTTATAAGCAATCTGAAGTAGTAGGAAGTTGGAAGTTTAGTAGGAAGTTTCATTTGTCATTATGTACGAGATTATCAATTCTTTCAATGGAGTGTCAGTGGCTGACCATTGGAAAGTCATAATGACGCCATTGTATTAGTAGATTACTAAACTTGTCAAAATAATCAACAATTATGAAATAAATGATAGACCATTCTGACACTATTGTAATAGCAGACTTGAGGCTCAGAAAGAGGGAGAATACTGAAATGACGGTTGATAAAGAAATATTGGAGCAGAAAGAACTGCCGCGACCTCAAGTGAATTTGAACAAGGATTTTAAGGGGCTGATGTTGTAGATGTGAGTTCACGTTTAGGTACCTACTACAGACTAGCGTTGAAAATGCCGATTTTTTTTTTCGTTTTTTTTTTGCGTATTAATTAGAAAAATTAACAGAAAGAATCCTTTGGAAAGAAACAGGATTCTTTCGAATTTTTCGCTTAATGTTTTGAAAAGTTGAAAAAAAAAAAAAACAAGTTGTATTGAAATAATTTCTTCTACAGAAGCAGAAGTCGATCGTAAATCGTGGGTATTATGGAAAGAGTTAAAGCGTAGATATCCTAAGATAAACGTACATACTAAGAAAGTATTTGAAAAAAATATATGAAAAAACAAAAAAAAAATACATGAAATGTATCCAGTATGTGTGTTGTTTTCCGTGTATTTCTTTCTTTTATCGTTTCTTTCGGTACAGTTAAAAAAAAAGAAAAAACATGAAGTATATATTGGCAAATTTTCTTGAAACTTACGAATGAAACATCGACAAAAGCATCAGAATTGGAAAGTAATGGGAATTTTTCCTGTTCTGATTTCGGTTCCGATACATTTGAATCACTGCGTGTACAAACAAGCTTATACTTGTCGCTCTGCGAACCCCCTTCACTCTTTAACCGGACTTTCCTGTGGCTGCCTTAAGCTCCTAACGAAACTTAATGCTTCCAGCCAGGGCGTAAAAACTATAAACTAAACGACTGCTGCTCGCTAAGGGCACCCCCTGTGGGGTACGAACTTCGGCTTAGGGCAGCTGAGTCGGACGGAGAGTTTTGTTCGTTCGGGTTTCATTTATATACTGATCCGAGTTGGATCCTGGCAGATGTATTAGGTATTTTTTGAACCGACATGAATGAAACGGAGGAATAATGTATGTAATTTTATTTTATTAGACCTGCCTCCGATTCCGATTCCGGTTCTGATTCTAGTTCCGACAAATCAAATTTAAAAACTCTGATTACGAATTCGGTTCCGATAAAACCACCTCCGTAAAATCCCTGCTACACATACCTGAGTGATATATAAATTGGCATGGCTGTGTTCAATCGATTAATTAAGATTAATCGAAGTTCGGTCTCTGTCAACTATCTACTCACTTAATGCATAGTTCGTTAGCGCTAACCCGTAATAGTTATAAATAAAATGACATTATACAACAGGTTCGTTGACTTAAGCCATTTGACGGGTGATTACTGGTTTGTGCAAGTTTTTGTTAAAATATTCTATAGGTACTTATGATATGACCACGCTTAGACCAACTCTGCTGACAAGCGCTCGTGACAAAGGTTTGTCGTGGACTCATCTCTTTCCGCTACATAATATAACAGCATATTGATATCTCGTTTCAGCGCGAGATGATGCGACGTCAGTATTTTGTCGCGCTCCCCATGTTAATCAGGCAGGTGTTGGTTTTAAGGTTTTTGTAATGCCTCAGGCGATTATTACAGGTAAGTGTCGATTCGTACGTCATAAGTAAATCTAATCTAATTATTTGAATTAAGATTAGACATTTAAAGAAACCTTGTTTGCAGTCCGTTCAACCGATTTTGACTTTATTCCGTAGGCATAAGGATAGCATTAAAAGTAAAAAAGTGGTTACAATACCAATGTTTACTGCAGCTGTCATTTGTCATGCCACCAACGCAATAGAAGTCAAAATCGGTTGAACCGACTGTAAAAAAGGTTTATTTAAATGTGTAATCTTATTTCAAATGGAGTAGGTACCTATAGCTACTAAAATATCACGATGACTTAACGTTTTCGTTTCAGGTTCTTACTTGGAAAATATCTATATGTACTCCATTCAGCTAAGCAGGCAAGTATAGGGCATTTTTAATTGATTGTATTCATTTGGAATATTATGCAATACTCAAATTTTTGTTCCATTCCACAATGTGTACTTACTTAGGTCGTAACTTAAAATTATATGAGATCATTATGGACTCTGTCGGGCACAGCATAAATAGTAGGAGAGAGGAAGCTTCAAAAACTAAGCTTGTCGGTTTTTTTAACTAAATCTAATATTATTATATAAGTGGGGTTTTTTAAAACATATATAGTTATAGGTAGTTAATATAGTTAGCACTTATATTATGTCGTTTAAATGTTCGTTCATACTATAATAGGACTTCTTAATAAAATTTATAAATATGTTAATTTTGTCTCATTTTGTTATTAATTCAGGTAGTTTGTTGTGTTTGCAGTAAGCGTAACGCTAAAGCTCAAAAATTGGATCCTATCAACATCTTCAAATGATAATCTTTCACGCTTGACACAAAACTCAGCATATACTCGTAAAACCTGTTTTTCTAAGAAATAAATTTTATTCATGGTCATTTCCAATATTTTTTTTTACCAGTCTCAAAATCGCCCGAACGAGGTTATATACAATATGGCTGGCAACCCTATCCCGTCTGACACCGCCCTGCAGTTATCTGGTGCCATAAAGCCGAGTAAGCATTCGCTAACCATGAGACTGAGAGGCTGTTGTCAGGCGCAAGCGTAATCTCTACTTAAGTACTTATAACTCGGTTATGATATCGGCAGATAGACTTACCAGACCCACAACGAGTCACACAGGTAGATATTGTAATTTGTGTAGTCCTGATTTTAGACATAATTGGTCTAGCTATTTGTGTAAGGATTCTACTTGCAACTTGTGACCCATTGAATTTGTATCAACTAGTATCAATGGAGGTTCGTGCCCAAGCGTTTTACTACGGGATGTAATTTAATAATTCTAGCTTATCCTTTTGACATCTACTTCAATACAACTCCAGGATTTAAAAAAACTCGACGAATTGTAAGATTTATTACAATTGTTTTTGCAAAAATTGCAATTTTAACAACATGTTTTGTACGTTTAGCTCTTTTCTCTATTGTGGTTAAACCTTCGGGTTAAACACAGAGTGCAGTACCTACATTGAGGAAGCCACGACATTACTCACAGCTGATTCCTCTGCACAAACAAAGACATCAAGTGACTCTTGTGTTGTTCTCACGCACTGTTTAGTAAATATTATGCACAAGTCATGCGCTGGTGACGAGCCAACTGCACCGGTAATCGCGGCTATTATTAAAATAAGAGGACTTATCCGTGAGAGTATTATTTGTTTCGCACACAAAGATGAAGAAATAAGTGTAGGACTTCATATCCTGTCCTGCGCATCATGTTGTCTGCACCTTACTGGAACTGACGTTACTGATGGCGCCAAACTCGTAGCCAATAGGGATGATGACTAAAAATTTTTTTTTGTCCGTCGTGTAGATTAGTAAAAAATATTGGACACGAATATTTTATTTTTTTATGTTATCAAAACATTACGGCGATACATTGAGTTCAAATGTGGCATGACGTCACGGCTCGTTAGATTTTATACGTAGCTGTGACGTAACGAGCCCCACTCCCCAAGTCAAATGTGTTTTATCTAAGTAATTTTTTATTAATATGATAAAACAAAAAATATGATTCTAATATTTTTTTTTATTATCTGATTGACGGACTAAACAGTTTTAATTTTTTTTACCCTATTTGCAGGTCAGTATCAGGTTGTATATTGATCTGATCATATTACATTTAATGAAATTTTGATATTTGAGCATTATATTAATTTAAGAGCGCTGTCTCGGGTCCACTAGCGCCACTCAAAACGGCTCAATCAGCTGTCTCAGTAAGTGTGCCTAGAATTTTCTAATACCTTTTATAAAGTTTCATATTGAAACAAGAAGCAACAAAATTCGATCTAAATAAAAACGGCCACATTTCTCTAGATCGTATTTGTTGCTTCGTGTTTCAATATGAAACTTTATAAAAGGTATTAGAAAATTCTAGACACACTTACCGATATAGTTGATTGAGCCATTTTTCATAATTCCTTCCTTTGCAGAGCAAAAAAGCTTATATGCGATGAAACTTTAGTGGCTAGGCTTCACAGCCTGGCTCATCGATGTCAAGTTCCTTGCCTGGCGGTCTTCTACAGACTGTACTTCGAAGAGTGTGCGCAGGAGCTCCACGACCTGATCCCAACATCGCCCTTATATTACCAGACTACCAGAAGTATTGCAGGGTACCATCCGCATTTGGTTGATATCCCGTCCAGTCGTACTCAGCGTTTCTCCTCCACATTTATTATGCGCACAGCCAAAGTGTGGAACTCTCTGCCAGCGTCTGTGTTCCCTTCCACATATAACCCGTCTGCCTTCAAAGCAAGAGTGAACAGGCATCTTCTGGGCACGCTCGTTCCATCATAGACCTCATCCATCGCTTTCCATCAGGCGAGATCGAGGTCAAGAGAAGGCACAAAATCAGTACAAAAAAAAAAAAACGGCCACAAATTAAGCTATACAATTCCAGTATCAGCTGACCTTTCATTGTACGGAAATCCTATACAATGCGAGATCAGTCTAAATTGGATATTATAGCTTGATTTGTGGCTGTGTGTACCAGGTTTCATTGCTTATTTTCCTAATAAAATGCTGAAATTAAAAAACGATATAAATCATTATTTACATAAACATTAAAGTAGTATTATATTATTTGTCTTAAACAAACCTTATGTAGTTATAGTGACCTAGATTCTGGGACTAACAGATGTGTTCTGTTATCATGACAATGTGGTGACCGTTTGAAGATACGGCAATATGATAAGACAGACATACTGTGTGCCGAGGTGGTTTAAATAATATTTTTAACAATATAGAAAAAATATAAGCCCGAAATTAGCTATTGTACAGTCACCAGCACAGTTACCACAAACTGTCAGATTTTCTCATTCGACTTTGAATTTAAATATCAACATTTTAAAGTTTAAAATCTTTCGACTGTGCTTCGATTTCGTAACACATACTTTGGCACTAAGTTGATTTGTTGTTTGTACAAGGCAGATGTGAATGAAAACGCCGGGAAAACGCTCTAGGAGGACATAAATAGTGACATAATTGGTGATGTTCTTCAGAAAGAGATTAGTACGTACCTAAGTACTTAGTATAAAAGAATATTGATTGCACCATATAATGAGTCTAGTATTAAAGCAGCCTAGCCTTATAAAGTAGTGTTATGTTCAGACTTATAAAACACATATTTAATGTGCTAACCAGATAAGGTAGCTAACCTGACCATTAATATAAATCCTATTTCAAAGTAAGTAAGATCAATAAATCAAATCAAATATATAATTTTATCTCACGATGCGACCCGCGCTTTACTTGTGGTAACCAAGTGTACAAACACGATCGAAGACAAACACGCTCCTATTCTGTAACCATCTCACTGTGTAAACTTAGGTGAAGTGAGTGTGGAGTGAGCTGTCAAAAGTGTCAATCCCAAACGTCAGGTGGAATTACAGCTCACTTCAAACTCACTTCACCTAAGTTTTCACCGTGAGATTTTGACAGAATAACACTACTGAACTTAAACACAGATCTTGATATATAAGTGAATAAATAGAAGATGATACTGCCAGAATGTTATTTTATTTTATTATTATTTATTTATAAAGGTACACACCAACAGCTTCTGTATACAAAATATCCAATAACAGTAGGTAACAGTCATGGGCTTATAAAGTTGCCAATAACAGGTGAACCAACATTCTCAAATACAGTGATAACCTAAGGTACAAACGAAATGAATAAAAATTTAGTGGTAATAAACTATATGAACAGAAATATAAAATTACAAAAGAAATAAGCTACAGATGTTGCAAAAAACACCTACATACTAACACTTTGAATTTTTTTTAAGGGGGATTGCGTGCTTTGGGACCTTAAAATTTGGGCTTTAAAAATATTAATGGAGTCATGATATATGTCAATATCTGGAGTGGAATTTAAATAAGAATTCATCTCTCGGCTGAGCCTATTGAGAGGTGAGTTTAATGTTTGAAATTTTGTGAAAAGAATGCATGCCTGATTGACTGTGTTAAATAAATTATAAGAATTTATGTTTAAATAGTGTAATTGGCTTCAGCCGTTCTATTTAAAATAAATAAACGTGGCAATAGCGGTCATTACCCTTCCCCTAATATTTTTCCGTAGGAACCCAAACAATGAAACAATAAACTATGTATGGCTTTTGTTATTGGAAATTATTGATCACGATAGATTCTGTATTGATTCAGGACGTTAACGGACTTTATTTCAGTTATTGAAATCAATAATTTTAGATCATGTAGGTGGGTCAATGACTGCTATTGCCACGCTAAAGCGATTCTGGTCTAGCACAAAATTCAAATGCGATCACGAAAACAGATTGAGTACCCTAAACTAAATGAAAATAAGGGGGAAGCGTTAGGGTAGCCAGCGAAAATAAAATTTTCTTAATTTTTTTATGTTTTTACAGAATTATAATCATTAGAATCAGTAACACAACTCCTTAAGTTAGTATATACCTAATCCTCAATTGTCAAGATTTCATGAAATGGTAATTTAATAGGGTAATATGAAGTTAGAGGTTATATTGATGATTTTAATGATTATAGTTCTATAAATACAGGTTTGTTACGATCGCAAATTATATTCAGATTAACATACCACCTGCCACTGACCAGTAAATAGCAAAAAATTTAAGAATATTTGAATTTCGCGGGCTACCTTAGCTAATCCCCTTAATTTGTTAACCATGATGAAGTATCCCATGCAAGGTGAGATCTGTCAAGCAACTATAGATAGGTATCAGAGTGTTAGTTCGATCTTGAGGTATCACGCGAAGGTCAACCTCATCAAAATTAATAGGGTAATCAGTCCTTTATTTAATACCTTTTTTTAATATCGATGATAAGCCAGACAGTCAACGATTAACTACAAAAAAAATAACGGTTTAATTAAAAAAACGATAAATAGCTAGGTCTTAAATTAATTTTAATTAAACGGTATTTAGGTATAATTTATGAGTTTTAATGAAGCTGGGTACTCTGGGTATTATGATGTTATTTTTCTTGTCTCGCTAAACGAGAAAAGTTTTTATCCAGGGTTGACTGACTATGATTGAAGGCTCCTACAAACAGGCGCGACACGCGACGCGACACAAAGACACCGCTCGGCGCGCGCCGAGCGGTGCCTTTGTGTCGCGTCGCGTGTCGCGCCTGTTTGTAGGAGCCTTGATCTTGGCGGAGTTATTGATAAAAAGTAACAGTACTATTAATTTATTTTGTCTCCATTTGAATCTATGATTATCGTATTTGAAGGATTATCGTATTTCGTCAGAGCTACATTTTCCCGTCATTGTGCAGAACAGGATCGAAATCTTTAGTCGAAGGTAGGAAGGCGAATGGAATGCATTCATAATTCGCTGGTATATACACATGCGACGAGCGACCTCCCCGACCTGAGCCTCTGCTCATGCTACAACAGACAGCTTGTATTCCGTTATTATATCTACTGGAGGACAGAGAGCGATTGTCGTGAGAACTATCTCAAGCGCGTGCCGACTAATTATGACCTCTTAAGAATACATTAAGAACTATAGTATGCTTTATAGCTGGGCCGTTGACTCACAGTGATGCCACTTACATTTGTAAGTTTAATGCATTTTTCATACGGGATGGAAAACAGTTCGAAAGCCCACCTGGTGGTGAGCAGGCAGTGGTCAACGTGGTAATACTACTGGCAGGATAACATATCAAAAATTTCAGTTTTCTCCATTTAAGACGCAGATATTTGCCAGTGACCTTGAGTGGTTAGCTTGCGTGTTCTGTACTGAGCTCACGCAACGCGTCGTACGTACAGCCAGCAATAGGACTCGCCCATACAGGAGCGCTGTTCCAAATAAGATGCATTATTAATTTATTATACATAAAACAAAAGGTATTTTAATAAAACACGTATACAAAAGATCAATAATTAAAATATCTTTAAAAAGATGAAGGTTTCAGAAAAATATGATTTATAGATTTGGCGTGATTCTCAGTTTTTTATCCGCGTTAGATATAACTTTACAAAATATTCATATAATTCTATTAATAAGAAAATGCTCTAATTTCACACATATTTTTTCCAAATTATTAACACTACTCGTTCAGATGTGATCCTCAGAATAAAATCATTAAAAGTCGGTTATCGTCGCCTTAAGGGCCCATGCACGAAATCGACTGATTTTGATTAATTTAATTCATTGTTTGTTAGAAAGAGAAAAATATTTTTTACATTTTTTTTTGTGTGATTTGAAAAGTCGTGTTCTTTGTTTTTAATGTGGCTGAAAAGGATCTTTCGAATAAATTAATTATTCACGAAAAATGACGCGAGACTGACATTTGATTATTTTTCTACAATAAACTACTTTTGATCCTGAACATAAAAAAATATCATCAACTTCATTATAATATGGTCTACTTACATATGGCTGAACCACTTTGTTTTAACTTCCATACAAAATATAGTAGAAAAAATTAAATTAAAAAAACATTTTTTTTTTAAACCCATTCAGTAATATATTCTTTCCTATTTAACAAATCATATCTAGAAATGTAAAAATCACAGTCTTCAGCTATCCTTGAAATATAATAAAAAAAAAAAAAAAAAAAAAAAAAAATATTACACAATAAAATCAACGGCGAAATAAACTATATTTTCGAGAGCGCAAAAATGATGAAACTATTAACAGGTGCTGTGACTGACACGAAAGGTTTAGCACCACTCACGATTAGATAAGAAATTGACAAGAGTTTTTTTTCGTGCACGGAGCCTTAAATGGAGATGTGTCTTGACGCTGCGTGAGCGTGCGTGATCTATCGACGCCCGTTCGATGTCCTCCGCACACACGATCGATGGATAGCAGATTAGCAGCACATGAAGTTATTTTTTGCGCCGTTGGTGTAATTGCTGTATGGCGTTCCAGTGGGTGGATAATAAATAAATAAGTTTACGGCTGAAATTGGTAAGGTTACGATAGTAGTGAGGTTAGGAGTGGGTCGAGGAAGCCCTCGGACCCACTCCTTCACAAACACTTCTTATTATCTATGTTTGTGTTTGTATGTAAAATATTCCAGAACGAATTTGTATATTGAACCACACGATAATATTGAATTCCAAACATGTACTCGAGTATAACGCCCTGAGGACAGTGAGAAACATGCCAAGTAGTGCGACGCTGAGAAAATACTACCAGGGCGACTGGCGACAAGTATTCAAGGAGATTTTATTGGCGAAGCCAACTTACCTGTAAGATCACCATATTCATAGCAAATGTGGTGAAGTTGGCGTAATAGCTGGAGTATTTAGATAATAGATTTTACGCAAACTTACGTACAAAAATTTCAGACCTAACTTCCGATTGATTTTACTAAACAATTATTGATTTAGCTAAAAATAAATGGTATCTTCTTTACGAAGATGAACTATGAGGGTCATGGTAGAAACGAACGTGTTTTGTAAGACTTTCATCCCGGGAATCTCAGTCTCGAAAATTTCGAGTCTCGAGTCGCGTAGAAGCAGAGAGAGCTTTTTCAAACGCGGGTTACTTTTGTAATAAATTACTTACGCCCTTTTGTTTTTACGTGCCCACTAATAAAAATGAAAAAACTCTCATAAATAATTTTTGATTTTATTATTTGAGTTTGTTACTGAATGTTTAATAAAGTACTTGATCGAAATATCATGTTCTGACTGCCTAAAAGCCTAGGTTATAAGTATGACCTACTTTTGGAATAGTCTCGAAAGTCGCGTTTTCTCCGGGAGTTTCGAGACCGCATCGAGTCTCGAATTTTTTTCCTGGGACTAAGAAATGCAGCGAGACTGAAAGCCCTAGTGCTTTGGATTTAGTTCCGCGCACTCACGAATGAATACCATGATAGTAATAGCATATATACCTCTAAAATCCCGGAATAATTATAATGACGTTTAAATCCCGGGATCATTATAATTATTCCGTGATTTTAGAGGATGTATTATCCATTCTAAATTTAAAGCAAAGTTTAGGTAAATTAACTCTATCTATTCCAATCTCTGCTTATTGGTCAGAATGCTTTTAATCAACAAGGTGAATACCACTCTGATGCTATTATAGTGTCCCAATATGGCGACGATATTAATGGAATGCGAGTTGCGCAAGCGGCGAACGTTCGTTAAACAGATCAAATGAACGGGACTCATTGATATGGCCCGGGGCCTGAAACTGACCATTGATGAGTATTTAATAAATATTATTATGACCTCGAGTCATATTTAGGTGGCGTATGAAGTAGATGGGAAAGAAGCAATACGTACTTGAGAAGAAACTACTGTGGGATACTAGCAAAAATAAGGGCTTTTTACTAACAAAAAAATTATAACAGTAACTCAAAATAAGAGCTTTTTACTAAATGCATATGAATATATGGGACTTAAAAAAAAAAAAACTATTTTAGAATTGTTGCCTGTCTGTTTGTTTCGGCTAATCTCCGAAACGGCTGGACCGATTTTGACGGCATTTGCACTGGCATATAGCTGATGTTATAAGAATTAACTTAATTTTATTTTAGAAAAAGCCATGCGGGCGAAGCCGCGGGCAGTAGGTAGCTTGTTAGATCAATATAGGTACTTATGTTAACTTTTTGCCATCGTTAAGGCTCGTACAGACTAGTGCGATATCGCGGGCGCGACGCGACAACTAGTAGCACAATTTCTTTGTCGCTGCCTGTCGCGCCCGCGATATCGCGCGAGTCTGTACGAGCCTTTACGCTATGCATGCATGTGTACTTGATAATATGTAAGCTGTGGTTATCTGTAATTAAGTGTCACAAGTTTTCATTATTGTAAAATATTATTGTAAATGGTAATGTATCTCGTTCGTCTATAAATAAATAAGTTGCATGCCTAAAAAATCTCGCCTCTTTAAATACGTTTTTCGCCGTTTATTTTCGTTAGATCCCAGTTTTCGATCCCATTTTTTGGGTATTAACGATGGGTCCCATTTGCTATTTTCATTGAACCCCATGTTATAACAAAATGTGTACTTTTCAGGAGAAAAGTGATTTACATTTATCAAATATATAAAAAGAAGCGTGTGTTCGGCCCACCGACTATTAAATAATTGAATGAATGAAAGACAGAAAAAACATGAATTAATCCATACTTTATTTGCACACAAAGACATCGATCACTCATAATACTTTGCGATTCGATTAAGTTTTACACAAAATACACTACAAACTATAACAATTTTATGCACTTTATGCAATGGTTACGCGTGTAAATAGACGCAATGACAAAGAGGACAGTAATGTTATAAGTGGTCAGTCAATATGAAATATACCCTCATTTTATTATAAACAATTTTGTTGTTAAAAGTACCCGAATTCAGATTTTTTTATTTGGCATTTGGGATCCAACGGAAATAGTTTTTGGGATTCAACGGAAATACATAATAATATTTGGTGGGATCCAACGCCAAAAATATTAAACTGGGATTCAAAACTGGGATCCAAAGAAAATAAATGTTTTTCGCCTATCCTCGATGTACAGTATAGAAATGTATATAAACAGGAAGAAATAGAAAGTAATGAATGAATAATGCATAACAAAAACCAGTGACAAATAAATGCCGATGCAATGCCTGTGTTTTTCATACTTATTTGTTGATTCACATAAAGAGAAACGATATTGACAGTGTTTGTTCTTTAAAGTGGAACTTTATCCTTAAGGTGAGTACATACACTAGAGCGTTTTCTCGAGCATTTCCGTGTAATGTAATGTTCTTACGCATGGTACAAATTACAATACAAGCAAAAGATCAATTCACAATGAAGGGTTCCGTCGTTGGGATGAATAAAATTTATCCCAAGAGCAAACTTGTAGTTGAAAAACATGTTCGCCCATACGTTCTAACTGCAAGTTTGTACGCACAATATTGAGTGATTTACCATGCTATTTTAAGACCATAGACTTCTTATAGATTTTCCTGTAATCTAAAAGTGTAGAAGTATTCTCCGTATTTTTTTCATAATTTTTGGATCAGCAGTTTCGGAGATATGAAATGGTAAATTCTCATATATTTTCTTATCTTAAATAACTTTAAAATTGAATATTATAAAATTATAAAAAAAATATATTTTCGAAATTCTCATAACAAACCCGTTCAATTGATATTACTTAATTATTATGACATTGTACGAGTATACTCTGAAATTACTTACTTATTGATTTGAATCTATGACACTCTTACCTATTAATTTGTTTATAATAATAATAATAAGTATTTATTCGCATCCAAAAAGACTATTTAACATTACATAGTTAAGACTTAGATTTATAAAAGCATACTAGAAATTATTGTCGTAACTAGCACCCTTGTTAAGTTATCAGGATAACTTGTTTATGACATTGTTTAACTTATTAATTTAAATTTATGACATTGTACACGGTATTATTTTGAATTTATGACATTGTATAACGTATTACTTAGATTTTATGACATTGTATATGATATTAATTGGAATTTATGAAATTGTATAATTATAATTGTAATATTAATGATAAATTTTGAATGCCTGAATTAGTACAACACAGTGGACTGTAGACTGCGCATTCACTTCACTTCTGGAAATGTATGATTATGTACTATATTATGTTCCGCAAAAATTGCGTTATTTTACGTTGTGGAACAGAGGAATTTTTCATACATAGCAAACGAACAGAATATATTTCTTTCAATACCCTTTGGATTGTGATTGAAAATACTTATGTTACGCAATTAGGTTGCTGAAGTGCCTTCAATAATTCCTACTCAAACCTACTCAGATATGCGCAGGAGTCATATCATGTGACACTGAAAATAATACCAATAAACCAGAGATCAACTGGAAAAATTAATCCCTATTGTTACGACAGATATCGTAGAAGATACAAGAGATGCGCGCGAGTGGGTGTGCAAGGCCGAACCAATCGACGGTCCCGCTTCCTTTGGGATGCGCGAGCGCAATTACTATACCCGAATCGTTTTAGCGTGGCAATAGCGGTCATTGACCCACCTAAATATTCTAGTATTCTTTATTTCAAAAACTGAATTAAAGTCCATCAACGTCCTGAATATAATCTATAGTGATCTTCAACATTTTCCAATAACGAAAAACCATAACCATAACGCGAAAAAGCACGTAAAAGGTGCGCTTCCCTAAAGCGTAAGGTGTGGGGCGGCTCCAGCATTGTCTTATGCATGGATGCGAGTCGCCTGGATCTATTCTATTCTCTATCAGCCGAACGGGTCGATTGAAGGTTGCCGACGTCAGTCTGTGGATGGGTGACCATCCATTACATACCGAGACTCCTCCGTGCCCTCCGTGCCTCGGAAAGCAAGTTAAGCTGTTGGTCTCGACTGTCATTCATAGATCTTTGACAGTCGTTACGGGTAGTCAGAAGCCCGAAAGTCTGACAACTAGTCTTACCAATGGGTATCATGTTACCCAGAAGTTGGGTTGTGGAGGTCAGATAGGCAGTCGCTCCATGTTAAAATACGGGTATTCAGCTGCAATTGATGAAAAACCATATAAAGTTTATTGTTTGGGTTCTTACGGAGATATATTAGGGAAAGGCCAATGACCGCTATAGCCACGCTAAAGCGATTCGGGTATAGTACTGTTACATGACCACTTGTGCTGTATGTATGTTGGTTTGTTTATGTCCGTATCCGTCTGGCGTGGCCGTGGTGATGATTCGCGACCCCCTGCATGCAGCGGTAATAGCGTTGTTCCTTGTTATGCGCTACCTATGCATTTGTGATTGTCAGCTAAGTATGGGACATGTATAGCTAACTAGTCCTCTTCACCATATCCGCGCGTGACGGCGACCCAGAACAATTTTATTTCCTTTTGTGATAAGCGAAATGGGATATGTAGCTAACCAATAAAATACACCTTTGCAGTATAGCAGAAGAACACGGGAAATATGCTGACTTTATGGTCACTATTTGGACCAAATTCATTATTGTATGATCCAAAAAGATCCATCCAAATCGGTGCGAGTGTGTATGTCGGAGCTATGTTATTCGTGAACACATCTAAGACATTAACAGACGAATTGAAAACTTACTCTTTATTGAAGTCGATTTAAATTAGTCTAGGTTTTTGCACCACGAGAGAGACTAGATAAACAGTAGTATGCATCTGTAATTCTCGTTATGAAACAGTAGACAAATTGACTCCAACTTGGAATCTACGAATCTGCATATCGTTCTATTTATCAATGATATTGATTGTACACATGCTCTTTACAATACCACAGTATCTTATATACTGTGACAATACTATCCATTGGCCTGCGGTCCAAAGTATTCTATTTTTATTTCCTACTCGAGTTACCGTTGTGAATTATTCTATGTATACTCGTAGTAGGATCCAGTGGCGAGGCTTGACATTTCGTAGGAGGGAGCCGAAGAAAAAATTGTTCACTTCTATATATAGTCATACAAATACGTTAAAAAATATTTATTTATGCAGAAATAAAAATTATTCCTTTGCTGAATTTAAAACCAGCTGTTGTCAAGAAGTAGAATCAAAGAAACGCTATCAATCAATCTGCCTAGCCTTTTCCCAACTATGTTGGGGTCGGCTTCCAGTCTAACCGGATGCAGCTGAATACCAGTATTTTACATGGAGCGATACTGCCTATCTGACCTCCTAAACCCAGTTACTGGGTAACACGATACCCCTTGGTAAGACTGGCTGTCAGACTTTTGGGCTTCTGACGACCCGTAACGACTGTCAAAGATCCACGAATAACAGCCGGGACCAACGGCTTAACGTGCTTTCCGAGGCACGGAGGAGTCTCGTTATGTAAAGATGGTCACCCATCCACGGATCAACCCCGGCAAGCGTAGCTTAACCTGACAGATCGACCCGCGCGGCTGTTATTACTTAGCCACGAGCTCCTCAGAGAGACGCTATCAATACAAAAAAAAAAAAAAAACAATGTTTTACAGAAATAAACTCAATTCTAATTTTACAAATAATTTTTAAATTATTATTTGAATATAACGAATCCTTTAGATGAAAATAATTACATAAAATGCGTAATACAGCTCTATCTCATTCTCGCCGACGCATGTTTCTATGTCTGTCTCAGTCAGTAGCGGCGTTAGGGTATGGCGCGGTTGGGCGACCGCCCAAGGGCGCCAGGCATGAAGGGGCGCTCCTTCATGTCTGGTTTCTCGTCTGCAGGCCTAGACAAAAAACTTTTCTGTAGCGTTAAACGCCAGACACTAACGACAAAATGTATGGCAATGACATTAGGTGTGGAAAGGACACGTAATGTCACGCTATGTTCGTAGACAATTAAACACTTGTAACGAGTCCTTCCATTGAGAATATTGGTCACTATACCTGTAACGGTAGCAAGTGGGGAAAGGAAAATTTTCTAAGCTTAAGCTAATCAAAAACTATCTGCGATCATTTGACATTCTCAATCGAGATTGTCAAACTTGGCAATTTTGTCAATCGAAAATGAAATTGCAGAAAACATAGACTTTGATGCCTTTATATGATAGTTTGACGATAGAAACACAAGTTTTTTTTTTTTTTTTTAAGTTTTCTTGTAATAACCGGTTGTTTAAAAAAAACACCTGGTTTTTTTTCACATGTGTTAATTGGAGAGTAGAAAGGGGGCGCCATAGAAACCTCGCCCATGGCGCCGGTAATACTAAAACCGGCACTGGTCTCGATCATAACTCATAACCCAATAGATAGCGAGTTTTGGCGTCCATATCAAGGCGTGCCACGTGACCTTAAGTGACGTCAGGACGGAATCGCTGTTGTATGAATTTTTAGTTAGCGATTATCATGTTGCGGCGCCACCGGCCGCCGGCTTATTTAGAACAATTTGTGTTGTTGTTGTTGGAATTTAAAGCTAAGAATAGGCGTTTTTGTTGTTTTGAATATTATGTTGAATTAAATACCTGTAGTATATCTATATTATTTGGCAATCGTAGACACAACTGATTATGCAGTTTTTAAATGATGGTAGGTGAAGTTGGTTTTCCGAACTTCCAAAGGGAATCCGGTAGGAATGGAGTTGTTAGCGCGCTACGCCTCTGGTATGGTCATACAGTAGACTGGTCGACTCCACAATAGAAGGCACGTGTTCCTGTCACGAGCTGCGTTATTTATTGATGGTAATTGTGCACATGTATACGTTATACTGTGATACTAACTCGCAGCTTCACAATAAACCAATGACAATCGGTACTCAAGACGACCATAAGTATATACTTCTGTTAACTTTATGGGCATTTATATTTAGCACTGTTGTTTGAATGTCTAGTGTAGGCCCTCTGTTAAGGCCCACATATATGCCAGTGACCTTGAATGGTTAACTTGCCTGTTCTATACTGAGCTCACGCAACGAGTCGTACGTCCAGCCAGTAATAGGACTCGCCCATCCAAGAGCACTGTCCCAAATAAGATGCATTATTAATGTCATCATCATCATTTCAGCCGAAAGACGTCCACTGCTGGACATAGGCCTCCCCCAAAAGGGGGGAATTTGACATAATCGCCTCGCTTGGCAGGAGGGTTGGCGATCGCAGTATGTTGTTAAAAAAATGCATAGAGAACGCTGCTGTGCATTCTCTAGTAAGTCCCTTAGTCGCCTTTTACGACACCCACGGGAGGAAATGGGGTGGTGCTATTCTTTACGTCCGCCACACGGAACATTATTAATGTATTATACATAAAACTAAAGTTATTTTAATAAAACACGTACGCTAAGAGATCAATAATTAAATTATCTTTAAAAAGGTGAAGGTTTCAGCAAAATACGCTTGATAGATTATACAATGATATTATTTATTAGGTGAATACGATCGTTAATAATATAGAGGAAAAAAAAAAATAATATCAGTGCGCAAATTTTGACGAATTAAACTTAAACGTCTTTTATTATAGGTACACCTATTTCTTATTTTGATATGTCTTAGTACAAAAAAATGAAGTTATCGTTAATGAAAGATGTTTATTTTGAAATTGAATTATAATTGATACTCGTCGCACAACCCGCGGCGCGGTCAGTGAAGCGGAACGCAGTAGTAGGTACCTATCAGCTGTGCGCTCGCCCATTGATATTATTACGAATAGATTGTATCCATATTTTGCTGATTTCAAGTGGCCCAAAAAAAAAAGTATCGGTCAAATAATGGATATGTGTTCTATTACTGATACTGAACCAAAATCAATCTGCCTAGCCTTTTCCCAACTATGTTGGGGTCGGCTTCCAGTCTAACCGGATGCAGCTGAATATCAGTATTTTACATGGAGCGACTGCCTATCTGACCTCCACAGCCCAGTAACTGGGTAACACGATACCCCTTGGTAAGACTGGCTGTCAGACTTTTTGGGCTTCTGACGACCCGTAACGACTGTCAAAGATCCACGAATGATAGCCGGGACCAACGGCTTAACGTGCTTTCCGAGCTTTCCGAGGCACGATTATTTTATTATTACTGATACTGCACCACCAAAAAAAATTTGCTTACTGGTTAAAAACTTATCCTGTGTGTTTTGTCAACTCTCTTTCGAAGACATGTGACATCTCACAACCCGCATTGGGCCCGCATGGTAGATTACGGCCCATTCCCTCTCACCGAGAGGAGACCTATGTCCGCAATGGAAACATTATAAGCTCATTATGCAACTCTCTTCCTGAACTTTGACAGCTTTGTATCATTCGATCGATCTCCTTTTTGCGGATACCGAGACCAATAACTAACTCGACTAGTCCGATGTTAAAATGTCAAGATGTTATTCAATAACTTTGCTTGTCCTTTCTAATAAAGTTTCGCAAATAAATCATATTGGCAGAGCAGTGACTAACACAAAAGCCGCGGCTGCCTCGTCCGGTACCACACAATGCACGAAGCAGGTACCACTGACAGATGAACCTACTGACTCACCCGGATCAGCTCGTCAGGTAACCATGTCGTCGTTATTCATGACTGACTGTGCACATCAGGAGATGATCGTTTAAACCTTCTGTATCCGAAGGTTTAAATTAGAGATGCGTCGAATGTAGATTCAACCGAATGAATGTTCGGCCGAATATTCTGTCCAAAATGTACCGAACCGAATATTCGGCCGAACATTCGGCGCATCTCTAGTTTAAATGATCATCTTCTGATGTGCACTGCTACCGTCATGAGTCATGACAATAATTCGTTTGCCAAATAGATAAGGAACAGGATTTCCCTACTTCTCTTAGATATAAGATAATGGAGGCATGTTTGAGGATAATTTAATGCACTCTAGTCAGTATGTCGTGATTAGAGCATTAGGTAATTATTTATTGATGCGGTCATACTCTTGACAGCATCCTATATAGGTACTCTGTGTCTGTAGTAGTTTTATGTTTATTCATTTGACATACTAAAGCTATCACAGCGAATCTGATAGTTAACTTTTTTTGGTGTACCTATTCCCGCTGTCCCCATCGCCCGTGTCCCCAATAATGGAAAATGACATAAAATGGCGAAACTAAAGATTCCATTTTCTTTTAAGTACCTACTGACTTTTGAAATAATAATAAATCTGTATTTAATAGAAAATGGAACCATTTTTTCCCCCATTTTATGTGAATTACTACCATTAATGGGGAGTGGGGAGACGGGCGGTGGGGACAGCGGCAATTTACAATTTAAGCAACTTTATTGAAAAATCAGAATATACCAGATTTAAAAATTTATTCAGATTTTTTTGTGTCAAGATTGGCCTAATACTATTCAGCACTCTAATTGCGTACCTAACACACTATCAATCACGGATAAAGGATGTTGCTAATCCATTGCTTCATAATTATGTTCGAAAAATTTGTCTGCTCAACAATCGTAAATAACTAAAATAACGCAATGAATGTTGTTGGACTGTCAAAATGAAACCCAATGCTACTGTAGGACTGTAGGTGTGTTACGCACTTTTTTATTTGATTATTTTTAATCTGCTGTATATTATACTGTCATGTGTACCTACCTTTTAGTCTATGCCAAATAAAGGCTCGCACAGACAGGCGCGATATTGCGGGCGCGACAGGCATTGCGACCCTTGTCGCGCCCGCGATATCGCGCCAGTGTGTAGGAGCCTTAAATGTGTTTTCTTTCTTTGAATGCCCCGCCTGGTCATCATTATGCAACCGCGCCCTTTATCAGAAAATACCTAATGCTACAAAGTAATAAGTGGAAAATGTAAAATCATAATTATGTTACTAACTATCAATTTGTATGTACCTATTATTTGTGTAAACAATTCGTTATATAAAGGAGCTTGATACATATAATAGACTACAAGATGGTTATATGAATAAGTTATCACACTTATCACCGAAACTTTGTCGATTATACTATTAGATACATACCTACTCGTTTGTTTCTCAACATTCGAAGAACGTTACCGCCCATAATGATACATGTAAGGCACCTATTGATCACATCATCACAAATCATCAGCGTTTACGCGTAAAAGTAGTAGTCTAAACTACTTTCTTAACGGGTCCTCTTCCCTCTCTGTCACTCGCATCCGGAAGCATCTTCTGTCTTTTTTTAGCGTAGGTGTAACCCAAATAACTGGGTATAAAGAGGTTACGCAGGTATGAGGCAGAAGTACAGGTTTGGACATGTTTGACCTCTTAGAAGTAGGAGTCATCACATTATATACTGTTCCCAAAGTATGTAATGAACTGATGAAAGTGTATAAAACCCCTGTTCAGGTAAAATTTTTAACGCAATCATTCACTAAAATGAATTAGTAACACATTAGATAGACAGAATGTACTCTTTATAATATTATGTACACAATAAAAGTTACAGATATAAATGTAGAAATGTTACATAGGGTGACAATGGGCGGTCTTATCGCTAAAAGCGATCTTTTCCAGACACATTAAGGCTCATACAGATTAGTGTGATACCGCGGGCGCGACGCGACAGCGACACTATTAGCACAATTCCTTTGTCGCTGTCTGTCGCGCCCGCGATATCGCGCGAGTCTGTACGAGCTTTTATTTTGTAACTATTTAGAAGGTTCCAACTTTATATTTCACCACTTTTGTAAGTTGCATTATAAATTTGCATCCACAGAAAGAAAGAAAAGAAGAAAGAAAAATATTTTATTTGGGACACGCGTAGGAAATAAGAAAGTAAAAAAAAGGAGCAATCAAAACTAACAAAATTGTTAGAATAAACAAAACAACAATTTTTTTTTTTTAAAGGCTCCCATCACAGCATCAAGACTCTCACACACTGGCGCGATATCGCGGGCGCGACAAGGGTCGCGCTGCCTGTCGCGCCTGCGATATCATCGAAAATGATAGGTCAGCTTATACTGGATTTGTATAGCTTGATGTGTAGCCGTGTGTACTCCCACATTTCGCCAGCCTATTGCCATCTACCGGGCATAAATACAGACTGCGAACTGCTACTGAGAAATTTCTAATTGAATGCCTATAATAAGACTTTGCCCGATCTGGGAAGCGAACCCAGGACCTCAAGCTCAGCAGCAGCGCTTGCAAGAACAGCAGTCTGTAGGTAACGGAACTGATAAAATGGCAAACTTAAGGTTTATACGGCTGTCATCAAACTGTTGGTGCACGTCACTAATGCCTTGAAAACACGTACCGAGCAAACGGGCGAGACAGTGCTCTCGGCCGAGTACTCGGTATATAAACATAGCTCTGTCCTAATTTTAAAACGTGTGAACAGTTACTCGGTCGGCTCACTGTCTCGGTAGACACATTTTACATAAAACATTTTACTGTCTCGCCCGTTTGCTCGGTACGTGTGATAAAGGCATAAGTCAACATTACTCGCCTGCCTTTACCGAAGATTAGAGTTATCCGTACGATTAGACAGTTATACCATCTCATGTAATTTTACAGCTAAATAGACTCTTAATCTCTCTAAGATATACAATTATCTAACAGCATGTCATAATTAGGCATAAAAGAAGCGGCCAAGTGCGAGTCGGACTCGCACACGAAGGGTTTCGTACCATTATTATTACTACATATTATTGTATACTAGTTGCTGACCGCGTGGCTTTTTCTAAAATAACTCTTAGCTACTCCTTATAACATCAGCTATTTGCCAGTGAAAGTCCCGTCCAAATCGGTCTAGCCGTTTTAGAGATTAGCCGGAACAAACAGACGGACAGACAAAAAATTTAAAAATAGTTTTTTTTTGTTATAATTACCGTATATACTTTCATATGTATTTAGTAAAAAGCTGTTATTTTGACAATACAAACAGACGCTTCAATTTCATTTATTTGCATAGATGTGTAGCCAAGTCAGAGGCCCATGAGCGTCATAAAAATTCTGACACCAGTTTAGTCACTAACCATACTAAAAGAAGAATAAGAAGACTGACTACATATTAAAAAAAAACAAAAACGGGGCAGTCTTTGGGGACTGCCTATAGGAGTGAAAACTAAGTATATATATACACAGTATACATATATAGCTCATGGAAAGCGTACGGTGACGAACTGACGATGGCGCGAGTTCCATGATTTTTGTTCACCCAAAAAGTGCTCAACGCTCCTAAAGAAGTTTTCACTTCCAAAACACGTTTCTTGTATGGGGACTCCTATTCATTTTAAATTTAATTTAATTTTTAAAATTTGTTGTTATAGCTTGTTTGTTGTAATAGTTGTGCGTCCTTGGTGCGCAGGGTGCGAGTCAGTTCCATCAGCATCCAGGAAGTTATTGCTGACAGGCTGGACTGCTCTATTGTAAGTCGTTGCTCCAGTATCTCAGCTGGAATGCTAAAGCAGTGATTATTTTGTTGTGTGTGTGTAATTGTTGTTGTAATTGTATCACTAACATAGTTGTAAGTGTATTAAGGTTATTGTTACTAACACTGAGTCTCATGGTTACTCTCAATAAAGAATGTATTGTTATTATTATAGCGGTCACAATAGTACACACTCTGTGCAAGAAATTTCAAGTATCTACCTATTACGGTTCAAAAGATATAGCCCTATGACAGACGAACGGGTAGCGGAGACTTAGTAATAGGGCCCCGTTGGCACCCATTGAGTACGGAACCCTAAAAATGACGAATGTTTACGTTGTTTATCGTAGTTTAAACTAATTGAGGAAAAATTAACTAATGACTTCATTAGATACCAAAATGAAAACATCCTGATTTCGTGTTGTTTTTCTCGGTATTGCTGAATGTTATGAGAATTGTATGAATTGAATCATGTGTGTGTTGTGTATTATGTTGTAATTGATATGTGATACATTCATTCTTGCTTACACATAAATATAATTATGTTGGTGAAAGAGGATAGGAGTTTCATGTGATATCTTTTTGACCTGGCGCATAAAATATTGTCTTGTTAAAACAAAAACATTTTATAATATTCTAGCTGCTGCTGGCTTTTTCTTAAATAAAAGTAGCCTAAGTTACTTCCTATAACATCAGCTATCTGCCAGTGAAAGTCCCGTCAAAATCGGTTCACCCGTTTTGGAGATTAGCTAGAACAAACAGTCAGACAGATTTTTTTAATTTTTTTTATAAATCGAAATGTAATGATAAGTAAGTACTGCATACTCAATGTATATAGTAAAACGCTGTTATTTTTATTTTATTTTTTTATTTGTTGATCCTCCGCGGTGCGTCTACGCCCGAAGCGCACTTTTGCCCTTGGTGAGATAATCGATCATGGATGAGAATTTTTCCGCGTGGTGGACACAGACCTTTATACAATTTTACGCGTTAACCTTCTGTACTACTACTGTCAAAGATTAAGCAAAAAAAGGTGGAAAGATATTTTGATAAGGGCCCTTAATTGTGTATTCTTGAATGGTGATGAAGAGTTTCTGATTCTATATGTTGTTAGTCCGCTTCGACGTACAGGAATGCTCTCTTTGTGTGCAACAGTAAATGCATGTCGTGCTCACATACTAATTCATGTGCTTATGTATTATGTATATAGGGTTTTCTATGTTAATTTCGGTTTTAACGGCACTGTAGGATGAATGGCTTATGGACTTTACAAGCGCAATTTCACGGAATTTGTTGGAGTTTGTAAAATTGGCAATGGGTAATGTGCACTGACTCAGCCCACTATCAACCTCAGGTCTCCGGAGAGAGATTCTGATTTCTGATCTATCCTGTACTGTATTGAACACCATCTATCGTCAAGTAGCAGAACCACAAAGATGCAATTTTTCTATATGTCCCTATCGTAACCCGTTGTACAGCGGCTTGTTCTCATCGGATCGCTATTATATGAATTTTAGTTCCCGATTATAATGTTTTGGCGCCGCACAGTGGAACGAATGTATGGGAGCGGTTGGACGTAGACATGTCCGAAAAAAAAGAGTAAAATTATGCCAAACTAATGATGCCATCTTATTCGATTACTTAATGCCTTCATAACTTGTGGTGATGAATTTCTTCATAACTCCCATATTTCGGGAGTAATTTGAGAAAATGTGAAATTTTACTATGAAAATGAGTGTATCGAGCTCTCTCCCTCCTGATTCCGGGCTTGTTTCAAGTAGCGGTCTCTAATATCATAATGCTAATACTAAGAGCTATATTTAATACTAAGACACATAGTGCGCCAAATGTGCACTTTCTGGGATAAAGAGTGATGTTTATTTTATAACACAATTTTTTTATTTTTTGTTTATTTTGTTGATTAAAACCGTTTTTCTAAAGGTTTACCTTATTACAATAACATTTCTGAGCAGCCAATTAGAGAAGATATAAGCTAATTAGGATATATAATTAGGGACTTAAGGTTTACATATAAAACTGATGCACTAATGATTACTGATAAGAACATTGCTATTATTTAATTACTAAATGGCTCTTAATACACTAATTTAGCATGCATCATTTACTAATTATCACAATAACTAATTACCTTGCAATATTTAACAAAGGATACCTGGGATACCTGGATTTTATATAAATAGGTCACTATTAGTAACTTTAAAATCAGTGTTGATTTACACCTCGTTGTATCCAAGCTAATCTCGCAATGTATTTTCCAAATTTTAATACAAATCTTGATATTCACGTTGCTTTATGCGCACGCGCACATAAAGATTTACGCGACTTTAACTATTTGTTCAGTGTTTTAAAAGATAACAGTTGTGTTCAGTTATGTGAAAGTGCTGAAACAAGTTTAAAAGACTGGTGTCGTCGATTTTGCTACCGCATTTATGCAAAATGGACACAGTCTGGAAGAAGCACAGATAAGTTTCGGAAGAAACATGAGATTTGGCTACAGGCTGCAATTCAATGGCCGGAATTACAGAATGAAAATATGGAACCTTCTACAGAAAATATAAGTGACGTCATCGAGCCCATAATTTCTCCTGCTAAATCTGATGCTTCAACTTGTACACATCCTAGTCCTCGTAAATCTTTTGAGGACCTTAGTAACCGGCAAAAAAGAAGACGCACTGAAGATAGTCTTTCATGCAGCAGTAGCAGCGCTGAAATTATGTTTTCGGCCGAAAGGGCGCTTCAAAAGGCAGGACAAAGCGATACAGCTTATGTTATGAAATACTTGACGGAGAATCCAGAAGAGGCCTCAAAAATCAAAGCCTTCATTGAAGGTAAATCAATTCAGGTACGGGAAATATCCCCTTTGAAGGCATTGGCTCTTTATGTATCGATGAACTTATCGAAATGGCGCTATAACACTCTTCGGGATTTCAACACTCAAGAAGGAGCTCTTCAATACCCGAGTTACTACATGTTGGTTAAAGAAAAAATTAAGTGCTATCCGGCCAAAGAAGATCTCACAGTTACAGAGAGCTCTGCAAAAATCAAATTACAAGCCTTGATGGATTTAACCTCAAGAAGACTTATTAGGTCGTTAGAAACCCCTGTTGATCCCAATCAACAGCTCGTATTGACCAGCAAATGGGGTTTTGACGGATCATCTAGCCAAAGCATTTATCATCAAAGGACGAGTGAAGATGAGCAAATCGATCTTGCTAGTAATTTTATGATTAGTCTTGTACCACTGCGGCTCGTCTCAAAAGGTGTAACAATTTGGGAAAACGAGCGACCATCTTCCACTTCATTTTGCCGGCCAATATTGTTTAAGTTTATAAAGGAAACCAAAGAAAATGTGCAGAGAGAGATGGCTGAAATCGAAGCAGAGATTGAAGCCTTAACTCCATCCACCATCACTGATGGAATTAGTGTCAAACACCAACTGCTGTTGACAATGATTGATGGTAAAATTCATTCCATTATATCCAATACAGCAGCTTCAGTGTGTGACATATGCAAGGCTTGTCCTAAAGAAATGAATAATTTAGAGTTAATCAAAGATAAACACGCAAACGAGGACATGTATAAATATAGCTTAAGCACCCTTCACGCTTGGATTCGCTCAATGGAATGCTTATTACACATTTCCTACAAATTAGACATAAAATCATGGCAAGTAAGGGGTGATATAGCAAAAAGGCAAGTTGATGACAGGAAGAAAAGAGTTCAAGAGGCTGTAAGAAGAGAAACGGGCTTACTTCTCGATGTTGTGAAACAAGGCAGTGGATCCACCAACAATGGCAACTCGGCAAGGAGATTTTTTGAAAACTACACTAAATCTGCTGAACTGACCGGAATAGATGCTATGCTTTTAAGAAAAATCTGTGTGATCTTGCAGTGTATTTCATCAGGAGAGAAGATCAACGTAACTAAATTCCGAGAGTTCTGCTTTGATACTGCTAAGCTTTACGTGGAGTTATACCCATGGTATTATATGCCTTCTTCACTTCATAAAATTTTAATGCATGGGCCAGACATAGTTCAGAACATGTCAATTGTGCCCATTGGTTTTCTATCCGAAGAGGCATCTGAGGCTAGAAATAAAGATTTTAGAAAATATAGAGAGGGGCATTCTCGAAAGCATAGCAGTATCTCATGCAATGAAGATATTATGCACAATCTTTTACTGTCTTCTGATCCACTTGTTACAAGTATCCGTCCAAAAGGAAATAAGTTTGTAAAAAAATCTTCTTTTAAGGAATTTTATGAGCTTACGGATTCTGAGAAAAGTGATATCGAATTTGTTAACATAAATGATTTAGCGGACATCGATTCTGAATTTGAATTAATTGATGATGATGATGATGACGAAGATAATTAAATGATGTTATTGTTTTAAAATGTGTAACTTAGTAAATTAGAGCTTACATCTTAATTATTTATTGTACTTTTAATGAAACTAGGTAATTTATTATCAACTTACTTAAAAGTCATACTCTCATCAGTTCTTGTGAATATTTTTGTTAATATATATTTCTGTATATATATAATATATTTATAGACCTCTTAATAAGTCTGTCTGCGGTTTAAAGTAAATACAAATGGGGAAAAAACGTTTTTTTTTTTAAATTTTCATTTCCTTTTATCCCAGAAAGTGCACATTTGGCGCACTATGTGTCTTAGTATTAAATATAGCTCTTAGTAATAGCATTACGATATTAGAGACCGCTACTTGAAACAAGCCCGGAATCAGGAGGGAGAGAGCTCGATACACTCATTTTCATAGTAAAATTTCACATTTTCTCAAATTACTCCCGAAATATGGGAGTTATGAAGAAATTCATCACCACAATTTATGAAGGCATTAAGTAATCGAATAAGATGGCATCATTAGTTTGTCATAATTTTACTCTTATTTTTCGGACATGTCTACGTCCAACCGCTCCCATACATTCGTTCCACTGTGCGCCGGGTTGTATTAGAAGCTTTTTTTGTTGTTGTAATTCAAAGCTAAAAATAGGCTTTTTTGTTTTTTGTGTGTCACTATATATTTTTGGCAATAGTAGACACAATAAATAAATGGCACAGTCAACAGACTGTGTTATTTTTCAATTGCGGTAAAGTTCCTGTTTCGAACCTCCGCAGCTCCGCTACGAAGGGAAGCCGGTAGGAATCGTGTTATAATATGGTGCTTACGCCACTGATTGACAGCCTAATCAGACTGGGTTGTGGAGTTGGAGGTCACATAGGCAGTCGCTCCATGTAAATACTGACTGATAATCATCATATGAAACTGTTTTGTGGCTCCATCCGGTGTATTTTGTTATAGTCAAAGTCAAAGTCAAAGCATTTATTTCAAATAAATAATAAATTGAACTTTTGAACATCAAAATTTCAAGGAATTAAAATTAATTTCCCCTTCCAAAAGGTAGTTTCGTAAGGAGAAGAATGGGCAAGAAACTCCATCGTTTTTAAACTGTTTTACAACACTTTTTATACCTACATCAATTATATCATTATAATTATGTGAAGACGATGTATGTAGGTACCTAGAATAAAATTACTTTACCACATTAATTTATCCGTCATTGCTTAATTTTTTATTATTTTTACTTGTTGTTATTCTTTTTAATTGTTTTGCAATACTTTGTATAGGCACCTACCTACATCAATTATATCATTATATGTGAAGACGACGCCAACGTACCTAGAATAAAAAAATCGCTTAGTCTCCGACAGAAGTGAAAACACAAAACTTTAGAATAACTGTTCTTTTATACATATAGCTCATGGAAAGCGTTAGGTGACGATCGCGAACCCTTAAGTTTTTCCCCTACCAAAAATCGCTCAACGCGCCTAAAGAAGTTTTCAATTCAACAATTAAATATTAATCAATTTCGGATAAATTAATGATGTGTTAGAAACATGGTGGTATTTAGAAATATTGTTAAAGTAGACATATTTGCAAATAGAGTTAGTTAGTGGAAGCCGACCCCAACATACGTCTGAGTTGGGAAAAGGCTAGGCAAATGATTATGATGATTTAAAGCCTAATTAGTAAACACGCAATCGGCGCGGCGCGCGGCGCGGCGTGCGTGTGTGAAGATGTATGGATGTAAACGAAGCAAAAGGAGTACGTAAATATCGTAGCAGGTGACGGATAAGTATGAGTTATGTATGTAGTCAGTGCCGGCAAGGGTGTAGCGAGGTACGGGCAGGGGAGGGGGGCAGCTGCCCCTCCCCTAGAAGATGCAGATATACTTACAAACCGTAAAGTAATATTACGTAGGTATTAGCCTATTAATAAACAAAAAGGAAGTTGTAACTACAAGTAACATAGACAGGTCCTTTTCTAAATTGCGTCGTGTTAAAACATGACTGAGATCAACGATGACTGAAAACCGTTTGAACGGCCTATGCATGCTCAGTGTACACCGAACCATGGTACAAAAAACTAAGGATACAAATGAATCTGAGGTGTTAAGGGGTCTTGTACAGACTCGCGCGATATCGCGGGCGCGACAGGCAGCGACAAAGAAATTGTGCTACAAGTGTCGCGTCGCGTCCACGATATCGCAGTAGTCTGTACGAGCCGTTAAAACGGTTTTGTGAAGAACCTCGTCGACTACTTTTTTTGGAAAATAAATTCACTGATTACTATTTTGTTTTTATTTTTTAACGTAACCTGCCCCGTTATTCATGCAGCATTTACCTTAGATAATTATATTCTTGGTTTGTCGACGCCTGCCCCCCCCCCCCCCCCTTAACAAAATCCTAGCTACGCCCTGGAGTGCCGGTTTTAACATTACCAGCGCCCTGGGCGAGGTTTCTATGGCACCCCCTTTCTACTCTCCAATTCAGAAGCAAACAAAAAAAAAAAATATTTAAAAAATATTTTCTACACTTTCTATTGGCAAACTCTCTTATTAAGGCATCGAAGTCTTAAGTTTCCTGCAATTTCATTATCGATTGACAAAGTTACCAATCTCGATTGAGATATTCTGCCGCGCTAACGAAGAATGCAATAACTCGATTTTGGACGATTTTATGTTATATATTCGTTGAGTTATATTTTTGTAGTCAGCGAATCGAAATCTATTAACTCTCTCTAAGCAACTTTTTATTGATCCTTCAGGGACTCGATTTTTCAGTAAGCAAGAATGCAATAACTAAAACTTTATAACAAATTCAATAATCAAAAATACGATTCTCGGAAGCGGCAAAATCGAGTTATTGCATTTTTCGTTAGTGCGGCAGTATTGTTGATCGCGGATAGGTTTTTATCAGCTTAAGCTTAGGAAAACGCCTTTCGCTACCATTACAGGTATAGTGACCAATATTCTCAATGGAAGGACGAGACGGGAAACTAGACATGAAGGGCCTTCGGCGCCCCTTCATGCCTGGCGTCCATGGGCGGTCGCCCAACCGCGTCCTGCCCTAACGCCGCTACTATATGTAGTAACTAGTAAATCTCATAAAAGTGGCTATGATTGATTAATTTACTAAAATAGCAGTAACCAGAAACCTAACACGAATATTTACTACAGATGGAATGAGGACTATCGCGCTTGAATTCCACGTGGGCACGTGTCGTCTTACACACACTGATAGACACAAAAGGTGTAGCTGAGTAGCAAGTAGTAGAGTTGATAGTCATATCAGTAAATTGTTTGGGCTCGCTGGCTAGTGTGTCAAACTATGTAACTAAATAGTGTATGAGTATGACAACTTTTGGTAATGCGATGGTTCGAATCCAAGTCTAATTAGTAAAAAAAAAAGTCAGCGGGATTGCCCGAAAGGGGTACCGTTGCCCCGGAACATAAAGGGCCAAGGAAGGAACACGGGTGGGTTTTAGTCAGTAAGAGTCTGACACTCCCTTCCGCTCCACCCAGAGCGGGAGGGGTCATATGATGATTTCCAATCCTCAAAAAAAAAAAAAAATACAGCAAATTGTGGGGGTAAAGGTATCACTCTGCTTATCATTTAAAGGGAATGGTGTTAAGTACACAATCTATCTGCTTTTCACATGGTGTAGGTAGCACGACAGATTTTTGGCATAGACGTAGGTTAGATTTAAGGCGAAAGCCCTCGAAATAATTTTTCAATACGTTTTGCAATTTGTAGGTCAGTATCAGGTTGTATGTTGATCGATGATGTTGATCTAAATAAATATGATTAGCGGCCGTATTAAATATTTATTTATAGAATTATATTCATAAAAATCATCAATACAACTCTCTAAGTTCATATTACCCTATTGAGTGACTATTTCATGAAATCGTGACTTTTGAGGACAATTGTAACTTAAGAGCGTATACATCGGTCTACAAAAAAAAAAAATTATCTTGTGACTGAGATAAAAAAAAAAACATTCTAAATAAAAACGGCCACATTCCTCTAGATCGTATTTTGTTGCTTCGTGTCTCAATATGAAACTTTATCAAAGGAATTAGAACATTCTTCATCATCCAAATGGACACACTTACCGAGGTCGCTGTTGAGCCGTTTTTCATAATTCCTTCTCAGTCACGAGATAATATTTTTTTAAAGGAGTGGCGCTAGTGGACCCTTGTACGCCCTCTTAAGCAATTGTATTGCTGATTTTAAAGATAATAATTTAACAGAATTATAATCTTTAGAATCAGCAATACAATTGCCATATTTGTTACGGTCGCGAATCATATTTTAATCGACATACAGCTTGACACTGTCCAGCAAATTGCAAAAAACCTAAGAAAAGGATTTTTCTATTTATTTAATACTTCTAGCACACAAATTTACAGAGGCGGACTTAATGCCATACGCATTTTCTACCAGACAACAATACGGTAACGTACCATAAACAACAAATAAATAAAACATCTATACCCAAAGTCTATAATTCAGATAATTTATGTAAACAAAGTAATGTCAAGAAATGTCACTGTGAAATTGACAGGACAGTGGTGCAAAACATTATAAAATATTCTTTTTTTGTAAATAGTCATCGCTAAAATTAAAGTGAATTAATTATAAGAACTATGCAAACAAAACACCGTTGCCAAACAATGTATTATGTAGTATGTCGGAGACACGACATATGATCGTCATAATCAGCCCTTTTAAGTCCAGTGCTAGACGTAGGCCTCCCAAAATCGATTTCCACTCGAAACAGTTTACTGCCGTTTTCATCCAAAATGTGGCTAGATATGCTACTTACAATATGAATCTATGAATGAGAGTTGTAATATTAGTGTTGTTGAAGATGTAAAAAATTTGAAAATGTTTGGATCTCCTGCATTGTTACCAGTATCATAAAATATTTTATACCAGAAAATCTCCTTTTTTTAATAACTTTGTTTAAACCCGGAAATTTATCAAAATAATTACGGTATGATTATTTGTTAATTATTATTTCTTAAAATCAGTATTTAAAAGAAAATCTAACCTCTTTTTTCGCCATTTTATGTGAATTACCATTACGAAGATATTTTTTTGATATGTTATCCCCTTTGTTTACATAAATTATCTGAATTTGAGACTTTGGGTATAGTTTCCCATTATTGTTAGAAATTTCGAAATTGGATCAGTAGTCCCGAAGATAACCTCCCACATACAAAACTCACAAATGTTACCTCTTTGTATTATTAGTAAGTATAGATAAAAGTGCCTAGTTTTTTTTTTTGGCACATTTAGTTTAAGTTCAATGTCCATTTCATCTTTATCCATCATTAAAACAATAACCCAACCACCGATTAAAGAAAGTTATATATTTACTAACTGATTATTCCAATCGATGAATGATGAAGTGTGGTCGCTTGCCAACAGATTTGACTGGCCGAGTAAGGTCGGCGAAGGTGACTGAACAGGTTTCAGCCTGGCTGAGATCTGACGCGCGTTATGCCTGCATTCCGCCGAGGATTTCTGCGCAGATTTAGTTTTTTATCGTACGCTTCATGGGGATTTATTTGGGAACTAGCGACCCGTCCCTGCTTTGCACGGTTTTTACGACTTTACATATTACATTACATAATATTACTTGACTTGAATGTGCCCTGGCGGCTGAGAATATGTCATGCTCACTCAAATGTCTCGCTAGTGGTGGCGTGTGTTGGATCATTAAGTTCCCTTCAAAATGGTTGAGCTGAATGTTGCTGATCCATGCGTCATGTTCGTGAACGGGCGCCGTCAGTAGGGACAGGTCATCTCTTAGCTGCCACGGCTTAATTTAATTTATTTACATTTTTTAATTGTATTATGTTTCTATATTTTTGTTACAGACGCTTTTAACGTGCACGTCTTTCTATATTGTTCTCACATGTAAGTGTAATTTCAGCATGAATGATGTAACCAATACGTTGTAACAATAAGAGTGTCTGTGGAGTTTCTTGCCGGCTATCCATAGGAACCTACTACGCTTTGGAATGGGCTAGCTTCATCTTTCTGACTGACCGACCCCTTGACAATTCACAAGTGCATGTAATTAGTTTATTTGAAATAAATGCTTTGAGTTTGATTAGATACATATATTATTATCAATTCTCTAAATGATGGTAGACACCGCATCAAAATCTGTTGCGAAGTATAGAAGAAAAACGCGGTCACATAGAGGGACACGAAAACCGACTTCAATTTATAATATACCGTATCTAGAAAGAAGATATAGGTATAGTTAGGAGATAGAAACATGGGGACATTGTTGTACTTTCGGTTATCCTGACAAACAGCCTACTTTAAACCAATTTGGAGTAGGTACATTGAGCAGTCTCCTCCTCGTCCTAAAATTATTAAGGGCTAAGATTGAAGAAGATTGAGAAGAAGAAGGAAATTAGTAGGTATGGGGTAACTGCAGCCTAGGCAACAGATTAAAGAATCAGTGTATTATAGTTCTGTAAAAGATTCTGCCACAGTGAACCTTACTCAAAGTCTACGTAAATATTGGCAAGCAAATGCTTTGTGGATAAGAAGCTCTTGGCCTAATTCCAAACGCATAGCCCATAGCTGCACTTGCATAGGTTAGTTAAAAAGCTCAAGAGTTTGAAAAAAATAAAAATGATGGCTTAAACACGGGAATATTAAATAATATTTTACACTAATGAATACATGTAACAAGACAGTCAATCCGAAAGTCATAAGTATTATAACATAGGTATCTACTTTCATCGTCATCATCAGCCCATAAAAGTCCACTGCTGGACATAGCCCTCTCCAATTGCACGCCATTCAGCTCGATTCTCGGCAACTCTCACCCAGCTGCTACCAGCCACTGCGAAGATCATCGCTCCACTTAGCCTGAGGGCGTCCTACTATACGTTTGCCGATTGGCGGTTGCCACTTAAGAACACGTCTACCCCAACGGTTATCGGTTCTACGGCTAATATGGCCAGCCCATTGCCACTTCAGCTTGCTTATTCTGTGAGCTTTGTCGAACACTTTGGTTCTCTGCCGGATCACCTCGTTCCGGATTCGATCTCTCAGAGAGACTCCAAGCATAGCCCGTTCCATAGCTCGCTGAGCGACTTTGAATTTATGGACCAGCCGTACCGGGAGTGACCACATTTCGGCTCCGTTAGTCATAACAGGCAGGACGCACTAATTGAAAACCATCGTCTTTAGGCTCTGTGGAATAAGCGACGAGAAGACTCGACGAAGCTTCCTAAACGCTGATGATATTAATTTGTTCAAAAATACGTCTTTAGAGGAGTGTCGCTACATTGTTGATTACCATCTGCTGTAGACCTTCATGATACAAATCTACTATGATAACAAGTCCGTAGCCACATTATGTCTAGAATACGGCGTCTAATATTCAGACGACACCATTTAATATAGTAATAATTAATCTTGTTCAAATACTACTAATTGATGTTAGTTATCATGGCGGGTGCCATTGTCCCATTTCATTCAGATAACGACAATGGTTATTTTATTATCTTTATATTTTATATTTATGAGATCAAGGTAATATGAAGAGGTGTGGTAGTAAAAAGAGATAAAAGATATAAAAACACCGACTTCAAAGAGGTTCTCAATGATTTTGAGTCCATTTTGCATCGAATATTTTTGCTATAAAGTCCTTAGGTAATCAAATATATATATATTATTATTTTAAGACTGTCAATTTCTTAATTACCGAAGTACTACCTACATTTAAGCTTTAATTTCCATTTTTTTTGGCTATTTTTTTACCTAAACGCAATGGCGTAGTGGCGCGCGTGCAGCGAAGTGGATCTAGAAAAGGATGCCTGGAAGGATTTGGAGGAGGCCTTTGCCTGACCAGTGGGGCAAAGTAGGCAGATAAAAAATATAAAAATAAACAATAACGAAAAGTCTACAATTCTTACAGCTGTTGTCTTGATTCTCCTTCAACCAGCGCTGGGGCTCTGTCTCGCATAGGGTAGCAGCATTATGCTGAGCTATGGCCGTTTTGCGTGGATGTGACGCATATTTACCCCAAACTAATTTTTTTTTGGGTTGTGTTCTTTTTTTGCGTCATGTTTACCGCAAATAAACGTTTTTTCTTTCTTCTTTCTTTTCTTTCTTTTTTATTTCTTTTTTCTTTCATGAGTAAAATAATTTAAAATAATTCCATACAATTTTGAATCCAGAATAAAATGTGCACTAGCGCCCTTCTCACCATTCTCCGTAGCTGTCTTCGTTCCTGTGCGCGTGAGTCGATTTACCACATGCAAATACATCACATACGCTACTTATAGACATTTGTGCTTGTCAGTCTGACTGTGTGTGTGTATGTAAGTCACAGGTCAAATGGTGGTCAGGTTGGGAATTAGTCTCTTACGAGACTTAGCATTAATCATATTAAGTTACGTCACCAATTTTAACGAAGCATCAGCAGTTTTGATGCAATTATCATTTATATTTTGCTCAGAGTGTTTAGTTTCTTGTGGGAAATGAAATGGTTTATTTATTAGTTGATGTCTGGCATGAGAACAAGAAATATTAAAATATTGAAGCTCGTGTTATTTTTACAAATAAACTGAGAAGGATACTCGTTTGCTATTGGTTAAATGCCTAAATCTTTAATGTCGAGAGCAATTTTTTTTTTCCTCAATGGGGTTCTCTTGGCTTTTATCTCACTTGACGGTAAGTGATGATAAGGCCGAAGGTGGAAGCGACCAAAAGCTCTAGGCGGTCGGTAACTGGTACAGTTTCACCTCGGAAAGTAGGAGATAACTAAAACTGGCTCCTTTTGGCAGTGAAAAGACGCCTGTGTTTTCAGAGCATTGAATTTGATCAGATTGTCGTCGCCCCACTTGGAAAAGAGATTTAAGGTCAGATTCATTCGCTCCACCATGTACTCTCTAAGAGTGGCAATTAGAACGAAGCTTTGATAGTAACTTGTTCGGTTAACTACCTACTACATACTTAGTTGATCGCTTGTCAACAGCTTTTTTTCGGTCTTTATTGTTAGATATTGTAGTACCTATTGTTTCTGAAAAGTACAACAAGAGCCGATACAACTTTTAATTGAGGTCTGAATTTCGCAATTAAAAAATAAAATAACAATATTAATAATAAATAAGTACGTACCTGTTGGATGAACAATAAACTACCTACTCATAATACAATGCAATTCTTGCATTCTTTCTCCTAATTCCAAATTTTCCTAATTCTTTATTCCTATTTTATTGTACTCGTTCCAAGGAACGTTTTTTTTTTTTATTCTACTATGAGTTTGCTCTTGACTTTAGTCTAGGTCTGGATGACAGAGACAAAGTCTACGATGGAGTGAGCTTACCCAGAAGAAGCCTGTTCACTCTCACTTTGAATAGATTAGGGTTGTATGCGTTCGGAAACACAGACGCAGGCAGAGAGTTCCACTCCTTTGCTGCGCGCATTATAAAAGACGTTTGAAAACGCTTAGTGCGAGTTGGTGGAATATCAACCAGGTAGGGGTGGTAACTTGCAGTGCGTCTAGATGTCCGATGGTAGAAGGGGGCCGGTGGAATGAGGTTTATTTGTATGTAACCAGTGTTTCTCATTCTAAGTGAATAATTGTATTCTGTTGTTGAGAAATAAATGTCATAAACCATAACCATATTGTATCGACTACCGATATACCCGAACCAATGACCATTGTACCAAAATGATGAAAAAAAAAAAAAAAAAAAAAAAACATGAAAGTATTATCCTGAAGGCTCGCACAGACTGGCGCGATATCGCGGGCGTGACTGGCAGCGCGACCCTTGTCACGCCTGCGATATCGCGGCAGTGTGTGGGAGCCTTTATTCCAAAAGTAAAATAAATAAAAACTTCTTCGCTCAGACTAAAGATCTATAAAATAAAATAAAATCAGTTTCCCCCTTTTTCGTCGTCACCGTCGACAGGAATGCAGTCTTGCGGGCTCCGGACTAGACACACACACACACACACATAAACAGACCAACACTGCATGCACGTAGGACTCTTGTGTGTGTTCAAAGTGCTACTATGGGTCGCGAAGTCACGCAGTTATCGACCGTCGAGTTTTTTCTGCGGGTGTGGGGGATTTTTTCGGCGTATTTGTTAGTATGACACTAAGTTATGTTGAGGTTATAGAATATCTTTTATTTAATTTTACAATAAAATATTTTGCCGGAAAATTTGTCAATTAATTTATTTGTTAATCTGGTAGAGGTTTTGTTTAAACACATTCCTAATTGGACCTTATTAGCAATGCTAAATATCTGTAATAACTTTTTGAGTTCGGGTTAAAACAAATCTGGTGGTTTGATTAAGTTACCTTCATAAACATGGCCTTTATTATTTAATGTATATGAATTGTCCTTTAATAAAGGCATGATTTAATAATTATCATAACAAAACGATAAGATCGCTTTGCCCTGAGGAGCTGCGCTCGGCCAATCTCGCATAGCGCTGTTAGAGCTGACCCAGACTGGTTACCGTTACTGGGATTTAAGTACAGTCATCTCAGTAGGACTAGTTTACTTAAACCAGTGAAAATAATGCCGTGTAGTTAAATGTTTCTACTCCTATGTAGATAGATTAATCATTCACTAACATTTATACCCACTGTCAAAACCATGTCCACGAATTTGAAAGCAGTATAGAGGTATGAGGATTCTCCGACTAGACGCGTGTTGGGTCTGGTGGGCAACTGCCCGACGGTAGATGTCGAGATGTTGTATATATGTATGCTAGTCTCGCAGTAAACTCTGATTGCGCGATACAGGATTTGTGACGTCAAGTCTTTGATGCGTAGTTTGCATGTGGCGTTGTAGATAACAGAGCATAACCAATCGAGTGATAACAGAGTGAGAACTACATGAGCTTCACACTCATGGTACCTCAACACACAACTGAGCCTGTGTTAATGTGTATTAGTGTCCACACTACACACACAACACAACACATTTGCAATTTTTTACACGTGAGACCAAACAGGTTACAGAATACGGCACATAGTCTTATGTAATAATAGTACATAATAACTACATTTAAACGTTCGATGCATATCGTAACGAGGTAAATGAGGAATAAATATTTAATTCGATCTGTTAAGGAAAACGGCTTGTGGCTTAGTAATAACAGCCGCACGGTTCGATCGATCAGGTTAAGCTACGCTTGCCGCGGTTGGTTCATGGATGGGTGACCATCTTTTCATACCAAGACCCCTTGGTCCCGGCTGTCATTTGTGGGTCTTGGACAGTGTATTTACGGGTCGTCAGAAGCCCGAAAGTCCGAAAGGGGTATCGTAGTACCCAGTTACTGGGTTGTGGAGGTAAGATAGGCAGTCGCTCCATGTAAAATATTGGTATTCGGCTGCGTCCGGTTAGACCGGAAGCCGACCCAAACGTAGTTGGGTAAAAGGCTGGGCAGATGATGAAGACATAAATACTTGTCAATGAAAATCCACGAAAGGCTCATCATTCAATTAGGTAATAAAAACCCTGTCATTATTCTCATACATTTCGGATCACACATAAAACAATCCATATAGTATTAGTAACAATAACTTAAAAAACTATGTTAGTAAAACTTACAAACTAATAGCTTCGTGGCTTAGTGGTGGTGGACATGATGGCACGTGCCTCCGCACCCAGTGCCTAATAAAGGGACTATCCACATTGTCATATAATGTTTTTAGGATGCTGTTGAAGCTTCCGCGCAACCTACCCATAATTGACGCTGCCCTCTTTCTCATTATGGCATGAAAATCGTCGACATGGGCTTCCACGAACTGTAGAAGCGCGGAAGCCCCATCAATATCCTCAAACCATTATTATACTGAACGCGCAGGACGTTGTAGGCCCTCTGCGTATACTTCACCCACAGGTTGCACGTGTAAAAGGTATTGGCAGTAGGCCTTAAAAAGATACAGCTTCACATCTTTACTACAGCGCGTAAACCTGCGGGCTAACATATTACACCGAACCGCCAGCGCCTTGCGCTCTCTGCCCAAATCTGCATCATCAGATAAGTCCTCCGTGACCACATGTCCGAGGTACTTAACATGAGCAACACGCTGCAATGGTGTTTCGCTTATAGTCACAGGAGGAACATTACCTAACGATACATGTTTGCTTTTGAAAGCCAACATTTGTGATTTCTTGATGTTGTATGTAAGTTTTTGGTTTTTGGTTATCTAGTTATAAGAGACCGCACTATCGCATTAGGTGATGAACCTGTAATGATAGTTATAAGGTGAAGATAAATAAATAAATAAATAAATAAATAAATAAAATAAATAAATAAGTCCATGCGTTGCCGCATATGATTTACATACAACAAGCAATTTCCGGAGTGCACTGATTGATGGGCTCAGCAGCGTATATTTGCTTCGTTTATTTTAACCAGACTAATAATGATTCATGTATACAGGATGCATCGGGACAGGTGGGCCAGAGTCGTCACGGAGTCGGTGCTAGAAGACGGTGCAGTCGCCGAGGGAGACCTAGGAAACGCTGGCTGGACGACTTAGATGCGTTTACGGGAGATTGGTCGGAGAAGGCAACGCACAAAGAACAATGAAGAAAGCTATGGGGATATCTTTGCCCAGCAGTGGGACAATAATCATAAAATTAATTCATTCATTCATTCTAAAAAGCTGTTATTTTGACATTACAAACTGAAACTTCAATTTGATATATTTTGTTTTTGTATGGATATCATTTTCATAGCCTCTAGAAAAGACCCCGGGACACAGACGTCTTCTCTGTTCATTATAATTCAACTGCTTTGAACAGAAAACGTCCTCATCATTTTCTATTAGGTAACAACATGAAAACTTATCTGGCCAATGATTTCCCATTATCGCTGATCAAATGCCTACAATATTGATACAATATCTGAGTCAAGTCAGTCACGACTTGCTATTAATAACTGTGATGTGACAATTATTTGACAAATTACTCCACTGTGAACTGTGAAATATCACATTCAATCGTCATACTTCCGTAATTGTGGATTTGTATTGTCAGAATTAATTTTCAAGTTTCGTACTTCGAAGTAGTTTACCTGTAACCAATTTTTTTTTTGCGAATTGTTAATCATAATTTCAATGATTTTGAAGGATATTGCTAATCCATTGCTTCATACGAGTATGTTCGAAAAATTTGTCTGCTCAACAACGTAAATAACGCAATGAATGTTGTTGAACTATCAAAATTAACCCATTGCTACTGATAGTGTGTTACGCAATTAGACCTCTGTTTTCGATAGGGAAACTCCTTGATAAATAAAATTTTACTGCAAGCTGATAGGTGTAGGTGTAACACAATTACATTTAAATCAAATCAAATCTTATTAAAAAAAAAAAAAAAACATCTATTGCCACCTATTAAATTGTTTCCTTTATTGACCGCAATTAAATTATAATATAATTATTACATCAATTTTTTTTTCCATCCTTATTTCCATACATGGAAACATGAGGGAAACAACTTTGTTACTACTATATTACATACAATAACTAGCTGCTGCCTGCGGCTTCGCCCGCGTTGATTTTCTAAAATAAAAGTAACCTAAGTTACTCCTTATAAAATCAGCTATCTGCCAATGAAAGTCCCGTCAAAATTGGTCTAGCCGTTTCTGAGATAGCCGGAACTAACAGAAATTTTAAATTGTTTGTATGATGTACCGCCTAAACATTTATATGAAAGCTGTTGCACTGCTAGGACACAGACCTCCTCTCTTCGAGAGGGAGTGGGCCGTTATACACCACACGGGTCCAGGGTTAGTAGATATCACATGTCATCGAACGAGAACGAGGAACGAGTATCGAACGGAATGAGATGATCCGGCAGAGAACCAAAATTATCGACATAGCTCACAGAATAAGCAAGCTGAAGTGGCAATGGGCTGGTCATATTAGCCGTAGAACCGATGACCGTTGGGGTAGAAGTGTTCTTGAGTGGAGACCACGAATCGGCAAACGTAAGGTAGCACGTCCTCAGGCTAGGTAGAGCGACGATCTTCGCAGGGTGGCTGGTAGCAGCTGGATGAGAGTTGCCGCGAATCGAGCTGAATGGCGTGCAATTGGAGAGGCCTATTGCCAGCAGTGGACTGCTATAGGCTGATGATGATGATGATGACATGTCTTCGAATTTTTGGTTCCAGGACATACTGGTTTCCTCACGATGTTTTCTTTCACCGTTTGGAGAGCGGCTAATATTTTTCTCATACTTAGACAAATTTTTTTTTTTTGCTGAATCTGGTATTTAATTCATCGTTGATTGTTATACTATAAATGACGTGTATTTAATTCATGATTAATTAATAAGAATTCGTAGGCAGAATTTGGTCAGCAACATTTCTTTGTAAATATCGTGATTGAGTTACAAGTTCTGATAAAATCGTCGTATTGTGTGACAATATGACATCATGGCTGAGTTCAGTGTCAGATTACTGACTTGAAGATGCAATTCATGTGGAGTCGAGTGTTTTAGACTAGCGTGCGCCGGCGATTTCTTTCGTAAAATTATTTTTATTTCACGGAAACTAATGATAATAAATTACACATTTATAGGTATATTATAGCTATTAATTCGAGATATAGCTATTAATTCGTGGCTTGTAGTCCAGTTGAAAGTCCTTGTTGAAATTAAGACAAAAATCCTTGTGATATTTCACAGGTAAGTATTCTCTTTATTTAAGGATAATACATACATTCATAAACTAAAGGCCTCTTTTCATGGAGGTAGGCAGAAGCTATAGAACGTCACCTGCTACGCTCCTTACATACTTCTTTTGCTTCGTTTACATTCGTCATACATGCACGCCGGTTGCGAGTGCTACGCACCTGACCTTTCTGAAGAACATAACCAATTATTTCACTATATGTCCTCCTAGGGCATCCCCTCCTGGCGTTTCCACTCACATCTGCCTCGTAAATACCTTTTGTTGTAGCATATATACGGTGTAATTCATAGATAAATTCAATCGAGCAATAGTTTTTTTATTTGGTAGGTAATATTTAATTGATAATTCGCTAGCAGAAATATAAGTTTTTAAACTGTCATGGTCACTAACATTATTATTAACATAACCGGGATATTTACCATGTTTAAACATGGTAAATATCCCGGTTATGTTAATAATAATATCGCTAGCAGAAGTCTTGACTTGAAATCTTGCATTAACATGTGCACCTGTCAATAAACAATAATTTACATAGGTAGGTACATAAATACCTATCTTCGCATAACTTAGTTGAATTGAGTAATAAAACCAGAAACAGACGTCAATAGTAGTTATTCTCTCACATAGGAGGGCTCGTGGCTAAATAATAACAGCCGCGCGGATCGATCGAAGCTTAAGCTATACGCTTGCCGCGGTCGGTTCGTGGGTGGGTGACGATCCATTACATATCGAGATCCCTGTGTGCCTCGGAAAGCACGTTAAGCCGTTGATCCTGGCTGTCATTCGTAGATTTTTTACATCGGCTAGTCAGAAGCCCAAAAGTCTGAAAACCAGTCTTAGCAAGTGGTATCGTGTTACCCACGCGATAACCGACATCCACGCGGGCGGAGCCGCGGGCAAAAGCTAGTAAATTATATGTTTAAATAGTGTAATTGGCTTCAGCCGTTCTATTTAAAATAAACAAATATTTGAGAAAAGGCTAAGCAAATTGATTCTCTCACAATCATAAAATAAACATCTACGTTAACCTAATCAATAAATGAAAATAATAAAATAAAGGTGCGTAAGCCCGCTGCTGTACAATATACCTTTAGTTCGATAACAAGTATGTTTGCGATAACCGCTGATAACCCAAATAACCAACAGTAATGGTTTTATATACAATCACTCAATTAATTGCCATGAATTCTCGGTTAAACTGTAATCTTAATTTACTTTCATAAGTTGTGACGGATAAGATTAACGTTGTGGAGATGAAGATCCACATAAATTGTCTAATAGAAGAGTATATTTTACAAAAATAGGAGAAAGCGGTATGGTAGGTTTTTGGTCACAAATTCCTTCAATTCCCTTGGGAGTACCGCAGTCATCTCCTGGCTCAGTGTGGTGTGATGCAGACCGCAGCAGGTGTGCCACGCTGCAGACTTCAAGGATGGTCGACGGTCGGCGGAAGTTACTGTTTTCAGTTTTGTTAACTTAACGAGCCAATATGGAACAGGCAATCAAATGCAATTATTACTATTTTGAGTTACTGGTCTAGCACTGTTTGTGCATGCTTACAGCACAGAACACCAAGTGTACAGCTCGAAGGTGTACAGCATACCGTATGCTGTACACTTGGTTTGCAAAATGTGGATGTTTTTAGTTTGAGCAGTTTTGCAACCTTGCAGGACTGTACCTAATATCTACTAACACCATAAACAACAACTTTTGTTCTATAAGTTTTTACAATACATTTACCAAACAACAAAAACTTAACCAACCAACTCACAAACCAACACCAACCAACAACACACCAACACCAACATACAACCAACTTATCACATTAAACAGTCAGTGTTCTTTCTCCTCTCTCCTACTTGATCTATGCTGTGCCCGACAGGGTCCATAATTGTTACTATACCCAAAGTCTCAAATTCAGATAATTTATGTAAACAAAGGGGATCACATATCAAAAAAATATCTTCGTAATGGTAATTCACATAAAATGGCGAAAAAAGGTTCCATTTTCTTTAAGTACTAAATTTTAGAAATAATAATTAAAAAATAATCATACCGTAATTATTTTTATAAATTTTCGGTTTTAAACAAAGTTATTAAAGAAACGAGATTTTCTGGTATAAAATATTTTATGATACTGGTAACAATGAAGGAGATCCAAACATTTTCAAATAATTTAAATCTTCAACAACACTAATATTACAACTCTTATTCATAGATTCATATTGTAAGTAGCATATCTAGCCACATTTTGGATGAAAAACGGCTGTAAACTGTTTCGAGTGGAAATCGATTTTGGGAGGCCTACGTCTAGCAGTGGACTTAAACGGGCCGATTATGATGATAATAGGCCGTGTCTCCGACACACTACATAAAACATTGTTTGGCAACGGTATTTTGTTTGCATAGTTCTTATAATTAATTCACTTTAATTTCATAGAATATAATTTACAAAAAAAAAAAAAAAATGATAAAATGTTTTGCACCACTGTCCTGTCATTTTGACAATGACATTTTTTGACATTACTTTGTTTACATAAATTATTTGAATTAGAGACTTTGGGTATAGTATAAATATATCCCTACCAACTTTAAACATTATGGTATGCAATAAAGAATTGAGAATTGAATTGAATTGACCTTCGAGATTTCATTGTTCATTCATTTAGAGCGTTGAATTTAAATATTTTTTCTCAAACATGCATGGAAATATTGTCATTATTTTCGAAAAAAGAACACGCTAAGTCGATACTTAGCGTGTCCAAATTCAAAAACCGTTCATGCAATGGATTAGATTTTTTTTTCGTAAATTCGATAATTTACGGACAAAAAAAAAATCTAATCCATTGCAGGAGCGGTTTTTGAATTTGGAACATTACAACGCTCGTGGGCCTCAAGTCTGCTATTACAATAGTGTCAGAATGGTCTCGCCATTGTGAGTATTTGACAGTGTTTGTATGGCAAATCTGTCAAAAACTCACAATGAAGAGACCATTTTGACACTATTGTAATAGCAGACTTGAGGCCCAGCAATGTTGTATGAAACGGCGTGCTTGGGTTATTAAATACTCTTTGATTGGATCTCTTATAACATTCTTGGCATAACAAAGTAAGTCTATTTGCTTAGCACAAATTGCGTTCACGTGGCTGTATAGCCGTAAATATGTTTGCCTTTCGGCACAATATTGATAAATAGAAAATTGGCGTCAAAGCTGAAAATTCGTCTCGATTTGTTATTTACATACTTAATAAATATAATTTTAATACTTTATTAAAATGAGTTCCAACGGTTCCGAGAGTGAAATGGAGATTGGATGTCCTCCACCAGATTTTAGATCATAAGCCAAATTGGCAATGGGAAACCTGCTTCCAGCGAAGTCAAAAGAAAATACATGAAAGTATGTTTTTTTTTATTGTGTTGGTAGATATTACAGTCCTGCAAGGTTGTTAGTGTTTTACCAATAACCCTTTATAAGAAGCTAGACTGTGAGAGAGGAATAGAACGGAGTTACATGAACATCAAATTGAAAGATATAGCCAAAAGTTCAGTGATAAAGAAAAGAACAAGGTGAGAGATGCAGTCAAACAGGTCCTAACACTGAAATGGAAGTGGAAAAAATTATACTCCCCCAATTTCGGTGATGGCGGCCAATCTTAACGGAGATTAGCCAAGTACGAAGGCGATATTATAGCGCACAAGTGTGTGCGCAAACAAATGCACTTTCTGGTCTTCATTGTCCGGAAGGCAATCCGACACCACCGAGGAGAGATCAGGCGCAGGGCCAATGGCTTAACGTACTTTCCGAGGCACGGGGGTATCATACCACCAATTTCAAAACTCCGGGATGCTATTGAGAAAGTCGTAAAACTCAATAACACTTTTCCCAACTTGGGAATGGAACCTTGGACCCCACGTTCAGCAGTCCCACTTGCAACCACGAAGGGTATTATGTCGACGATCGGGAGGGTGCTACGTGTAGTACGTGCGTCATATCGCGTAACAAAAGCTTCAGCCTTCAGGCACAGAATTTCTCAGAACGTTATTTATATTCAAGGAATCTAAGTAATTTCTGTTACAAATTTGTTAAGACAGACCGTATTTTAAGAAAAATGATTATTATAGTAATTAAATTACTTATTTAAAATACGGACGCCAACGGTCATAAATTTTCCTACATTAACTAATAAAGTCTATGTATATTACAGAAAAAAATCTGATTAAATAAAAAACCTACATATTTGGCCGTGTCAGGGCTCCACATAGTGGTAATAGGCGTCGCGGCTGACCCCGTAAAAGATGGCGGCACGAGTTGGAGAAAACAAACGACCAGTGGTCCACATTAGGCCTGGATCGAAAGAGCTGGAAGTCATGGGGAGAGGCCTTTGCCCAGCAGTGGGATGATGCAGGCTAACAGTAAGTAAGTATAACATATTTATTTTAAGGTTTTTATATTTATTTTCCAACTGACATCTATCATTACAGGGATCATCATCATGATCAGGGGTCATTTATTGCTATAGTAAATCTATACTCATATTATAAAGAGGAAAGATTTTTAAATAATATATTTCCAAAAAAACATAGAGATCTTTAAGAAAATTGCAATTAACCCAAAGTAGCAAAATTTTGCCGCTTGCTGATTATTAGCCATTCTCACTCTTCCTCAACCCATATCTATCCGAATTTTGGTAAGAATGTTGAGTGTACTGACACTTTTAATGCAAGCCATTCTTCGGCTTATTCCACTAATCCCCCCTGAGAGAATCCCCCTCAGTGGAAAAAACTGAACCCTAATGTAAAAAAATCACTTTCAGGGGATCCTGGAATAAGTTATTTTTTGTTTTTTCAATTCTAGTTTTCCCCCCTTAGCGGGATTATCAGGGGTGAATTCTAGACTGTTTTCAGATTCCACTTTTCCTCCTAAGGGGGATTTTCAGGGGGGATTTGTGGAATAAGCCCATTCTTCCGGGTTTATATATTGGGACTGCCTCCTCCAATTATTTCCTTTGTTAACGACTATAGACTCATATAATTTTTGATGAAGTAAATATTTTTCCAATAATTTGAAATGATACACATTAAAACACTTGATCACAGTTATCTTATCGTTATCAGGCGCTATCTGGCAGTGACACACGGACGGTGAAGTTGGGCCCGTCAGTATGCGACCAGCTTTACGTGTACGTCGGTGGATTGTGGTAGAAAAAAATACAAGTGCTGTGAGTGAGTGACGAACGAGATTAGTGACAGTGTAAGTGATTATCTTTGTTTATTGGGTAATTGCTTTACTAATTGAGCTTATAGGTACTTATACTGTGTATCTGCATATGCTGCAGGTATAAACTGTTCATATTACTGGATCAGCCGGTCGATTCTGTAAAAATCTCACCGTGAAAACTTAGGTGAAGTGATCTCGAAGTGAACTGTCATTCCATCTGAGACTAGGGATTGTCACTATTGACAGCTCATTAATTCAAGCTCACTTCACCTAGGTTTCCACGGTGAGATTTCTACAGAATAGCACTGCTGTGCATGCTTACAACACTTCACGTTACCAATTTACCACCCTTACGGGCTTGGTACATCTAAATGGTCTTCAATTAAAACCAGTTTAACAAACACTGGCTTCGAGGCTAAAAAGACTATTGATTGAGAGTTAAGGCAGCTGTTTTGGGGAAAAATGGGTTTCAGTATTAAGCAGGGTTCTATTTAGCAGTTCTAGAGATAATGGTGTTGAAATTGCATTTCAAAGGCTTTGTAAACTTTGCAAAAGTGCTTTGGGGTTTAATGTAAATTAGTCTTTCGCTGAAAACAACTTTTGAGACTTTTTCTGTCTAATATTTCGAGTATTGTACAGACATTCAGTTAGATACTCGTAGTAGCAGTGGATAGTAATTCTTAAAATACATGAAATGAGACGTCACTATTTGTTTTTGTCTTTTGTTAACCAAGTGTCCCACTAAGGGGGCAAGACCTCCATTCCTAGCTTCCACTTATCCTTATCTAGGTACTGCCAGGCCACTCTTTGAAACAAAGACAAGTTTATCTCGCCATCTACTCCAGGGCCCGCTGCGTTGTTGTTTGCTTTTTGGGACCCTCTGTGTGTTGATCTGTTTTTTTTTAATTTATTTTTTTATTCTACTATGAGTTTGCTCTTGACTTTAGTCTAGGGCTGGATGACAGAGACAAAGTCTACGATGGAGTGAGCTTACCCAGAAGAAGCCTGTTCACTCTCACTTTGAATAGATTAGGGTTGTAGGGTTGTTTGGGACCATACTTATCGCTTTGGTGTAAATTGTAAGTGCAGCAAAATAGTTGTTATACAAATAAATAAATAAATTGTGTTGTTTTTTTTAGCACATGATTATGCTGTAATTTTTGTTTCTTGTATCATATTCTTGTATCCCAGCAGTGGGAACATTATAGTGCTGATTATGAAACCGTGAGACTAACTTTTTCTCCTAAGGCGAATGTGTTCTATGCTTTACGATATCAGTTTTCTTAACAGCGATTATCAGTTTAGTCTGTTTAGTTTTATCTGAGATAAGGTTCAGTTACAAAAGGCACTTACTTTATTTTCTGCAATGGCCTAAATTAAAAAGTGCATTGTCCACAAGCGGTATACTTCAAATGGAAAGGCTTTATTGGAACAGTCTAACTACTAAGTTAAAAGAGCAGTAGATATTATAATAAATAATAATAGAATACTTTATTTCAGACCATGGTGTCCATTTTGCTAGTATAAATGTTCTTGTAGACTAGTGTTAGTAATACTTAAAACTACAACCAACAAAACATATAAAAGAAAGTAAACTCAACCAGAAAGTAAACTCAACAATCACTACTACGCCATTCCATGACAAATGGCGCAGCAATGCCTGATATAACCACAGTCCAGCCGACTAGCGATCATGCTATGATGCTATGATCTATGCTAGATATGGCAGGCATCTCATGAAGTTAGGCTCTGAACTTTATTGCACAAAAAAAACTTCTACATAATCTGTTCTCCTACATTAGCCCTGAATCGAAAGATGGAAGTCATAGGAAGAAGTCTTTGCCCAATTGTGGGATAATGCAAGCTAATACTAAATCCCATCGTCGGAGACGCTACACTTTTTCTTCTTCTTTTGTTTTCGACGATATATCTATACTGTTTGGGCCCAGTAGGTGGCCACATTTATTGAGGCATCAGAGGAGCTGTTCAGATAGTCAAGGGTGTAGGTGAACGGACAATTGGGAGACTCCAACAGATGGGACATAGTCTGTTCAGGAGCACCGTACTCGCGTTTAATGTTAGGTAAATCGACTATGCCACTTCGCCAGTTTATGTTTGCAGCGGCCTACTGGAGTACGCAGTCGATTCAGAGCTTTCCAAATAGGCCACTCCAGTTCGCAACTGGGAGGTAGGTGTTCTTGGGGTTTTACGAAGTCTTGAGATAGTGGATACCTCACTTCCCACAGTTTACTTCGCTCTTTGGGTGGCCTGTCTTTGATCATCTGTGTGGACCGTAAGGAGCTCCTGCGGCTTTTTAGTCTATCTGGAGTAGTCGTATAGAGGAGATGTCAGCATTTCGGGAATCGGATTCTTGGTTCTTTTTTTCCAGCGCGCAAGCGACATTCCTTCGTACGCTTTATTCAAAGTAAAGTGTTAATAACTCAAATAACCAATGAGTAGCCAGAATGTCACAGCACTAGTATGTCATTGGAGGAGGCGACCTGTACACGGGCTAACAGTAACGTAATCCATACGTAACCTACGCATTGTTTTCAAGAAAGAGCACCATTCAGAAACAAAGAATTTATTCTTGCCTTTTTTGGAAATTTACGATGACTATACAACATTGATAAGTACATTGTTGATCCTTCGAATGAATTGTAAGAAACCGACCCAAAAATTATCGGAACTGACTTTATCTAATCAAGATAGAATTGAACACGACCATTTTTGGCTAACCTTAAATAAAACCTTGGGTTTTTCTATTACTTGATTGTGGGCGTAGACAAAGGTGAACTCTCTCTTCCTTTACTTTCATAGTCCGATGGGACGGCAATCCAACAATTCCTAGTGGTAAAACTGAATAGCACTTCCCGAACGCCCGACCCAGGAATCATGATAAATGATAAATGATTTTATTTCTGTAAGTAGGTTTTTACAAACACTTTTATACGTCAGTCATATCATATCGAACAGGATCCCACGCTCAGCAGCGCTTGCGACCACGAGACCAAAGGGACAGTCGCCCTTATTACATGGGGATGGGACATGGCGAAATGTGGTTGTGCTATTAGGTACACCTCTGCCTTTGACTTCGGAGATTACAGGCGTGATGATTGTTATGTAAATAATTATCTTCTATACTAATAATCTTCTAAGATGAAGGAGACTAGTGCTATTTGAATTATGTAATGCTCGCTTGAACAATAAATTTTTATTTTATTTTATTAATTAAATTAAATCTTCATAATCAGCTTATAATATTCCCACTGCTGGGACTGCTGAGTGGGCCTTAATCCACCACGCGGACCCAGTGTAGATTGGTAGATGTCACATGTCTTCGAATTTTTGGTTCTAGGACATCGGCATGTCCTAGAACCAAAAATTCATATACCAGTTTCCTCACGATGTGTTCCTTCACCGTTTCGGGAGCAGTGTTGACGACATAATTTACACAAATTAAAGCGCCTGACTAAATGGTGAAGGGAAACATCGTGAGGAAACCGAAACCTTTAAATAAAACCTTAGTAAATTCGTTTCTAGATCTCGTAATATCACCCCATACAACTGGACTAGCTTTAAATTTTGTAATCGTATGATTGTCGCAACATTTTATGTTCATACCATAAAAGACAAGAAAAAAAAAAATACCGCCATATAACTATTGTTATCAAAATAAATGTATGTTAGTTGTAAGATTTATTTCTCTAGATATGTAACTACATGTAGGTCATGGTTACTGTTTAAATGTTTCACAGTTGGTATTTAAAATACGACATTTACCTACATATTCATACTTTAAACTAACGTCTTTTTTCCATGGGGGTAGAAAAATTCCATGTATATGTATGTGTATGTTTCCATGTATGTGTGGTGAGGCTTGTAGCTAAGTAATAACAGCCGCATGTGTCGATCAGGGTAAGCTACGTTTGCCGCGGTTGGTCCGTGGATGGGTGACCATCTTTACATACCAAGACCTCTCCGTGGCTCGGAAAGCACGTTAAGCCGTTGGTCCCGGCTGTCTCATTCGTGGATCTTTGACAGTCGTTACGGGTCGTCAGAAGCCAGAAAGTCTGACAACCAGTCTTAAACTGAGTTGTGGACCTACATCCGGTTAGACTGGAAGCCGACCCCAACATAGTTGAAGAAAAGCTAGGCAGATGATGGATATGTAGGAATAGGAACTGTTTAAACAGTCTTGGAAATAAATTATTTATTAAATTGACACACTACGCCAATTCACCGGGTTACAGCCATTTCATACCGCTGTCAAAGAATGTAATTGTTAAACAGTTAATTTCCCTAACTTACATGAATGACCTGAACCCAAAGATAGAAATATCGATGTTAACAAGACGATTATTTTCTTTCATCTTTCAGGTAAATTTTCCAATGCTCGTTTAAAAACATCCGGACTTCAAGATGATGTTAGCAGCGACCGTGTCCAACTTGCTGGGCCCGCGCATGCGGATCGCCCTGCGCAAGCCCATCATAGAGAACATAGTCTTCAAGCTGCATTACCAGTTCACTGTGACTGTCCTGCTGGGCGCTGTTATCCTAGTATGTGCGAGGGACTACATCGGAGAAAGCATCAGGTGCATGGCCGATGCCGGCATCCCCACACCACTGATAGAGAAATACTGCTTCTTCATGGCTACTTTTACTATTGTAAGTTTAGTTTTATCATTATTCGTTGTAGCCTTGTAGGTATACTGCTGCAATGAGGGCTATCGCGTATGAATTCGCCACTAGAGGCGCTAGTGTAGTGTGAGGTCACTGTTTGTGGGTGGACTACGCGGGTTTATTTCAAATTAGATTAATGTTGTGAATATTTTGCAATATCTAAGATTAACTATGGCAAAAATTTGTTACGGGTCAATGAATGTCAGTGCTTTGAGACAGTTTCATCGTTCGGATACTTATGTCCTTATTTTTTCCCGAACAAAACGGGACTGCGCATGCGCAACCAACACTGCGGCATGCTCGATATTTTAACGGTACGGTTTTAAGAGCCATTTTACGTTTTCGCGCGAATATCTAAGATTTTAGTCGCCTAATTTACCATCTTAGTTAATTCTCTGGTATTGGTGAATATATGTAAATAATAGATGATTCTTTCGTATTGACACTTCATGTAACACATTTACAAAAACTTATTTGTGTACTTTGTAGTTATTAATCTCCCAGAACTAGTTTACTGAAAAATCAGCGCAGAGGCAATTTCAGACTCCTATTTCTATAATTAATATTTATAAATTTGACTGAAAAAAATACACAAAGCATCAGACATATAGTTTTGTCGACAAATGACGTACTAGAATTTCGATTATTAATAACATTAATAGGTAAAAAAAATAAAGACTTAGGACAATTTTTACGATTTATTCGCAATTATATTGCGATTTTTTTGTTTGAATAAAGCGTAATTACATTTTAAAAATCATCTCAAAATGAACTATGTTCTTTAACAAATCGAATTCTCAAGTTTGATTAAAATCCCTTCATTTAATTAGCCACAATATCCTTTTTTTAAACACTCTAAAAAAGAATAAATTGCGATGCACAAGTGGGCACCGTTTAGTACAGCGCGAGCGCCCATCGAGGAAGGACCTGTGCTACTTTTTCCCGCATCTCAATTGTCGAGTGCTCATATCGTAACCGTGATATTATACTACGACCACAACATTTTGATGCTTCCCAAATTGACTCGTTTTTACGAAGATTGCGTATTGCCGGAAATTATAGACCCTAGAAAAGCAAGATCAATGCCTTTACGACAAATATTTATTTAACGTAAGTGATAGTCATTATTATTTGACATTATTGTCAAATAATAATGACCAACACTTATATTTTGTACGATGTGATTGTTTTCCTGTTCATTTTTATTATATACTTTCAAAACATATATTTGTATTTTTTTATTAGTCTAGAAAGCTTTAGTAGACTGAATAAATAAAATAACTTTTTTAATCAATCTCTAAATACCGCATTATTATTATAATGGCTCAAGACTATTTAGTCCGTCTCGACACTCGCGTTACACTGCTTAAATTGTGTATGTGTGGATAGTTACGCTCACATACACAGCGCTGCCGTCTTTTACCTAAACTCGAGCGTTAAAATTTTGTGAAATGGCTCTTAAGGTATTAAATGTAAACTTTGTTTTCACGCCCGTAGTAACAAATTTTGGCTGCTACAGGACCTTACAAAAAGATCGCTTTTAGCGATAAGACCGCCCATTGTGACACCCTATGTAACAGTTCTACATTTATATCTGTAATTTTTATGGTGTACATAATAAAGAGTATTCTATCTATCTATCTACTCGACAGTGGCCCCAACTGGTGAGCACAAAAACGATAGCCCTCATTTCGCCGGTCGCCTAAGCACACATGGAAGAATCTTCATTCCAGATTCTGTCTTTCGATGGCTTTAAAACTCGACCGCTCACGAATCATTCAAAATGATATGAATCCAACCAAAATTACAAGCTGCAAGGTTCTTTTGACGCGCGGCCGAAAATGGTACGAATTCCTCCAGTAAAGGTTGTCTGGGAATTCAGTAAATAAATATTTGATACTGCCGCGAATCATATTTAGATCGATATACAACATGACATGACCTGACCTGACCTGTAAGAAAATTTAAATTTCGCGTGCTACAAACAGGCGTGACACGCGACGCGACACAAAGACACCGCTCGTCACACGGTGCCTTAGTATCGCGCCTGTTTGGAGGAGCCTTTAGGGTAGCACGCGAAATTTAAATTTTCTTACAGATCAGTATCATGTTGTATATCGATCTAAATATGATTCGCGGCAGTATCAAATATTTATTTACAGAAATTATTATAATAATTAGAATCAGTAATACAACTAAGTTACTCATTAATAAGTGACAATTATAGTCACCTACCTACTTTACATGTTAAATTAATTTGTAAGGGTTTGATATCATAACTTATTATTGCGGTAGACCCTTAAAGGCTACCGTGTGATGTTGTATGGAGGAGATATATTTTTATAATAGATGTTATTTCAAACAGTTTGTTGATTCCTTGCATTTCGATACATGACCACCTTGCATCTGGGCTTTTGTTCCTTTACAACCAGAGGGATAAAATCTCTTAAGTAACAGTGGCTCAGTAATACAATTAAGTTAGTATAATCCTAAAAGTCATGATTTCATGAAATTGTCATTCAATAGAATTATATGAACTTGAGAGTTGTATTGATGATTTTCATGATTATAATCCTATAAATACATATTTGATACGGCCCAGACAATGAGCTGCAAATTGCAAAACACGTAAGAACATTTTAATTTCGTGGGCTACCGTAGTGCTTCCCCCTTGATACGATTTCTGTGACGATTTTTACAAAAAACGCCCCTGTCGAAGTCGTTTAGGCACCAAAAAATCTTTGTAGCCCTTTAATCACGAATCATTGCAACGGATATAGGTATGGGTAAACAGACCCAGACATGCCCAGACCATCATCTGTAGTTGTAATGATGCTGTATTACAAATATTGTACCTAATTAACGCTGTTGTCATGTTACTGCAAGTATCAAGTTCGTTAACCTAAAAAGGAAGTAAAGAAGAAGTAAGCTCTAAATATCATTGTGTTTGCGATATCCTTTAACATACTACTGATCTTTTTGCAGGTCCGACACTACAACGAGAGCCTCCTGCAAGGGGGGTTCTTGCCGCACCCTGGAGTGGGACCCATGTCAGATTCGGATGAATACCTCAACCACACCTACTATCAGTGGGTGCCTTTCGTGCTGTTCATACAATCTCTGGCCTTCTACATGCCACATTATATTTGGAAACAGAAGGAAGGTAGGTTTCTTGGACGGATCGACATAAAACTGCAGAGTAATTGCATAACACACTTTCAGTAGCAATGGGTTTCATATGATTTATATTTATTTATTTAATATGATCATTAGTGTGAGATGTAATATGCTGATCCAAAGGTTCTAACGATGCTCGGGTGCAGTTAGAAAAACAGTTTTTCAGGCATATTGTCAAGTTTTCTACTCTTGTAGTCTTTGGACTATCCTAACTCAGAAAGCTGTTAATGCTCTTCGCGTTCAGTACAATAATGCATTCCGGATGCTGTTGGGGCTGCCACTCTTTTGTAGTGCTTCGGGTATGTTTGCGGACGCGCAGACTGACGATTTTGCTGCGATTAGACGCAAGCGTAGAGTATCCCGAGTGGGTCCCAGCTCCAACAGTCTCCTGGCTGTCATTGCTAGCATTCACAATTTAAGTCAGCTGCATGTATAGTAACCGTTATGAGTCGTGAGCACAAACTGACACCTGCGCATTAGTAATTTTTAGGTCTCTTTGGCGGAATGAAGAAGCCGGGCGGCGCCGAATTGCATGCGATTGGTTCGTCAGTCGATACTCGTCGTCTATTGGACTTTCGCGTGTCATTTTTATTTAGCCGAAAGTGTACATGCGCGAGCTTGCCCCCACTACTGCCCATCTGTGCTCACAACTCGTGCCGGTTATTATACTAGCTTATAGGACCTTAGTTGATAAAAAATTGGAACTTGGTTGTTTATAGTTGTATAGTTGTTTATGTTTTATGTTGTGTATTATGTTTGTAAATATTAGGTACTAACATAGTTTGTAAGTTAATTGTTACACGTTATAAGTCTTTGTTAAATTCAAATTCAAAAGGTTTATTGCGAACTAAGTGTACAATGTTGGTGTTATGTTATGTTAGTACTTATGACTTAGCAGCCTTTTACAATATTATTATACAATACTTGATAATATTATTATATTGACAGTAAAACAACATTCATCGCGTTATTTACGTTGTCGAGCAGACAAATTTTTTGAACATATGAAGCAATGGGTTTGCAATATCCTTCAAAATCATTTAGATTGTGATTGATAGTGTGTTACGCAATTTGGGTTCCGGATGGATGACGTTCCAGAAAGGTTGTTTAATCAACTGGTCCCATTTTAAAGTTTAATAAACCGTTATGACTATGCAAATATTTTCACAGTTTTAGTTATATTGTTATTAAAGTTGCATTTTGTGTATTTTTATGATTTCACACTTTATCTTATCTAGAGAATCCAGGTTAGATCTTTCGTAGAAATGTGTGTCACATCAATATTGCGGTGATGAGTCCCGTGCCATGACATAGAACATACGATAACTTCGTTTACTTAAACATTTTTCTAAGGAATAAAACTAATTTTACAGTGAAATCATAATGATAAGAAAAAGTTACTGTAAAAATTGATGATATTATAAAGGAAAGATATGCTACGTACATACTGAGCGGCGTTCCGTCAGTTCAGATATCGTTGCGTTGTTATTACAATAAAATTGTTATTACAAATTATGATATGAAATTCCTTCACTCTTATTTATCTTAGAACCATAGTTTTTACACTTTATTAACATACAACATGGCATTTTAGATATATTATTGTCACGCCTCGGACACGTTTTGTTTCGCTCGCTGCTATTAGCCGACTAAAGCAAATTACAACAATTGTCTGAATTTGTCTGCAACAATTTGCGCGCACTAGTGCGATATCTACCTCTTTATATATGTAATAATATAAGTAATTGGTAAAAATGGTTTGCTTAATTAGTCTGGTGTTGACAAGCTAGCAGGCAACCTCTGTTCTTCCATTTGGGAATTCTCAGTAGGTACCCGCATCCTAATTGCGTAAACACAGTTTGAATCACAATCCAAGAGTTTTGAAGGATATTTCTAATCCATTGCTTCATAGGTTTGAAAAAATCGTCTTCTCAACAACGTAAATACCGCAATGGACATGGGTGAACTGTCAAAATGAAACCGAATGCGATCAATTGTCATTTTATGTGTGTTACGAAATTACCCTGGAGTCGCAATTTGTTCCCGCTTGATAGCAACAGGCTTGCCCTATGTGGATGTACATACTATACACCTCTGTGTTCTACCGTGTTCCCCACATAGGCGTGATATTATGTTATGTAAATTTTCAATACACTTGCTCAAGTGGCACTTATTGCACCGCAGTTTTTTATATTTTTTATATTAGGCTGTTTGGTGGCTTCAAGTCAGTGCCTCTCCATCAAAACGCGAAGACACGGCACACGAAAAAAAAAATCGTGAGCCATTTCTCACAAATGTTTATTACTAAATATTTTATTTCAGAAATTTGATTTATAGTTTCCTCGAAAGTGTGTTGAAATACGTCGTTTGATATGCGTGAGCATTTATCACTGCACACTTGCATATAAAAAAATACTATTCTTGTGCAGGTGGTCGAATAAAAGCGCTAGTGGACGGCTTGCAGTACGCAAGCCTCGCACTAACAGAAGAGGATACGACCGTCGCTGGCATGGACCTGCCTTCCAAGGACACGCTAAACAAGCGAATTGAAATCATCAGGAGAGATATTAAATTGAGGTAAGAGTCAATATCTACCAAGATTAAAAGTAACTAGGTTTGTGTGATCATCAACAACGATGCCTGGGCTACCGTGTGCGTAGTGATAGGTAATTGAAGGTCCAGCAATATTGCAGGAAGGGTAGCAAGCATGGTCCTTTTTACTGGTAATAATTACTTACTACTTAGCCACCAGGACAAACGATGACAGCAGCGGGCATCCCATACTTTCATCAATTAATACATCGAAGGAATGGGCTGTAGCATTCTTTTGTATTACGTAAATAAGAACTATATCTGTCCCGTATATAGAAAGGTTCTTAGGACCTAGAGTAAGTAACATTTTGTCAGCGATAACGATGATGAATAATTCAATAAGCTACTGAAACACCTGTTGAATGTCGTTGTAGAAATACGAAACTCTTTGAAAGTGATTGCTTCTTGTTTAGGCCCTCGCCCTCAGGTCACAGAGGTGTAGGTTTCTTTACAAAAAAAAAATTACAGTATTTTATTCTCTCTATCTTCTTAGGTTGCGTATATCTCGCACATGGTCTGTCTGGCTGGTGTCCATGGAGGTGGTGAACTTACTCCACGTAATGCTTGAGATCTGGATTATAGACAAGTTCCTTAATGGACAATTCATTGGCCTGGGCCCCAGTGTGCTTAATTTCAACGACTGGAACCAAATTGCAGACCCGCTGGAGACTGTTTTCCCTAAGGTAAACAAAATATAACTTATTGTTTCTGTATTTCTGATTGGGTTTTCTATTTCTACGGTCAAATATTGGAACTGGGACCCCATGGGTTTTGGACTTTTGGCTCATTATAAGTCAGTGTGATATTTTGTCAATTTATGCTAATCGTTAAACTTAAACTACACTCGTTGTTTACCTACATATGAGTTGTGTTGCTCAGTTCTTGACAACTGCAATTGTTATTGTCGTGAGTCATCATGACACATCAAAACAGTACTCAATGAAGAGAACTGGTTCGCGGACTTCGCGGACTCTTCCTTTTTTCTTGATGGGGTGCTTGATTCATCTGCCCTTCAAAATAAGTCAAATCGGAAAGTCATTGTATTAGTTTTTAGAACAAGACTGAGTATTTGATTTCATTATGATCTGATATTATATCTAGGTGACGAAATGCGTCTTCCACAAGTACGGTCCGAGCGGCTCCATCCAGCAGCACGACGCGCTGTGCGTGATGGCGCTCAACATCATCCACGAGAAGATCTACACCGTGCTCTGGTTCTGGTTCCTCATCCTCTTCATCGTCTCAGTCCTTGGTAAGATAAATTTTCACATAGAGATGTGATGTGAAATGTATGAAAAATGAAGGTCTATGTAGATACACTTAATTTCGAACGTTTCTACAACAAATCATATTTTTAGAGATGAATATTTCGACGTGGTAGGTGATTTTCATCAACTGCTTTTGGTCAATTGCTCCTCAGATGATGAGATAATTGTTGAAGTAAAAACAAATTGTCCCTACTTCAACACTATAGTCTGTCTCATTCTAACTCAATTACTATTTTTTTTATCATCCGTGCCCGGCCTTATACCACTTGACTGGATTCCTAACTGTCTCATAGTGGCTGTATTATTCTTATAGCCTTGCGTGGTTGCCTTACACGTCTCACGTGATATTAGTAAAACACACCTTCCAATACATAAAGGAAAGGATAATAAACTTATTATTGAAATCCTTAGAATGGCCTTTCTTTTGGTGTCCCCTTTAACCCTAACAATCATTTGCTTCATTTCATTCAACACATAGTTATGTATTGCTGATTTTATAATTTCCTGCTTGCCTTCTTTTTGTTTTCGAGTCGATGGTACTTTTTACATCGATTAGTTGGACCCAGAAGGTAGTAACGTTAAAACGAACTGCTTGTATTGATTTGAGATTTTTATTTCAGCTGTGATCTGGCGTTTTGTTTCCTTCTTCCTGTACCGTCGTTCCCCGCGGTTCAACATGATGATGTTCCAGCGAGCGACCAAGAATGATGCTAAGTTCAATCCCTACAATGTCATCGAAGTCGTCAACGGCTGCCAATTCGCTGATTGGCTATTCCTTTACTATCTTGCTAAGAACATGCAAGGCGTCGTCTTCAAGTGAGTATTAGTATTTATTATCATCATTATCATCCTCCTGACCTATATCTCAATTTATTTGGAGTCAGTACAGCATCTCTTCTTTTTACATTAGAAACATCTCTATTGCCCGTCATAATATTCACCCCATTTATCACATCAATTAAAAACCCAATTGTTGTGGGCAGTCGGTCGTCGGAAATTAGATAAAATATGATGATGTTCTTTTCAGGGAGCTATTCAGCCGTCTTGCGGAAGAGTTAGGGCGACGAGACATGCCTGATAATAACGAAGATGATACTGAGAAGAAGGGAGCTGAGCCCATTCTCTTAGGGCACCTCTCTTACGACGATGAAACACTACCGCTGAAGCCCGACAAGAAATCCACGTAGTAAGGACTCGACTTAATTTAGTAGTACTTAACTAAAGTGTTTTAGGGTTTGAATACAAAAATGAATGAAGTATTATTGTTATAGAAGCAAGCTTTGTAAGGATACTCTATAGATATGTTATGGAGTTTGATGAAATGAGATGAGATTTTCTGATTTAATTTTAAATGTTACTAAATTTATGATCAAATCGTTATGTACAAAATGACATCAGATCGGCAAATTGTTATCTGACATCTTCAACTTTTAAGGACGCCAACACTTTACTATACCTAATATTACTAAATACTTACAGGGTAATAATTTTAGGCTTTAAGTTTTCAAATTGATTGTTAAGAAGTTTGGAAATGTTTAATTTATATAATTTAAAATATTTTATGCCATTATTTATGTGTATATTCGTGACAAAGTCAAAAATGTTGAAACAAATTAATTCATTATTTATTTATATAAAGTTGAAGTTGACACAACAATTTTTGCTCAAATAAACTTTAGAAGTTTTTTTACGCTAAAATAGTGTTGAAAATAGCCGTCCTAGTGATATTAAGACTTGGAACGTTTTATAATATCAACAATTTTACAGGAAAAGTTGTGCAGCTTTTTTGTAAATATTGTTTTTCTGTAATTGCAATGTTGTATAAACTGTCTAGTCCTTTTATGTAGGTATTGTTGTTTTTTAAAGTTTTTGTGAATAAATTGGTGTTTTTTTAATTTTTGGTTTTTTATTAATGTGAATTAAAATATACAAACGTGTTTTTCTGCACTTGCGTTACTTTTGCAGACACAGATTTTATGAAGGCGTTAATAAAACCAGCGGGGTAATTACATACTTCGAGTAGCAATGAGTTTCATTTTGACAGTTCTACAACATTCATTGCGTTATTTACATTGTTGAGCAGACAACATTTTCGAACCTACGAAGCAATGGATTAGCAATATCCTTCAAAATCATTCAGCACCCTAATTGCGTAACACACTATCAATCACAATCTGAATCTGAATTTCGAACATAACAAAAAATAACCATTAAAGTTTTTTTTTTTAAATCGATTGATAATTAAATATAATGAACCACTGATCTCCTAACTAATTAGAGCTTTAGACATCGTTTCATTATAGTTTTCGTTTTTAAATTTCATAGATGTTTTCACAATCTTATGTATGTAAATGATTATAAAAAATTTTCAAGTTGGTAAAAATAAAAATAAAAACATTAACAGTTTTTTATTTTTATTAAATCCTTCAAATTATTGTAATCAATAGACAATTATACAATAACCCTAAGTAATCATTTACAAATCACTTTAGTGTACAATAGTACTAAGTGACGTAATACTTGAAAGACCTCTCTTCTCAAACGTACAGTAGGTACCTACATTATTTGTAGTTTTTAAAATTTTACTCGCCTTTCTAGTTTGATCGTGAGAAGCGCTTGTAATATAGGTACAAATAATCTAGTAAAAACTAACCCTAAAACTACAAATTTTGAACTGTTTCGCTCAAGGATCAGTCAAAAAGTTAAAAAACACTTATTTAGCTCGAAACTCTCGAAAATCAATGTATGTTCATTGTATCCAATGTTCAATACATACGCTAGGGAAGTACCTACACTAGCAGAGACTTTATTCGCATCGCACCGGCAACTTGCTGGTGTGCTGACGATTTATATATCCCGTACTGTTCACATACAAATTTTGACAATCAATTTGTCACTAGTGATGTCAAAATCTGTGTTTAATCAATCAATCAATCAAAAGTCATTTATTCAAATTAGGTTGAAAACCAGCACTTTTCGAACGTCAAAATTACATAAGACAGTCCCCCGGCACGCCCGCTCTTCACCACTTCCTAAGAAGTGGCGCAACAAACTCCCCAGCAGCACATCACTTCAGATTTTGAAATAAATAAATTCGCCAGCGATTAAAGTCGCTAAGTAAGTAGGCTTTGTCCTAGCATTATGTCAGCTTGTACAAAACTGAGTTGACTCTCCTAAAAACAGGCGCGACGCAAAGGTACTGCTCGTCGCGCGGCACGCAGTGCCTTTGTGTCGCGTCTGTTTGAAGGAGGCTTTATGGTTTTGTGTGGGTAGTTCCTAATCAACCTTATCATAATAACATATTAGGTAGGATACTTGAGTTTGCATGACCTTTGATCGAAATGTGTCTTGTTTAAGTTCACAAATGACAATATTGTAAATGACTCTAATCAAACTGCACCAGTAAACAATAATAATTATAACTTTATTTTCTAGTTGTATTTATTTTCAATAATAATTATAACCTTAGTATTACTACACTACTTTTATAACAATACTGGAGGTGTTACTCGTACTGTATTCCATGACCAACTGCCGATCACTCCTCACAATATTTGTGTGGCAAGTGTCGCCCCACCACTGCTCCGGAAGTTCGCAACAGAATAATAATGACGCGACACCAGTGCTGCCAACACAAAGTGATCAGATAATATCTATAATTTTAAATAGGTAAACGTATGTAATTTTAAGTAGCTCTAAATAGGTTATTAATTATATACGTTTTTAACAAATAAATCAACCAATAATTAAATCATAAATCAAAATAACTTCTTTTATGTGTAAATATGTATGGTTGTCATTGAAGCGACAACATCCGGCCGTCCTGCGCACGCATCCGTCCCCGGATAGCGTCCCAGTCTGGTGCAATTGCTGAGAACAAAGTATAAACAATAAGTCACAATATTTCATAAAGTGAAGCTGCGATTACTTATTACTCTTCATTTGAATTGAGCGTCTACTCTACTATTCCATCAACGGCCAGCAGAGAAAAACCCCAACCCAAAAGACTTGTTAACATGACATATGTTGGTATTTACATGTATCTAACTATTCCATCAGCGGTCAGTTAGGTTAGGTTTTAGAGTTTGCAGTTTTCCCTAGGCGATGCCTTTGGCCAACCCTAGTTGCATATCACTACAAACCCTAAACTCATTTGTCACAGATTTATTTTACACGAATAAATACTGTAACTAAAATAATCCAAATACCAAAATATGTTAGAAACAAATGCACTAGACAGCTTAAGACAAGTAGTAAATACTATAAAAGATAAAATATGAATAAGTTGAATCATTATTTGGGTTTAATAAATACCTGACAACATCTTAGGCCTTCTTCGAACCCTCAACATCTAAGTCTGCCAACTTGATCCAAGATTTCACATTCCCAGCACATGCGGGGTGACCACGTATGCCGAAAATATGAACCCGATTGTTTTTTCAATGCTACGCATATCCTTGACTTTATAGCGGTCATGACCTAATAGGACCTGAAAAGTTCCTTTGAAAAGTAGTAATAATTTAGTATTCTGCCGTCATTTGATTGACTGATCATATGAGTGTCCCATTTGTCATAGCCCATACTTCACAATGCGTCAAGGATGTTGCGATTAAAGCGTTCCACCTGACCGTTTGAGCGTGGAACAGCAGTCGTTACATGTCGTATTATTTTTGTCCTGAGAGTACTTAATGAATAACTTAGATGTGAAAGAACTGCCAGCATCACTTAAAGAGGCTTAGGATTACTAAAAACTTTAAATATTTTGTCCAACTCGCTAGTAAAAACTTGACATAAAGAGTTCACAGTCACCAAGAGCCAGGTATTTTTACGCGTAGTCTTTACATGGACCCAGAGATGCTCTATGTGAAGCGTGTGAAACATTTAGGTTTAGGAAACAGTTTTGTCTTCCTTTGTGCCAGGGATATTTTAAAAGTAAATGCAGCATGCACATTTTAATATATTATTAGGATATTACTTTCTCAATTTTGGGAAAACAATAACATGATTTTATTCTTTCAAAATCTTATCAACGGGAAAATTGCCAAGGTCGTCATGATTAGCTCTAATAATTTGCCAAATACACTGTTTAGGGACAACCCTCTGTGTACCGTAGTCAGTTTGACGTTTTGACGCGGACGCTACTATGGTATTTATTACCTAACAACTCAAACTTACTCATTATACGCTTTCTTATTAAGCTCGGCCTGACCTGATTCTAATATTTCTCTTGCACAAATAGGTACTTAGGTAACTGGACTGACAATAACCAATCTGCTTCAGTAATAGCCATTTTCATTGCATATGGAGGTGGAATTTGTATCAATTGTTTTTCGGCTGTATCAGTAACTTGAGGACTGTATGCAGCCCATACCATCGCGACTGGCATCAGCGTATAAAATAGTAGGTAAGTTGGGGTCATATATTTTAATAAAGCAACAACTGCAATTATGTAACAATTCATCTTTTAATTTATTGTCCGCTGAAACTTGGTCGGATCCCCACTCGTAAATGATATCTTTTTTTTCAAGAGCTTTGTTAGCAGGTTTGCTTTATGAGCACCATCCTTTATAAATTTTCTAACATAATTAATTAGACCCAAAATATGTATGCAAATTTTTAGGTTCAGGATATTTTTCTACTGCCTTTAATTTATTTTTACCTCCATGGACATATACAATTCTCGTCCTTCGTAAAATTCCTGTCAATTAAAATAGGACAGCTTAGCTAATTCATCACAAATATAATTATAGGACCACATTAAGCTCGGCATTATTAACTATAATGTCAACCTGTGCCCCATGTGTGACCTCAGAGAAAGAATATTTTAAATCCTGTTAATAAAACATGTTTATTTATTTGGAAAATGGTTGTTATACAAGATGTTATTAGAGAACAACCACTGCCCATATCAGTAAAAGCCTGTCGTTTACATCCATTATAATTACAATTGCCTTATAAAATTTAATCTTAAAGTGAAAGTTCAATAATTAATTAGACTTCGCTATCCTTTTCAGGTTTCATTTTAGGTTTAGACCTACATGCAAGCTCTAAATGACCAAATCTATTACACACATTACATTTGACATTATCCTTCTGACTGCAGCTGGTCTTTTTGTGACCAGATTCGCCACAGCGAAAACATGTTATATTTGTACCAGCATTGGAAATAGAACTATGCATTAGCACTCCATTAGAGTTGGAAGAATCCTCTGTCTTTTTATCAACATTACTATAGGATAAGTGAGTTGAGTTTTTAACGTGCAAATGTTATGATTCTGAACGAACTTTTGTTCCGGGTCATCATAAATTTTCCCGTGTAAAAATGAGGTCAGCTCATCACAGTATTTAAAGTTACCAGCATCTGCTGCAGTGATTATATTTTTATCGCCAATTGAACCTACGATTACTGAAATTATATCTTGATCAGAAAATGACAATCTCATTTTGTCAATTTTGCCTTTTTGTACAAAGTAAAATTCGTATAATGACTGGCCATCAGAGGGTTTTGTTTGGATCAAGTCTTTTAGCAAACAATACATATTACGCTTTGTTTGAAATGTGCCTAATAGTGTATTTCGCCAATCCTTCCATTTCCAGGTAGTCCATTGTGTTTTAGTTTTTTGAACTGAGTCATACCATGTTTTGGCAGTATTACGCAATTTTTGCAAAGCTTGATATTGTAGGACACGATCAGACCAACAAAAAGCACGCGCATTGGCTTCCACGACATTTATCCACATTTCAATATCGTCCACTAATGGGTCAAAGTCAGGAATCACTGAAGATAAAATAACATTTTGGCTTACTGTGGGAGACGCATGCCTCCTTTTCCTACGCCTGTGTCCATCAGAGCTGCTGCTGCTGGAGGAAGGCGAACCAGAGCTCGATGTCGAGCTACTCGTACGACTTATTTTTGACGCACCTTTTTTTCCTCGAGTGCGCTTGCGGCTTCGCGGCATTTGGGCGCGTTTCCGTACCACTACTGATGTAAATGACTCTAATCAAACTGCACCAGTAAACAATAATAATTATAACTTTATTTTCTAGTTGTATTTATTTTCAATAATAATTATAACCTTAGTATTACTACACTACTTTTATAACAATACTGGAGGTGTTACTCGTACTGTATTCCATGATCAACTGCCGATCACTCCTCACAATATTTGTGTGGCAAGTGTCGCCCCACCACTGCTCCGGAAGTTCGCAACAGAATAATAATGACGCGACACCAGTGCTGCCAACACAAAGTGATCAGATAATATCTATAATTTTAAATAGGTAAACGTATGTAATTTTAAGTAGCTCTAAATAGGTTATTAATTATATACGTTTTTAACAAATAAATCAACCAATAATTAAATCATAAATCAAAATAACTTCTTTTATGTGTAAATATGTATGGTTGTCATTGAAGCGACAACAATATTTACTTTCATACCAATTTAGTTATGTAAACTGTGTAAGTAATTGAATGTAGGTGTAGTTTCCGTATGATCGAAACATTGTGTCTTGCATTGTAAACTATTAACGGCTTCCTAATTGGGTTTCAGCATGTAAATAATAAATGATTTTATTTCTGTAAGTAGTTTTGTACAAATACTTTTAGACGTCAATCGTATTTTTGATTTGATTTGACTACTCTGAGAAGAAAGGCCGAAACAAACTCAGAGGTCACAGTCTCATTTAAAGTCCATGTATGTAAAGACCATGTAGATTGGTGTCTGAAATGGGCTTTAGATGAAAGAACCACACAGATTGAGTGGACCTGTTCAAAACATAGGTAACTGCTGAGGTATTTTTTTTTTTTTTTATACTTTTGTGATTGTGTGTTTATTAGTTTGTGATCTTCCTGTGCGAGTCACAATAAATACTTTTTCTTTTACTTTTTTTTTTTTTTTTCTTTAAAAATCTCTCCGTGAGGTCTTAGGCTAGGCGCAAACGAGCCACCGGTAGCCCAACGACATGCTTTTTCATAAGTTTTGTCTGGATCTGGATTCGTCGCCCACGTCTGATCAGTGTGTGTGAGCAGTGATGGCCCAGTGGCTGCCACTGGTCACAATGGCCGCGACTTACGAGTTGTAGGTCGTAGGTTCGAACCCTGACAGGCGCTTTACTTTGTGTAAATTATTTTATCACCACTACTCTAAAAACGGTGAAGGAAAACATCGTGAGAAAACCGGCAATGTTCTAGAACCAAAAATTCGAAGATATTTATTTTATTATAATTTATTTATTTATTCAAAATTACGTACATAACACCTTAACAGCTATAACGCCAATGCAGAGTTACTACCACACAAATATCCATTACTCACATCCACTGACTAACATGATAAAATTAAAAAATACTTACAATAAAAAATACCATCAAAATACCATTAAAATACAATTCAAAACATAATATAAAATACAATTAAATACAATTAAAATCTCTGGTCTTAACTACGTGTCTTACTTTCAATTCACTTTAGTGCTACGCCATCATCAACCAACCCGCACTGGGTCCGCGTGGTGGATTACGGCCCACTTCCTCTCACCGAGAAGACGCCCGTGTCCCGCAGTGGGAACATTATAGGCTGATTATATGTGGCTGGTGACCGCCACCCGGTACCTACAGCAGTACTCAACACCGCAGCAAGTGAGGACAGCCACCGGTGGTTGTGGCCGGTGGCTCGTCTGCGCTTACCCTTACGTGAAATGAGCTTGAAGTGATAAATAATAATAATAAATAAATTATTTATTGGCCTAAAAAATGTGTACAAACAAAGTGAAGCCCTGACTTCTGCGCTAAGTAACAACACCTGATAGAAGTCAGTGTCTTCTCCCAATCAGTAGCTTCTGGATTTTATGCAATATATACATCGCTTGAATTTACTTTAGGACAAACAAAAATTAGAATAGCAAAATGTTAAAATAGTTATTAGGTATATTCATTATTAAAATAATTATTCAATTTATGATTAAAACAATTATCAAATTCATGATAATAAAGGGAAGTAAAAATTGTGACAACAATTGATTTATTACATTGTTTAAATGATTAATCAATATAATAAATCAATTGATTAATTAATTGATTATGATCAAACAATCATAATCAATTAATTAATCAATTGTTTTATCATGAATTTAATAATCATTTGATTTTTACACAGTGAGATTTTAATAGAATAGGCCGGGTGCAATTCATAATAATACCAAGGTATTTAAACAAATATCTGACAAAGTAAAGTAGGTACCAAGGTATACCGATGGCAAAGCGCCTTATAGTCTGTATTTTTTCGTTTAAGCTTTCTCCCATAATACGTCTATAAAAGATTGTTGACCTGACCGAATGCTGCGGGATGCTGATTAACCGACTTACTGAAAAGAGGTCATGAGGTTGAACTATGTATGTATATATTAAGTTAGGTATGTAAAATCTAAAAAACAAAGTTTGCTGTAATTACGCGAGAACGGTTTGTTTGTAATAGCGTATTGTAATGATTGATACCTACAAAAATATCATGAAAAACATGATATTCATATTTTTATGATCCTTTTAAGGCGAGATTTTTAATAGCTCCGACCGCGTGGATGTCGGTTATCGCGGAAAAAAGTAGCCTTCTCCATATCCCAGGCTCATGACGATCGGTTCAGCGATTTAGGCGTGAAAACGTAACAGATAGACAGAGTTACTTTCACATTTTTGATATTATATTAGTCTATACCCAAAGTCTCTAATTCAGATAATTTATGTAAACAAAGTAATGTTAAGAAATGTCACTGTCAAAATGACAGGACAGTGGTGCAAAACATTTAATCATATTTTTTTTTTGTAAATAGTCGTCGCTAAAATTAAAGTGAATTAATTACGAGTATAAGGACTATGCAAACAAAATACCGTTGGCAAACAATGTTTTGTGTAGTGTGTCGGAGACACGGCCTATGATCGCCATAATGAGCCCTTTTAAGACCACTGCTAGACGTAGGCCTCCCAAAATCGATTTCCACTCAAAACAGTTTTCATCCAAAATGTGGCTAGATATGCTTACAATATGCATCTATGAATGAGAGTTGTAATATAAATGTTGTTGAAGATGTAAAAATTTGAAAATGTTTGGATCTCCTGCATTGTTACCAGTATCATAAAATATTTTATACCGGAAAATCTCCTTTTTTTAATAACTTTGTTTAAAACCGAAAATTTATGAAAATAATTACGGTATGATTATTTTTGTATTATTATTTCTTAAAATCAGTACCTAAAAGAAAATGGAACCTCTTTTTTCGCCATTTTATGTGAATTACCATTATGGATTGCCGGCGCCTGAGAAACCACACAATAAAATAGTCAAGATATATAAAACTATTAATGAGTAAGTAATTAAGTGTCAGCTCTGTGGTGTCAGGCACACTGTGGTTTATTGCTAATATTGAATCTCGTCCGCTTAAAAACATTCTCCTTTTACTGAAGTGTTTATTATTTGTAGACAAGTAGGTATGTATTTTTATATTGTTCATGATGCGGATGTTATGTTTAATTTTGAATTCTATGTTATTATGATGTTACCGTGACAAAGGCACCGTCTGTTGTTGCTACAGATCGTGTTTAGAATACACTAAAACTATGTGCAGCTATTTGGATAGAATATTTTAAATGTACTTAAAAATGATTGTTTCAAGAAGTGTTTCTTGTATACCAAAACAATTCTGACCTTTTCAAGGTACCCCAAAAATTAAGTGCCAGCTCTTCCTACTCAGATAAAATATTCTAAAACTAAAGTGTTACCAACATTTTTAATCCCATGGAAAAAAAATAAAAACGGGGCATTCAGTTTGGAGACTGACGATAGAAGTGAAAACTAACTAACTTGTGAATTGTATCGTCGAGCTATTAGATTATTAATATAGAATTATTTTTGGTTTATTAAAGAAGTGTTTATGATCACGGATTAAAGTTGAAATTAGTCACTTTTTTACAAACGAAGCGTTCGGTGACGGTGACGCGAGTTTCATGATTTTTGTTCATCCAAAAAGTGCTCAACGCGCCTAAAGAAGTTTTCACTTTAAAAATTGGATATCCTTTAGGTTGAAGCACTAAGGTAGCCCGCAAAATTCAAATTTACGATTTTTGCAATTTGCAGCTCATTGTCTAGGTGTATGTTGATTAAATTTTAATTATGCGGGCTACCCCTTCGATCAATCGAAGGGCTACCCTGACGCTTTCATCTACTTAGTACGTCCCGAAGCACTCAATACCAATTCCCGTAATTTCGGTGGCAGCTTGGCAGGTACCAGGCAGGCTGCGGGGGATCTCACACGCACACATAGCTACCACGCTCGCCATTGGCTAGGCATCACGTGCTTTCACACCGAATGCCGTCCTTACGTAATTGTATGTTGTGTTTCATTGTGGCCTACGGTACGTGTTTGTTGTTACTTGTTAAAATTGGTCAATCTTTCGTATAATATCTGAGATCGACGACTATCTGAGAAACGAAGATAAATTTTCTATCAAATCAAATCAAAATACTACTACCTAAAATGTCAGAAGTTAGGTGCACGGTTCCAATTAGTCGTTTACTATGGAGAAGAGCCCACAAGAAACTCCACGGTTACTATTTAAAAAATAATTGGCTTTTACAATATTTTAAATTATGTGCTAATATGTATGGGAGGGTAGTTTAGGCCTTTCAACAAGTACCAGGTACTTAACAAAATAGAACATGGTCAGGAAATCTACAGTTTACTAGGCCTACAACGTTCTCATTTTCACAAAATAGAAAAGAATCTATATCGTAGGAGAACGTCCAGCCATTTAGGACAGGATAACGGGAAGCGCGCACACACAGGCAGACAGTAGGCATGGCGGGCCGGTACACACGGCTACATATCAAGCTATACATTTCCAGTTTAAGTGGATCTCACATTGTATAGGATTTCCGTACAGTGAGAGGTCAGCTCCAGTTGGGGGTGCGGCGAATGTACAATATCTCCCGGGCCCCCGACTCATGGTATTAGAGGGAACAGTGGGGTTTTTCGGTATAGGAGTCTGACATAAGAAGTGTGACTTATATGAGTATGTAGAAGTGGAGTTTGTCATGTTTATAATTGTTTAATAACTAGTATTATTATTTCTTAGTAATTTTACTTGCATTTATTACATCTTACTTAGGTACATTTTATTTTTTAAGACATATTAAGTGACTTATAAACTTAATAAATCGCTTTGGATGTCTCTGTAAAGGTGTTATAATAGTGATTTAAATAAATACATAAATAAATATATACCTATTATATCATACTTCCCACACGGATATATGGTATTCATGAGGATTTCCACACGGAAAAAAAAGGCTAAAGCAGCTTAATGTGCTGCGCCATTAACTAGACCAGCCCCAATAGAACTATGGGAAGGCTCATCAGGCTGCATGACCTGATGATATGTATTATTTATATGTATAATTTAATCATATATTTCAATTTAATTTATTTTCAATTATTCAAAATATGGACGACGATAGTCTAAATAAATGAATTTTACTTATACTTTTTTTATTTATAAAAATTATCGTGAAAACGTTCCGCATCTCAGAAGTATCACGAATGATTACGCAGGCCAGGCGGAGGCGAAGTCCACAGAGTTAGTGTGAGTCACCTTAATAATAAGGCAGGATTGCAAAAATACTACTAAAGGCTCCGAAACTCCCAAGAAAGGAGCGTGAAGGCTCCCTACAAACAGGCGCGACACGCAACGTGACATAAAGCCACCACATGTAGCGCGCGAGCGGTGTCTGAGTCGCGTCGCGTGTCGCGCCTGTTTGTAGGAGCCTTCACTCTCTTTCCTTGGGAGTTTCGGAGTCGCTGAGCCGCTGAGGCAAAAAGTTCAAACTGGATAAGCAGCGTTTTAAATAACATTATATAGTTTTCAATAAATACTAATGGTTTTGTGAGATTTCAAGTCCTGGTGAAGAACGATAACCACATACGCGGGCGATGCTGCGGACAAAAGCTAGTTTGATTTTGTCCGCGGCATCGCCCGCGTGGATGTCGGAAAATATCCCATGGGAACGTACTACCAGAATTAAAGTATCCAATGTGTTAATAATCCAGATTATAAACTGTGCCAAATTTCATCTAAATCACTTCAGCCGTTTTTGCGCCTATTTGGAACAGACATCCAGACAAACGAAAAAAAAATATTTGTTACTATCCCTAGTAATATTATAAATAAATGTGAAAGTAACTCTGTCTGTCTGTATGTTACGTTTTCACGCGAGATATAGCCTGGGATATGGAGATAAGGACATAGGCTACTTTTTTACGCGATAACCGACATCCACGCGGGCGGAGCCGCGGGAAAAAGCTAGATATTATTATATATAGATAGCAAAATTTTCCGGCCCTACAGCGCTTAATTTTGTCTTCGACGGCTTCTACAGCTTCTTTCTTCTTCTTCTTCTTATTTTTTCTTCTTCTTCTAGTGTGATTAAAAATCTAGAACATTAAAATAAAAAGAATTTTAACAAATCAAAGGAGCCAACTTTAAGTTACTTTTCACTTCCTTGTAAGTTTTGAAATTGGCGCAATATTTTATTGTCTGTCATGTTTCTGGCTATGAATTTTGCACACTACTTGATGCTATCGTCCGTACCACTTCCTTTAAATGATCAACATCTTTAAAATAACCATTTGTGCTATTTGTAAATAATTAAATATTTTGTAACTTATTTCAATAAATTAATAAAATTATTTTAATTTTAAATACACAATTTATTTCGAGTCCGTATTTAATACGTAGATTGAAACGTAGTTTTTGTACTCTGGCAAGAATCAAAATGGCGTCAGCGCGCGCTCTGATGCGCGCTCTCACTTGTATGGTTGTCCTTTTCTAGCAAAGGAAAAAATATACTGCTATCTCTGTTATCTCAACAGATAATCATTTTCTTTCAATGCGTGTGATGTAAAACAAAATAAATTGTGAGAGCCGGGTTAGCCGTGAAACGGAGTACTTTTCTTTGACGTTGCATGGTTCCGTTTTGTGGTGCAAGTGTTTTACGTTTACTTTCGTGATTTATAAAAGAAAATATTGGTATTTATTGGAACAATATTATCGTATAGATAAGGTGGACTTTGAAATGTTTAATGAGTGTGTATAATGCGAGATTCTTTAATGCCAATTCCATGAAATTGTATTTGTAAACGATTATTTCGAAAACGATCTGGTATCCGCGAAAAATATTTACATAAAACAAAGGACTGACTTGAAAGTGTATAAGGAGGCAAAGAATAATCAAAATTGGTAAGTAAAATATTATGTTAGGTCTAAGTCGGTCGAGTAACATTTTTTTACGCACCACAATTTTTTGAGTAGCTAATAAACACAGCTGAGTGTTCTGTGTCAGTATTGTTTGATGAAAATAGCTTCTACTCTCAATTTTAAGACAAAGGAGGTTCAATAGAATTCTATTTCATTTATTTTGTTTCATAATCAGTCAGTAGGTGATGCAGTTTCATTGAAAAAAATAAAATAAAAACAAAATACTAAGTAGGCCACTATGTTAGATTTTCAATTTTAGTGTGATAATTAAGAGTTTATTAGTAGTCAAAAAGACTCATTATTGCAAAACATTAAATTGAACTGGCCAAGTAATCAAATTCCACTTGGAATTATTTAGTTGATAAGTTTTCTTAGGTACCCTACATACATGTAATTACCTGTACTCTTTTCGTATCAAGCACTGTATCATATTTTAAACAAGCATCAAGCCATAAGTACTCATTGGCCAGCCCAGGTCCTTGCACATGAATAAGTTAAATAACTTTTAAACTATAATATTGCAGGGTATGCACATAGATTGCTCCAGTTCCTTACAAATTATTGGTACTAATAAAACAACTATGTAAATTTGTATCTTGTTACTTAGATATAATTGGACTACCAATTACCAACTAGGAGACAAAGCCGACTAGCTGATAAAATAACAAATAAAACCATAAGTGTAATAATAATTATGCTTATAATATTCTTATGGCTGTTGATAAAGATCAAATCAGATCTTGAATATATATTGCTATAAACATGGGTCTCTGTAAGACCCATTACAATAAACACAAAATAACTTGCTGTTTGACAAAGGTATACCCAAGATGTGATACATTTGTCAAAATTATACCAGACACAGGAATGCTTTGAATTGTCATCCCCATATTTTTTACTGTCCTCCATGTTTCTATAGACTTGATCAGTCTCTACAAATGACAGCTGGAACCAATGGCTTAACATGCTTGCCCAAGCACAGAGGAGTCTCGGTACCTATGCCATGAATGGTCACCCATTCACGTGTCGAACTCGGTAAGCGTTGCTTAACCTTGAAGATCGACCCGTGGATGGGTAGGACCCCTCAGTGCTTCAGAAAGCCATTAGTTCCGGCTGTCATTTGTAGATCTTTGACAGTCTTTATGGGTAGTGAGAAGCCAGAATGTCTCATAATCCAGTCTTACCAAGGAATGTTGTGATACCCAGTAACTGGGTTGGGCAGGTCCGATTGGCAGTCGTTCCATGTAAAATACTGGTATTCAGCTGCATCCTGTATACTGGAAGCTGACCCCAGCAAAGTTGGGAAAAGGCTGATGGTTCACTATGATATCACCTTTATAATTACACTGATCCTATATGTATCCATCCTATACTAAATAGTTTTCACTAAATAAATTAAACATGACATTGGCTAAATGCAGAAAACGAGCGAAGGCAAAAAAAAAATGACCAAAGTTACAACAACTATTAAGGTATTAGTTTTGAAATTGAATTATTTTCTAAAAACTAGTAATGTTGTTTTATGCAGGCAAAAAATAAACTGAAAAATAAGTAAATAATATAGGTAAAAAGTTACTAAAAAGGTACATAATAAAAATAGAATAAAAACCTAATTAAACAACAGGATAATAGGTACCAATGTATCCAGTTATGTAGGTACTTGTATCCTTTATATACCTAGTGCTCTGATTTACTTTCCTGAAATGTAAGTAATTGTAAGAAACAACAAAATTATGTAGTTATATTTGTTGAATAATTTACATAATCAATGATATCAACTATTCGAATAGGTACCTAATAAAAAGGAAAATAAAATTTAGTCATGTAATGTAATCATAATTAAATTGCTTAATTAATCAGCTTATCAGCAGAATTATAATATGAATCAGTTTTTAAATGAATACTCAGGAAAATAAATTTTAATTAAATAAGTCACTAATTAGGAGAACCTAGTTATTAATGTATGAAATACCACTAAATATTACTGATGTAAATAAACAAAATTAATTTCAGTACATAGCAGCATTTGGTTTTTGTTAGAAACAAATTATTTCAATAATTACGTATTAATTTTAGCTATAGGTTTCCTCCTATAGCTAAAATTAATATTAAATAATCGTAATTATTGAAATAATTTGTTTCTAACAAAAACCAAATGCTGCTATGTAAGTACTTAAATTAAATCATAAAAATCATTGTTTTATTTAATACCACAAAATGAGGGTAAAAAAAACCACAAACGTATTTTTTATGTGATTTTTTTACGTTGGCTGGCAATAGTAAGCCCTAAAATAAAGCTCTGAAACCTGATCTATTATTATTTTCTTTTAAGACGCAGATATATGTCAGTGACCTTGAGTGTTTAGCTTGCGTGTTCTGTACTGAGCTCACGCAACGCGTCGTACGTCCAACCCAGTCCAACCAGTAATAGGACTCGTCCATCCAGGAGCGCTGTCCCAAATGAGACGCATTATTAATTTATTATAGGTACTACATAAATCAAAGTTATTTTAATACAACATGTATACTAAAAGATCAATAATTAAATTATCTTTAAAAAGGTGAAGGTTTCAAAAAAATACGCTTGGTAGATTTTGCGTGATTCTCAGTTTTTTATCCGCGTTAAAGATTTGATGAAAACCTTCTGCACTGCCATGCAGAGTGCTAGAAACTTTCTATACCAGTTTTAGTCCGAGTATAAAAGAGCACTGTTCATTGTGAAAGCTAGCTCAGTTAGTTATACATAGAACTGTTTAGTCAAACTCAAACGTGTTTATGCTAATATCATTTTACAATGACAATGTGCCCAAGTGCTATTTCGATGAGTACCGTCAACCACACTTTAATAAGTAACAATTTGAAATACGAAAACCGTCTTTACTGCTGCGAAATCAAGGCGGTATCAAAGTCAAATCGTGGTTAATATGCTGCCTTCAATGGTAATGAACCGCCGAACTACTCCAAACATTACTGTTCAAAAATCGACCCAAAAACAAAAGATGATCAAGCAGACCTCCAAAGATCTCAGTTTTCATAAAAAGAAAACCCCAATGTCATTTGGACGAGGCATGCATTCATGCATTGTGCCCATTCCAACATGTGGCCCCGGCGCACGTGCTCTTAAGCCACGCTTCATCCGGGATAATGACCGCACCACATTTTTGTGGGCAACTGAGGCCAAACCGTATAATTTGGACCATCCTGCTCTCGCGCACACTTTAATCACCTTTAATGGTACATCGCCGGGGGCGGGGCGGGGTGATTTATAGCCAAACTTGTCTAGTCTTACCGACCAGTGAGCTAAGACCGAATAACTTTGTTAATTTCATATCAACCACCTCTCGGAGCATCGCAGAGTAAGGAGTAAGAAAGGTCTTTCTAGTTTGGCGGTCATGATCCCTGACGTAAGTTCGTACTGTCGAAAATGCCAGGTGTGGATTAGATCTAGAATAAATTACCTTCAAGCTGCCAGTAAGCTCTGCAAGTTATCCATTTGTTTTTTTTTTTAAAGCCCTATAAGGGAGGAATTCGTGGTATTAGGATAATCCATGGTATTGGTATCCTTACTCAGACACGGTCCGATTTATTCTCTTTATTGGATTAGTTTTTGACGGGTTTTCTTTGGTAGGATCAGTTAGATTATATAGTTTTGTATTGTTTATTTGATAGCCTTCTGGACAAATGCCTTCATCCCTCAAAACCTCTCCATTTTTCTGTTTGCCAAAATTTTGCTGTTTGCCCAGGACAATTACTCAAAATTCAGAAGAACCGCGAGAAATAATGGAGATACGCATGTTTTGTCCCTCGTATTCGCGAACAAGTTGACTAAAGGAAACGGCTAATTTATGGTGCTTTAGATGTTACATGTTCTGCTTCCTTTTCTGAACTGGTAAAACCCAGTCCTGAACAGTAAATACATATTTCGTGGTAAGGTGCATCCACACCAAAGTTACTTTTTGTGGAGCAACGTTTGCAAGATTTAGTGGGCAACAACGGATAACATACAGAAAAAGCCGCAAAAGTTATAAAGTTACTTAATGTTACTATGTTGCAAAATGATGCTCCACTAAAAGTGCACTTAGTATTCCTTGGAATACAATGATCCATTATTTTGTGACTACAGGTACATCCATACTGTAGTTACTTTTTGTAGTGCAACATTTTGCAACATGATAACCATTGATAACATTAAGTAACTTTCTGTAACTTTTAGTAGGTAAGATATTTTTAAGCTATTGCATAGCTTCTATCGCGGGCCTTGAGCGCGGGCACCGAATCCAGAAATTCCGTAACGAAAAAACCGCACGCTCCCCACTCCGACGGTTTTCCTACACCAGTACCCTCTAGTGATCTAATAATTTCTGGCAGTTCCTTTTTTCTGTGTACTGCGTATTTTATTCTTATAAATATTAGTTTATTAAATTATGATCTTCACAAAAAGTGATTGTTGATAGTGGGGTTTGAACTCACGAGCAGTCGATTACGAGTACATTCAGTTCCCCTATTGCACCGCAAGGCTACAATGACTTAATTAAAGCTTGCCAAATAGTTGATACCATTCCAGTTGAACAATTTTTAAACTTGACTAGACGGTTGGAAATGACTCATGTACATGGAATTTTTTCGCTGTCAAAACAGTTTGTCACTCTTTTTTTATTTAAAATTACTTTAGGTTCAACACTTTCGTCTATTTTAAAGTTGTTATTATGCTTATATTTGAATAGTATTTGACTTTGTTTACGTAGTTATACACTTTTACGACGTTCAGCACTTATTTATTTTGTTTTTAAGCTATTGCATAGCTTCTATCGCGGGCCTTGAGCGCGGGGACCGAATCCAGAAATTCCGTAACGAAAAAAAAATAATAATATTAATATCAAAGAAAAAGAAATACTGCATAAATAAAATAAATAAATAATTATAATTGCATAAGTTGATACAAAATGCTATGCAATAGCTTTACCGCGGCAGTCCCCGAGTGCCACACGTCTTTTTTTTTAAATTTTGTTTTTTTTGTTAACTTTTTGTTGATAGGAGGCGTACAAATATGGTGTTCAATAAAAAATAGGTACAATTAATGTCAACTATTTTAAGTCACACTTACAGTTGGTACTTATTGAAAAAAAAAATAACAATACATATTAATTCCATTCTAAATTAAATTGTCATTCGTCAACAGTATAATAACATTTATCAACAAGTAATATTTTTTTTCTTCTTGTAATGTATTATATTTAATTTTTATGGCGTCGGGAGTTTAATTGTAAATACGTGGGGCCACCAGAACACTCTATTTAATTAATGCAGTTTTACATTTAAGATTACATAAGGAATTTTTCTAGTCTTCAGTCTTTCTAGTGTTTTTTTTATTCTTTCCAAACTTCTCTATTAGTCACCATTTAGAAAGGGGGTGACCACTGTCACCCCCTTTCTAGCCATATCATTAACACAGTCCATCCATCGTTTCTTTGGTCTTCCGTCATCGGTTCATGTTACTTCGAAACCTTGAATTGATGAACTTTGACGTACTTACGTACTCTCTCAAATTTTTTGCATGGACACTCTTGCATCAATAATTCATCTATAATATCTTCACCTTCGATCCAGATACCTACAAATTCCATTGTTATCGAGCTGTTGTAACTTGAACGATTCTGTAGTAATTGGAAATGTCACGATCGATCTTGGTTATATTTGAACTAGCTTCTGCCCGCGACTTCGTCCGCGTGAAATTTCGGGCTACACATCGCGTCGCATCCCGTCGCTCGCCCGCGCTATAACTTCGTTATCACTTAGCGTTCTTTCTGACTTTTGTTGTTTTTGCTTGGCTCCTAAGGATCTCATCATCATCATCGTCATTTCAGCCGAAAGACGTCCACTGCTGGACATCAGCCCCCCCAATTGGGGGGGTTTGCCACAATCGCCACGCTTGGCAGGCGGGTTGGCGATCGCAGTATGGTGTTAAAAATAAATAGAGAACGCTAATGCCCATTCTCTAGTAAATCCCTTAGTCGCCTTTTACAACACCCACGGTAGGAAATGGGATGGAGCTATTCTTTACGTCCGGCACCGCACGGAACTAAGGATCTAACGTGATGTTATATAGCCTTCCTCGATAAATGGGCTATCCAACACAAAAATATTTTTTGTATTCGAACCAGTATCTAGTTCCTGAGATTAGCGCGTTCAACCAAACAAACAAACTCTTCTTTATACTGTACTGTATAGCTTTATAATATAGCTGACCCGCGCAACTTCGTCTGCGTCACCTAAGAGAGAGAGTGGTTTAAGTAATGAATTTACTACTTATTTTGTTACGGAGTTATTTTAAAATTATGATCCTAAGATGTTGATTGAAATCAAGTGATGTCAAGGACAATTTTGTTTACATTTAAATACTTGTGATTAATAACATATTTATTTTAATAAGGATTAATAATATGTTGATAAAACTCCTTCGCAAATAAACCATTAATTTCGAAAAAAATTGATTACCATAAAAAAGGTTATAGTGAGTCAATCTTAAAAGATAGACATATGCTGTCGCGGACTTTTTTTTTTGAACTTTTAAAGAGGAAAAATTCCATCATACATGATATTTACGTAACTTAAACCGTTTACGTAACGCACGCAACGGAAGCTCTCAAAAAGGAATAATATAATATTCCTCAATGAATGGGCTATCCAACACAAAAATAATTTTTCAATTCCAACCAGTAGTTCCTGAGATTAGCGCGTTCAAACAAACAAACAAACAAACAAACTCTTCAGCTTTATATATTAGGTAGTATAGATTAATCGGTACCATCTTTCTTATCTCATCATCTCGGTCGAAATCTAAAAAGCATTTTGAGTCATCAAAAGAATGTTAAGACCCTTACCTACATGGTGTTTCCTGACACCCACTCCAATAGCCATATATGTATTACATCGTTGGACAGCTCTTTTTAAACAGAATAGAAGTTACTATGGTGCCTAATTCCAAATCCTTGTCCGTTCAGAGTTATGCTGTACCAAACAATGTCAGTTTTAGCAATAGGTACACAATTTTGTTCCATATATTTCATAATAATTCACTATATTACGCATTCATTTTAATAATTAGTAGCAAATGTCGTAAAAGATCGTGAATAAGATGATCGATCACTACTTACGAAAAGTAGGTATGCGAAAGTTTTTTACCTTTTGTAAGTGTTCTACTACTAACTTAACCTGACCTCAGTTCGGTAAAATAAAATGTAAGAAGTATCGTTTTTCTAGCTGACTACCATTTTTCCAAAATCTGTGAATGCAGTTAACAATTACTTACTCAATAAGTTAAGGACACTCTCCTAAGAATGTTTTTATGTAGCTACAACGGTTAAGGTAGCTTCCCTTACTGCTTCGTCTCAACTTCCACCCTGTATTACTCCGATCGGACAAGGAATTAAGACCAAGGCCATTGCAATTCTTGTACTAAATCTTAATACCTTTCTAATGGTATATCATGCATTTTTATTGGAGCGGGTACCAGCTTCCATATATTTCGTGGCATCATCCTTTCTTTGCTGGTTGCATAAACTTGTTTGAGGTTCTGAAGATTGTGCTAAGTTTTGCTTCTATGTTGTATAATTGTATGGCAAGAAAAGTTTTTAAATATTTCCAATCGATATATCTTGCCCAATGCATAATGAAGCCACAACGAATTCTAAGCGAGGACAGTCTACATCTCAGAGAGTAAAAGTCCTCATTCTTTGTAAAGGCAGGTTCCTATTACCTATGCTAAGTGGATGCAACGCGATACTATGTTGCACCTTGCGCCTGCGCAGGTTCGCCTTGACCGCGAAACAGACCTGTTATACTGCGTGCGATATAAGCTGATTTCCATGCTAGATTATATCTGTATGAGGGCTGTGATGTCAACGCGGTAATGAAAATACTGAGGCAGGCAGCCTTGACTTTGCCAAATCGAGTAAATGTTTTCCAAATTACGTAAGTTTCTTGCTCATCAAGTTTTGGTGATGTGGAAACTGAATAGGGTTTGTTATGGATTGATTCTGTTAATCCTTGTGATAGAAAATGGCGATTATGGGTTCCCATAATCGCCATTCCAAATGCACAAATGAACAACTTCTGTTCTATGACTTTTAAGATTTTCATACAAAAATAAAAATATTTAAATTCAACGCTCTAAATGTTACGAACTCTACGCATAGCAAAACAAATTGTCATGTCTAAGTGCACGGGAGGCGTAGGTAGGTACAACAAAATACAGAATTGAAGTGTGTTAGATAGAATAACGAAATTATTAAGGTTTGGTTTATCTTAAATGTATTATGTTTTGTAAAAACTCATAGAACAAAAGTCGGGTCGGCGGACTTTATTTAAAGTTGCTTATGCCCAAATACTCAAACGTTACTTAACTTTAAGACGTTCTTATAAGTGTTTCTGTCGCTACAAAACAGTTTAAAGTGACAGAGACAGCATTAGACTTAACGGCGACTTAAAATTGAATTGCGTTTGAGTATTCGGCAGTTATAATGTTAGTAATTCTCGTACAGTCCTGCAAGGTTGTTACCACCTTATAAACGCGGAATTAAGTTATACTATACAAATTAATTGGGACAAGGGCGGCGTTTGAAATTTTCCCGGACCTCTTTACATAATCATAATATTTGGTTGATCATGAGAAAAGTTATTCAGATTACAATCATTGGCTTTATCCACACAAGTTATTTTGTTTACACTTGTTTGTAAAACATATCACTTACAGGTGTGCCGGTCCCGGTGTATCGGCGTTTAGCCTGTGGTTTAGCGTCCTTCATCTCATCCGGTGTATAACAATTATCATTTAGCACACGTTTTAATAACACGGCTCCAAATCAAATGTATTAAATTATAGGCCTACTCGGTTTTTGCCTGCGGAAAAAAGAAAAAAAAATTGTTGATCGTTGGCGCGTTCCTGGATTAAAATATCCCAAGAACAAACTTTACATTGTACTTATCCAAATACAACTATCTAGCTAGTAGGAGGGGGTGGGGGTCCCACACTTGATACTAACAAAAATTTGCTCTTTAAAGCGTAACGGATCCTTAAATCGAAAAAAACTAAAAAAAAAAAAAAAAACCGACTTAAAAAAGAAAACATAAAAGTGAAAAATAACTTTATAGTCGGTGTCCTTGGTTCTGTATTTTCGTTTTTTGACACCGACTTCCGAAAATAAAGTTATTTTTCACTTTTTTGTATTTTTTTTTTTGAAAGTTGATTGTTTTTTTTTAATAAAAAGTTTTTTATTTTTCACTTTTTAGTTATGATACCTATCCCACAACAATTCGATTACCACGACTTGTTACACCGCACAAACAACAGTGACACAAGATACCTATACGAAGTGGATTAAATACGTATTACCGAAGTTAACTCAAAAACTACCCAAATAAAGTTAATAAAAATCGGTTAATAACCATTTATAGCTTGAGTGCGTCTCATGACAATTCCAATAAGTCCAACCACGGCTAGGATACATTGTTTTATTACGGTGTTCCGGTGCATATCTTCCGGCTTCATCTTCAGATCAGTTCGATGGTACAGACGCCAGCACATCAAGCTACTACAATCTGTCAAATTTCTTTAATAGATTTTCAACTTTATCACTACAGTATAAGGTTCAAGGTTGATTGCGAAAATTTGACAGTTTCGGGTAGCTTGACCTGCTGGCGTCTGTACCATTTCCATCCGAATTATTTATTTAATTTTGCTTCATAGTCGCTTAACTATCTTAATCGAAATATCTTATCGCCATCCGATTTCTGAATGCAAATGATTGAGTTTTTGATGAAAATACAAAAATCGCTATCTGTTTGCCTATAAAATTTAAGGAGTTCCCTCAATTCCTCATGGATCCCATCATCAGAAATGGATTTTGAAAAAAATGGGACTAATCTGGAAGTATATCCTTTCAAATAAAAAAAGAATTTTCCAAAAAAAATTATAAACGACGGAGTTCTGAGGTAACAAACATACAAAAAAAAAAAAACACAACCGAATTGATAACCTCCTCCTTTTTGGAAAGTCGGTTAAAAATGGTTTTCACCTTGTTTTCACGAACCCGCAATATTTTTAAACGACCTATCTGACGATACCCCACAACATGGAATAGACGAGAAAAAAAAAAAAAAAAACATTCCCGCTTTACGTGTCCCGTTACCGATTTTATTTTACCAGTATCGGCGTGTATATACGGCCATACCAAATTACAGCTTTTTAGTACTAAGAGTATCTGAGCTAAGCCGCGGACAGACAGACAGACGGACATAGCGAAACTATAAGGGTTCCTTGTTTACTACGGAACTCGTAAAAGGGAATTCAACCAATTGTCAGATTTAGCAACACCTATGCGCAAACACGTCATGTTGTGCTAAATCTGAATGATTAATCAAAATGATTACACAATAACACAAAATAATGCGATTTTACAAAAACTCACTTATCAGAGAGGTCGCCTACTATCTATGACCTTACTGACATCACCCTCAATCACGGCCATGTGACAATTGCTTCAATTATATTTTTGGGTCACGCCGCTGTCATCACATCATTCATGATCATTTCGTCCATCTACGAATGTTTAAGTGATGTATGCTCTACCTATTAGTGCCAGTTGTCATGTCCGAAATAATAATGTTTTTGTTGAAACGTTGTCTGGTGTACCAGGAGTTTAAATGGATTGTCTGTTGCTAGATTCATAGCTAAGTACAGGGAAACGACCTCAGTAAACTGCAAATGACGCCTCCGTAAAATGCTTTGTTATAAAAAAAAATATGCTCAAACTTAACAATGAAATATTCGTACTTCAATAATCAAACGAATCCGTTCCTTACACTTCTAATTTAGACTCGAATGGAACTGTAAATCTTTGGCTTAAGAGTCACTTTTGAACTACAAATTATCTCCTTAGATCCCTCGAATTTTATAGTTAAAGGTAAATCGAAATGACTAAGCTTTGTAATCGTTTTAGGGTACGGACCACAGTATTAGCATAAACCCTACTTAGAATTCAATTAAGAGATCTGTTTGTTCATTCCATTCAGAATTGAGTCATAATCAGAAGTAGGCTTGTATCTTCAATCCTTTGCAGCATGTGGGACGGTCTGAGGTCACTATTACCGTTAGTAAGTCAGACTTGCTAGTACAATGACGGAGTTCATTGTAACACTGCTGATGTAAACTATTTGGAACTCGCGATTGTCCTCCATTCGGTAAGTCGTGCGAGTTTCTGTAAATATTTTTTCCTATTTTGTGATGCTTTTGTTTTTTAAGTGCCTGGTAGCTTGACAGAGCTATAAAATATGGTTGTGCTGAAATTTGTCTTATTTTAAGCTGATTATGCCTTCGTCTACTTCTTCATAGTTATTCAAACTGGTACTTTTACCGTCCTTTTTTTGGGAAGATATCGGTTCAGCAGAAAACTGCAATAGGCTGAGAATGAAGATAACTATTCCCTTTGCGATATCACATCATCCACTCTATCAAAGACTACAAGCTTTTTATTTTCTACTCAGTAACCTTCCTTTATATTATGCGTTCTTGAAGTCCCGTTTGTTTTTAGCGAGTAGTCAATATAATTTTTGCTGTAGATGGCTGTAGGTCTTCAGTCAATTAAGCAATAATCAGTGTCAACTGTCTACCAATCACACCATTGCTAGATATTTAAAATTGATTGCCAATCGAACAATCGTGTGCTAGTGTTTATTTCAATCAAGCATTTGTTTCTGTTTAGGTACTGTTTTTACTCTTATGTAATCTAGAATATACAGATGTAAGAAAAAAAATTCTATCATACGCTCGTCTTAGGGTTAGTGAAAGCTCTTTATATTTTGTATCTAGCCACGGTTAAAGCAGGGTCAAAGGCGATCTTATCATTCTTATCAAATGTAATAAAAATATAGGTATGTACGTTTTGCAGAGTATACGACTATACGTCACAATGATGTTGTCTGTATTTTTTGTGTTCGTATATCTTAGTATTAAAAAAAAAAAACTATTCAAAATAACGGGGTCCTTGATTTACGTGTCCGTTTGAGATCATAATTTTTATTTTGCATAATATCATCAACGTAAAATATTTTGATATCTCCAAGCTTCTTGGGTCTAGGTACTAGGCTTGACTAGTCAAGTTTAGCAGAATTTGAGTTGATTGTAACTGTTAAGTTTTGTAGTAATTTCGATTATACGTCACTGAGACGAAAAAAAAAAAATATATGTTGTAAGATTGACTTATCATAATCATAACACTGTATACGTTATAGTTTACTATCGGAGCATTTGTAAATACTCTTTGTTTGTTGTAATGACAAACAAGTGTTATTTGTATCTTCCGTTATTGTTTGCACAACAAAATTTCCTCTCATCATCATACACTGCGCTATTAATTGGCGTTCTATTCTTATCAAGCGCTTTTCTTAGTAGGTATTAAACTAATTGATTTGTTATTTAACATGTTATTTGTCAATTATGTCATTATTGTCAGGTTTCCTGTTAGGCATATTTAAATGCATTCTATGACCAATGTTTTGCAATGACTTCATCAATTGAAACATCACTTAACCCAGCCAATAAACTGCAGGTTTCTAGAAAACCTATTAGTGTCACTGCTTTGAAAGCTGTGATCTAATGTAAATCTGACCTAAACTTGAGCTTCCTTATTCGATGATATGTAGTGGTTTACGAGCATTTAGACTTTATGAAGATTGACAATCGGATAGAGAAGTTGCGAACAACGCGAAGTTGTAAAATTTTATGGGGTTTCTCAAAGCTCATGGTGGATGTTGACTTCTCTGGAATCGTTATTGTCTTTATTGGTTGGGACACTGATCAGAACTTGTCTTAATCATTTTATGGAGATAGAACATGCTCTTGTAGTAAGTACCTTTCGTAAATGGTATTTTAGGGTCGCCTACGCAAAACTTTCCAAACGTTGCGTTTGACTTCTGAGTCCTGACCTAACTCCACCAAACGTTCTAAATGGCTATTACGCCCGATTCATCCTATATCAGATGATCAAACTCCTCTTACTTGTTGCATTGTGTCACAAGCTGCTGCATTCATTGCCCGATCGTGTCAATTGGGAGCGACACCGACAATTGGCCAATTTGGACCGGCCTCGACGATCGGGCCACGGACCTACAATAGGCTTGACAATCATAAATGCATACGGTCTTGTACCCTTTCTTGGCATTGAGCGGCTTGTTAAAGAAACGCATCTTGTGGTTTCACTTGCATTATTTGGCTTTGAGTTCTTCATTCTGCAATCTAGCTTGAGTTTGAAACTGATTCGGATGATGATTGTTAACACGATTACTTTGACAACAGGATTGGTTCTGCAACTATCCTGAGGCTCTTGAAAGAGTTCGTCTTAGCAAGGAGTAGATATTAGATCAGTTATATTCTCTCAGTTGGCTTCTGATTTTTTGCGAAAACAACATTTACTTTTTGTATATCTTTCAGAGTAGAATTTATTGTTCTAAACACACTTAAATGTGAGCTACTTTTAAAATTAATTAATTCTGTAAATAATATGGTGAGAATATAACAGCCACATAGTATTAAATACTGTGTTGAAAAGTGGAGTATGATTGTCATTAAATAAAATTTTCAGGCATACTAATAAAGCCGGTTCTTACACGTTTTTACTTTTCCGTCTGCGAGCAAGGCCAAAAAAAAAAAAAATGTTTTGGTACCTATATAATAAAAAGTCTAAGAAACATTTTAAATATAGTAACATATTTACGTTCTGGCTGGGTCCACTTCAGAAACTACACTATCTTTTCCCAAAACTTCTCTTTAGTTAGTAGTTTGGTTCGTTTCTCTCGTTATTTCGTTTCTTAGCAATGTAGGTTTTTTTTAAGTCATCACTTTAATAAAAAAAACCTCTGTAATCACACCTACTTTGGTAATAGAATAGAATAGAATCTTCGGTGTTGACTAATAATACTGGTGTCGATAGCACCAGGGCCACAATTGGCAGTTGACCCGTGCCCTCGGTAATGTCCGCGAATTTAATTACATTCACGACTGCAACTGCTTTGATTACTGCTAGCTATTACAGTTCCATTGTTTACTGTGAGTTCTTTTTTTACTTTCATTAGTACTTGCTACTTCGGAACACCAGCCTTTTTTTTACGGAACTGCAAACATTATGTTAGTCCAAAAATTATTTCACGAAAAAAGGGTTGAGTGTTGGCGAAAACCTACTCGTAACCTGTACGTAGGTAATTAGGCCCAGCACCAGACTTTACGTTTTCCTATATTAAGTGATTAATTAGTATAATTATATAAAGTGTGTACCGTACTTACACATAATTTCCAACTACATAATATCAAAGACTAATTCTTACCGCACAGTTGGGACTACAATACCCTATCTTCTTGACCCAATTTACGTAATTTACCACAAATGCAGTTGATCAATTTTTTGTGTAACATGTCTTGTTTACCTCAATTTGCCTTTAATCCGTCTGTACCTATCGTCCTGTACGTGACCAAGAAAATTTATAGGATTCCTTTGTTACTGTATTTAGTGTCATGATTGAATAATTATTGTGGTTTAGTTACCTTATAATTTAGGTGATTATGCGTATGGGTTTTAAGCGGATTAGCAATTACCATATTTGGTTAGGGTACTTTGATTCTGTCATTATTATCGTCATATCTGCCTTTGGCAGTGCACTGCGTGTCGAAGGTTTCCCCTATCGATTTTACAAAGTCATTATAATTATCTTCCTGACTTTATCCTAAGCTTTAGAAATCTTCACAATCTTCCGATGAACCATCGGTTATAAAAATGTCTTTATTATGTATACATATCCGTATTACCCAGCGTATATTATAAAATGTTACAGCTTAAGTATCTGAAATAGATCTGAAGGAAATCCGCTGCAAGCAGCACTCAAGAGTGGGAAAGCATCTTGCATACGATATGATTTTTATTGGCGAAAGAAAATCATTACTTACCTCAGCGTCTAGTATAAATTAGAGTTTATCAGTAAGTTGACAGTGTCTTCCATTTACTTTAGTGCTAATAGCACTTCTTATTAAATATGTCGATAAGGAAATTATGTTTCGTATAATTTTATTTGTCGAAGATAATTATTTCCTGTTACCTTTGAATTGAATACATTCTATTTGTTTAAGCAAGTACTTGCAACCTAATGAATGAAACGTTAGTATCTATAGTTAGCTATCGATATGTAGATAATCACACATACAGTCCACTTAAATGATTTGTCAAGTTAGTTGAAATAAAATATTCACGACGAACACACGTCTATTTTTTTCTAAAAGTCCTCTTAACCAAAATACAACCTTATTGCTTTAAACATATGGTCCTTCGAGCCGGATTACGAGGAGTGGCAACCATACTACGACCTGTTCCGTACTCTGATTCACGACAATGAACATTTATCACGTGTACAGAAGCTGCATTACCTAAAAAGCAATTTATCGGGAGAACCTGAGGTACTGTTACGTAACTTTTCTATAACAGATGCAAATTATGATGAGGCCTGGAACCAATTAATAAAACGTTACAATAATACGAGGTTCAACAGCAACGCAATTATGAAGATGTTATTTACGCAAAAACCTGTGCAGACGGAGTCGGCTAGTTTAATTAAACAACTAGTAGACACAACTTCGACTTGTTTGAAGGCGTTGAAGAACATGGGTATGCAGACTGATACCTGGGATATAGTAACTACCTACTTAGTTGTATCGAAGTTAGATTCTGAATCTATAAAGTTATGGGAACAACAAATTAGTGTAACATGTAATAACGGCATACCTACTTGGTCGGAGTTAAGAGATTTTTTAGAAGCAAGGTTCAGAGCTTTAGAAATGATAGAAAGTACTAAAGTGAAAACGGTGCAATCCAACCCAGTAGCTAAACCAAAGGTTTTCCATTCAAATGTTACCAGCAGCGATGAAAAAAGGCCCGAAGCAAAATGTGCTTTGTGTAGTGATGACCACTACATCTATTCCTGCAAGAAGTTTGGAGATAAGTCTCCAAATGAAAGACAAGAATTTGTACAGACGAACAAGTTATGCTTCAATTGCTTGGCGCCTACACACTCCGTGAGCAAGTGTCGACAGTCATCGTGTTGTAGAAAGTGTGGACGGCGGCATCACACCCTTCTGCATTTCGAGAGAGGACAGCAGAACGAGAAACCGAAGGAAGATGAAACTTCAACTACAGGTATAGCGAACGACAAATCGACAGGTACGTCTATTTCTGTATCTAATGAGGAGCATATTGTAACCAACTTTTCTAGCGAACATATACAATCAAACAGTGTCCTATTAGCTACTGCTAATGTGTTAGTAGATAGTAGGAATGGTTGCAAATACGTTGTGAGAGCTTTGTTAGACCAAGGGTCACAAGCTTCGTTTGTTACAGAGGCAACAGTACAATTATTGAATCTTAATCGCAAATCAGTGAGTGGTTGGGTATCAGGTGTGGGAGAGAGGCAAACGAGAATCAAACACAGGGTTACACTTTGCGTCAAATCATGTCACAATCCCAATACGTCAGTGCGAGTAGAGGCATATGTATTGCGTTCACTAACAACAATGCTACCTACCACTAATCTAGGTATTCCTGAGTGGTCAGAGTTAAGAGACTTGGAGCTGGCTGACCCAGGATTTGGAACACCAGGGAGGATAGACGTTCTCCTTGGAGCTGAGGTGTACAGCGACGTCTTGTTAGAAGGCGTTATCAAGCATCCTGTAAGTAACCTATTAGCACAAAACACAATTCTAGGTTGGGTTCTATCAGGAAGGATGTCACGAGAATGCATTTTAGCAGAGAAGAACTTCACTAGCCTGCATGTTCAGCTTAAAGAAGATGAGATGCTTAAGTTATTTTGGGAGTTAGAAAACGAGCCAAACACCATACAAAAGAGATTGTCAAAAGAAGAAGAAAGATGTGAAGAGTATTACGAGGCTACAACGATCAGAGACAAGGAAGGAAGATACGTGGTAAGATTGCCATTCAAAAACAATAACTTAGAAGGTCAAGCTTATGGATTAAGGGAAATAGCTGCTAAAAGGTTTGAGTTCCTAGAGAAGAAATTCGCAAAAAATGGTAAGTTTCATGAAGAATACAGTAAGGTAATGAAGGAATACATTAATCTGAATCACATGATTGAAGTGGAGTCTGCAGATATTAATAATTCCAAAGCGATATATTTACCTCACCATGGAGTAGTAAGAGAAGATAAAGATACGACGAAACTTCGGGTGGTTTTTGACGCTTCATGTAAGGGCATCAATCATGTTTCCTTGAACGACAATTTGCTTGTGGGTCCTAAGCTGCAACAGGACTTGCGCCACATACTGATGAGATGGAGGACACACAGAATTTGTATTACGGCAGATATTATAAAAATGTATAGAATGGTGCGTGTAGCAGAGGACGACACAGACTATCAAAGGTTATTATGGAGACCAACAACAACTGAGCAAATTAAACATTACAAACTAGTGAGATTGACCTTTGGTACCGCATGTGCACCATACCTTGCAGTAAAATCATTACAGAGATTGGCGGATGATGAGAAATCAACACATCCAGCTGCTGCTAAACTAACAAAAACAGATTACTATATGGACGATCTATTGTCAGGATGTGATACAGAAAATGAAGCTGTTAGTATGTATAATGACATGAACAAACTAATGAACTTAGGCGGCTTCGAGTTACAAAAATGGAGTAGTAATAATGAGAACGTGTTAAAATATATGGGTATGAATAAAAGAAATGATCATGAACTGCCTCTTAAGGTCAATAGTTTCGTTAAAGTACTAGGAGTTAATTGGAATCGAGGCGCTGACAGTTTTGTATATTCCCTCAACTTACCAGAAACAAAAGAACCGATGACCAAACGACGTGTTCTTTCTGATGTTGCTAAATTGTATGATCCACTAGGGTGGATAGCTCCTGTTGTTGTCATAGCAAAAATGATGATACAAAAATTATGGAAAATAGGACTAGGATGGGACGATACTATAAGTGGAGAGCTACTAGCAGAATGGTTACACTTCAGAGAAAATTTAGCTCACATTAAAAATGTTTCTGTACCAAGGTGGTTACAATGTTCCCACACATCTACAATAGAGTTGCACGTCTTCGCAGACGCTTCGCAAGCAGCATATGGAGCAGCAGTGTATATTCGAGTAATAGAGGGAGACAGAGTCTATGTTAATTTAATATCAGCGAAAACAAAGGTTGCTCCTATTGAGAAACAATTATCTATTCCGAGGTTGGAACTCTGTGGTGCTACACTAGCAGCCAAACTGATTTTTGAGACAGCGCAAGTAATGAACATAGCCAAAGAAAATTTATACGCATGGACAGATTCGACCATAGTTCTAGCTTGGTTAAAGGGTGGAGCGAGTCGATGGAACACATTCGTCAGCAATCGAGTCTCTGAGATATTGAACATTCTAGATTATGAGCAATGGGGTCATGTGACTACAGACACAAACCCGGCTGATTGCGCCTCAAGAGGTTTACATGCCTCGCAGTTGATAAATAACTTACTGTGGTGGAATGGTCCAGCTTGGTTGTCTGCACTAGACCTAAACATGAATTTAGTTGATGTCGAGGATACACAAGAAGAGGAGAAAGCCAGAGTTTTCACTAATTTATTAAATACTGAAGAGGAATTAATTTGGACTAAGTTTTCTAATTTACAGAAAATGTTGAGAGTAATTTCATACTGTAGGAGATGGTTAAATTTAAAGTTAAATAAATACAAAGTTAAATATAATACAAAATTTATTACACCACAAGAAATAAATGAAACTCTTAATAATTGCATTAAACAAATTCAAGGTATAGAATTTAATCAAGAAATAAAGCAGTTAAAATCTCAGGGCGGTGTTCTCAAAAGGAGCAAACTACGCAATCTTTGTCCCATTATAGATGATAATGGTATTTTAAGAGTTGGCGGACGTATTCAACAGTCGCAAGCTGCGTATGACACAAGGCATCCTATAATTTTACCTGCTAAGAGCCATCTTAGTAGACTAATAATTAAAGAAGCCCATCAGAACACAATGCATGGTGGACCACAAGTAATGCTAAATTACTTGAGGTCGAAGTACTGGATACTACGAGCTAAGGATCAAGCAAAAGGATATTACCGAGAATGTACAACTTGTATTAGATATGCAAAAAACAATGCGGTACAGTTGATGGGCCAACTACCAGAGGTACGAGTAAAACCCAGTAGACCTTTCAGGTCAGCTGGTGTAGATTATGCAGGACCCATCAATATCAGATTTTCACCAGGCAGAGGAGCCAAATCTTATAAGGGCTATATTTGTCTCTTCATTTGCATGGCAACACGTGCTGTACACCTGGAAGCTGTCACAGACCTGACTTCTAAGGGATTCATCGCTGCTTTCAGGCGCTTTACAGCCAGACGAGGACATTGTCAGGAACTTTTCAGTGACAATGGCACAAATTTTGTGGGAGCAGACAAGCAGCTAAGAGATATGTTTGCTAAAGCCAAGTCTTCTATTCCTAGTGAGATAGCAGAGTTGTTGACTTTAGAACGTACTACATGGCATTTTATCCCTCCACATGCGCCTAATTTTGGGGGTTTGTGGGAGGCTGGGGTACGTAGTACAAAAACACATCTCACAAAAGTAATTGGAAATAGTACACTCACCTACGAGGAACTTACCACTGTGTTAGCACAGATTGAATCTTGTTTAAACTCGCGACCTATTTCGGTTTTAAGTGATGACCCCAATGACCCTCTTCCCCTGACACCAGGTCACTTTCTGGTTGGCGAACCTTTATTAAACCTATCAGATGAGAATTATACATCTTGTAAACTTATCACTAATCTTGAACGATGGAGGTTAGTCCAGAAAATGGTCAACGATTTCTGGAAAAGATGGTACAAAGAATATCTTGTTAATCTTAATAAAATATATAAATGGAACACAAAACAACTTGAGCCAGAAATCGATGACATAGTTATCCTAAAGGATGATAATATTCCACCTAGTAAGTGGATATTAGGAAGAGTAATTCAAAAACATGTTGGTCCCGATAATCTTACTCGAGTTGTATCAATTAGATGTAAGAACAGTGTTTTAAAACGTCCTGTGAATAAAATATGTATCTTAACTAAATAAACTTAGGATTAGTGCTAACTACTCTTTATAAAACTAAATAACATAGTGTGTACCTAATTATTAAAACTAACTACTTATAACTCAGAAAGATAAAAACTTGTAACTTACCGTGAAACTTGTGTCCATTACCTATTTATGATGATGTTTTAAAATAATGTTTGCAAAATGTTATGTGAATTTGGTACTTACCTTTTACTAATAAATTCTTGATTGACTAGTTTAAAAAAAAAACATTAAATAAGTGACTTGCCAAGACAGCCGTGTTAAGTATGATTCCGGCCCTCTCATAAATGTAGGCATTAAATTGTGAACCTTACCTTTGTAGTGATATTATCATGTTATAGTGTTGTTAAATTTATGTTATCGCCTCAAGATGTCATAATTAAGTGTTACTTTAAAATTGTAGTTGTATACCTATAATTTTGTAAATTCATATTAAAGAACTGCGTTCTTTGGGGGGCGGAATGTTTAAGCAAGTACTTGCAACCTAATGAATGAAACGTTAGTATCTATAGTTAGCTATCGATATGTAGATAATCACACATACAGTCCACTTAAATGATTTGTCAAGTTAGTTGAAATAAAATATTCACGACGAACACACGTCTATTTTTTTCTAAAAGTCCTCTTAACCAAAATACAACCTTATTGCTTTAAACACTATTAAAATCACATTACGTTTGTGTCTGTTGTATTAAATTGGGCGAAGCAATCTATGCAGATAAGTGAATGTATTTAATATGGTTCTATTTATTAAGTAATAATTAAAAGCGTAATGCCCTAAAGCAGCTAAAATTAGGAAAGTAATGAACTTAGGTACGACTATTTATAGGTAAATAAGTTCAATAATGTCTGGAGTTATTATGAATTGGTTATCCGTTTCCAACTTGAATCAATTTGTTTGCGAACCAATGACCAAAAAGCCAGTTAAAGTTATTGAGGTGATGGTGCCCGTTACGAAATCAAAGGTTGAATATGTTTACTGGATTTGATTTTATATACAACAAATTCGTATAAAGATAATCAACTGGTTCCTCATCTTGGCACTGAATAGCTTAGCATGACGATATTCTGCTTTTCATTCAATAATACTTCCATTGCCGGATGTTTGCCCTTTCGTTGTATTGTTCCATTACCAATGTTCAATATAAATATCCATTATTCTAAGAACTACAACAGTACTATATTCCTTTTATTAGTCGGTACCGAAATAGCTCTCTCCGTTCATGGGCATGACTTTACTGGCTCGTAAAGCCACCAGCTCGCTTAGCCATTATCCTAACCGAACCCATACATTATCCAGTAATAACGCTTAAAATCTATAATTCATAGCGTTGCACTTGTTTCCGTATTAAGAACTTTATTTTCTGAAGATGACTTCCTTGGATCTTGTCCAAGGAGTTTATCAAAACTTGGTTTTCAATATTAAAGTGTTATGAAATCCAGGGTACCTCGGTTAAATAATATGGAAGTCGAGTTCATAAGTAATCGGTAAGTTTATATTCTTTGTTTCCTGCGCTGTTTTGCTCACTTAAAAGGTGGTATTTTTCGAATTCCTCGCTTTAGTTATTGGGATTCAAAGTGATTGAACTCCTGTAAAATCAATTAGTGCTTTGAATTTTCCAAAATCTCTATCACTCATTCCTTTGGCACCTTATTCACACCGTAAATCCTCTAAGTTAGAATATCGTATGATTTAAATACTGCTGATCTCACGGTGGGTTTCGGCGTCACGTTCCGTGCTGGGGTGAATGTTTTAATTTAAATCGGATTCCTTCTCACTGATATTATATTAATCTGCTATTTGAAGTTCAGATATTCTTCTTTTAAATTCAAAGTATTTCCATAGCGTTGCATCAAATTGTTGAAAGGTGATACTACAGATGATTGATTATGAGAAAATACTGTGTATAGTCATAATTATCCTGTTAGTTTAACAATAATATGAGTCCCTTAAAGTATCATCGTCCATTAACTGTTTCAACAATTTTCATGCCATACAAGCGTTAATTTTCTCAACAGTTCTGCGGTCGTCGACACCATTTTCAAATATTTAGGTGCAATTGTGTGGTGGTTTGGCGCCATTGCTTTTAATTGGCCTGATGGCTTTATTTAATCATTTAGGTACGTTTAAAACGTAATGGAACCTATTATGGACACCAACCTTTGCGGAAACTCGTGAATTTGTCATAATGGTTGAAGCAGTGTATTTTTCTGTTTATTTTTAATATTTCATCGCTTGTAGATTTAGCGTAGGCCTTTGATATGCTGAATCATGGTTATTATCGTTCAAAAAGTTATAATATGGCAAAAATATTGAAGAGCACTAATATTGACATCATTCGCTGTAACATTTAGAATAAGGCCACTAAGGCCACAATGGCTTGTGTGTTGTGTTCTATCGGTGAAATCATGATGAAACTGTTGGCAGTTTTAAAATTTTAATTAAATTAATATGTTCCATTCCCAGAATAACTTAATTCAGAATAATATGTATGCTGTCATTGGCCACATCAAGGTTCCTTTCAATTTTTACAGCTGTAACGATAACGGAGGTATCCTAATTACATTGTCATATTTATGCTTAATATTACATAATAATAACTGATAACGTTAAGCTATTCTTTAAACAATGTTGATTTTTGATTGAAGTGTGGGACACAAATATTATTTCAGATGGTTCTATTTTATACTATACATAAATATATATATATTTTTTTTTGTTAGTGTTTTTTTTTTTTTTTTGGTTTTTTTTTGGACTATCTATAATTTATTTTAAATTGTTTGTTTAGTCTGTATTTGTGTAGTATTGGCTTCATCTGTACTTTCTAGTCTTATTCAATTACAACATTTGATCTCACTTTTTGACTCGGTACCTGTAGTGCTATTTTGTAAAAATCTCATTGTGAAAACTTAAGTGAAGTGAGCTTGAAGTGAAGTTTTTACGGTGATATTTCGTTCTAAATCCTGTTCAGATAATGTTCAAACATTTTCCTTCTTAATGTTTATTTGGTATTCCTTCACCTAGAAAGTATCGCTAAATATCCCGTCACGACTGCATTTGGTGACATTTTAACATCTGTGACAGATTTTCGTCGCTAAATAATACTAAACGAAATTATTTCGTTCAGGTTGACACTTTCAGCGTCTTAATAGAGTTACTAATTTTAAAAGTGGTGTGGTCTTCTTGTTATCATGCTAAACTTCAGCATTTCGTTTCTATATCTGGTTTAAAAGTGACAAATATGCACTGTAATTTACATTTCAGAATTTCTCTGCTCTGTTAACTAGCTTGACATTTCAACATGAGTAACAACAGAATATATGGCTCATCTAACTGTACTTTGTGTGACAAGTTGTGGATTATAACTGTGATTTTAATAAATTGTTAGATTGTTGTACTTACCCAAATATGGGTGGGCCCATATGGCATTTTGTGCATTTCTAAACTACATTATGCACATTATTGTGTGAGTTGGTCGTAGTGCTCGTGCATAATCATCGACAGTACCTATATCGGGTTTCTCTGTAAAAACTAGGGGTCTCCCAGGAGGTGATAGGTTTTTCGCCTCAAAAGACCAAGACCGTTTTTTACTGAAGAGCTAGTCGACTGGCATACAGCAGTCGGTGGCCTAGGCGGAGGGGCTTTCTATCAGCGATGACTATAATGGAAAAGTCAAACATGTACTGGATTGAAAGTTGTTGTAGAAATACGTAACACCTTGGAAGCAATTGCCCTCAAGTTTATTTAGGGCTTGCAAGTCAGACGGTCACATTTTATCAGTTATTGTTACTGTCCACAAACTTTTAACTAAAAGAAGCACGTTCCGAATGCATCAAATTCCAAGCTGTCAGTGGCATTGCTGCGTTCACACGCAGTACAAAGAGGTGCAACTACCCAAACCACGGTGGGTGCCACGCTGAGCAATCGCCAGTTGAGCAATACTCGTTATTTGCCCAGCTGTGACCTGCGTGCCTACGTGTTACCCGCGTGCCGTCAATAACCGAGTGCAATGGTTAGAATAGAAAAAAAGGAAGGAAGAAGTACGTGAAGAAAATATTTCCTATAGGTACTTACTAGACGCATCGGAAAGTCGAGCCCAATGACAGCAGTACACTGCAGCCAGTGCAAACGGTGCATGACGGGATCCCTTTTTTTTTCTGTGTACCCTTGGCTGTTCCCTTCATGGTACAGTGGAAGATCAATTTTAACCGCTGTACTCTTGGCCGTGAAACCCGATCAAATTAAACGAACAGGATCTTTTAAGAAGCTTATTATTAATTCATCTAATAAGTGAGTAATCTAAACCAGGAAATGTGAATCATGTAGATTTTATGCATTGCTCATGCACGTATCTTAGGTAAGCAAATTTTCCTACGACACATTGTGATAGATTTATTATAAGTAATAATGTGTGCAGAATGTAGATGTGAAGAATCTATGCAATAGACACGTAAAACAAAAAACAAAAAACATTGCTTTCTGAGTAGTAGTCAGCAAATTCAATATTAACACTATAATGATTTATGCGGTACTTAAGAATCAGCTAGTGAACGGTATAATGAAAGACATGAATGTGATACACCTGATGGTAGAAACTTGGGTTGCAGAAAGAATAAAAATAGCGAACGTTGTAGAAAAGCTCACGGTCGATCCCGGTGCCATAACATCACCCTCAGCTATCAGCCCCCTCTGAAGGGATAAAATTGACGGACTATATAGCAATCAATACGTCTATTGATTTTCATCTTGCATCGTTTAGCAACCATAAATCGTATTATTATTGCAACTATAAATTTTGTTTCTAAAACAACGTATTGTACTACTAGATTTCTCATGTTTATAATCGTACGCCCACAGAGTATTCGCGTGAGGTATTACCAAACCGTTTCGTATTTCTACAATGAATTCAACAGGATTGATATAAGCTTTTCGATAGCTCATTGTCAGTCCCAGTCAGTCCCATACATTTATGATTTTTCCATCATCGTTATCGCCAATAGAATGTAACTTTGTCTAGGTCCTCAGGTATTAATGCCAACAAGTCTATTTTGAATTTTCAATCTTGCAGACGAAAATAAAGAAGATACTGTTTCGATTCTACACAGCAATGGTTTCGTATAATAAAGCTGTAACAAGGAAGGGGAGCGCATAGTTAGGGGGTTCCAAATGTCAAGTGAACCATCTTTATTTTTGATACAGTATGCCTTTAAATCATGTTGTGGGGTGTCGTGTGTGTGTTCATACCTACTGCGATAGATTTCGTTAGATGATTGATTGACCAATTTGAAATATTGTTACTTTTGCCAGAACAGCTATTATGCTTTCTGAAAGACAAGAGGGCGCAAATTGGATTCTTCATTCGCATTCCGTTTAATGTTATGAGTTTAGGGAAAAGTTCATATCAAAATTTCTATATTTACAATTTTACACCATTGCACCCTCTATAAACATCCGGTTATTTTAGTCATACTTTAATTTCCTATTCCTTTAATCTTACTTTCATTAGCTGCACCTACCTGGTGCATAACAAATTAATCATAGGTAATCTTAACGAGGTGTAGTTAGTTATACTACTGTAGTTAAACTCTTGCGATAACAAAGGTCGTTGAACTTTCTTTGTAGTTAGTGTAAACAGCTTCTGTTTTTACTGGCCCGGTCCAAATACTTAGCACATGCGCTTGCGCAGGTACAGTGTGCAATTGTACATGTCAAGTTGTAAGTGAATCCTTAGAAATAGATTTAAAAATGTTACAGAGAACAAGTCAATGTTGAACGATTATTGCCCATTTAGATTGTTATCTGATAAATTACGATGTTCATTTATTCATAGCCACGCCCCCGCTTGTATGTCGTTTGTGGTGATAGAGGCACAGAACAGAAAAAAAAAGGTATTAACTTACGATTCGACGTCATTGCAAAAAAATCGAAATAGCTTAGTAACTTTTATAAGAGAGTCGGTTCATCCTGGATCGTTGCTATATCTTATTTAACTTTAGATACCGCTACCTATGATATGTATAATAAGATCCATAACCTTTTTTGTAACAGCTTCCATTTTAGAAGTGGTATCACCAACCCACTACCGCGTAACCGGTTTATTTGTAATATTTGTGCAATTGTATTTTTTTTATCTACAACATTGCAGCTCCTGTTTTGGTACGATGCAAAACTCTAAAATTCACACCCCCTTAGCCTTTGCTTGCTTCGTTAGGTTGGTGAGCACCTGGCATTAAAATGCACAACGATTTGTACTCATACATGTACTTGTTTGTAGACTTCGTTTTACAAGCTGCAAGAAGTGCAAATGCTGCCATAAGCATTGAACTAATTTACAGACCCTGTTCTTGTATACTTGCTGATACTCGTATGCATCTTCTCTCGTGTCAACACGAACAGTATAAAAATACTTAGAATAGTATATATGAGCTAGAAGATAGTAAGATGTAGGCTGCCCAAGATGCGCTGGGCGTACATTTATATATCGCCACTCGTAGAGGCAATTTTGTGAATTAAGACGGCTATAGTAACTCATTCGCTGGAGTAGTTAAGCAAGTGTCTACTCATCTATGTCCAAACGTAGCATGTGCTCACTATATCATCTATCAGTGTTACGTGCATATATCCTGTGCTATTACTATGTGCTAGTATTAAGTCGTCACGCGATGTCACAGTTAGCGACAAACGTGCATCAATCGCGTGTTGAGTGTCACCTGATCGATTGCCGGTTCTTATAGTAACCAGACAGGTGTATACTTAGTTAATTTCGGGAGAGAGAGTTCATTTATTTGTCAGAAACATGAGTATGCATACACAAAGCATGCAAGATGTTACGTACATTGCACATAGGATCACAGTCATGTTTTACATTTACGGTATACAAATATGTATTATAATAACATTCGATCAATTATTTAATTAATTGGGACTATTAATTATTAAACATATTAAAAAAAATACAAACAATTGAAATTCATTTGTTACCGATTACAATAAATACATAGAGAGAGAGAGAGCGGTCAAACGCTTTTAAAAAAGCTCTGTATAGCGCGAACTTATTTCCAACCGCTCCCTACAAAATCTGCGTATCCGCAAACGTAGTTGTATCTATTCATACACGAAATATTTTAAGAGTAACATCTTTATGTGGTAAAAAAGCCATAGCAACGGATTTAAAAAAATCTTTAGTGTTTTTTTTTACGTAATTAATTATTATTATTTAAAAATTGATTGAGACATTTTGCAAAAAACCTTTACTTATTCTATGAATAACCCGCCCGGAAGCGACGACGGTGGTGGCGCGAGCGCGCTGCCTTTTGATAATAATTAATCATCATAATAATCAAGAAATTTTAAATTATTTAATTATTTAAATAATATGCTTCGATTAAAAAAAAAAAAACGTTTCTCATGGCTTCTTTACCACCTATATAATAGGTGTACCTCTTAAAATATTTCGTGTATGAATAGATACACCTTATATATATATATACTTAATTTCTATAAGAAATCTATTTTCATTAAACTTTTTTCTGTATAATAACCTATTTATTTTTTGTTTCAGATGTTGTAACCCGACAATAACACACGCGATCCACTGCCGCGTCGTATCAATTACTACAAGACTGATTTTGAGTAGTATCACACATTCCTATCCATGTATAGATAGCAAGAAGCCGAAATAAGGCAAGATGTTTAAGTTATTAGGAGGGTTAAGTGTTTACTTCAAGTTCCAGCCGATTAGAACTGACAATGCGGTGTTTCGGCTGCACAATGTGTTCACTACAGTGTTATTACTGACATGTTCTATGATCATTACGGCTACCCAGTATGTGGGGCAGCCGATACAGTGCATCGTGAGTGGGTTACCCGTCAATGTGGTCAACACTTTCTGTTGGATTACGTCGACGTTCACCATGCCTGACGCCTTTGCCAGAGAGGTAAGATTTTTTGTTGAGGAAGCAGCTCGACCTGATCAGAGCAAACATGCTGGCGATGACGTAAAAAGATGGCCTCCCATAATTAAATATCACCCGTCTCTCCACTATTCCTTTGCCTACTCAAGGATGCATATCCGGTATGGCTCTAATAATCCTTCCATATGGAAGGATTATTAAGACGTGCCCATAGGATATCCTATGGGCACGTCTTCCCTACCATTATCGTGCCCCCCAGTCTACTCTTGGATATGTAATGGTCACTGTAGCACCATGAAACATGAGGCTCCAGGTGCTAGTGCGAATCTTTGGGTTCATCCGAGTAATCGAGTCTGGCTTAACCACTCTGGGGTCGGTGCATTTCATTCATTCATTCTTTACCAAATGTTTTGTGTGTCTCAATCCTCATTGTCTTTGCAGTTCTATTACTAACTACTTACCATGAAATACTAATCACCATCATCACTATTGACTACCTTATTCCAGTCACTGGTGAGAAGCGGAAAACCTTATTCCGTCTCCTCTCTTGTGTCGTTTTTCTCTGGGTCTGTGCGAATCTCATCCACCTCTTACTAAATCTAATATTTAATGTCTTTGCACTTCACCTGAATTTTCTGCAGCGAGTTTTGTTCAGATGCCATATATATCTAGGTATATAAACTGGTAAACTGGCAGTCTTATAGACTGAGGTACATGCGATGCTCGGGTAAGGGCCAGCGCCCATGCAACGATGCCGCGGCATCCTCAATTCCTTAGGCATGCCGCGATGTCCTTAGGCATCATCATTGAAATAAAAGTTATATTTTTATTCGTCGCACAAAGACGTACCGTGCCGTGCCGCCAGTGGATGCCGGCCCTAAGACTTCTAAAAAGAACAACGCTCATCTCTTGAGTAGGTAATACCAGTCGTATCAGTATTATCAAATCAACTCAACTTAATAATAACTCCACTTATCCATCCAAAGGTATATTGTGTCTATTTTTTTCTGTCATTCAGTAGCTCTATGCCACTTGGCAGCGTGCCGCATTAGTCCTCCAACAGCTCAGACTCAGTCTTCCACTTCAAGTCAAGGGCCCTCAGACTAATTGGTACCCTTTCCTTCCGTTGTAAGTGCCCTAACCGCGTACAGTATCGTGACATTTATGAGAGACAGTGGCACCCCTCAGCAAATGCATGTTTCAATGGGTTACTAAATGTCGATATGTTTGTTGAACTCAACGGTAATATTATTGGGCTTTGTGTTGTTAAAAATTTATACGTGTCTTTATTCGGGGCATATTTGTAAAATATTGAAGTAGGTATTGGAAAAGCGTAGAATTCGCGTCACGTAAAAAGACCGCTGGCCAACCGCACAACTGTAACGTTGTATAGGCCGTGTCACGATATGTATTGTGTCTATTGTATCTTTTGATTTTATTCGAAATTAAAAAAAAAATAAAAAAAAAATATTCTTAAGTCTGACAGTCTAGAACGTATTCTGAGTATCCACAATTGTTTAAAAAGTATACTGGAAAAAATCAAAATCAAAATATTTTATTTCACATGGGCACTTATGAAACGTCAGAAGCTAGGTGCACGGTTCCAATTAGTCGTTTCCTATGGAGAAGAGCCGGCAAGAAACTCCACGGTTACTCTTTTAAAAATAATTGGCTTTACAATATTATTAAATAACAGTGATAATAGGTATGGGAGGACAGTGTAGGCCTTTCAACAATTACCAGGTACTTAACAAAATAGAAAGTCGCCAACAAATCTACACTCTACTAGGCCTACAACGTTCTCACATTCACAAAATATAAAATAATCTAAGTATATACTCGTAAAATATTAATGACATGATTGCAATTACAACTACAGTAACATATCTGAATAAATATCATGTCCACAAAAGCCACTAATAAAGAATTGGAATTCGATTTGTAGGTAAATAATGTCAAATAATGAAAAGATTATGTCAAGGAAGTATGTAAAAAATAATTAAAAATTCTAAATAAACATCGTTATTTGGGAGCAGTTAATAGACATTGACATAGTTATGTTGTTTATGAGGTACCAGGGAAGCCACATGTGCAGAAGGAATTATTGCCAAACTTCCTTGTCTTCAACGTAGTCTTTTATCTTATAATATGCTTTTTTGATAAGGACACGTTTGATGTGGGTTTTGAACTTTCCGTCGCTAAGTTCTGTAACCGACTTTGGCAACTTGTTATAAAAGCGGATACTGTTTTAATCTGAATTTGGGTATCACAATTTCATGTTTACTACGTGTATATATTATGGAAATCGCTTCTTATTTTGAAAAGTCATTTTTGAAAAGTTTTTGCGAACATACAAAACAAATAATGTGCCACCCTCAACGCCTCGCTCGCGCTTGGCAGATGAATCACGAATTGCAGTTTGAAGCTCACGCAACGCGTCGTACGTCCAGCCAGTAATAGGACTCGCCCAAATAAGACGCATTATTAATTTATTATTATAATAAAAATAATACATATTTTTATAAAGTAACAAAACCAAATATTTTTCCTTCCTATTGGAAAGCAGTATAAAAAAAATATATATATATTGATAAAAAAAATAAGGAGTAAAATGGTTTCATCTCAACGATTTGGAAGTGATTTGGTGTTTTTTTTTTTTTTTTTTGCTTATTTTGTAATAATGATAGAATAAATTATGGCTAAACCAAATTACGTATCATTTATCATGTAGATTACGAACAATTTTTGCAGATATCATTTCTCTGTAAAGTAAATGCTGACGAAAGGTCGCTTCATCTGCATAGTCTTTTCAAGCTTTTTTTGAGAGAGCAGCCTTAATCTCTTCACATTCTATTACTCAATATCCATAGAGATCGTGTGTGAATTTTCGTATGGAATTTTATTTACCGGGAATCTCGCAAATGAAATCGTCATTTTAGTCCCGAAATCACCTACTGCTGCGTATTGTATAGACCTCTCTTTTTTGCAACTCTCCGCGGTTCTATGTAGTCTTTTCCCGTACTTTAACAACAAATGCATACCACAATTTGACCCTCTCTATCATCGGAAACCTTTCCAGGCCGCCCATGCAGGTGTCTTGTCACGTATGCCTCGAATTAATTATAATGGTAACAATTGTAATACAATATTGGCATCGAGCCAGCACCTCCGCGAATTAAGCAGAGCTTCCGATTTCTTTGTCGCCTTTGAGTCGTGTTCGGCTGTCTTTAAAATTATTTTTATTATTGTAATCTTTGTGTTTGGGGGTTTCTGGTCTCCTAAGTCTGATACAGAATCTTGGAGCTTAACTTTACAAGAACATAATCGAGATATTTGATGATGCATAAGGTTTGCAGGCTGCATTATCATCATCTTCTCTGTTTTGCCATGCTTCCCTGGTCTGTGTAATCTTTGTGTTTGGTGGTTTTTGGTCTCCCAAGTCGGATACAGAATTTTGGAGCTTAACTTTACAAGAACATAATCGAGATATTTAAGATGCTTAAGGGTTGCAGGCTGCATCATCATTATCTTCTCTTTTTTGCCATGCTTCCCTGGTCTGTGTGACTCTCATCCAGGTCTTCCACGCAATCTTCTGTAGGTCGTCCCACCTGACTATTGGTCTGCCAACGCTCCTTCTACCGTCTTTCAGCAACTATTCTGTTCGGCTCCGCTCCACCTGCCATCAGCACGTCTAGCCAAGTGTCCTGCGCACTTCCATTTCTGCTATACTATAGCATACGTAATCAAATTTTTACGTTGATGTCTATATAATTTGGTTTAAGAAATCATCTGCCTGGCCTTTTCCCATCTATGTTTGGGGTTGGCTTCGAGAGCGACTACTTATCTGACCTCTATGACCCAGTTACTGGGTAACAGTTAGTGCCTAACCCTTTGGAGAATTCAGGCGTGATGTTATCTTATGTTATATACTAGCTGCGGCCCGTGGAATCGCCCGCGTGGCTTTTTCTTAAATAAGCCTAAGTTACTCCTTATAACATCAGCTATCTACCAGTGAAAGTCCCTTTAAAATCGGTCGAGCCGTTTCGGACATTAGTTGAAACAGACACAGCCAAAACAATTTTTTTTTTTTTTTGTTATACTCGTACTTACCGTATATGCTTTCATAATTATGCATTTAGTAAAAAGTTGTTATTTTGACATAACAAAACGACTTTTTTATTAAAAAAGCTGATAGAAATAATCATTTCATGGTTTTGGGATGACATAATTATGTGGTGTGTTGGGGAAGTGAACAGAATTATTTCAGTATAAATAACTTTTCCCAATAATGGCGGAATTTTCGAGAAAAAATAAATAAATTAATCAAACTAAAACCAAAAAAACTCGTATAGGTATTATTGGATCTAACAAAATTGCGAGGTTCATTTGTGCTCTAAAATACTTAACATAAGAGACGCCATCAATGTACCTAAAATCATTATTTCGCATCATGCTTAGTTTCAGTGTAATTATTTTTTTTTCTAAATATCGAGATGGAAAATGGTCGATTTTCAAAAAAATATTACTCAAAAACTAGACATGTTAGCTTAATAGGGATACGAAATCAAGCATTTAAATGATTATTTCTATCAGCTTTTTTAATAAAAACGTGATGTCCGAAAAATTGGCGTCATAAAACATTGTGTAGGTACTGTTAGAAATCTATTGTAGTTTCGTCATAACATCGTTATTAGTACGTTACTAGTCATAAAGTATGATTACCTACATGAGTAGACCAATGTACCTGTTACGTAAATAAACTATAAATAATGCAGAAACAATCAGCTGTATATTATGTACTAATTACTTCTTTTATTAGCTACACAATGTAACACAAATCACTTTTAGTTTCTTGAACTTTTGGGTCAAGCACATTATGTAACATCTTGTTAGTAAATTATGCATTGAATGGGTCTTCCCATAAAATGGCTTCTTTTGCACCTATTTTTCACAGAAAGGAAGACAATTAATTATTAAACTGTCCATCCACCTACGGGATGTTTTGTATCGAATCATGCAGTGTCGTCCTTCTGCTTGAGTACCAACTTGTATCTACTCCATAACCTACGCGGACGCTCAGAACTCCTAAAACATCCTAAAGGCAACAAACAGGCGCGACACGCGACGCGACTCAAAGGCACCGATCGTTGCGCGACACGCGGTGCCTTTGTGTCGCGCCTGTTTGTAGGAGCCTTATGCCCAAATACTCAAACGTTACTTAACTTTAAGACGTTCTTATAAGTGTTTCTGTCGCTACTAAACAGTTTAAAGTGACAGAGACAGCATTAGACTTAACGGCGACTTAAAATTGAATTGCGTTTGAGTATTCGGCAGTTAGTATTGATTGTTTTTCATCTATACTGTTTTACTGGTATTGTTTTTTGTTTGAACCCGCTAATCTCTGAAACTACCAGTCGGATTCCAAAAATTTGATATCACAATTCTTGAGAATAATGATTTTATACTGAAGATCTAAACGAGTGGTGTTAGTGAATTAGAAAAAATGTATGTTAAGTTAGAGCATTCTCTTAATCTATATCTATACTAATAATACTAATATATAAAGCTGAAGAGTTTGTTTGTTTGTTTGAACGCGCTAATCTCAGGAAGTACTGGTTGGAATAAAAAAAATCGTTTTGTGTTGGATAGTCCATTTATTGAGGAATATTATAGGCTATATAACATCACGCTACGACCAAAAGGAGCGGTGCATAAATGAAAAATGTTACAAAAACGGGAAAAATTATTCCCTTTTGAGAGCTTCCGTTGCGTGCGCTGCGTAAACGGTTTAAGTTACGCAAATATCATGTATGATGGAATTGTTCCTCTTTAAAAGTTCAAAAAAAAAAGTCCGCGACAGCATATGTCTATCTTTTAAGATTGACTCACTATAACCTTTTTTTATGGTAATCATTTTTTTTCGAAATTAATGCATTATTTGGTAAGGAGTTTTATCAACATAACATTAATCCTTATCCAAATAAATATGTTATTAATCACAAGTATTTAAATGTAAACAAAACTGTCCTTGACATCACTTGATTTCAATCAACATAGGAAATATCAAATTTTAAAATAACTCCGTAACAAAATAAATAGTAAATTCATTACATAAACCACTCTCTCTCTTAGGTGACGCAGACGAAGTTGCGCGGGTCAGCTATATTATAAAGCTTATACAGTACAGTATAAAGAAGAGTTTAAGTTTTTAAACTGTCATGGTCACTAACATTATTATTAACATAACCGGGATATTTACCATGTTTATTCATTTTTCTGAGTTCCCGATATTTCGGCGCTGTTGCAAGCACCATGATCACGGATAAACTGAAGTCACTGCGGGTGGGTGTTTATGAGCAGACAAAACGGTCTACCCTCTTTCTTGTTCGTTTTTTGCACTCAGTACCGCTACCACTGTCACTCGCAACTCGATTCTGTTCCCGACACACGAAACTCACTGTGTCCGCTCGCGAACTTTTTTCGGCACTTCTTCGGTTTTTACACAGCTGAACCACTGGATTCCAGGCTCTCGACAGTTGAAACCCATCATCCCGGTTGAAGTTCCTATATTTAGTAATCTCAATAGCTTCTCTAACCAGTCTAGGAATATAGTGGCGTTCTGTCGAGATGACCTGAGGGTTATGTAACTCAATCCAGTGGTTCGATCCTGACTCCAAAAGATGTTGAGCTATGGCCGATTTTTGGGTGTCGTTGTTCTTCACCGCCCTGATATGCTCTGATATTCGACAAGCTACCGTACGTTTCGTCTGACCGATATACGACTTGCCGCAACTGCAGTCTACTTTATAAACACCAGGCTTTTCTAGCGGAAAGTTGTCCTTGGGCGAACGCAACATCTGAGACACTTTTTTGAAAGGAGTGAAGATAGTCTTTACGGCGTATTTCCGAAGAATGTTGGCAGTGGTAGCGGTACTGAGTGCAAAAAACGAACAAGAAAGAGGGTAGACCGTTTTGTCTGCTCATAAACACCCACCCGCAGTGACTTCAGTTTATCCGTGATCATGGTGCTTGCAACAGCGCCGAAATATCGGGAACTCAGAAAAATGAATAAACATGGTAAATATCCCGGTTATGTTAATAATAAAGAAGAGTTTGTTTGTTTGGTTGAACGCGCTAATCTCAGGAACTAGATACTGGTTCGAAAAGAAAAATTATTTTAGTGTTGGATAGTCCATTTATCGAGGAAGGCTATATAACATCACGTTAGATCCTTAGTTCCGTATGGTGCCGGACGTAAAGAATAGCTCCATCCCATTTCCTACCGTGGGTGTCTTAAAAGGCGACTAAGGGATTTACTAGAGAATGGGCAGCAGCGTTCTCTATTTATTTTTAACACCATACTGCGATCGCCAACCCGCCTGCCAAGCGTGGCGATTATGGCAATCCCCCTCAATTGGGGGAGGCCTATGTCCAGCAGTGGACGTCTTTCGGCTGAAATGATGATGATGATGATGAGATCCTTAGGAGCCAAGCGAAAAAAACAAAAGTCAGAAAGAACGCTAAGTGAAAACGAAGTTATAGCGTGGGCGTGCGACGGGATGCGACGCGATGGGTAGCCCGAAATTTCACGCGGACGAAGTCGCGGGCAGAAGCTAGTAACTTAATATATGAATATTTTGGATTATGTTTATATTACATAGTGAAATTAATTTGTAAAGTTATGTCTAACGCGGATAATAAAATGAGAATCACGCAAAATATATCAAGTTATTTTATCTGAAACCTTCACCTCTTTAAAGATAATTTAATTACTGATCTTTTAGTATAGGTACGTGTTTTATTAAAATACTTTTTGCTTTATGTATAGGTAATAAATTAATAATGCGTCTTATTTGGGACAGCGCTCCTGGATGGGCGAGTCCTATTACTGGCTGGACGTCAGACGCGTTGCGTGAACTCAGTACAGAACTCGAAAGAAATTCAAGGTCACTGGCATATAATTATCTGCATCTTAATATCACGCTAACACCCTTAGGAGTCGAGCTAGGTGAAAACGAAGTAATGCGCGGACGGGCGATGCGATTCAACGCGGGTGGTTCGGGGGCCGACGGCGGCGGCGGCGACCATAAGATATATTTTATGTTAAAACAAAAAATTTCACTCGTTCGAAGTCGCGGGCAGAATGTAGTACCTAGTTAATATTTATCAAATCAATCTTTATCACTAACGCTGTTACAATCGCTACTACATCTCCATTGGAGAAAAAATCACCGTCTATTAGTCGGGTAGGTGCTGTCAATTGCGCGTGCGCAGATCACCGTAACTGTCCGCTTCCTCTCTTGTGTTCAGCTGATTGGGCACAAGTAAGTTAGGGTTGGTAAATGGTAGAATCGTGATAAGTCTGTGTTGTGTATTTTTGGTAATCGGCTTTTTTAGAACTATCTGCCAAAATGTCATGCATGATTTACTTACATAAATATATAAACTCATGCCTTCCCATGGGGGTAGGCAGAAACTATAGAATCTAACTAACTACTATAATTATACCTGCATACTCCTTTTGTTTCGTTTACGTTCATACATCTGGGTCTCAAGTCTGCTACAAACACTGTCAAATACTCACAATGGCGAGACCATTCTGACACGATTGTAAGTGTTTGTATGGCAAATCTGTCAAAAACTCACAATGGCGAGACCATTCTGACACTATTGTAATAGCAGACTTGAGGCCCTGGTCGTACACTAGAGGTGGGTCATTGACGGTTTTTTGGTTAATGTAATTTAACTGTTAATCATCAATGGTCAACAGTTTAAAAAAGCTGTTAAATTATTAACAGGTTTTGAATTGTGAAAAATGTATCGTTCGGAAACATTCGTTTCGCATACTAGTTAATTCTCAGAAATTAATAAAATTATAGTGAGTTGAGCCGTTGACGCAATGATCTATAACCTCATTGCGTGGACGTATTTATTAGCAGCTTTAGAAGCATTTTATTAACAACAGTTTTTTTTTTGGACCTGAGTAAAATAATTCAATCGGTAGCGTTTAGCGTCAATTTATGTTCGTTATTGATTATCAGAAATTAATAAAATATAGTGAAATAATCCGTTGAGCCGTTTAGCAGCATTTTATTTCAATTTTTTTTTTTTACTTTTGAACCAATGCGGCTTGTGCGTTAACGTAAATTAACAGCTAATATTTTCAACCTGTTTTTTCATTGATGATTAACAGTTATCTCGTTGACGAATTAAAAGTCGTTAAAAAAAACAGTTTATTGATTTAACGACCACCTCTATCGTACACGCACGCCGGTTGCGAGTGCTGCGCCATCCTCAGGCGCCGAACATCACCAATTATGTCACTATATGTCCGCCTAGGGCGTTTCCACTTTCCGTGTCAAGATTTCTTTTGAATAATCCAAATTTTTACAATCTCCGTGTTTCATGCCAAGTTTCCTTATTCCTGCTATACTTTCGTCTTCTCCGTAACGTGTTGCAAATCCTGACGTCCACTACGTAAATTCCATGATTGTCAAAGGTTATTGGTCAACCTATTCCCGGTTCGCAATAGGCCATCGCCCACGTAATGATCTATTAAAGTCCGCGAGGGTAAAGATGTGTTATTCTTATTTTTAATGGGCACAGGTTCCTGGCCAAATATGTCAAATGACGTGACCAGTTTTGTTTGGGTAATTCAAAGGATCGGGTCGGGGTCAAGTGGTACCCACTTAGGTTATATGTATTACCGGTAGGAGGCCACACAAATGACCACACATCCAACACATCTCAGGGTCCATCCTTTTTATTAACAAATGACCACACATCATTTTATCTCAGGGTCCTCTTTATCAAATATTTCATCAAGTTGAGTTCATCCTCTGTCGAAAAAGATGCGGCTCTACTTTCTACGTTCATCATCAATTTCTTACTGTGTTGAATATTATTTCTATAGGGCCTTTTATTCAGATTATATAACAATCTTGCTTTATTTATCATCATCTGTTGATGTTTGCAGGTGTTCCTGAGACCCTTTACTTGAATGAAAGAAAAATATTTTATTTGGTACACACACAGGAAATACAACAATAAAAAAAGAACATTAAAAGTAAAAAAATCATAAAAACAATAAAAAAGGACATTAAAACTAACAAAATAGAAAAAAATACAAGACCTGTGCGAGCCTTAAAAGGCTCCTGTCTCAGCATGATGCTGCAATTTTTACAAAAAAAAAAAAATACAAAAACCGCAGCGTTGGTATTCTGATAGGGCCCGCTGGACATACCTAGGGACATAAAATAAATCCCTCTAGCTAAACGAATAAAAAAAAATAAAATTGAAAAGTAAATGAAAACCGTATTTCTTACGGTAATAATTAAACGTATTAAGTAGATATATAAAAAAAAAGTATTGTTTAAATTCCCACATGCTAACGACATTGATCATTATCATTTAATTGTTATTTGATGTGATTTAATTTCCGACACCTATCGAGTAATATTTTGTACGACAATTCAGAAGACATGCAGCCCTAGTTATAGCGTTGCAGAGATTCGCAAATCGCCCACAGTCATACTCAATGCCCCAGATGGGTGTGTTGGTTAAGGTCAGCGTTCACTTGTCGTGCTCTTATTGTTACGTCTGACTGATAAATTGTTATCAGGCAGGCATCGAGATTGTCATTTTGGTCACATAAATAAAACGTTTGTTGTGATTCGTCTTGGCTTTCGTTTTGTGCGGCGAAAAAGCTTAAATTCAAACTGTGAAATTCACGTAACGCCCTGAAACTGTTATTTGGTCCTCTGTAAAAAGAGATGAGTTAATTTCGGCACAATTCCTGAAAACTACACTGAGAATAGGTATCTGGATGGCATAACATTCACACGAGAAACCTCAATTTCGCTGAGATAATAAAAGCACCAAATTACACACAATCACATTGGAATCAACACTTTCTCACGTGGCTTCGTAATAAATTTCGATTTACGGCTGACCATCGCATAACAATGATTTACTACCACTTTTCATAATTGAAACATGAGCTGAAAATGACCATCAAATAAGGTATGAACCCTGAAAGTCATAAATCTTTCAGTGTGACTTCATTCCAGGACTTTTGCTTCCAATCAGATTTTGATTAAGTAAATCAGCTATCAATTCATGTCTGAATAGACCATAGGGAAATAGTACCCTTTTATGATTTCTTCTTGGCTATTTTTGCAGTTCCAAAACTTCTGACAGGCAAAAAAAATAAAAACGTTTTATGAATACCAAGCACTCGGCGCTCTAGATTTAGCTTTCAAAACTACCATCTTCAAACACTATTTCATGTTAATCACATCACGTAATTTGAAATTTATATCTTCGTTTCATAGTTTCTAGAGTTCATTTTCATTGCATATTTATTGGCCATCATTGTTTATGAGAATGTTGAAGTAATAAGTAATAAAAGATGCACGGATCGATCGATCAGGTTAAGCTACGCTCGCCGCGGCTGGTCCGTGGATGGGTGACCATCTGTACATACCAAACCCCTGCGTGTCTCGGAATTCACGTTAAACCGTTGGTCCCGGCTGTCATTCGTGGATCTTTGACAGTCGTTACGGGTCGTCAGAAGGCCGAAAGTCTGACAACCAGTCTTAACCAAGGGGTATATTATTACCCAGTAACTGGGTTGTGGAGGTCAGATATGCAGACGATCCATGTAAAATACTGGTATTCAGCACCATCCGGTTAGACTGGAAGCCGACCCCAATATAGTAGGGAAAAGGCTAAACAAAGTAATGTCAAGAAATGTCACAGTCAAAATGACAGGACAGTGGTGCATAAAACATTTAATCAAACATAAACATTTTATCATTAATTTTTTTGTAAATCTACTATATAAAAATAAGTCGGGTTTTCCTTCCTGACGCTATAACTCCAGAACGCACGAACCGATTTCCACGGTTTTGCATTCGTTGGAAAGGTTTCGGGCTCCGTGAGGTTTATAGCAACTTTTTTTTTTTTTATTATTATTTTTTTTAATGGTTTTTACGAAAAATTAGGGTAGGGTAGAGTAGGGTAGGGTAGGGTAGGTAGGTAGGTAGATAGGGTAGGGTAGGGTAGGGTAGGGTAGGGTAGGTTAGGTTAGGTAGGTAGGTAGGGTAGGGTAGGGTAGGTAGGGTAGGGTAGGGTAGGGTAGTGTAGGTAGGTAGGTAGGGTAGGGTAGGGTAGGGTAGGTAGGTAGGGTAGGGTAGGGTAGGTAGGTAGGTAGGGTAGGGTAGGGTAGGTAGGGTAGGGTAGGGTAGGGTAGTGTAGGTAGGTAGGTAGGGTAGGGTAGGGTAGGGTAGGTAGGTAGGGTAGGGTAGGGTAGGTAGGTAGGTAGGGTAGGGTGTAGGTAGGTAGGTAGGTAGGTAGGTAGGTAGGTAGGTAGGTAGGTAGGGTAGGGTAGGGTAGGTAGTTAGGTAGGTAGGTAGGTAGGTAGGGTAGGTAGGTAGGTAGGTAGGTAGGTAGGTAGGTAGGTAGGTAGGTAGGTAGGTAGGTAGGTAGGTAGGTAGGTAGGTAGGTAGGGTAGGTAGGGTAGGGTAGGGTAGAGTAGTGGAGTTTATACTATAGCTTTTGACAGAACGAAGTCTGTCGGGTCAGCTAGTCATCTATAAAATTAAAGTAAATTAATTATAAGAACTATGCAAACAAAATACCGTTGCCAAACAATGTTTTTCGTAGTGTGTCGGAGACACGGCCTATGATCGTCATAATTTAGCCCTTTTAAGTCCATTGCTAGACGTAGGCCTCCCAAAATCTATTTTCCACTAGAAACAGTTTACAGGCGTTTTCATCTAAAATGTGGCTAGATATGCTACTTATACAATATGAATATAAAGAAAGAAAGAAAGAAAGAAAAATTGTTTATTCTGCACAAACAAAACGCACTTAATAAAAAATAAAATTATAAAATACATACATTGAAGTAGCCAAAAGCCTCTTATTCAAGCAATAAAAGTTTGACAATTTAGTCCATTGCTTGATGTCAGGACCAGGGACCAAAGACAATTTATATTGTTACACTGTGTTGCGTCACTGACAAAAATGTCAACAAACAAACGATCTATACAAAAACATTATGCCGATCACAGAGTGGAAAATGACTACTTTTGTAACAAACAAACAACAGTAAATATATGAATGAGAGTTGTAATATTAGTATTGTTGAAGATGTAAAAAAAAATGTTTGGATCTCCTGCATTGTTACCAGTATCATAAAATATTGTATACCAAAAAATCTCGTTTATTTAATAACTTTGTTTAAAACCGAAGTTTTATAAAAAAATATTACGGTATGATTATTTTTTAATTATTATTTCTTAAAATCAGTACTTAAAAGAAAATGGAACCTTTTTTTCGCCATTTTATGTGAATTACCATTACGAAGATATTTTTTGATATGTTATCCCCTTTGTTTACATAAATTATCTGAATTTGAGACTTTGGGTATAGTTATACCTTTTATACAGTCCGTTCAACCGATTTTGACTTCTATTCCTTAGGCATAATGATGGCATTAAAGCAAAAAAGTGGTTATAATACCGACTGTTTACTGCAACTGCCATTTGTCATGCCACCAACGCATTAAAAGTTAAAATCGGTTTACCAAAGGCACCTAGACTTTTAGGTCACATGCAAATGTTTGCAGAAACTAAACGAGTATTGTTGATTACAGGTTGGCAAAGAGGTGGCGCATCCAGGCGTAGCGAACGAGTACGACAGCACGCAAGAGAAGAAGTACTATACGTACTACCAGTGGGTGTGCTTTGTACTGTTCTTTCAGGTAACTGCTTACATTCTTTTTTAATGGAATTATTCAAATTCTCTAGTATCTAAGTTAAAATCCTCAGAATGGGGCATCCTGTTGAGGTATTCCACTCAGAGCACTGATTTCAACGGCACTTGACCGAATGGCACCTAAACTGTTCCACTAACCGCACCGAAACAAGTTTTGATAAGTGCGGTTGGATGAAACAGTTCGGTAGTATATCAAGTTGGATCAAATTGATGAAAAATCTGATCAAGAAACGGAAAACGAAAGAAATAAATTCCTACTATCTGAATGTAATGTGTACGGTCGAAGAACCTGTCATAAAAAAAAAACGTAGTATGTTTAGTTGTGATTCAGTAAAGATCTTGTAAGAAAATTATGGTTCAGAGTTCAGACTATGTAAACCAGAGTTTTAATGACATAGTTAGTTAAGTGTATGATGAGTAGAGGTTGTGGGATCAATGGGTACACAAAGAGCTCACGTCATTAACGTGCATTGTTGCATTCTTTATGACACTATTACATTAGTTAATGCAGTCAACACGTATTTGTAACGAGCAGTTAGATGCATATCGGAGAAATATAATTAGTTTTATGAATACTATATGTGAAAAGATGATGTAAGTAAGCACAAAAATTCTAGTCCTTCATCTTTCTCTGGGTACACATAATTATGTATGACGAACTACTAAAACAATTGGCTAGATGCAGACGAGTTGTCCCTCGGACATTTCTCGCCTAAATAACTGTGTTTTTAAGGTCATCTACATGCAATTTAGCAAAAAAAAAAAAAGGTTAAATTTCCATAGGAATAACAATAAGAAATACTACATAAAAATTACTAACAAAACAAGTAAAACCATTTTATTTATTTATTTATCTAATCTTCCTTACAACTATCATTCCAGGTGTATACCTAATGCGATAGCGCGGTCTTAAAATTAACTAACAATTTAAAACTATGAAAAACGTAAAAAAACTACTACTAGTACTACTTACTGTACTTATAATAACATCAAAAAATATAAAAACACAATATTAAAAAAGAATATATATATAAATATATATATATATTCTAATCTACACTATAACATGAAATAAACAACAGTATTTTTGCGAATTCAGTCAAATGGCATGTAAATACATCGATCTTCTCGTGAAGATCGTTAATTCCGAATTGCGCGGGTCAATGGTGTTTTGGCGAGAAGGTTGGTCCTGACTTTCCTGGACAAACAAATAACAAGCATGTATTGTGTGTTGTGTATGTGATTATAATTGTAAAAGCATCCACAATACAGGAGAAATTCCTAGTGTGGAGCAAAGTTTCAAAAAAATAAAAATAATAACATTGGCACAAAAATAAAAACTTGCAATTAAATGGAATAGATTGCTTTGTTGTATTTAAAATCTTTTTTACTTTTATTTTACTTTATTCTTTATGTTATTTTTAAAAGCTGAGTGTTACATCATGATTCCACAGTAATAACAACTGGGTGGAACCCATCTTTCACACAGTAATAAAAGTCTGCTGCTTAAATGGGTCATCTTGGGTTTCACCGACAGGCAACAACTGTGGACTTTCTGTACAATTACGTACCCTATTATGTTTTGAACTAGCTTCTTGTTCCGGAGGACGTGAAAGAATTCGCAAGCAACAACTCTTCACTTTTACCGTATGAAAAAACCCAGGACTTTAAAGTTCACCAAACAAATCTGTCCAAATCCTATAACAGCTGCTGTTATTACGTTACGGTGGCGTCATATGGAAGATTACAATAAAATAATTAAAAGGACGCGTTGAATAATTGCTGGGAACCTTGATGTAGATGTAAATGTTACTTATTGTGGTGTGAGTCATTGTTTACTACGAGTATTACGGACACGCTGCAAACATGGTTTAATGTTTCAGTACACTCTTCATATTATTAGATTGGCAGTAAATTGGGCACCCAAAATACATGATATTATCTCAGTTTACTTACAATATTTTTGCCCAAAATCACTGTTTCGTAAATAATTCAATAACGATACATTATTATAAACTAAAGTTGCTTTTCGTGTGTCTTTGTGTTCGCGTTGTTCTTCTAAACTGCACACTTTTGTTGCGGCGTTCATCGTCATTTAGAGAATTTATTCCTGAAGGTTTATGTCTATAATTCATTCATATTATTATGAAACAAACATGGTTAAGAAATCTCCATGTTTTAACAAGTCCTTAAAATCGTGCGTAGGAGGGCCTTTTTATTATACTTATGTAAAGGCTTACCAACTAAACCCATACATAGCAGTAACCCAGTCTTTATCATACTATAGATCTCGCATGTATCTGAATTATAGGAAAGCTCGGCATTATCAATTAGCGTACTAGAACATTATCCATATTAATATTATAAATGTGAAAGTAACTCTGTCTGTCTATCTGTCTGTCTGTCTGTCTGTCTGTCTGTATGTTACGTTTACGCCTAAACCGCTGAACCGATCGTCATGAAATTTGGCAAAGATGTAGCCTGGAATATGGAGAAGGACATAGGCTACTTTTTTACGCGATAACCGACATTTACGCGGGCGGAGCCGCGGGCAAAAGCTAGTACAAATATAAAAATAAAAAAAATCAAATTTTTGTTGAACATCAAATAATAATAAAACCATTAAATAAATCACATAAAAAGTTAAATATTATGTTACAAATGCTGAGTTAAAAAAAAAAAAAAATATATAATAATAACAGTTTACATTAAATTAAAAATATTTTTCCTAAATATACACATGCTACCACCGAAAACATCAAGATCGCAACTGTGGAACAAGTCATTGCATCTTCTTCTTTCACTACCTATATGTAGTTTATAATCTATACAGATTAAAGCACCTACTATTGGTGTTTTAAGTTTTAACGAGCTTCTTTTGATACCTATTTGAGTTCATTGGACAGTCCCATGAAGCCATGGAATTGATCGTCATTGATCTCCTCGCTACGTCACAGATCAAATAATTACTACCTTGTCATCCACGTGCAGTTAATTACCTCTATCTTATATTTATTCAATGAACGCGTAGATTACTCATTCCAATTCCAATCCTTGCTCAATGATTACTCACGCAATAAAAATAGAAACAATTTGTTTTATGTTTATTTTATGACTAACTTTCTCTAATCGGCTTCGTGTTTGTTGACATTTTTTTCCTGCTGTTTTATTTATAACAATACCCGCTATTTAAATATGATGCAGCAAGAAAGTAATGTTACGTATTTAAATTGATCAATTTAAAGCGGCGTTGGTCTAGTGTTATGCTATATATGCTTTTGCATCTGGAATTTCGACGGTCAATGGCAATAGGCACGCCCCCTATTACATGGGAGTTACAACATATTTATTTATTTCGTACTACACATACTTAGTAGTACACACAATCCATATGGTATTACACTATTTTCGTTCTAGCATGGTGCGGGTAACGTTATAGGGGGCTTGCCCCCTATGACATGGAACTTAAGGCGCTGATATATGCCAGTGACCTTGAGTGGTTAGCTTGCGTGTTCTGTACTGAGCTCACGCAACGCGTATGTCCAGCCAGTAATAGGGCTCGCCCATCCAGGAGCGCTGTCCCAAATAAGACGCATTATTAATATATTATACATAAAATAAAAGATATTTCGACGGTCCCTACGTACATAAAGACATGTCAAAAACCGAGGTTTAGGAAAGCGTTATTTATGTTCAAACTGCTCTAGAAATAATTGTATGTACAATTTGTAAATAACGTTAAATACGTAATATTAAAAAAATATAACTATACAGGTATGTGCATATGGAAAATCTAAACCCAATGGTGCAATTAAATAAAATAAATTTTTGACATGTCTTTATGTACGTAGGGACCGTCGATTTTAATAAAACACTTATACTAAAAGATCAATAATTAAATTATCTTTAAAAAAAGTGAAGGTTTCAGAAAAATACTATTGATAGATTTTGCTTGATTCTCAGTTTTTTATCCGCGTTAGACATAACTTTACAAATTAATTTCACTATGTAATATAAACATAATCTAAAATATTCATACAGCGTGTTACGGAAAGGTTATATACATATCAAAGGCACGGATTCTTTTGGTGATAACAGGGCAATATTTTTGAATACCTATACCTACATAAATAAAAAGTTAAGAAACATTTAACTAAAAACCAAATGTTTCCAATTGAATTCTACACATCACTAGACCAAGTCAGCTGATCGGTGTCAATAAACTACACACAAAGGAACGGCGGTAACACGTTTCTTATGATTTAAATTTAATAAACTATCGAAAAAAAAAAAAAAATTAAGCATTTTCTAGTTAGTGCTTTTGAGCTGAAATTTTGTACAGAGATTCTGTACCAGATACACTCTTCACCCCGTTTGTACGGATATACCCTTTCCGTAACACGCTGTATATTAAGTTATTAAGAAAATGCTCTAATTTAACATATATTTTTTCAAATCATTAATAACACTCGTTTAGACGTGATCTTCAGTATAAAATCATTAAAAGTCGGTTATCGTCGCCTTAAACATCACTGGCGAAATGTGGGTGTATTTTAAGTGCACCTCTGCTTAACTCTTTGGAGAATACAGGCGTGATGTTCTGTTATGTTAAACAATTGTAACAGCAGAATTTCTATGGCGGTTTTCTGCATCTTTTTCTAGCAAACTGTTTACACAATGACGCGACGTCATGCTAAGAGTCTTTAATTAGCAACAGAACCGGAGCAAGGCCTATGACCGGCTGTGGCCTACTGGCTGATATTATGGAAACCCATAATACACACCCAAATACGGCCACCGACAGATCAAATGTATCTAATGGCTCAACCACGTCGTGTCAACGAAACGACCTCATACAACACGTCTGATAACGGTTTCACTGTACTCGAATTGTTTTTCACTGGAATTAACTGACAGGTGCTAATAATGGACAGGTCCACTCTTTGTGTGGTTCTTTCCTCAAAATACCATTTCTGACACGGATCTACATGATCGTCACATGATCTGACCAAGATTATGTCTGGACTTTAGGAAAGTGAATTTTGTTTTTGTTTTCAGGGATTTTTTTTAATATGACCTGTAAATGTGATTCCGATATCCTATTTACAGAATAAACAATTTCATTTTATTTAAATGTTATGTTTGCTGCAGTGCTGTTAGTTAATTTAATCGATTTATACCAAGTATAAAATCCATACTAACCATACTTATTAATATGTATTACAAACGTGACAGTAACTCTTCTGCCTGCAGAAGGACATGGGCATATTTGTTTTTGTAGTGTATTTTTTGGTGTACAATAAAGTATACAGTGGCCAGCTGCCCAGCAAATCAAGCTACAATTTTTTTTTTAATTGCAAGCAGTCGAAGAAGTTGCGGGCACAAGTGTTAAATAAGTCTAAGGTTTAAAATACAATAATTATGACCATATTATTATACAAAGTGACATTGGTGCCGATTCCCTTGTTCACAAACTAAACTAAATTTAAGTTCAGTGCATCTTTTCTTTCTATTTCATTAAGAAAAGGACAGAAGATAAATTTTGAAGAATTAATCAGCGCCTGTCAATACTCCATACAAGTTTAGACGTGATTAAAAACTTGCCGACTAAAATTACGTCAATTTACGTCAAGCGGTGATTAATTTGACAGGACTAAACTTAAATTTATCTTCTGTCGTTTTCTTAATGAAATAGAAAGAAAAAGATGCACTGAACTTAAATTTAGTTTAGTTTGTGAACAAGGGAATCGGTACCATTATCAACTGTCGTTTAAATCCACTGAATTAAGATTTTGAGTATAGTTTAAAACTGCTATCTCTAAACATGGCATTACTCTGTAATCAAGGAAAATGGTACTAAGATTGCATAATTTATGAGATGGTTTAGATGGAGAAACAAGGTAATTAATAGTCTGTGAAGGTGCTGGCCACGTAATTAATTGGACTATTAACAATTGTTAGCAAGGAAATAGTCTGATTCCATCTTTCGAGTCTAGTAATAAATCGATTCAGAAAATACCTACTTACCTACCCACAAACATAATATAAAAAAAAAAAAAAAAAAAACGGTTTTTAATAAGAAAATGCTATTTTAGTAAACAACCGAAAATATTTAAACCACAAAATATAAGTGCTATATAAGTATTAGTACAGTAAACTATAAATATAAAAAAAAACCCTAATATAATAATAATGAGATTTAGTTCAGAAGAACGCTGAGTTTTCAAAGCTTCCTCTCTCCTACTATTTCGCTGTGCCCGATAGGGCCCACAATCTATACAAATAAATAAAATTGAAGTGTCTGTTTTTATTGTCAAAATATCAGCTTTTTACTAAATGCATATGAAAGTATACATATAACAAAAAAAAAAAAAACATTTATTTTTATCTGTTTGTCGGCCTGTCTGTCTTCCGGCTTATCTCCGCATCAGCTGGACCGATTCTGACGTTAGGCTACTTTTATTTGAGAAAAAACAACGCGGGCAAAGCCGCAGACAGCAGCTAGTGGTCGCATATAATTTTAAGTTACCTCCTCATTACACATTGTGGATTGCAATAAACTATGTATTGAGTATTGAAACAAACGAAGCTGGGAAATGCGAAATACAGATATATTCCCCTGTTTTCTTGAGTTATGGTTATAAGATTCTGCAAGCTAATCTTTTTTCTACGATTTGTTTTCAATCAAAGTCAAATAATTTATTTCAAATAGGCACGAAGATGCACTTTTGAACGTCAAAAATTACATGAATAGTTAATTGATTCTAGTTGCGCCTTCCAAAATGTAGTTATGTATGGAGAAGAATGGGCAAGAAACTCCATACTTACTCTTTGAACTTCAATTGAACTAGTAATAAAAACATCGGCTTGGACTTTGTACGTTGTTTTGTTATAAGACCAACTGGATAACTAAAGTGACTATTTATTTTTTTTACTCAAAACAGGACTTCGGTTTTTCTATCTCAATAAGTAGGGCCGATTCATAAAGGAAACTCAATTTTCAGAATACCAGCCTTTTTTCAATGGAAAAAAAGAAACATTTATTTTTATTTTCATCAAAAAACATTATTATAAAAGCAAGATAAAATTTCAGTCGTTTTTATAGTTGTCAACAGAGCAAATTTGTTTTGGTACAGCTGGTGATTATTTTAAAGTAGTTTTTTGAATACCTATATATTTAAGAATCTGGGCACGTTTTTTGAATATATATTTTATTTTATTTTATATCCGACCCGTCAATTATCGCGCGGTTTCTGAAAACGGGACAATTTTGCATCCCCAGATTTTTTTCACCTCGGCGAAGAACCGAAAAAAGGGACGGTCCCGTTCAAAACGGGACGTATGGTCACTTTATGGATAACTGTATTCGACAGGTGTGTGACACGACGAACGCTGCGTACAGATATGCGGCCGCTTGATTGTTATTCGTTGTGAACATTGGAATGATAATAAAGTTCCTCTCGGCACTATTCATGTCATGAAATGATAATAATATTTATACTTCGAACCACTGACTACAATTATCAGAAGAGGGAAGCCAAAGAAAAAAATATCATCAGTTCTCATAAACTCTACTCCATTTGAAATAAGATTAGAGATTTATGTAAACCTTTTTTGCAGTCCGTTCAACCGATTTTGACTTCTATTCCATAGGCATAATGCATTGGATATGGCATTAAAAGCAAAAAAGTGGTTACAATATTAATCGTTTACTGTAGCTGCCATTTGTCATGCCACCAACGCAATAGAAGTCAAAATCGGTTGAACGGACTGTATAAAAGGTGTATTTAATTTTAAAAACTAAATCTTATTTAAACGGAGTATAGATAACATCAAAATTAATTTACATCTCGGCTTATTTTGACTTTGATGGTATAGGAATTCATTGTTTAGAAAAAAAAAAAATGCCATTATTGCAATGTTTTTAGTCTTATGATGTATTAATTATTTAATCTAATTATTAGTTACACTCATAGGTGAACCATATTATTTGGTAATAGTAGACGGTAAGAAGAGCGGTTGTGCCAAAGGGAAGCCGATAGGAATCGGGTTGTATGAAGGCTGCGCCTCTGCTTTGAACACCTTCAGGTCACCTTACTGTCAAAAAGATATAAATGGCAACGCTCATAAGTTGACAAACGTTAAATATTGACAAAAAGCTATGTAGCAAATCTACAGGCTGCTCTCAGCTTATAACATAACGTCATGCCGGTAATCTCCAAACGGTTTGGAAGAGGTATAAGTACATGTTTAAGTCCCATGTGACAAAAACGTTTAAAGGAAACATCGCATCGTGAGGAAACCGACGATGTCCTAGAACCAAAAATTCGAAAACATGTGACATCCACTAACCCGCAATGGGCCCGCGTGGTGGATTATGGCCCACTCCCTCTCACATCCTAGAACTAGATGAAGGAGAACATGTATGACCTGGAAGTAGAACCCAGGATCTAATAAGGCTCAGCAGTAGCGTTTGTGACCACTACACAGATTATTTTCTCATCAATTAGTTTGATGCTGTAACTACAATAAAGGATGGACCAGATGGACCATGATGATAAATTGATAATATTTAATCACAAGCCACGTGCAATTCTTCTCATCTATGTCCGTCACACATTACAATGTACATTGTTGTGATCACTGCATTAACATTCGTGGGAACCGCAATTTTCTCGGCCGTATATAAAACATGTGACGTATAGTGTCAATTGATACGTCAAATAATAAAAATATTTGCATGTAGATGTTTCATAGAATCGTGATCTGCTAATATAGGAGGTGATGCTCTTTTGGACTACTTATTAACTACATAGTGCCAATGAACGACTGGCCTCTGTTTCAGTAATCCATACTAATATTATAAATGTGAAAGTAACTCTGTCTGTCTGTCTGTCTGTATGTTACGTTTTCACGCCTAAACCGCTGAACCGATCATCATGAAATTTGGCAGAGATATAGCCTGGGTTATGGAGAAGGACATAGGCTACTTTTTTACGCGATAACCGACATCCACGCGGGCGGAGCCGCGGGCAAAAGCTAGTGTATAGTATATAGTAGAGATGTCGCGAATAGTTGTTACAGCGAATAGTCGAATATTGATTAATCGTCATTCCCTATGGCGAATAGTCGAATACTCGCCATAATTCGTCGACATAAAAAAGTAATATTATTTTTTTATTCTCAAATAATATTCTTTTTTTTTCTTTTTTTTTTGAAATAATTGATTATCCAAAATCAAAATCAAAATATTTTATTTCACATAAACCTACATGGGCACTTATGAAACGTCAGAAGCTAGGTGCACGGTTCCAATTAGTCGTTTCCTATGGAGAAGAGCCGGCAAGAAACTCCACGGTTACTCTTTTAAAAATAATTGGCTTTACAATATTATTAAATAACAGTGATAATAGGTATGGGAGGACAGTGTAGGCCTTTCAACAATTACCAGGTACTTAACAAAATATAAAAGTGCCAACAAATCTACACTCTACTAGGCCTACAACGTTCTCACATTCACAAAATATAAAATAATCTATGTATATAAAATATTAATGACATGATTGCAAGTACAACTACAGTAACATATCTGAATAAATATCTCTAGACTTTGAATAATAAATGGTTAATTAAAAAGCCTAATTAATTAACTTCCATAATTGATTTTTGGTTAACTTTTTATATTAATGATAATAATACTAAAAGTAATAATTAATAATAAAACAATAATTTAATTAAAGAAAAAAAAAAATACTAATATTTAGCTAATTATAAAAAAATATAATTATATTATATTACTTATTTGCTAATTATTATTAGTCTATACCACTAAGGCCTGTGTTCACCAACATTTAAATCAACTGTTTAGATATTTAATCAGTTGTTTACTCAAAATTTGTTAGGAAATTTGACTGGTGGTTTGGTATTTAAACAGTTAGTTTATGTCAAATTTCCTAAGGCCTGTGTTCACCAACATTCAAACCACCGGTTAGGTATTTAAACAGTTGGTTTATGTCAAATGTCCTATGAAATGTTGAGTAAACAACTGATTAAATATCTAAACAGTTGATTTAAATGTTGGTGAACACAGGCCTAAGAAATTTTGGGTAAACAACTGAATAAATAACTAGACAGTTGATTTAAGTGTTGGTGAACACAGGCCTAAGTATATGAGATTGAAAATCTTTTTAATCAGTGAGAAATGCTTTGGAAGGCTTTTTCGGCTTCGCTGTTTGTAACTCTCTTTTCTACTTATATACAAGTCTTTAGAGACGGTACGTTTGAATATTATTAAGTTTATTACTGTCCTAAGATCATGAGAATGAGAGTCCTCGACGCTCAGTTTAATTTACAATCATATTTAGACCTGTAAAATGTAAGCTTAGTAGTATTCAAAGTCCTTCCATAGTTCTTGTTAACTAGACCACTTTAGCCACACAAACCCATACTCCAATATATTTTTTTACATATTCTGCGATAGTTCTACACCAACCAGGGGTTGTCTTCGGCTGCACTTGCATAGTGCATACAGGGATAATCATCAGTTGGTGCTTAATTTCATTAAAAACATCTAACGGGCCTCTGCGAGTTGCCTTTCGCCACTCGAAAGCCTTCCAAAGGTCCGGGATCCCGGGGTCCCGAGAACACAACAGAACAACAAAACACACACATCACAACAACAACAGTTCTACATTTATATCTGTAATTTTTATGGTGTACATAATAAAGAGTATTATATCTATCTATCTATGTCAATCAGTTCAAAAACCACCAATAATATACTTAAAATAAAAAATTCATAACGTGTTTTCTTCCAGGCAATTATGTGCTACACACCCAAGTTCCTATGGGATGCGTTCGAGGGTGGTCTGCTAAGGACCATCGTGATGGGGCTTAACATCGGCATCTGCCACCCTGACGAGAAAGAGAAGAAGAAGGACGTCCTCATCGAGTACCTCATCAGGCACGAGAGGGTATGTAGTAGAATTATAATTGAAACGTGTACTGACTGAGCAGTGGTGGCCTAGTGGTAACAGCTGCGCCTGAGTTGTAGGTAGCGTAAGTTCAAACCTAGACCTTTAATTTATAAATAATTTCAACACCACTGATCTCAAAACGGTGAAGGAAAACATCGTGAGGAAACCGCCATGTTCTAGAACCAAAAATTCGAAGACATGTGACATCTACCAACCCGGACTGGGCTCGCGTAGTGGATTACGGCCCACTCCCTCTCACCGAGAGAAGGCCTGTGTCCTAGCAGTGGAAAAATTGTAGGCTGATTATGCTTATTAGACAAGGGTCGATATAGTAGGATTTTCCAATGGGTTTCCCATTGGAAAAGAAGAGAATATAACAAAAATTAAAGGAAAATAATTTATGTGCGATCTGAGGACGGAAAGTGGAAGGCGGGGGGGTGAGTGGGGGGGGGGGGGTGAGTGGGGGGGGGGTTAAGGGTAGAATACGGTTTATCTCGATTTCCAGCAAAACTACAAGTCCTATGGAAAATAGTTAAATGGCAAAGTTCTAGGTAATAAAAAAATCTGCAAATTTTGTATTTACACTTCTTTCACATAAATTTTGAGGTTATGTGAAAAAAGTGTGAATACCATGGGTTTCATCCTACTATAATATTTTTTCACTTTTTACCATTTTCAAAGGCTTAAGCCCTGGTCTATATGTATTGATTGGAGTGATAATTTGTAAAATACTGACCAGTGACCTATTTGTTTTCGTAGTTAAAAAGGTGGAACAAAATGTTAGGTGCAACAGTTTGGATTTAAGCACGTTAAAGTCGTAACTAAAGTATTTATAAGGTTAAAATTGTGCCCATAATGAATCAAAGAAGCAATGTATTATAAGCAAGCAGCAGAAACAGCAGAAATCATTATTAAGGTGAGGTTCTTCAAGCGTGCATTTTTGTTCTTGAGGTGGCAGCGGGGCACGAGTAAATTGTGCCGTAAACTTTGTTAATTTTGGGTTGAAAATTATAATTATGGTTTACGATAATAACAATGTTAAACCCGACTGACATTACATCATCATAGACGTTTATTTTGATGTGATTTTCAATACATAAAGTAGTATAATATTGAAATAAAATGAGTTTTAATCTACAAAATAAGGGTATGTTTGGATTTTTTTTTTTCTATCGAGCGAACTTTGTCCAATTATGTAACGAGTACACGACGTAAAGTCCTACAGAAAGGTCTCAAAAGCAACATATAACGTTTTCACGTTTTTATTCATTACCGTTTCTAAATAAAATGACATTAAAATTACATTTCCTAGAGGTTAACTTGAAGAACCTCGCCTTGACTATGCCTCTGTGGACATAATGCGCTTGCAGTTTCTTCTACTGCTAAGTTTGCTTATGACTCACGACTGCACAATTTCGTCACTACATCACTTCCCCCTATGGGGTCCAAAAGGATGGTTTCTCCGGCTCTCCTTTGGTCCTTTCCTTTGGTCGCTACTCAAGCCTAAAGGCTTGAGTAGCGACCAAATTCGCTCTTGATGATTATTTTCGTCACCAGTCTAATTATGCAAACTTCTGCCCTTCCGTGACCTTTGTAAGACCTTCTACTGGTTCAACGACTTAATGCGTGATCACTATATTTAAACTATTTATAATATTACTCAATAACAAAGTACATACGTGGATATAAGTACAGGAACGATGCCGACGTCGAATTTATATTTGCATGACTGCGTATAAAAAGTTACCTACGCAACGTAGTTTCTTCTTAGTAGGAGTATTATAAAGATTGTGGTTTTGGAGAATGAGTCAGAAGTCCGAACAGAGGTTATAAATGAATAATATTTCCAAAAATATGTTGAGTCGCTTAAGGGGTAGGTTTTTTGCCACAGCATTCAAACAGAAGAGTCAATGAAATGCATGAGATAAATAATAAATTCTTTATTTCACCAAAAAGCCATCACATTACAATAACCAAAGACTAAGAGCATAAATAAGGCTTTATAACTAGGGTCACAATAATTTTAATACACTAGACTCCTAAACTAGGTGTATGTGGCTGTGTCTTAGGAGTCAGAAAAAATGTAAATGATCTGTAATCTAAAAATTAAAATAATTTACCTGTGTTTTTTAATCACGATTGCACCAAGAGTTTGTCAATTTCGCGACGGCGTGATATGCACTTCTTTGTGAAATGGTGGTATTCTCTTCAGATAAAGAGATAGGAATCTGTCTTACGCGTTGTCTCTCTCAAATACTGGTTGAACACAAACTTCGACATCAAAGATTTTGCGTTTAACCCTTCATATGCCGAACGTGGATCCACGCGAGACACAATGAGTTTTTAACCGTCTTTAATTACGGCGGGAGGTTAAATGATTTAAATATTTTAAGGATTTCTGTGTCAAAAAAATCACGATTCAAAAACTTGCAGTTACAAAGCCGATTACTATTCACGACCAACGGCTTCTGCCCGCCTCTGGGAACCGAACCTTGTTCCTGCCGCTCCGTGTTCGGCGTGCACAATGCATTCCCGGGCCACTTCTAATTGGCATTCGATGCGCGAGTGACGCGCGTGAGTCGCGGGGGACTTTCTTGTGGCCATGGACTTGAGGTGTAGGTGAGGTGAGGGAATCCATGATTAGAAAAAAAAAAAAGGGTTACGTGACTTTTGTTATCTTTAACTGCCTTTCGTATCAGTGGCAAGTTTCGCAACTCTGCTGCACTTCTAATGAATCGTCTTATAGCTGTCATAGTGGTTGCGGTCTTATGACATAATCATCCCGTCTCTAAAATGGTTGAACAAATTTTTCCTCTACTAATTCTGTGGTTTAACATTAGTTTTCATTTAACTGTCAATGAATGAGTGTATAAGAATTTATGGCGTCTTCTACGAGTACACTTGCTACGGGAATCTGTACAAATAAATAAAATTTAAGTGTCTGTTTGTAATGACAAAATAACAGCTTTCTAAATGCATAATTGTGAAGGGGAAAAAAACTATAAAACAATCAGTTACATTTTTGTCTATCTCTCTGATTGTTCCGGCTTATCTCTGAAACGGCTGGATGGATTTTGACGAGGAGTTACTTAGGCTACTTTTATTTTAGAAAAAGCGAAACTAAAATACAATACAAGCAGCTAGTAGAAACTAAAATACAATACAAGCAGTTAGTATAAACTAAAATGGAGGAGACATCAGTATGTCACTCAAATAACTAAAGTAAATGCATACACGATCCTCATGGCCACCCTGCCATTAACGGCAGTGAATTATTAGCCATTCAAGAAGCGTCTCTCATCGCTCAATAAGATTTTTTACCACACATCATTATGAATCACTTTTTTCATATGGTTTCGTGAAAATCTAGTTGTAGAATATATGCAAAAACGGGATACCGCGTGGCATCACACCATCGTGTGGCATCGTGGTACCGTGTGGCGTGGTTCACAAACGCGGTACTCGTTGCCCTGTAAAGCAGCTCTATTTTGAGTGATAGGAGGCTATAATATAGTATTATATTCAAATGATTAGGTCAATTGGTTGATCATCGCAGACACTTCCTTAAACCCGTCTACACGAGTCATTCAATTAGTCACAACTACCTTTGTTATTTCGTATAATTTACGCCTACTTTTTCGGATATCATGTTTAATTTATTTAAAGACGATATGCTAATGATCTTGACCTAGATAGTTATGTTTACATGTACTATTAACGGTGACCATTTATTCAATTCCTTGTACCTTATAAATCTGGTCAGTTATGTCAAGTTTTCAATTAACATAATTTTAGCCTCAAAATGATGAGTAACTGTTCCTGCTTCCTCTTCATCTTCTGCTAGGTCAATTATGTACCAACGTTTTGCGTTCTTCAATTACATACATAAATTATACTTACGAGAAGACTCGTTGTCGACTTGTTACAGCGAAAGTTTTAAGGTCCTACGGAGCCCAATTAGGATTAGATTTAAAGAAATGTTATTGTTAATAAAGACATAATATATGTCACTTACAACGATACTAGAACATTCATAAATTACACAAAGTTCGTCGTCATCACAAACTAGATATCAATATTGCCTCCATTTCTCCAGTGCGAACACTGGAGAAATCCTCAATTATATAATAAGTTGAGCTTTGAACGCATTGAAAGAGTGCAGATTTCCTTTGCAATTAACCTTTTGCCATTATATCAATTATCAAGTACCTAGATCGTTTTTTGAGTCTGTTCTGAACCCATTTAAATAACTCATTGGGTTCTTGCATATTGACTTCTCTTGTGAACCCTTAATGCCTTCATGATCTAATTTCTTCGCCTGTTACTTAACCTATTGTGTAGTTCTTGTCGCTTTCTTGTCTGCAATGGACCGTGTCGTGGCTTCAGATCGTGACAGTCGATCAGGCCAACGACAAACCGATTCAACAATTTTTTTCTATGCGGTCATTGGCCATACCTCGTTCATTGCTCGTAGTTACGCAATCTTTTACCTTCACTGTCTTCTTTACATTGATGACTGTGTTCGTAGTATTACATTATGAGCTAGTGTTAGGCCAGTAACGGATTGTGAACAGATTTTTTTGCGTTAGATACCATCTCCGAAGTTACTTTTCCGGTTTAGAGCCGTGTACTTAGTTATTAAAGCGTTTAGTTTGTTGCAGTCTTTTCATATTCTTTTTTTTTTATGAAACTATGGTTCGGAAGCTTGTCTAATAAAATTATATGCGTAATTTATCTAAAATTATAATGTAACACTGGTTTTGTGCTAGCGAGCATTAAAATGTAGCTTGATAATTTACTATTTGTCCCTCAGTGACAGTTCGACAGTTTTTTTCCAGTAAATAAATAGGCATAGGCAATATCGAAGTGCATTTTTTTTTAATCTATGGCGTAATTTCATAACATACTACTGACAGTTCAACAACATTCATTGCATTATTTACGTTGCTGAACATATGAAGCAATGGTTCTCGACCCCTGTCATACAGGATGTCCTAGTTCAGGGGTAGCGAACTCATTGATAAAAAATGGATTAAAATTTGCAGTCTAAAAGTGACACCGGTGACTGAAAAGTTGTTTAGAAATAGGTTGTCATGGTATGGGCATGTGATGCGGAGGAATGAGGGAAATATCGTCAGCAAAGCTTTGAGTATAAATGTGGATGGCTCTATGAGTAGGGGAAGACCAAAAAACGGTGGATGGACTGTCTGAAAGATGATAATGGCTAGAAAGGTAGTGACTACTGAGATGATGACTAAAAGAGAAGTATGAAAGAAAAAGACATGTTGCGCCAATCACAAATAAATTGTGATAACGGCAAGAGAATGATGATGATGAAGCCATAGATTAGCAATATCCTTCAAAATCATTCAGATTGTGATTGATAGTGTGTTATGCAATTAGAGTGCTGATCAACACTAACAAAAGAAATCGTAAAGTTGAGGTTGAATTACAATACTTATAATGTAGACTACCAGACCAAGACTGAATACATCGTTAACTGTCTGTGGTTTCAAATGACTGTAACACCTCTTGTTGGTAACATTTCCTGTTATACTAACAATAAATAAATAATAAAGCCTTAATAAGTTTTCATCCAAATTATTTAACCCGAAAGGCTTCGAGGCCAACTTCGGAGAAATAATTGACAAATCACATTCAGTGTTCGCGTAGGTATAATGAACAGGTATCGGTAACATTTTCGGAAGTGTTGAAATGAGAAGATAAGTTTGGGAGCAAAATTCACGTTAGATCGAAAACTTGAATTAGGAAGAACCAGGATAACTAGTTTTGTCTATTGCCTTGTCTTGCTTCGTTTTTTCTTTGAAGGGAACGTAATTACGTATAGTGACGTATATATCACGTCTCCGTATTTTAATCAATCCATTTAAATGCGACATTGGGCCTAATTAGAAATAGAATATAATTCTTTCCCCATAACGACCCCATTTAAATAAAACCATACAAGACCAGTATGTTTGAACTCGGTGTGGGTGTCAAGTGCGACCGCTTCCTGTCATCTGGCGGATGTTCTCGCCTTGCACAGGTCACAGGTGTGGTGTGTGGCTCACCGCTGCCAATATTGACGTTTACTTACACCTCACACGTAGCCATTTACTTACTGGCTACTGTCTTTTAAGGCACTGTTTAACTTCTTTGTGTTTCTTTGCTTCACTGTAAGTTTATAACTGTTGTTGGATCTTTTATCGTATTCGCAGCTCTAACTTAGCTTATCATCATAAAATGTTTTCACATTGTGTACATTCCAGTTACATCATTCATATTATCTTAGTTTTTTCAAAAGAATTTCTTCGCTAAGTGTTTCTGTTTTGTAAGCAAAGTATTTATGTATTTGAATGAGACTACCGACCGGTGTCTACTATCAGTGTAGATTTGTTAAACATTTTCTATTACGCATAGTAGACTGTAGATTTGTTTACCATTTTCTATTTTGTTAAGGTATCTGTCGCCTTATTATGAAGTATAAATGCCATTATGATTCTAGACCGAAACAGGGATGGTGCTAGCGGTCATAAATAGCTCCATCTCCCTCTTGCACTGGAATCATGATGGCATTAAAACGTCATAATACGGCACCTGGTACTTGTTGAAAGGCTTACACGGTCCTCTCTGTATTAACACTGTTATTTGAAAATATTATAAAAGCCAATTGTTTTTAAAAGAGTAACAGTGGAGTTTCTTGCCGGCTCTTCTCCATAGTAAACGACCAATTGGAACCGCGCACCTTGCTTCTGACGTTTCATAAGTGCCCATGTAGGTTTATGTTAAATAAAATATCTTGATTTTGTGCAAAGGTTGCCACGTTTCTAACAGTAGACTTCTATTCGGAGAACGAGCAAAACAATGGGTTTTTCATAAAACTATTGAGATTGCTATCTAGGAAATAAAACGGAAGCCTAACAGCCTCGATAAGTCTTTTGGAATAAACTACATTACTTTAAATTGAATCACATTATTAATTTTATTTCCCGAAAGTCTTTTATTGGTTCAAATTAAAAATACCTGCATATAAGTTTGAGGACCTGTTTACGACTTTATACGGAAAAAGGTAGGCACTCACGGTTTTATTGTTCCGGTAATCGCAGAGGGGAAAAACCTGGTTTAAGGCCCAGATATATGCCAGTGACCTTGAGTGCTTAGCTTGCGTGTTCTGTACTGAGCTCACGCAACGCGACGTACGTCCAGCCAGTAATATGACTCGCCCATTCAGGAGCGCAGTCCCAAATAAGACGCATTATTAATTTATTATACACTAGCTTCTGCTCGCGACTTCGTCCGCGTTAAATTTCTTGTTCCCCCGACCCACCCCGTCGCAACACATTGCCTGCCCGTGCTTACTCTTCGTTTTCGCATAAACTTTCATTTAAAAAAAATTGTGTCGTAGTTAATAGGAATGTTATTCTTCCTCAAGAAAAGGGCTGTAAAATGCAAAAAGATTTTTTCAAATCCAACTCGCAGTTCCAGAGATTAGCGCGTTCAAAAAACAAAAAACCGGCCAAATGCGAGTCGGACTCGCGCACGAAGGGTTCCGTACCATCCATACAAATCCTTACTAATATTATAAATGTGAAAGTAACTCTGTCTGTCTGTCTGTCTGTCTATCTGTCTGTCTGTCTGTATGTTACGTTTTCACGCCTAAACCGCTGAACCGATCGACATGAAATTTGGCAGGAATATAGCCTGAGATATAGAGAAGGATATAGGCTACATTACGCGATAACCGACATCTACGCGGGCGGAGCAAAAAAAACGGCAAAAACATCATGTCCGTTGTATGGGAGCCCCCCTTAAATATTTTTTTTTCTGTTTTATAGTATTTGTTATAGCGGCAACAGAAGTACATCATCTGTGAAAATTTCAACTGTCTAACTATCACGGTTCATGAGATACAGCCTGGTGACAGACGGACAGACAGACAGACAGACGGACAGCGGAGTCTTAGTAATAGGGTCCCATTTTACCTTTTGGGTACGGAACCCTAAAAACTAACTCTTCAGCTTTAGAATAGACTACCTCGCAGAGTTGATCATTATTTTGCTGCGGAGTTATTATAAAACAGTTATATCTCCTAAGATATTCATTGAAATTAAATGATGTAAGGGCAACTTGGTTCCAAATTAAATACTTGTGATGAATAACGTATTTATTTGGATAAGGATTAATACCATATTTATGAAAACTGCTTCGCAAATAATGCATTAATTTCAAACAAATTTGATTACCATAAAAAAGGTTATAGTGAGTCAATCTTAAAAGATAGACATATGCTGTCGCAGACTTTTTTTTGGCACATTTAAAGAGGAACAATTCTATCATACACGATATTTGCGTAACTTAAACCGTTTACGGCACGCAACGGAAGCTCTCAAAAAGGAATATTTTTTCCCGTTTTTGCAACATTTTTCATTTATGTTTCGCTCCTATTGGTCGTAGCGTGATGTTATATAGCCTATAATATTCCTCAATAAATGGACTATCCAACACAAAAAGAATTTTTCAATTCCAACCAGTAGTTCCTGAGATTAGCGCGTTCAAACAAACAAACAAACAAACAAACTCTTCAGCTTTATATATTAGTATAGATAAAACAAAATATATTTTAATAAAACACGTATACTAAAAGATCAATAATTAAATTATCTTTAAAAAGGTGAAGGTTTCAGAAAATTACGCTTGATTAATTTTGCGTGATTCTCAGTTTTTTTATCCGCGTTAGACATAACTTTACAAATTAATTTCACCATGTATTGTATTGTAATATAAATATAATCTAAAATATTCACATATTAAGTTATTAAGAAAATGCTCTCATTTAACATATATTTTTTCCAAATCATTAACACTACTCGTTTAGACGTGATCTTCAGTATAAAATCATTAAAAGTCGTCTATCGTTAAAGCTATATTTGCAAATGAAGCTGTATGGTTATTAGTTACATCATTTTCCACAAATAGTGACTCACGTGGCTGCAATTATAATTATTTATTCGGAGAAGTAAAGGTGTCTTAATATTTTGATCACTCAGCCTTTCTGACTCTGAGCACGTACGCAGTTCTAATTTTTACGCCTGTTTCCGCATCATCTGACAAGCCTTTTCCCAACTAGGTTGGGGTTGGCTTCCGGTCTAACAGAATGCAGCTGAATACCAGTATTTAACTGGAGCCACTGCCTATCTTACCTCTACAACCCAATAACTGGGTAATTCGATCTCCCTTGGTAAGACTGGTTGTCAGACTTTCGGGCTTCTGACGACCCGTAACGACTGTCAAAGATCCACGAATGACAACCGGGACCAACGGCTTAACGTGCTTTCCAAGGCACGTAGCACAAGCCTGTTTCTAAATAACCTACACAGGGATTTTAATAATAAGTTTGTGAATTAACGGATTTGTTTGTAGTGATGCGAAAGTGAGCTAACATATCCCATAAGTATTAGTGAAGTAAACAACCGCTAAACCGATCGTCATGAAATTTGGCAGAGATATAGCCTGGGATATGGAGAAGGACATAGGCTACTTTTTTACGCGATAACCGACATCCACGCGGGCGGAGCCGCGGGCAAAAGCTAGTCTCATATAATTTTAAGTTACCACCTAAGTACACATTTTGGAATGCAACCATGCAAATAAAATATTGAGTATTGAGCTTGACAGTTTTGTTCATAATGCGAAAGTTAGCCTGACAGTCTTATGGCTTAACTTTATTTACATCCGATTTACATGAAATTCGACAGGAATTTGGACAAGCCTTTGCGGCCTCAGTCTCATCCAAGAAGGGAACATAGTCTCTATAACCATATCAGACGTATGTACAGATTGTGTGCTGTGCAGATCCAAGCTGCTCATACATTTTAACACCGTAACCCTGCGCCTTAACCAGTAGCAAGACAATTATAAATAAGCCTTTAAAAGTGGATTACTTATAGGTTTGGAACACTGTGCCGATTCTCTTGTACCTACACCGAACTAAACTAACTAAACTATCTATAAAATTCCTTAATTTTGGCTAGAGAATCTTAAAGCAATTCTGCAAAAAAAAAAAGACAAAAAAAAATTGATTTAACTAAAATCGAATTTGACAGTCGCGATTGATTTTGGCTTCGCAACGTGGTACTTGTTTGCCCTACCCCGTGATTTTTTTTAGAGCCAGAGGCGCGCATGGGCTCGCAGCCTCGATGTGTTTTAAGGAGATTTTCACTTTTTGTATGGAAAATATGAAAAATGATTACCTACATGTTGAGTTTTAGGGGTTTATGTGTATGTTAAAGGGGGTTGAAATTTTCATTATTTTTGCGATAGGACACCATTTTTGAGATAATTATAAGCTACAGTTTTTGCACCTGAAGTCGAGATGTTGGTGTGAATTTTATAGTTCATGACAACTAGTTTTATTCCACACCTTTTTAATCGCGATTAAAAATAGTCAGATTTAGTTAGAAAATCTAAATTTTAGGTGAAAATCGTAAAATTCAGAATAGCAATATTGCCATTTTCACTAAATTAATAACTGCTGTCAAACTAAAATATAGTTAAGTTACTACAGTTATATGGTTAAGTGCATTAGTCAATTTCAGAATGGGAAATCGTCGTATGACGAACAAACAAAATTTTGGTGGTTTTTAGTCTAGTTTAGAGAATTTTGTGACAAGAGAATCGGCACCACTGTCCTTTTTATTTATTATTCAAGCTAAGATCAGTTTAGTTTATGGGGAAAACCGTTATAACCAAAACAGATGTTTGATGATTCAAGGGTATGCAAATGCATACGGTTGAATTTACCCACTGAGACTAATTCCTTCGTACAATAAGTAATTCAACATATTCTCGCAAAACGATGACGAATGCTTAAACATACTTGCACACATTTAAGTAGTCTTTATTATTTCCTTAGTTTTTTTTTCTATAATATCGTCATTATCTGTATGTATTAATTTGGACTTGTACAACCTTGCTCAATGTTTACGAGTGCCTACTTTTTGTTCAAGCTAATGTTACGGATGGGTATCTTGAATATTGTGGGTTATATTGGTGTGTATCAGTAATCTCAGTATCTTTGTCTTATTTTTTTATCATTAAAGTACCTTCAGCATCCTGTATGTTTAATTCTGTAATTTAAGTTTTTATTATCATCACCTGTAATCCCAGATAGATAGATAGATAGATTACTCTTTATTATGTACACCATAAAAATTACAGATATAAATATAGAACTGTTACATAGGGTGTCACAATGGGCGGTCTTATCGCTAAAAGCGATATTTTACAGTCAACCCTTGGATGGATCAAAAAGTAGAAGGAGAGACAATACTACCCACATGGGTAAGACAGCGGCACAGAACAGATAAAAGAGGACCTCTTTCCTCTTTGGTCCTCTCTTATTTATTTATATAACAATTGCTTGCTACACCAACAGTAAACACCAAAGCGTGCAGCAAGCCAACAACAAACAGTCAACTAAAAAAGTTCATGCAAACACTAATCACAAATTTACTGCTAAACAAAAATATATCAAAATTCGGCTCCTGAGCAATTAGGGCGTTCAACAAATTGATCGCCTGGGTTGTGGGAGCGTATCGAGCAGTATGGGTACGCACTGGCGGAGCCGCGAAGGCATCGGCAGGGATCGGTTCTGTGGGCAGAGGTGTCAATTCGCCAGTTATGTTGTAAATACCATGTAAGGCGGCGAGCCTTTTGTCATCAACCGGTCATGAATCCGGACTCCGGGCTGCTACTGAGAAATTCCTGACGAAAAAACCCAATAACACTTTACCCGACCTGGGAACCGAACCTAGGAACTCATGCTCAGCAGTAGCGTTTGCGGCCACTAGAACAACGAGGCAGTTATTAAATGCAAATCCTCGTTTTCAGAAACGGCAGGAATCCATTATTAAGCATTTTCTTGGTTTGATATTTTGAAACACAGGAGATGGTTGGTTGTTTAAATATTGGCAGAAAGTCCAAAGAAAAATTAAGGGGGAACCGACAGTGTAGCTCGCGGCATTCAAATCTTAAGTTTTTTGCAATTTACTGGTCAGTTGTATGTTGATCTAAATATCATTCGCGACCGTAACAAATATTTATTTACAAAATTATAATCATTCGAATCAGTAATACAACTCTTGAGTTCGTATAATCTGATTGAATGACTATTTCATGAAATCATGACTTTTAGGATTGTACTACTGCCTGATACTGACCTGCAAATTACAAATAACGTAAGAAAATTTGAATTTCGCGGGCTATCCTGACGGTTCCCCTCAAGATGAATCGATTAGAATTGATAATGAAGATGAATATTTTTATGATTCTACAAATTGTATTTTATAATGTTCAACCTCGGAATGTTTAACACATTCTTCTCATGTGTATATTTCCTATACAGATATGTAGCTGTGTGGCACATTAATTATGTATTTAAGATTCAAGCAAACGTATGCAGTGGAGTATGAAGATTTCATTCATAAACATATAGCTATTATGTACATGTACTACTAAATGAATGGTTCGCACAATGAATGCCATAATTATGATTGTGATAAAATTGTCTTTACGGTGTGCCTATTTCACGATGGTTAATATTCTACTCGTAATTGTTGGAAACATCGCGTATATGTAGTAAAAAATGCGTCGATCAGCTGTTTAAAGTTTATGCCAGTTTAAATGTTCTAAGTATCGTCATATCAGATAGTCCGGCCATTTATTAGACTACGCGTGAAAATTCTTGTTTTGACTGACTGAATGAAATGCCCCGACCCCAGCGTGGTTTGACCTGACTCGATTACTCGAATGAACCCAAAGATTCACATTAGCCCCTGGAGCCTCAAGTTTCATCAGGCTACAGAGACCATTACATATCAAGGAGTAGACCGGGGCGTGCGATAATGGTAGGGAAGACGTGCCCATAAGATATGGAAGGATTGTTCAAGCCGTACCGTATATGCATCCTAAAGTAGGCAATGAAATTGTGGAGAGACGTAGCGGGTATATGTAGCGGGAGGATCTTAACGAAGTCACCGCCAGGTTGCCATAGGTTCAGCTACTTTCTCGACACGTATGTGTTATACGTTACTGTTTCCAATGTCGTCTGAGGTCTCGCTATTATCTGTTTCAGGTTTCTTGAAAATCTCGTAAGCAGCCTTCTTGATCTTGGTCTTCAGCCGTGACAATCCAAAAATCTGCTTGCGTCTTCGTCCGCGTGAAATTATTGTAAATGTCTGCGTTTTAATATAAACAATTTTTTTTTTCTTTGGCATCTGAGCCGATGTCGACTATTCTGCCAGCCTCACTATATATCTTAATCCATCCAAAAGTTGTCTTTAAAAGATCGTTTTTAACGATAAAATCGCCCATTGTGTCAGCCCTTGTTAAATTTCTACATATAAATCTGTAACTTTTATGGTGTGCAATAAGGAGTAGATATTCTATTCTATTCTTATGACACTTGGCAATACTGTAGCTTTACATTAGTGAAAGAATTTCCGAATCGAAGATAATCCTTTACATACAAACTTACAAATTTTACCTCTATCATATTAGTATAGGTGAGGAGTACGAAGGTATGGGCTAACCAGCACAACTATTATTCTATTACCTCCTTACTAATAAACGTTGTATAGCGTCTGTATAGTTACACAACGCTTTGTCTTTTTCTATCGAAAGTCAAATTACTGACGAGTGAAAGAGAGAAATAGGTGTGTAACTATACAGACGCTATACAACGTTTATTAGTAAGGAGGTTTTATTGTAACCAAATTAGTAGCAGTGTCTACAACGCTACAGAACTTTCCAATAGCAACTCGTTTTTTTTTTTTTGTTGCTCTTAACCGCGACTGGTCTGGTGACACTTTTTGTGCTAACGGTACTTGAAGACGGCTACCGTACGATGCGACGATAATTTATAATGCGCAGGAGTTGATGGGTGTTAGCAACCCTTTTTGTATGAATGTATCAGGAAGGGAGCCACTGTCTTGTCCTGAATAGCCCTGATGTGTTTTTAAAGAGCTTATATTAACCGGCTGTGTTTTTCGTGGGAAGTTCTTTTTTTGTTTGGGACTAATTGCAGTAAATAATTGGGGGACTTGCTTTGCTGACAGTATTTTTCTTTGGCTTGTCTTTCGTTTTAAAATAGGGAGCGATACTGTGACAAATGACAAATTGACAAAAGAAAAAAGTAAGAAAGTAGACAAATACGACCTTTTTTTTTGTTTTTTGGTGGAAACCTTCATATAGCACCCGGACTTTGGGAATAAGATCGGGTATGGGATTCTTACCACACTTAAACCCGGTGATCACCATCAGCACATGGAAGGGGCACCATGTCCTCGTAAAAACCACCCCGACACCCCCTCTGTGCACCACCAACCTGTTAATGCAAATCCCTGGGGAGAGAAATGGGACCTAGCCTACCTATTTATGAAGAAATAATATTTTTCGCCTTGTTTCTCTCTTAGTAGGAAGTATGAATCATGAATTCATGATTATTATTACATTAAGGCATGGCATTAAGTCCGCCTCTGTACATTTCTGTGCTTGAAATATTAAATAAATAAATACTACAGTAACATTTGTTAGTGTTAAAGGGGGGGGGGGGGGGGACACTAAAAGGAAATACCGTTTTAAGAATTTCAATAATATTACATATATTTATTATCCTTTTCTTTATTAAATATTGGAAGGTACACTAGGTTAATAAGAGTAGTACAGTCACTATGAGAAAGTGAGGATTTCGAGTCGAGTTCTAAGGGGGGGCTCGGATAGTAAAAAAAAATAACTAAGAGCTAGAAAGACGTGTTGAAATAGGATCGATTTGTTTTTGCTGTACTCCAACAACATTAATTAATGAAATACTTATAGAGCTTATTTACGTCATTCAATACCTTTAGTACCTAACCACAATTTAATTAATGGAACAATGCACCACAAAACCAAGAGTAATACTTATCTAATTGTGACTACATTGTTGTATTGGGTTTCCACCTGTAAATACAAATGTAAATGGTAATAGTAAATAAATAAATAATAAATCTACTATATGTAGGTATGAAATAATTACAATTAACAAATAATAATTGTATAGGCAAGAGCACGTCATGTCCTAAAAGGGAGTCGTTGCAGTTGCCAGATGTCATTGCAACAGGACAGTTCGCCTTGACACAATGACCAGATGGCCCTTAAAAATGTACCACTTATGACTTGCCTAGTTAAGTAACTAGGACAGTGTAGCTCTTAATGAATGAAGTATCACTAGGTTAGGCCCGCGGCTTCGGCCGCGTGGAGGTCGGAAATTATCTATGGGAACGTACTACTGGGATAAAAAGTATCCTAATGTCCTAACCCAGGTCATGGTCTACCCATTTGCCGAATTTCATCCAAATCCGTTCAGCCGTTTGAGCGTGAGAGCGTAAAAAAAGTGCTTTCGTATTTATAATAGTAGCTAGGACTAGCTTTTGGTAACAGCATCGCTCGCGTGGGTATCGGAAATTATCCCAAGGAAAAATAAAGTATCGTATGTGCTATTCATGTAAATCCGTTCAGCTGTTTTTGAGTGATTGAGTAACAAACATCCAAACATACAAACTTTCGCATTTATAATATTAATTAGGATAGTAGGATTTAAAGACATTGTTCGTCATCATAATCATTGGGCTTTATGTCACCCACGCCACGTTATGTCTAAATCGATCGTTAGTTTTCTGAAGCTATGTTCCTGTATTTTTTATTGCTACATTGAGAGGTCCCCTTGTATCTAGCTTCAACTTTCTGACTAACTGACCGTCTCTTTAACAATTCAAAAGTGCCTGTAAATGATTGAATTGAAATAAATGCTTTGAGTTTGTAAGTCATTCCTAGAGTCGACTTTAAATACTCAAATGAATGTTTTAAGAAACTGCTTACGATCGCTTTGTATGAATTTACCACTCCTACTTAAAGAAAAAGGGTTTTAAAAGGGTTAGGAGAAACAGTAAATGAACTTGAACTTTTTGCGAAAAAGCTTCTCATCTCATTCATAATCTACAACAATACGCTGTAACTGTTTGAACATTGTTCCTATTCTGTACACATTCCCCTAATTTGGGGTCTCTTCCCTACTTCCGCTGAAGAACAGGGAGAGTAAACTGCAGCAATCACCGACCCCTGTTAATGGGATATTAAATAAGACGTAGATTCTTTACCTTCAATCAAAATTGCACTTTATCCCTTTAACATGCAGTGCACTTTCGCTAAATTGGCAGAGTTGTGGGGACTATTGACAAATATTTGGCTGCCCAAATAAAATATTAATTGGATGGTAAATCGAATGAATTTGTGGAACCATTTCCTTATGAAATAAAGTCTTAAATTGCTAACGTTTCACTGCGTCGCTTTATTTTTAACCAACTCCTTTTCAAATTGATTTTGTAGAGATCGCCGAAGTTATATCGTTCTTTGTTGGCCAATTTTACCCCTATTAAACAAATTTGAATTCTATTCTGCAGGTTCTAAAGATCAATTTTTATTCAGCGATTGTTAATTAGCACGTAAAAACTTCGCTGGGGGCGAAAACATATGGCAAACAGATTTTGCGTGTCCAGTTGACTCCATCGGCATCCGGAGTATTCTGAGCATTTAGGGTTCCATACGAATAACAAAATTAATATGAGAATTATAATTTAGGAAACAAAGAAACGACATGATTAAATCAGAGACCATACAATACAATACAATATAATAATACCTATTACTGGTAATTGGTTTGATTATACATACAAGTATTTATTGTAATTTATTATCGATTTACTTTAAGTACTTTGAAAGCTGGAGTATAACCATAACGGACCTATCGGACCCTGTATTATTGACCAATAGCACATAGGTATTATCTATCTACATATCGATCCCATGGGAGTATCGGGATAAAAAGTAACATATGTGTTAATCCAGGTTATAAACTATGTGAGTGGCAAATTTCATCCTTATCCGTTCAGCCGTTTTTGCGTGATTTAGTAACAAAAATCCAAACATACAAACTTTAACATTAATAATACATCAGATTGCACCGGTGCGTGCGAAGCAAGGGTGGGTCGCTAGTTGTGAATAAAACATGGCACTTTTTATTTTTAGGGTTCCGTACGTCCGAATAAAAAAACGGAACCCTTATAGGATCACTCATGTGTCTGTCTGTCCTTCTGTAACAGACAATTTGGTCTGTACCTATCTACTGGACCGATTTAGTTGAACACACACATTTACACATGAATTTCAGTGACCCAAACACGGACGTGTTACGTAAATAAATGAATTTTGTACATGGGTCACTTTTGCGGGGCAAATTAAAAAAATAAAAGTTATTTAAGAAAATAGATGAAAATTACCCCCTCATCTCCGAAACTACTAAGCGTAAAATTTGAAACTGAAAATAGTTCTTTTAGTTTTTTATTTTTTTAATCTACAGGAAAACCTATAAGAACGAAATAACAATGTAAACCTCTCAATATTGTGCGTACAAACTTACATTTGCTGTTGGCTGTTGGAATATATGGGAGACCTTGTTTTTCAACTACAATGTTAAGTTTGTTTTTTTGGATAAATTCATCCCATCTACGGAACCCTTCATTGTGCGTGGTCCGACGCTTGGCCGGTTTTGTTCTTCTTTGGCAACTGAGCCGATGATTGCATCAGACGCCATGACACCGTCGGAACCTGCTAAATATTATATATAAGGTGTATCTATTCATACACGAAATATTTTAAGAGGACCATCAGGAGGTGGTAAAAAAGCCATAGCAGCGGATTTTTTTTTTTATTTAAGTGTTTTATATTTTTACATAATTATTATAATTTTAAAATTGCTTGAGATATTTTGCAAAGGAGTTGCATTTTCCAAAATTTTACTTAGGTATTCTATTAATGACCCACCCGAACGCGGTGACGATGGCGGTACGAGCGCGGTGAATTTTGATTATCAAGTAATTTTAAATTATATTATTTTTTAAATAATATAATCAGATAAAAAAAATAAAAAAAAATCGTTTCAATGGCTTCTTTATCACCTACTAGCTGACCCGACACACTTCGTTCTGTCAAAAGCTATAGTATAAACTCCACTACTCTACTCTACCCTACCCTACCTACCCTATCTACCTACCTAGCTACCTACCTACCTACCCTACCCTACCCTTCCTACCTACCTACCCTATCTACCCTACCCTACCCTACCTACCTACCCTACCCTTCCTACCTACCTACCCTACCCTACCTACCTATCTACCCTACCCTACCCTACCTACCTACCCTACCCTACCCTACCTACCTATCTACCCTACCCTACCCTACCTACCTACCCTACCCTACCCTACACTACACTACACTACACTACACTACCCTACCTACCTACCTACCTAACCTACCCTACCTACCTACCTACCTACCCTACCCTACCCTACCTACCTATCTACCCTACCCTACCCTACCCTACCCTACCCTACCTACCTACCTACCCTACCCTACACTACCCTACCTACCTACCTACCTACCTACCTACCTACCTACCTACCTACCCTACCTTACTTTTTCACGGCGTAAAAACCATCCTTGGACTTCAACGAGAAACAACATTAAAAAAAAAGAATTGGTAAAATTGGTCCAGGCGTTGTTGAGTTATGCGCTTACCAACACATTTTGCGATTCAGTTTTATATTATAGAAGATAGGTGTATGTCTTAAAATATTTCGTGTTTGAATAGATACACCTTAAATAGACACCTAGATTTCTTAGGAGTCTTATGCATTACTATGATGATAGTAATACTAGCCAAGAAGTAAACGTGTAACAGGAAAAATATTTTCAACGAAATCATTGCGGGTCTGCTTAGTATGTAAAACTTTTTGCTGGATATTCGGACTAGTTCATTATGGCCAGTTTTTTGCCAGGATCAATAGCCAGATCAACGGTCAGAGAGATACCATGTATTAATGGCAGGTGATGGAGCAATGACCGCTTTATGTAATATGCTATGTAGTTAGCTTTGTTGTTATCCTTATTATAATGATTGAAAGTTTTTTACCAAGTCATGGACTTCACTTTTTCTGTACCTTGTACAAATAGTGAATTTGTTGTATTCTGAATAATTTATGTATCTGAAGGAATCATGGACTCGACCGATAGTCAATAGAAGATTGAGATGTTTAAATGCTCTCGAGTTTTGTGATTGAGGACTCTTTCTAGAACACTGTAGGCAATAGGTGTACAAAGCATACTTAGGGAAGGATGTTGGAGTGATTTTCTCGAGTAAAGTTCATATATAATTATATAACATTAATGTGTACAAAATATTGTAAAACATTTTGAAAGAGTAATCCCACCAAAACATTTTCATGTAAAATGTTGCCAAGACGAGACCATTTATGGCTCGCACTGTCAAAAAATTATCAGATCTCATGTACAGCCAAGCTTATAACTCCACACGCCCTAGCTCTACAGGCCCTAACTTCACAAACTCTACACCCTAGTCAAAGTATATGTGGTTTGGCCGTTTCGCTACTACAAGAACTATTGCATAACAGAAAAGTAATGAATAGTGATACATTTTTCATCTGACGGCAACGAAATGACCAAGCCACATATTTTGACTAGGGTGTAAGTCATCATATCCCGAGAATTTTGTTCATCTGGTATAATCCAAACCCAAGTAATGAGAATAGTAGGTAGCGCCCTTGCGCTTCGCTTGGCTCGTCTTGGCGGGGGCACTGCCGTGCTCCCAGATTATGGAGTTTTACCTTTTGGAAGGGGCAACTAGAAACAATTCTATTTTCTTGTAAATTTTGACGTTCAGAAGTGCCTTTTATGTGCCTATTTGAAATAAATGATTAGACTTTGAGTAACTTGCAGGACAATTTCAAACTTTGAAGGTAATGCTAAACTATCAGTACCTCCACTAACCACCACATTGCCTCACCGTGGAAGTTATGAAAGTGTAATGATACTCCTCGCTTGATTGTCGGTCTCATGTATGTCAGCAATTCAGCATGCAACAACAATGGGCCTGTAATGTGAAACCATAGTGCGGTGCCGACTAATTCTGTGCGTCCTGTGAAAAGTGATATAAGTCAACTTATATCGAATGTGATATTATTGTTGCACCTTCATCAGAAAAAAATGCTCTATTATTCTGTCTAATTAACATTTTGATACGTCTATTAGTTTTCAAGATCGTATGGTACATCTAAGACGAAATGGCGTGTTTTGATAAATATTTTTGTGTAAATAAATACATATTGACATGTATCGTTCACAATATTCAAGTTATGAAATAAATAATTGTGTTTTAAGATGTATCTCAAGTCATATCATTATTCACATATATTTATTACGTTACACGTTTTTTTTTTAAACAAAACTTTATAATGAAAAAATATAATGAAGACAACATTAAGTTTTGAAGAATACGAGTTTTGTGTTTACAGTGCTTCTGCCGACTGAAAAATATTACTCGTTTGTTTGACAGCTTTGAACAGGAGTTGATTTAGTTTCGTATAAAACTACCTGACAATGCAACAATATCACCTTTCACCAAAGCTTCACACAAAGTGTAAAGCGATACAACTCATTTAGAATCATACACGATCATTCATTTGGTGTGTTTTGATACAACATATAGCTTTTTTTAAATATCTCTTCCTGCAGTAACGCCTTTTGAGCTGGAACATAATAGGTTGTAAACAATACGACACTAAATACAAATTATGTCACTATTTTTGTAAAATTATTATCCTAACAAAATTTTATAATTTTTTACACACAAAAACTACTATATTGTAAAGTTGACATTTTCGAGATGTATCAGTTTTCACAGGACGCACAGAATTATTAAGACGAGTCGAGGTACTCGATTGTTTGTTATTAATGCCATCCAGGGCTAGGTGGCTGGGACTCACGTGGTTATGTTTCTGTCGGTGGACTTCGCTGAAGAATCGTGTATTTTTTTTAATGATCCGGTGCTGTATTATGACATTTTAATGCCATCATGATTCCAGTGCAAGAGAGATATGGAGCTATACATGACCGCTAGCGCCATCCCTTTTTCGACCTTTTTTTTTAACTAGGGTATCTCAGAGTTAACCATGAGAGGTTGAGACTCTTTAGCCGGAATACTGTTTTTTTTTTTCCGATCAGTAATCATAATGGCATTTATACTTCATAATACGGCCCCAGGAGCTTATTAGAGGTAGGTAGGGCGTGTGTGAACGTGTTTTAAAAATATTTCGGTTTGCAGCAGGTGGTGTACCTATGGTGCTTAGTGCAAAGAGTTACCACTGATGTGCAGCCTGAGTGTTACCTCGTCAGTGGTGACACTGACCATTATGCTGGCCTAGCGTAGTACGGAGTTTCAATAGAATAAGAGGCCAGCCTATACCGCACCCTAATTAAAGTCATAGCACACATAAACTCGGAAACGGATCGTAACCGTATCAACTCAAGCCGTATTCTTTGCATGAAACTCCCTACTGAAAAAAGCACACTAATCGGAATTGTAACGTAAACGATTCACCTCGGGACAAGCTCACGAACCGCGGTGTGGCGCGTGGTCAACCAGCGGTCCCCGTGCTTACGGCTCGTCGTCCCCGCGCTTACCTTATCCGAACTCGATTTAAAACTTAAAAACTGACCGAAGTTAGTTTCGCTTCGAACCACTGCACGATCGTGCGCTAGTGTCGGGATTCAAGAGTATGGATCGGAATTTAAGTCGAACCCAATTCGATTGATTCAGAACTCGATGCTGTCGGGAGTAAGGCCCCAGAAACGAGTTCGAATCGGAATCAAAATCAAACTCGAATCGTTATCGGGAGTAAGGCCCCTGGTGCCAGCCAGGTCAACCAGCAGCGGAAAGCGAGACGTAAGCACGGCGTCGCCTAGCTGTAGCTGAGTCGACGTATCGGAGCTGCTGGTCCGCTTTGGTTACGTGCTTACGTTAGGTTGACGCCTGTTTGACGGCGAGGCGAAAGGCGATATAGTGACGATCCCTTTACGAGTTGATATGTGTGCTACGACCTTTATGTAACACACTATCAATCACAATCTGAATGGTTTTGAATTATATTGTAATCCATTGCTTCATATGTTCGAAAAATGTGTCTGCTCAACAACGTAAATAACGCAATGAATGTTGTTGAACTGTCAAAATGAAAGCCATTGCTACTGTGTGTTACGCAATTATCCCGTAGCTAAAATACTGATTTATGTTGCCACTATAGAGGTATGAGTAACAGGGTGTTAAGTTCACTCATCCTCTATGGAAAAGGGAGAATCCTCCAATCAGACGGGTGTCGTGTCTGGTTGGCTACTGCCCGACGGTTGATGTCGGGCTGTTGTATTTATATTCCAGTCGCGCGGTAAACTCTGCTTGCGCGATGTAGGATTTGTGTGACGTCAGGTCTTTGATGCGTATTAACGTGCGGCTTATCGTACTCGGTTCGTGGAGAAAATGTCGTCAGTTAATGGTTTTTTGTACAGTTTTACATGTTTACTGAATTGTTTCTATCAATGCATTCAGTCACGTATTCCTCTGGTAGGTTAAATAAATCATCTTCAAGTGGTCTCCTGTAGACTCATTTAAATAAATGAATTTGAATCAGTTGACGCCACTTGAGCCACGTGTGGCAGGCGCGTGGTGTGTCCAAAGGCCGTACTTTACTTCATCAATCAACATAGGCTGCTTATGTGCCTAAGCTCACGTTCGCACGGACGTAAAAATATCGCAGCGGGATTTTATTGCGCACTGGATTTTTAACTCGGGTGTTGAGTCGAGCGTGGGTGGGTGACCGTCTTTATATATCGAGACCCCTCCATGCCTCAGAAAGTACGTTAAGCCGTTGGTCCCGGCTGTCATTGTGGATCTTTGACAGTCGTTACTGATCTTCAGAAGCCCGAAAGTGAAACAACCAGTCTTACCAAAGGGTATCGTATTACCCAACAACTGGGTTGTGAAGGTCAGATAGACTGTCGCTCCATGTAAAATACTGATATTCAGCTGCAGACGGTTAGACTGGAAGTCGACCCCAACGTAGTTGGGAAAAGGCTAGGCAGATAATGATGGTGTTGAGCCGAGCGTTGAGAATCCAACAGAGTGCAACCCAGTCCGTCGACAAAACACACTGTTGGATTTTCAACTCTTGGCGCTAAGCAGAGCGTAAAATCCAGTGCGCGAAAAAAAATCGGCTAGTGAAAAAATCGCTCGTGCTACCTGGGCTAAGTACTTGAATATTTATCAATGCTTTTCTATACGTCCTTCAAGGACATAGTCTGTTTTCATTATCGATTCGGTGGGTATTTTCAAAAATAACACAACGCTGTCGTAGTAGGTATGTACTACCTACTTTTCATCATCGTCATCATCTTAAATAATCGTCTTTCTAAGACACTAAATTCTTATTCTTTACTTGCTGTTGCCCGCGGCTTTCGCCCGCGTGGTATTTTCTGAAATATAAGTAGCCTTAGTTACTCCTTATAACATCAGCTATCTGCCAGTGAAAGTCCCGTCAAAATCGGTCGAGCCGTTTCGGAGATTAGCCGGAACAAACAGACAGACATACAGACAGAAAAAAAAAAAAAAAATTGTTATATGAACCGTATAATATGCTTCTATATGCATTTAGTAAAAAGCTGTTATTTCAACATTACAAACAGACACTTAAATTTTATTTATTTGTATAGGTTGTACCCGTAATTACAAAAACAATGTTTCAATGTTGTAAGGTCAGCTTATAATACGTACAAAGGCGAGCTTAACCCAGTATTGTCATGTAGCCGGGAAGGAACAGTAAAACAAAGAACCTATGTTAAATATGATATGATTTTAATGACCAAACAGTCTTGGTCAACACTTGTCTTGCCACACTACACATACTACCAAAAATAATAATAAACGCTAACATTTAATAGAGCAAATGTCTAGCAAACCAGTATCAGTATAATTTCTTGTGCAGCTACACAAAAAGTGCCAGGTGCTGGCTATTTTCAAAGTGTGCATCTGTTGGAACAACCCCTCTGACGACCCTTACCGGTGTTGTCTGTCACCCCACAAGAGCGTTTCTGCTCATTGAGCATTATACTTGTTATGTGGGGAAATTTGCACGAGCAAATAATAAAAGGTTTGTGAAGAGTTCATATGATTTTTGGAGTCGTTTCGAGAGTATGTCATGTTTTTGTTAACAGTGATTTTGAGAGATCGAATACGTTGATCAATTTATTGCATCATCTTCCTATATCTATCTATACAAATAAATAAAATAGAAGTGTCTGTTTGTAATGTCAAAATTACAGCTCTCTACTATATGTTTATTAAAATATATATATATACGGTACTTCTAACAAAACAAAAAAAAATTGTTTGTTTGTTCCGGCTAGTCTCCGAAACGGCTGGCAAATAGCTGATGTTATAACTAAGGCTACTTTTATTTTAGTAAAAGCCACGCGGGCGAAGCTGGGGGCAGCAGCAAAATCAAAGTCAGTTAATTTATTTCAAATACGCACATAAAAGCCACTTGTGAGCGTCAGCTGATTTATTATTATTATTTATTTATTTATATTTATTTTCTGTTCATATGATTTTTGGAGTCGTTTCGAGAGTAGATGTTACGTTTTTGTTATCAATGATTTTGAGATCGAACAAATTATTCAATTTATTATGCCTATATCTGTTACTGACTTACGCTAACGAAAGATTTTTCCGGGAAACAAGAAATTGAACATTGTCAATCTAAAAGATGTTGAAAATATGCTAATAACAAATCAGAAAAGTACAGCAAAATTTTAGAAATTGAGGTTGGAACATAAAAATCGGGTTTTTTGTAAATCACTGACCTTTGGTTCTGTATAAACAGTATTGTCTAACTAATGATAGCTTGATAGTTAGTTGATAGGCAGCTGTCGCAAACACCATTGACTTGACAATGATGCAAACGTGACGCAACTTGATGTAAGAGCTGCCGGAGCTAGCTACCTCATGGACTTAGGCCGCGAGCACTTTGGACACGAATTTGTATCGTACGTAAACGTGTGATCGGTCGTACGAATGAGGACTATCGCGCTTGAATTCGCCGCTAGAGGCGCTAGGGTAGAGTGAGGTCTTTAGAAATGTCAAATGTGAAACTGAACGTTCACTGTTTGCGGGATTTTCTATCGCGAATTTTTACTAATTATGCATAATTTGTAAAGATTATGCCATTCCTGATTAATTATGGCTTAAGGTTTTAAGTATATCTTAAGTTGTTCTTAGGATCTAATTTGGTAGCACTTGGAGGAAGAATTATATTAATCTGCTTCATGCTTGGGAATTTTAGGAACATTATAATGTAAATATTCATTTGATGTTTTAAAATGTATGCCAGCTAAATGGTTGTTTTTGGATATGTGATATAATCACGACAGTGCAGTATACAGGGTGGAAACTTTCAACGGGGCAGTAAGGGGAAGTACCTTATCCGTTGCAGCTACACGAAAATCGTCTTAGGAGACTATCCATAATTTTTTATGGAATTTTGATCCCCATTCACAGATTTTCAAAAAAATGTACAGTTAGCAAGAAAATAGCCATTTTACACAAAAACATTTTTTGATGCCAATCGATCCTGTTTCTAATACTGATCAAAAACTTCTATGGGACCAATCATCGTTGGAGTACTCAAAAAGTCACAAATTGCAAAAAACTTTTCCTGTACATTTTGTATGAACATTTTACGCAAAAGCTTTTTTTCTGAAATATAAAGAAAAAGATGCACTGAACTTAAATTTTGTTTAGTTTGTGAACAAGGGAATCGGCACCATTACTTCCTGAATTTATTTCATAAAGTATTTTACTACAATACTTATATATTCACATAAAGAATTGATGTGTACGCGTTATAATTTAACATTCATTTTTTGTATAACATCCTTGCGTTATTTGAAGGCGTAACAACAGATTTAAAAGCCACCAAAATTATAAATATATGCGTCTTAATGTCCGTCTGTCCACACAACATTAACAGTTAGATCAGCAAGCTATTTTTATTGCGTACCTTGACACATCCAAAACATTCATAACTTCCGACTTGTATGTATATATGCATATCGCACCTTTTGTCTGAGTATAAATAAATATGGACAAGTTTATGACGCGGTTTCATAAATAATAAAATGGACAATGGTTTAGCGTCAAAGTTATTTAGTAAACATTGCTAAATTTGTCGGGTCTTTACCATCGGGCAAAATAAAGAGAAGCATTCAATGTCAATGAAGAATACCTATTAATTGCTGCTTTGCTAATGAAGGTTCCGATCCTATTTTTAATCAATAAATTATCATCGATGGTTAGTATTGGCATCTTAAGCAGTTGGTCCCCCAGCTGTCATTAGTGGATCTTTGTCAGTCATTACGGATCGTCAGAAGCCTGAACTGTGGGTTGTGGAAGTTAGATAAGCAGTCGCTCTTTGGAAAATACTGGTAATCAGCTCCACCCGGTAAGACTGGAAGCCGACTCTGAAAGCCCCATCATCATCAAACCATAGAAGACCACTGCTGGATATAGGCCTCTCCAATTGCACGCCATTCATCTCGATTCTCGTCAACTCTCATCCAGCTACTACCAGCCACCCTGCGAAGATCGCGCTCCACCAAGCGTGAGATAGTCCTGCCGTACATTTGCCGATTCGCGGTCTCTACTCAAGAACACATGTACCCCAACGGTCATCGGTTCTACGACTAATACGGCCGTCCATATATGAATTTGGGATAAAAGGCTAGGCAGATCATGATGGTCAATATGGTCATCTCACATAGTGATCCTTCTTCTTTTCCGAGTTGGTACTCTGCAGATTTTTTGGGCTCAATAGGTGGCCACGTTAATACCAGCGTCAGTGCCGTTCATTCGATAAAAATAAATAAAAAAACTAATTGAGCCTGCTCTTGATCTCGATCTCGCCTGATGGAAAGCGACATACGAGGTCCATGATGGAACGATCATGCCCAGAAGATGCCTGTTCACTCTTGCTTTGAAGGCAGACGGGTTATATATGGAAGGGAACACAGACGCTGGCAGAGAATTCCACACTTTGGCTATGCGCATAATAAATGTGGAGGAGAAGCGTTGAGTACGACTGGACAGGATATTAACTAAGTGCGGATGGTACCCTGCAGTACGTCTGGTAGTCCGGTAATAAAAGGGCGATGGTGGGTCGTGGAGCTCCTCGCACACTCTCCGAAGTTCAGTCTGTAGAAGAGTAACCGTGAAGTTTCTTGCCGGTTCTTCTCCATAGGAAACGACCAATTGGAACCGTGCACCTAGCTTCTGACGTTTTATAAGTGCCCATGTAGGTTTATTTGAAATAAAATATTTCGATTTTGAAGACCGACCGGCAAGCAACATTACGCCGCCGATGAGTCAGACTGTGAAGCCTAGCCACCAACGTTTTGTCGCCTATAAGCCGTTTCGCTCTGCGTTCCACCAAGTCAAGTGCAGCAAGTTGGTATTTTGCAGTGCCATCCCAAAAGTAGCTGCAATAATCCATACAGAAACGGATCTGTGCTTTGTATAAACTTAAAAGCTGTCCAGATGTGAAGTATCGCCTCACGATCTCCACGTATGCAGGTGTCTGGACACTTGGGACATTTCAGAAAGTGGGTCACCTTTTGGACGGTACTGCACGCACATTGGGTGTCGGACGAATAGGGAAGACGCCTGGGTAAAAAAAAAGAAAAATTTATTAGTCCGTCAATCAGATAATAAAAAAGACAAGACACGTATTTTTTGCTTTATCATATTAATAAAAAATTACTTAGCTAAAACCGGAAAAAACACATTAAACTTGGGGAGTGGGGGCTCGTTACGTCACAGCTCAGTATAAAATCTAGTGAGAAGTGACGTCACGCCACATTTGAACTCAGTGTATCGCCGTATAATGTTTTGATTACGTAAAAAAGAAAAAATACGTATCCAATCTTTTTTTATAATCTACATGACGGACAAAAAAATTTTTTTTTGTCATCATCCCTATTTTAATTAATATACATTCATCAGATTTTAATTTATCAGATTTTTATACAAAAATAAAAATATTGAAATTCAACGCTCTAAATGTTGTTGTAGATAGAACCATGAAATCTTGAAGGTTTGTTTTTGGTAAATGTTTTATGTTATGTAAAAAGTCATAGAACAAAAGATGTTGTTTATAATGTTAGTAATACGGACTGTATTTACTAACATATTGTAAGGTTGATAGTGTTAACCATTAACCTTGTATAGCGCGCCCATCTGCCACATTCCGTTTCCCTTTCGTTCCAAACAAACAAAGAGCTATTTCATAAACTCATAGCTCTATAATCTGGGCTATATCTCCTATAACTGTCCAGTGTTCATCTCAAGCGGGTTATTGAGAGATAATCATAACGACCCAGTGACAAAGTTCGTTTGTATACATCGAGCGGTTGATATGCGTTTGATAACCCAAACAGACTAGCAGCCACCCGCGTTGGTGGACTATGAATAATCCTTTGATTCTGTGTCAGTTCCAACGGTTCTTGGTAATCGGGCCTGTGATGATTGCCATTGGGTGCGGAACAGGAAGACGCGATTAGGTATAGATTGTAAGTAACAAAGCTTTGTATGGAGGAGAGGCAGTAAGAAACAATGGGAATTAAGATATCAATGTATGCCTGCATGCAAAATGGATATACATAATATGATTTACAATTTTGGAGCCTTCTAATACAGGCATTGTTTGCCTAAAACGAGGCTCAAAAGTTCCAAACACGTTTAAATGTAAAATGTAATTTTATATTTGTCACAATAAACTATTTTGTATTTGTGTAATGATAAAATAACTGTAGGAATAATAGGATAAAATATTGTAAAACATTTTGAAAGAGTAACTGACGACATTGGAACCAGGGTGATCTAGGGCACAAAAGTATGTTTTCGAGAAAAATAAGGGAACGCGTTGTTAGGCTTTGTTGTAAGAAATTTATGAGCCATGATAATTTATTGTTTCTTTTTTGCACTTAGATCATTTTGGTTTTCCATAAACGTTAAGAACTCAGTAGTAAAATTGGGACCATTAGTGATCTAAGTGCATCTCATACTTGATCAGTGTGGCATGCTTTCACTTTGCAGACCGTACCAATTCTATAGTGATATGTTGTGATACCTCAAGGAAGAAAGCACTGAAGAGCGCTTAGATCAGTGTGGCATGGTAGAATTATGGTTTTTCTATGCCATTGTGTAATAACCTCAGTATTGGCAAAAATGTCACTTAGATCACTTTGGTTCCAACGTCGTCAACTATGGAGTTTCTTGCCCATTCTTCTCAATACGAAACTACCTTTTGGAAGAGGCAACTAGAATGAATTCTAATTTCTGGAAAAAAAAATCGTTCAAAAGTGCCTTTATGTGGCAAATTGAAATAAATGTTTTGGCTGACTTTGATAGGTACAAATTGAATTTACCTAAAAGCTCGATGACAAAGAATTCTAAAAAAATTATGACTTACCTATTCAAATAACGCAGCTCATAGAGTAAAACAAAAATCTTTATCATAAATAACCGCATCAATACGTAAAAAAAAGTTTAAAAGAAAAATGACCATTACTTATCTTTCTGGGTTAAATACCTTTCACGGTAATACATCGGTCAATAGTACGCTAATATCTACTCGAGATAAAATGACATAATGATGTACATACACTCGTTTTCAAGAGCCTGTTATATCCAAAACTGTTGAGTGTTTTAGGAGATTATGTCACACAAAAATGTTAATAAAACATTAAGAGAGAATGTTGTGGAGTGAGAGATTACTAAGAAGTTTATACGCTTAGTTTATACTTTTTAGAGACTGTCCGGGCATTTCCGCCAAATCACGCTTTTCGATGGATACGAAAAAAGATTCAGATATTTGTTTAAAAATACGTGTAATGCATTGCCACAGTAATCACAAATATTCTACTTTGCGTGTACACTAATTATGTCAAACGTATCGTTGTTAATTAACGTTTTAAAAAATGGTAAGGACTCAAAAATCCCGGTAAGGACAAAATTATTTAATTATTAAGATTAGATAACTGCAATTAGTAGAAAATCCACAGATAGGTTGTTGTCACTCATATATTTATTTTTAAGGTCTACAAAATATAACTTATTGAATTAACGGTGAGGACATACTTAACACGGTAATGACCGTTGTTGACGAAACAGTTTTAATAATCGAAGATTACGCTAAGCTTGGCGCAGAAGGCGCCACTATCACATAAACAAACCGTCATGGCGCCAAATGTCATTGTGTTAGTTGAGAACTCTCACAGTAACCACTCTGCGAAACTCATCCAAGTTTTATTTTGTTGTTTAACTCAAAGTAAATTTTTTAGTAATTTAAAGAATTTACTAATTTTTTTTACACACACATCACTTGTCAAACCTTTGTGTACGGTTTGTGCTACTAGTGCTGCACTCTGGCGTCAGAATATTTCAGTAATATTCCCTATTAGTATTTTATTGCCCCTGATAAAATGACAACATGGAAATAGAAATAAAACAACAAGTTTACGTAATCAACTTTACTATTTTACTGTAAACGTAAATAATTCGTAATAACAAATCACTTTTTAAGTTTAAATCAGTTTTTTTTTTTTTTTGTTTGTTTTTGTTTTACTTTTAAGATGCACCGTTAATTTCCTTAACCTGAATAATCGGCTAGTAATTTGAGAGTCTTGATTATCATTCAAATCTAGCAGTGGATCTTTGTCTTGAATGCTGGTACTTGGGTTAACCTCATCTGCTTGGTCCATATTTACTTCTTGTATCGCAGAGTTTTCCTGTTTCTTACGTCTATTATTTCTCTTATTAATTCTCCATTGCTTCCTTTTCGCTCTCTTTTCTCTTTCTGTCATTTCTGTAATGTTTTTATTTTTTTTGGTTTCTCTTCGCTTTTTGTAACGCTCTTTTTCTTTATTTAATAATTCTGCATATTTTTCAGGGTCGTTGAGTTTAATAAATTCATATCGTTTCAATTTACTAACCTTCTTTTTTTCTTTGCTAGCTGACGAACTCACCTTCGACATTTTTGTGTTTGACTGTAAACAAACAGGCAATTATATTAAAAAAAAAATACAAGAACAGGGACAGCAGGACAACGATAGGGAAAAATACAAGGTGTCTTTGACATGGACGCACAAACGAATACCACGGATCTAGTACATGATTCTGGACACCCCAGTGGTGGAATTTTTCGTCGACTTTTTCCTAATTTAAAAAATCTGTGTTTTTTAATTTCAAACTGTATAAAATCGTTATTCTAACCAACCCCAATGATATTTATAGAGAAAAAAAAAAAAAACAAAAACATATCTATTTTTTTTCAATAAAAATAATTCAGTAAAAAGTCTTCGAGGTACCTAAATAAAGATAAAGTCGTTATTCTATTCAACCCTGATAACATTTTTAATTTGAAAGTAATTCATTCATTTTTGTTGCTAAAAATGCAAGAATAACGTTTTCATACATACGATTTAGTTTAAAAAACGTAAAAAAAATATATATTATAAAATTAGGAAAAGCCGACTAATAATTCCACAACTGGGGGGTCCAGAATCATGTACTGGATCCGTGGTATTCGTTTGTGCGTCGATGTCAAAGACACACTGTATAATTATTTTAAAACAATTGTTTAAAAAAGCAATAAATTCACATCCCAAATTAATTATATATATATTAGTTCAAAAAGCATATTTTTTTACCATAATAAATAACTACTTAATATGTATAAAATGTCATTACCGTCACCTCAATGTCCTTACCGTAGCCTGCAAATTGACACGGTAAGGACAGTAGTGGTAAGGACATTTAGAACATTTTCTATTATTACGTAACTTAATTACGACTTAATTGTTTTCAATCATCATGCCGAGATTAATTGCACCTCTACATATAACTTTCCATGGGAATTAACAAAATAAAGTTATTACTTACCTTAAAATTAAAGCCTTGATGGTAAGGACACTTTTTATATATTCGAGAAAGAACACCTGCCCACCCCGTAATTTGAGTCACAACCACAATTCACGACAATTGACAGCGCACTGCGGAGTGCGCGTCGCGACACGTCATCCTAGATGGCGAACGGGTGCGTTCAGAACATACTAACAAACATTTTATAGTGAATTTGGTAAGGACCGACTTTCGATATCCCTTTATATTACAAGCAAAAGAACACGTGTAAATAATATAATTACGTCATTTTTATATCCGGATATTGGCAAGGGTTATAAGAATCGAGAAATATTAAAATAAATTCGATTTATCAGTGAATTTTCTATTAAATTATTATTTAATGCCGAAAACGCAGTTTGTTACACCGCATTTAGCGTCTGCGAAACTGCAAAACTTTTTATTTTGGGCTATTGTTGATCTGTTTGGTTAGCAATAGTTATAATAATCATTAGTAAGATAGTATTTAAGATTGTCAAATTTTTAAACCGCTTAAATAGTTCGAATATTAGCTGCTAGGTAGTTGTTACCAGTTATTTTGCCATTGGCGGAAATACCCGTCCTTGATGATGATTTGATTACTGAGTGCCATATATTTTAGAGTAAAGCGCTTGTCGAACCTTATGACTAGAGATCGGATATTCGGATGCATATTCACCTAAAGTTGAGATATTGGGTAATATGAAATGCGCTTTTGTATCGAAAAAATCCCGCGGTTCTGGGATCTACAAGTTTAGGTTTCTGATATATGTTTCTGGTATATTTACTTACTTTCAAATGATAGTAAAATCCCAATTTTAAATAAATATGCATCAGATTAGTTATGCAATCCAAGAATCCCGTATTTTTCTTTAATAAATATTTTTTTTAAAGTCACACTCGACTAGTTATGCATTCCCGTTGTTCCTGGCGACACGGTTTTTTTTTTACAATAAAATATATGACAGAAGATAAATTTTAGTTTAGTCCTGTCAAATTAATCAGCGCTTGACGTAAATTGACGTAATTTTAGTCGGCTAGTTTTTAATCACGTCTAAACTTGTAGGGAGTAGTGACAGGCGCTGATTAATTTGACAGGACTAAACTAAACATAGGCTACTATGTTTATGAAACTAACTTGGACTATTCTACTCGAAATATTAGTTGTCAACCCCTAATAATGTTTTAATTCCACTCTTCTGCATAAAATCCTCATTAAGTTCAACTCAGTACTTAGCAGTACAGTACTATTGTCGTCCAGACAGTGCTATCTTTATTAAACGGTTGTTCACTCCTAAGGAATTTTAATAGAGCACCGGCGCCTTTATGTCTTCATGCACTTAGATAGCTCATACGACTGGCGAGCATTTTTTAAGTTGGTCGCCTTTATTAAAAATCTCTTGAGGAATGCTTATTATGTGAACATAGGTACCAAAGATTTGTAGCTGAGGAGTTTTCGTCTAACACTAGGTAGCTGTGATGTTAGGCTCTTTTTGCGGCTGTTAGCAACATGGTGACAAAGCAAATTAGTATTAGTCCATTCTGAATGAGTTTTGACACATATCACAGACTAGCAGCCCGTCCCGGCTTCGCACGGGGTAGTTCTATCGCTAATAGTTTCGGCAGCGCATTCGACTAAAGACATTTTAAGACTCATTTTTCTACACCTTCGGTTACATTGTTCAAATTTTACCAAGGATCCCTAATTTTTTTCAAAATGAAATGTAGCCTATGTCAAATTGGAAGAATGTAGCAAACTATTGGTGAAAGAATTTTTTAAATCGGCCCAGTACTTTTTGAGCCTATTCATTACAAACATACAAACATACAAAAATAGGTACAAATCTTTCCTCTTTATAATATTAGTGTAGATACGGATATTTCGTATTTCGAATCTCATTTTTGTCATGATCATGTATCAGGTTAAACAATGTTGTTAAGTACAGCACTAACAAGTGTTACCAACACAACAATGGGTTATTTCAGTGGAAATGGAGGATTCTGGTGTTTTGATTCCAATGGCTAAGCATTGTCATTATGACTTCCGGAGCAAAGTGAACCAATTCAGGGACAGTGGTGAATAAAGTCAGCTACAGATTGTTTGAGTTTGCTTAATCTATAACCATAAATGAAATTGAAGTGTGTTTGTAATGTCAAAATAACAGGTTTTTCCTAAACGTACCTATATGGAAGTAGTGGACCCTCCCAATTGGGGGTGGCTTATGTCCAGCAGTGGACGTCTTTCGGCTGAAATGACGATGAAGATGTTATGGAAGTATGTGAGATACTTATAACAAAAAAAAAAAAAAAAGTTTGTCTCTGTCTGTTTGTTCCGGCTAATCTCCGAAACAGTTGGACCGATTTTGACGGGACTTTCACTGGCAGATAGCTTATGTTATAAGAAGTAACATAGGCTAAGTCACGCGAGCGAAGCCATGGGCAGCAGCTAGTCATAATTATAATTATCGAATCAATCATAATGGTTGAAAAACTAGAAAACACCTTAAAACAAATCAATGTTTGCGGAATACGACCATTTCTAATGTCGCCCGAGTTCATAAAACCAATGTCCATGGTCGTTGAATTTTACGAAATCTTGACATTTACTTAGCCGAAATCTTGCTGAATATTAATAACGTAACGTAACTGTAACTCGGGAACCTCCTATCTCAGACACCTTTCTCTATTTAAGTGCATTTTGTTAACCAGTGCCTTTAATATGATGTTGAGATAAATAAAGATTCATGATTATGATTATTGATATTCGTCATCGAATACATTCAACTATTTACTATGCTTATATCCGTACCTACTTGTTCCATAGAAATTTCTAGAATTCTACTTCTTCTTTTCGAGTCGATGGATTATTATTAAACTTGTTGAGCCCGGTAGATTATCATGTTAATGGCGGCATCAATGGCGTTTTTAAGGTCCTCAAAAGCGCAGGTGTACATTCATCCTCCATAGAAAAGGGAGGATCCTCCGACCAGACGGGTGTTGTGTCTGGTGGGCAAATGCCCGAAGGTTGATGTCGGGATGTTGTTTATATACTAGTCGCGTGGTAAACTCTGATTGCGCGATGCAGGATTTGTTTGATGTTAGGTCTTTTTGATGCGTAGTTCGCATATGGCGTTTGTAGATGGCCACTTTGGCCACAGAGGCATGGTTAAGTCAGGAGCACCGCACTCGGACTGGGTATCAGAGGGATCAATAATCCCCCAAAATCAATATTTTGATTTTGGGGGATTATTGATTTATTTCACATAAACCTACAGGGGCACTTAAGAAACGTTAGAAGCTAGGTGCACGGTTCCAATTAGTCGTTCCCCATTTTACTACATTGTGTTTGCATCCATTTATTGCTCTATATTTTAGAATATTAGATAGAATTCTACAAAAATCTTCAACCTTCTCGTCTCCGTCCAGACACACAAACTGTACGCGCTGCGGTACTGGGGCTGCGAGTTACTCTGCCTGGTCAACATCGTACTGCAGCTCTGGATGATGGACAGCTTCTTCAACGGAGAGTTCTTCTCGTACGGCACTAGGGTGCTGGGATACAGCGAGGTACCGCAGGAAGAGAGGTACGTTACTCTTAGTTTGTTGATAAAAGCCATAAGGACCAGGTTTTTGTGATGTTTCGTAAAAACTGGGTGGTATTATATATCTATGTGTATTTGCTGCAACTTTATGTTACGTTTAATGATTCTTAGCTTCTCAAGCTTTACTTAGTTTAAATAAAATGTTACTGGTTGATAAAAAAAACCACCTCATGGTCAGTGGTCACCATGCATACGAACATAGAAAGAAAGAAAGAAAGAAATCATTTATTTGCTGATAATGAAATGATTATACATATAAGTTGGAATGTTTAATTAAGTGTCCCGGTACATTTTACCTTACGGCATGCAAAATATTATGTTTGAATTAAATGGTAATATAGATACAGCTATTACAATTATTATTAGCCATAGTCGAATTTAATATGTAGTTACAGATTAGACTAAAAACAAATCAAAATAATTAATGAATTAAATATAAATCTCTCACAAATCATAAAATGAAGAATATAATATGTCGTAATGTGTTATGTCAAAAAGCTTAATGTCAGAATATTCCAAAAACATTAGCAACAATCACAATTATTATTAGTTAAAGAATTTAGATAATCTTATAATGTCAAAACCTGTTATGTCAAATTATAATTAAGAACAACCATTAAAAAAATTAGGGACAACCAAGGTACAATGCTGTAAGGTGACATGTTCCTGTAATTACCTCGGATTCTATACACCTCAAATCTACAACCGGTTTCCAAATTATGACAGCCCAGCGGACTAACCACTTCCAGACAAAACACTCAAACAAAACGAAAAAAAAAAATCCCTCCTAATTTTACAGTAATTATACCATTTCTCATTCCAGATATGACCCAATGATCTACATCTTCCCTCGGATCACAAAGTGTACGTTCCACAAGTTCGGTGCGTCAGGCAGTATACAGACCCATGACAGTTTGTGTATACTGCCGCTGAACATCGTTAACGAGAAGACGTATATCTTCCTGTGGTTCTGGTACATCATTCTGGCAGTTGTGCTGACACTGCTTGTGATTTACCGGTAAGTGCAAATTCTTCTGTTGTATCGGCATGAACTACATGAAACTGACTTTCAGAACTCTGGGCTAGCTGCCCAGAGTGGGCCGGATTAACATTAACCTAAATATTGCCACTCGTGGGGCATATACGAGTATTAATGTAATAGGCAAAGATATTCTACCAGTTCTCCTTAGTTCTTTTAGTAATTGTAAAATACCAAGTATAGTATGGCGTCAAGAGGACAGGTAGCAGAACTAGCAGATATGTTTTAGTGGATACCTACTTTATTTATTTCTGCACGCGCGGTGATGCCTGCGGATTTTTTTTTTAATGTTATCTAATAATATTTATTCATATATCTGGTTGTAATTATATTCTGAGTACTGTTTGTTTTATTTTATTTAGTTGCCTATTTATGTTCAATTCTTTACACCTGACTTGGTTTCCGTACGTCTTTTTCGGGTAACCACTGAAAATCAGCGCTGTGCTGTGAGTCCCTCATAGCACAGCATCATGCTGAGTGGGAGCCTTCTTGTCACAGTTATGACGTGCAGCTGCTGACTATTTTTGTTTTGTACTCGTGATTAGAATGTAGATCTATTTTGTTTTTACCTATTCAAGTTAATTATCACGTGTTTCTGTGACAAATAAACCTATTTTTTCTTTCTTTTATTTCTTTATATGTTTAGTCTGCTAATAACAAGAACTCAACTCAAACTCAAAGCATTTATTTCAAATGAACCAATTACAGGCATTTTAGAATTGTCAAGGGGTCGGTCAGTCAGAAAGATGAAGCTAGTTGCCCATTCCAAAGCGTAGTAGGTTTCTATGGAGAAGAACGGGCAAGAAACTCCATGAACACTCTTTTAAAGCAAAATATTGGTTACATCATTCATGTTGAAATTAAAAAAAACGTGCACGTTAAAAACAATTCAAAAATTAAGCAGCTAAGACATGACCAGTCCTAACTGACGGCGCCCGTTCAAGAACATGACGCATCGATCAGCACCATTCAGCTCAACCATTTTGAAGGGAGCTAAATGATCCAACACGCGCCACCATCAGCGAGACATCTGAGTGAGCATGACATACTTTCAGCCGGCAGGGCACATTCAAGTCAATGGAACTGTTGAACGGAACTACGTAAATCCGTTTGCCAAGGGTGCAATAGTAAAAATGATCAGAAATGAAGAGTTTCGTGAAAGAACAGGGCGATATAGCCCGAAGAATTGCTCAAAGTTGTGTCGATTGCTTGGTTAGGCAGCGGCCCAGTAATAGAAATAGGTCTTACAGCTGATTGGAGAATCCACAGTGGACGTTCACGGCTTAGCAACGTTAGCTCCCTGTAGGTGGAATATTCATTTCTGTTCAAGGATAGTTGCGCCATTCCGCAAATCTCTGCCATTATAGACCGAACTTAAACAAACACTCGATACATCATAATGCGACAGTTCGTGGCTTATCAGTGTCAACAGCGCCACATGGTACCTGCATAACGAGGTGCCGATAGCGGCGTATAGCCTAATTATGATAATACTACGTGGTTAAGTGCCCTGTCACTCTTTGTTTATGTCACAGGTTATTTTTAGTATGGGGATTTTAAGATAAAAATGGTGTGGTCAACTTTGTCTGTTAAAGTCAAGGTCAAAATGGCTATGGATTGCACACTGTGTATTTTTTTCTTAAGGCGTCTGTGGAACAAGACCGAGGCGAATGACACAATCGATGAAAAGCCAGGATAGCAGTGAGATTTAAGGAAATGATGATGGATGACGAGGCCCACCCTCGTCATCCATCATCATTTCCTTAAATATCACTGCTTTTGGTTGACGATGGTTGCTAATGTTTTTGGTTATGGTAGATTCTGATAATACAAATGGTTCATGTTGGTAATGATGATTTATGATGGTGAATGCTAAAGACGAATGATGATGATGGATGATATAAGAGCTTTAAGCTGTTTTAAACTGTCATGGTCACTAACATTATTATTAACACAAACGGGAATAGTAAACATGGTAAATATCCCGTTTGTGTTAATAATAATGATATAAGAGCTATATATCTCAACTTGTAAACTTAATATCCTGTACCTTCCACATTTTCTATATACTATTTTATATTTGACATGTATATTTACTTTGTAAAGTATTTTATTATTTTAATTATTGTGAATGTGAGGACTATGTGGGTTATTCCTTTATGTTTTTTCTTTTCTCAGTTAGTTTTAATCATGGTCTGGCCGTTTGAGTAATGTATGCGGCCTACCCAAATGTCCTTTCTTTGGTATTGTTCGTCGAATCGTTGAGCTCCTTAAGTTCCGAGTTGAACTATACGAATACTGACAAATGCGTGCACTGATTGGACAGGTCCCCTCAATCTGTGTGGTTCTTTCCTCAAAAGACCATTTCAGACACCAATCTATATGGTCTTCACATGATCTGACCAAGATTATGTCTGGACTTTAAAAGAGACTGTGACCTCGTGAGTTTGTTTCGGCCTTTCTTCTCAGAGTAGTCGGATAGGAAATGCCGACCTCTTCTAGTTTTTAATATATGATGGATAAAAGTGTTTGTAAATACAAACGTACTTACAGAAATAAAATGATTTATCATTTATCTTTCCAGGCTGGTGATAATCTTCGTGCCATCAGTCCGCCCTCGCCTGCTGCACGCGCGCTCGCGCACGCTCGCCATGGAGACGGCCGTGCTGGTCTCGCGCCGCACCGACATCGGCGACTGGTGGCTCCTGTACATGCTGGCCCGGAACATGGACCCGCTCATATACAGGTACTTACCAACTACCATTCACATGGCAGAGTTTAAAAATTTCATGGAAAAGTTCTGAGGCATAACTTGATTCTTAGAGGTTTTGTTAGATGGAAAAAAACTGTTTTTAACAATTGTCTGTCTGCCTGCGTGTCTGTTGGTTCCCGGTTAACCTCCGGAACGGCTGGACCACTCTTCATGGTACTTTCACTGGCAAATAGCTGATGTTATAAGGCTAAGGCTACTTTTATTTTAGAAAAAGCCACGCTGGCGAAGCCGCGGGCGGCAGCTAGTTCATAGAATAATAGTTTCAACGAGTGTTCTTAACCAACATCTTATGTTGTGTCCCCAGAGAGCTGATCACCGAGCTCGCCAAGCGCATGGGCGAGAAGGCGGGCGCGCGCGCGTGACGCCCGCCGCCCAGCGTCGCCGTGCTCGGCGTCTGACACGCGCACGCACGCCCAGTACACCCCCCACCCCAGGACAACTGAAGCAACATCAGCTACAACAACCTCGGAAACAGACCTATATTTGAATTCAGAATCCCAGATAATTATCATGTTTTGGAACTGCAAATTCAATGACAGACAAGAAAAAGTTCAAATTCCATTGCAATCAAATTATTTAGGACAATAAAATAAAAAATATGAATAGGAATTCAAAATCAACTTTAAATACAGAACGCTAAAGTAGGTGTTGAGTAAGCAACAATGAATGTAAATTTTCTAAGATTCTGAAGTCAAGTAACGTCAGATAAAAAACTCGCTGATACCTGTTTTTTAACTTAAAATGTTTGCTTTTACAGTCTTAACTTTGTTTCAGTTTGTAGAAGCGTAATTTTTAAGCATTCAGCCATGTCATAGCAATTCTAGGTTTGCTTACCGTAAGTAATGCATTTTGTTCCAAGTATTCAACGCTCAAAACAGCCTTTTAGCTGTTATTTTGGCTTATTCCACAAATCCCCCCTGAAAATCCGCCTCAGGAGGAAAAGTGGAACCTATAAAAAACAGTCTAGAATTCACCCCTGATAATCCCGCTTAGGGGGGAAAACTAGAATTGAAAAAAAAAAAACTACTTATTCAAGACCCCCCTGAAAGTGATTTTTTTTTTACATTAGGGTTCAGTTTTCCCCACTGAGGGGGATTCTCTGGGGGATTAGTGAATAAAGCAGGGGTGAATTCTAGACTGCTTTTTATATATTCCACTTTTCCTCCTAAGGGGGATTTTTCAGGGGGGATTGGTGAAATAAGCCGTTATTTTATACAAACTTTAAAGTTGTTCCAGTTGTTTGAAAAAATATGTAACAAAATACCGGATAAGTAATAACTCGACACCTCGAAAAGACGTACCCAGCCTATGGCTTGGTAAAAAAAAAATATTTTAAAGAGGTGTCTGACATTTTTCTGTAACCATGTATGTGATCAGGTAGCAAAAGCTATACAAATATATTAAATTTAGTATTTTTTCAGCTGTAGTCGACGATAGTCAATTACTTGCCCAATGTCGCTATTAAAAAAGTTATTGCATTTCCCGATAGCGCATCACAGGCCTTATGACATTAGTATAAGGTTTAAATTCCATTGCTGCTCGTCGTCGTGAAATGCAATAAGTTTAGCGTAAAATACTCTACTTAAGAATTCGCAATAGATGATAATCGTCAAAATAAATCTATAATAAGAGATTCTTTTAAAAGGTTTATAAGGCCATGATGTTTTAATAGCACTGTTCGATTATATTTTAAAACATTTTGAATATAATTTTTTTCCGGAATTACCGGATCTTGCTAACAATAGCGTCCGTAAAATTCTAAATAATTATATGAAGTGTAAAATCTCTACTAGAAATCTGAATTATTTGTATATTTTTAAGCTCACAAAATCTATTTCGTATTTTTGTTTATTTTTAATATGACATTCGGCAAAACCTGTCCGTTTGTACAACGAAATCTGTGTATCTGACTATTTTATTAACATTTGGTTGTTTTTATAAGTATTCCATTCTGAAGTCATTATTTTAATCACTGCCATTTTTATTTAAAAGAATGTGTTTTGAATTTGGAAAGAAAACACACAAGGAAATAATTGAATTAGTAACTGTTTGCGAAATACAAACTCGTGAACGTTTTATTGAAACCGACATAGCTTGCATTTTGTCGATACAATATCGACAGCAAGTATCTGCAGTATACTTTAACTGAACCGTAGATGGTCGAATTAAGGCAAAATCGTCAGTGTAGCCCACGAAGTTCAAATTTAATTACGTTTTTTTGCAATTTGCAGATCAGTATCAGTTTGTATGTTTATCTGAATAAGATTCGCGACCGTAAAAAATCTGTATTTATAGAATTATAATCATTAAAATCATCAATACAACTCTCTAATTTCATATTACTCTATTAAATGACAATTTCGTGAAATCTTGACATTTGAGGATTATACTAACTTAAGGGAGTTGCATTACTGATTCTAATGATTATAATTCTGTAACATATTTGTTACGGTCGCGAACATACTTTAATCAACATAAATCTAGACAATGAGCTGAGCAAAAATCGTACCTACCTTAGCGCGTCCCCCTTAAAATACTATAAAAAAAGTTCGACTACATATTCTACTTCTAACATCACAGTTACACAAACTATTTATCTTATAATACAGCCGATGATTAATGGCCGGTCCGAACTCTGCGCAGAAGGCTGCGCAATATCATTTTTTAGGAACCAAATGGTGACATGAAGCTTGTGAGTGAGATAATTTGGCGGTATCAACAACGCCACATGCGAACTACGCATCAAAGACCTGACGTCACAAATCCTGCATCGCGCAATTAGAGTTTACCGCGCGACTAGCATACATACAACATCCCGACATCAACCGTCGGGCAGTTGCCCACCACACAACACCTGGTCGTAGGATCCTCCCTTTACTACAGAGTATGAGTGAACTTTACACCCTGTTCCTGATACTTATATAAAAACATGCGCGAAGTTCGAAGAGCCTATGTTCAGACCGGCCATGATTCATGGGCTGTATTGCACAAGGTTCATCAGGGGCCATTCAAGTATTACGTAAACAAAATTTTAGTCATTTTGAACCCCCACCTCCCCTTGTCAGCAAAAGTAAACAAAGCTCATACCCCCCCCCCCCCCTTTGCTTACGTAAACATTGGTATTTTTTTAATCTGTTCAGGTTTCTTTACTGTTATTCATGAGTCTAGAAATAAGGAATTTATAGACTAAAAGTAATTGAATGCCCATTTACAATTATTTTGGGGAATCTCTGAACATTGGGTTGCCATCTTTGTTCAAATCAAATTCAATTAAATTTTGCAATTGAATCTGAAAAGTAAATTAATAAATATTGCTGACGTAATCCTACCATCCAGACCCCTATCCCCCATGTCATCAAAAATAATCAATGCAAAGACCCCCCACCCCCCTTTGGTGCTTACGTAATAATTGAATGACCCCTCACAAAACGCGCACAATCTGTGCCAAAAAGCTCTCCTTACTATTTTTATTAAAATATCTCTTTCTGAACCTCATTTTTACTTCGAATTCAATATTTTTAGTTAGATCTGATATTGGGGAAACTGTAAACAATTTTTATTCCCTTTTTTTGCTCTACATTGATGAGTATAATCAGTAAAGGCTTGTTATAGCCGCTCAATGTATAGCAAAACTGGAAATGTCTTTATGAATTCCCTTGATCTGAGTAAAAAGACATTTTTACTAAACAGTTTTAATGCATATCATGTAGTTAGTTGTTTTATAAGTTTCTTTACAATTATTTTAATGTACTAATATACTCCGACAGTTGTTTTTAATGTTAGTTAAATACCATCTGTCTTTTGATGGTTTGAAATAATTTTTGTATCACAAAATAAACTCAACCGTATTTTAGCACAAATGTTTTTTTACAATTTTAGTGTGTATTTTTTCGCATTAGCAATCTCAGATGTCTTTGAAAATGCATAAAACTTGTGTTTTTGGGCCATTTTAAAGTCGATTTTGGTTCAGTATGGTCCATTATGTATAAAGCCCTTATGTATAGTAGTGACATGCACTGACATGATCAGATGGACTGGAAATGTATGGCCTTAATTAGTAGTGTTGTATGAAATGTATGGACTTGCATGAATATTGTGGTTTTTGACAATTTTGACTAAACTCATGCATGACTTTTATATCTCGAATAAGTTAGTGTTGTGTGACCGTCAAGTTTACGGCCTTTGTATTTGGATTTTCCAAGTTTATATTTGAGGGTAGTCAGTGATATACAACGTGTTACTGAATAAACGCATATTATAAAAGTATATTTGTTCAGAATCGTTGACTGAATCGATTTCTGTAATTTTTAATATAGGTAATTTTTATCCCAAAAATAATAAAACAACATAATTTAAATCACACTTCCGTTGTACAGTCAAAACAAACCAAAATGGACGAAGTACCTACTACGCTAGACCCTTATATGTGTGCGATTGTGTGCGTGCGTAGAGTTGTAATGTGACCACAATTTTCTTCCACAATCAGTATAATTAATTGAATAAATAAAAAATGTTTTATACTTAATAGTAAAACATCTGTGTATGTATTATGATTATAACATAATATTCTAATGGAGGTGTTTGGTGTTGTGCGTTAATTCCGTGACATGTTGTATTGAATCATTTGTCTATTTATATTATGATGTAACTAGTTATACAAATCTTCATGTGAAGCGAAAGTAAAAATGTAACATTTTAGTTTTTTCTAAAGTGACGGTGTCGCCCTCTCGCGGCTCGCATCCAAATCGTAACGAGTGTTGTGATCATTTGACTGTCGGTGTTCATTTTTCAAATAAAATTATAAACTCCGTTATAGTGGAGTGTTTTTTAGCATTTTCGCTCTTTTGCGCGTTGAAAGTTGACTTTTTAGATGAATTGTTAAGTTTTAATAATGATATAATTTTTTACTCGTTGTGGTGAAGGTTTCCCTCTCTCGAAAAGCAGTGACGCAAGTCTCAATTTTCCAAGTTCTCTATTAACACCTTACAATATTATAGCCAATTTTTTATAGAACTTTACAATTTTTATTTTTATTTGATGTTAGTTTTGAGAAGTTTGCCTTTGCTACAATCAAGTTTTAATTTCATCCCATTACATAGTGTTAATCACTGTTAACCATTAAATAAAATAAACAAACAAACCAACTTATCGTCAAGTTAAGCTAAATAGACTTCAATACTTCAAATAAACTGTAACATAAGTTACAATTACAAGTTCATCAGTTTTTTGTTATAATAACCTCCTCATTTTTTGAAGTCAGTTAAATACATAATATTGATAAGCAACGCCTAATCACAAAATGCGCTCAAGAATAATGCCATAAAATGTTACAAATATCTATAAAAATCACAAAACTATATTATTTAGTAAAAAATAAAATGATGATTTCTAAATATGTTGCGTTCGTGCAATATTTTCCATTTTTTGTGACTTTTATTTTTGTAAGTTAGGTTTTTTTTTTTTTAAATTGTCATACGCCGTTATAAATACGCAAAGCTCCTGTCAGTTCGAGATTAAAACCTATTATTAATGTTTTGATTTTAAACAATTTTATTTTTTAAAGAGGATGGTTAAATATCTGATGCAAAATTGACTAACAATCTATTAAAAACCTATTTGAATGATATTAAAACCTATTTTCCTTTGAAAGAGTGAAACCAGAAGAGCAAAATAGTGTAACGCAATTCTAAAAGTGTTATCGGTGTATGGCAAAAATTATTGCAACTAAAGACAGGATGTATATAGTGAATTTAGTAGTTATACGTATGTTCCTAACAGACGATTCATTTTAGTTCAATTTTAGTACCTATGTAGTTGTGTTGAAAAAGGAAAATTATTTTTTCGCGCCCTGGAATGAGGTTGTCGCTTTTTGTAAGATTCTGACGCGTATATTGGTTTTTATGTTACGTCATTGTATCATAATTATTACTGTATTATTTTCTGTACTGGCAAACCTCATGATTATACCATAATTGTAGTTACAAAGTGACAACACCTTCCATTATTGGCGCGAATTGATATTTGACATTTAAAAAAAAATAAGTGTCATGCAAAGTGATGTGATATTGAAATTAACATCACAATAGTTTCAATTTAATTTTAATATTATTTGTAATGACCCAGCATTTATTACACTTAGTTTAAATCTTGTGTTAATATTTATATACTCTGTATGATACGTTCTCGAATTAAGACATTATTTTTATAAGTTATTAGTTTTAATCTAGTTATTTTTATTTGTCAGAAGTATCTTGAGAGATAAATATATTACATTTTTATATAAAGATTCTTGTTTGTATTTTTTTTTTAAGATTTAAAGCTACACAGGATTAATGAACATCGATTTTTATTTTATGAACGGCAACTTTAATTTTATACTTATTGCTTATTCTTTTCACGATAAGTATTCTTTGCCGTTCGTAAATATAATCAAAATTATTAATTTTGATTTTAAAATTCACACTCGCAAGATTTGATTCCTCGCGTTCAAATTGTAGATCGATCAAACTATACTTACTTCCATATCTCTGCTCACTCTATAAAAGAAGCTGTTCGAAATACCTACCTACTTATTAGGGATGGGCCGAATATTCGTTTTATGTTCGATATATACATATTTTGAAGGTTTACTGAACATTCGTATTCGACAGATTATTCGGCAAAAATGCCGAACATTCTACCGAATAATATTATGTGTCTTATCATTTATTTTGCATATGTAAAGAGATACTTAATAATAATATTACATTGTTTCGATTAGTATAAAAGTGGTAGGTTTGTATTTGTATTGTTTTAATCTTCTAATTATTCAACATTCAGTCATCGGGCGGAAGGGACGTGCGCTTCAACCCGCTCGACTAGCACAGACTTTAATTTTTGAGATGCACGATAAAGCGCGCCAAATCCTGCCGAATATTCGGTCAAATATTTGGTTCGGTAAACTTTTAACCGAACATTAGGTTTATTATTCGTATTCGGTAAAACCTGTATTCGGCCCATCACTAGGTATTACCTATATCGTGATAATTTTATTTAGACCCTATAAACTATAATTGTTTATAAGTAGCTGTTATAAAACGCGATGTTTCATTTTCAGATGAATTATACAAATATTATTCTTTTAAATGTCTGCTTTTTATTTGATGTCCCTAAATTAGAAAGACCTTAGAGGATGGTAAAAGCCTTTCTTCCCAACTTGACGTCAAATCAATAATGATAACCTACATAATATCAATCACTGTGTCTAAAAAGATGTAGATTTTTTCTTACGTACACTCACCTGCAAAATTGCATGGATACCTTAGTGTCTATTTTCCAGTGAACGTTTGAGTTCAAATTTTCGAAAATAGAACTAGCTTTCGCTTTTCGCTTCACACGATTTTGTTTCTGTATTGTCCATGGAATTTTGCAGTCGACCGTACATTGGGTCAGCTTAAATATATTGACAAGGTACCGTCATGAAAACGTTCCCTTAGAGAATCGCGCCTGCGGAGATCATAGGTCATAAGCTCTGATGGCTCTTTTCTGCCGAATAAAAATAGTCTTGTTTACTGCAGCCCGTCCCCTAAGTAAATACCGTAAAACATAATACTATAAAAGTACCTTAGGTAGCCAACTGAAATACCGCGGTATCTACATCAGTTAAATGACGGATTTTTCTACGGCACCACTTTTATTGGGTTAATTGAATTTTTTGGCGGCTTTGTACAAGATTTTATTACCAACAACCATTGCAAGTGGAGCTTCATTCGGCATTCGTCGCCTTTTATCGGAGCCATTTGAACTTATACGCGTTGTGGAGACAGCTCCTTAGGTGACAGTGATTGAGGGAAAGATTCTCAAGAGAAGAGCTGCTGCACACGCTTCTATTAGAAGCCGAAGCAATAATCAAATCGAGATCATTGACATGTTACCTACTGCAAACAACGAATACCAGACAACTTTCCATTTCCTAATAGGAAGCTCATCAAGTCAACAAGTCAATGCAATTTTTATTCAAGTAATCTCAAAATAAAGCAGCATGGACGTGGACACTGTTATTTGGCGGTTGGATGGCGATGTCCTTGTCGTGGATCCTAACATCTGAGGAGTGTGGCCTTAGGGGTGCGCGAGTAAGGTTTACGCCGGTAGAGATGAAGTCGTGCGTGTAGCTGACGTGGTCACCAAAGGCGGTACACTGAAGAGGCCTGTCAGAAAGTTGGCTTTACTTGAAGGACTCCAGTAGTTGTGTAGCTGCGTTACACGGCGGGATGATGTTTACTGCGAGGGGTTTGCCATACAAGTAATCGCCACGCTTGGCAGGCGGGTTGGCAATCGCAGTATGTTGTTAAAAATGCATGGAGAACGCTGCTGCCCATTCTCTAGTAAGCCTTAACTGTTAATCATTTGACACCTACATCGACAAATATTACTGTAATGTAATGTTACTGTATACACTATCACTTTAATTTCACCCGAATAATATCGTACTAACAGTGCCGTTCGATTTTTCAACACATTTCAACGAATCCTAATCCTTTATCCAATATTATAAATGTGAAAGTAACTCTGTCTGTCTGTCTGTTACGTTTTCACGTCTAAATCGATCATCATGAAATTTGGCAGAGATATAGCCTGGGATATGGAGAAGGACATAGGCTACTTTTTTACGCGATAATCGAAATCCACGCGGGCGGAGCTTCGAGCAAAAGCTAGATAAATGCGAAAGTGAGTTTGTTTGTTACTCAATCACGCAAAAACAGCTGCATGGACGGATTTGGATGAAAGGATGATGCCACGAAATGTATGGAAGCTGGAACTCGCTCCAATAGGAATAGGTACATGATATATCATTAGAAAGGTATTTAGATGTAGTAAAATAATTGCAATGGCCTTTGTCTTGATTCCTTGTCCGATCGGAGTAATACAGGGTGGAATTAAGACGAGGCAGTAAGGGACGCTACCATAAAAACGTTCTTAGTAGACTGTCCTTAACATATTGAGTACCTAATTGCAACTTCATTATTCACCGATTTTGGATAAATGGTACTGTTGGCTACAAAAACGTCAATATTTTTTTTACGACGTTTGCTTTTAATTATTAATAGAAAGGCGTAATTTTGTCAAATATTATGAAATATCTAAAAAAAAACTTTATTTTGGTACTTATTGCTAAAACTGCAATGTTTGGTACCTACAGTAGTAGGTAAGTCGTATAATAAATCTGAACGAAATCTTAAAATTTGTTTTGCTGTATAAATGACGATCCATCCGAGCTGCGAGTAGGCTGTTAAAATTATCGTTTACCATATTATTCGGTGGGTAGCGCGATTATTAGCTGTTCCTGGCTTTTGAAGGTGGGTACAGGAACTTCTCAAAGATTATTTCATCATCGTATTCTTGCGATTGTGTAGTGTACAAAATATCAAAGATAACAGCAGCTGGTTAGATTAGGCTAACTTAACGTATAACATAACAGTGATTAAATGATCTTGGATTTTGAAGTTAGATTACATGGAACTCTTCAGTGATGAACAGTATTTACGTAATCGTGTGATGAGGTAATTGTGCAAAAGATCAAAGAAAACAGCTAGTTGTTCATGCAGGTACCTACTTTTGTAATGCTTTGATCTTCATTGAAATTATGATTCACTGCGAGAAGCACCCCGGGTTTCAGGAAATAAGTCAAAATACGATATCAATTTTCAAAATTATTTATTCGATATCTCCCATGGTAACTTTCGTCTGTCGTAACACTTCGCTATAAGTAATATCTTTTGGCACATTATTTGGCATGGTTCAAGTTGCAGTATCTTGTTACTGTAACGCCCGTATTCTGAGCTGTGTTCGACGAACTTTTTGCTCGACAAGTTACACGCGAAACGCGTTGTAGCATCGTTAAAGTTTCTATTGACATTTTTGATAGGTAGGTACCTATGTGCCTAATAAAAAAACTTTATTTTCACAGGTAACACATGGCACAATGAAACTTAAGCCTCTCGTGGGGAAAATACCCAGTTTGGCACCACCATAACGTTACATATACATTAAGATTATTTTAATATGTTTACATTCCATAGACTCGGTCCCTCAGTACTAAGGCTCGTGACCCATCTTGTTCGTACCTATTTTAGATAGGTACCAAGAAATATAAAGATATTGATATCTCCATTACCAATATTGTCTCGTTGTCTTTGATTCCAACCGAATACGGGCGTTAGGAACTAAGTTGTATTCATCATGATGTAGCCTTCAGGCTGTTTTCGAACGAATCAGCAAACAGAAATCGTTATACTTTACATCTTTACAACCAGACAACCTTTACATTTACAATATTTACGTGTCTACTATGACGTGGAATGTGATCTCCAAAGTGTATTTTAACTCTATGAGCCAGTGAATTATGGAAAGACTTAGAAGTTATTTTAAAATTTTGATCTCAAAACGGAATCCTTAAGTAATTCATACATCTGCTGACCAGAAGGTATGTTAATGTAAGGGTAATCCGTTAAGAAGATCCTAAAACAGTTTATCATCAAAAACCTTCAACAATAAAAATCTTTGGAGATCAGACACCCCAGCCCAGCGACGCCGACACAATTTTCTAATATCCTCACGAACACAACAACTGTTTGTAACAATAATAATTTTCAGCCTACTTCTAGGCAAATAATTTTTTCTAAATAGCTTCTTAAGTTTACAGGTTCAATGCATTTTACCTATCTCAGTACCTAGTAACTTTTAAAGACGGATCTACTTTGTAAATGCCTTGAATCTGCAAACTTACGTCTAAAAGTTTCGATTGAAGAAATCAACATTTTGAAATGAAAGTTCTCTAAGATGTCTCAGAACTCCTCAAAATGTAGATCAGATTTCTTCAACCAAAATATTAATAATATTTTCTAACAATCGAAGAAATTATAAGAATTCAGTCGCTCCTTTATAAATCATAGGCTTACACAACAAATCTTTTGAAACACATCTGAGTGAACATTTAGATTATGTGTGAGATGTGTTCCGTTGGCAGTGTGGATCTCGTCATAACAAAGTTTCATCATTTGAGCGCTAGATACATGTGGCGTTTTAATTGTTCTAATGTAATACGAGTCATTTTAAGGAATTCATTCTATTAGTCAAAAAAGCTGGAAAATATATTGGTAGTCCTCCGATAAAGTTTTCGACAAATGAAATTGCTGTCGAAGTTGTAGCGTTTAATGCATAGGTATAAGAAACAAAAAATATTACGAATTATTTATTGCGTTAAATGCTCAAAGGTTCGTTCGTCAAATCTGCAATTAATGTAAAATGTCTTTTGACACGCAAAAGCTACGTCTCTGTCAAGTCGCGGTGATCCTACTACTCGGGCATTTACTCGATCCTCTAAAGAACAGTTTGTTCTACTAGTAATATCCTCAATTACAACTACACTATAATACTTAATTGCTTGATTAATTATTGCTTTAATTTTTTTGGTCTGTCAAATCCTTGGCGAGTGAAATGTGTAAAAATGTATATCGTGTGTGCTCACCGTGTGCTTATCTTCAGTACATTACAACAGCTAAAGTAGAAAACAAACGAAGCGTCGATTAACAGATTACTACGAGCAGCGAAACTATGAGTAAAAATAGTTCTAAAAAGTATACTAGTACTAACGGGGAAGCCGTCGATGTTAACTATTAGAAGGCCTTCGATAGGATTCGTCCTGAGATCACGTTCTTAAAGATTAAGTACAAACTATTATTGCATGTTTAGAATTGCACTGTTACGATTTCGATTAAAAAGTATCGATAAAAGTAGTCTTTACACTCGTTAGTATTGTCCAGAAGTCGAGAACATGCGTGGGGTACTGCAGGGCGACATCGCGGGCCCGCTCGTCGCGCGGAACTCATGCGGGCGGCAGGTCGCGCTGCAGCGACGTGAGTCACGTGTGGAACACCCACCCCGGCACCGGAGGTCACGCGTCCGGCACGCCGTGGATGTGGTGCTGGTAGTTGTGGTTCAGCTTGTTCGCGAACTCTTGCATGATGTCCCGGAATATCACCGAGTCAAGGTTCTCCCCGAGGATGTAGAGGAGGTACCAGTCGCCCATCTTGCTGCGCCGCACGATGGTGTCGACGTTGTCGCGGCGTACGAGCCGGAAGCGCATGCGCATCATGTAAACGCGCATGCGCGGCGAGAAGATGATGATGAAGCGGTAGACGAGGCTGATGAACGTGAGGATGCCGAGGATGACGAACCAGAACCAAAGGAAGACGTAGATCTTCTCGTTGACGACGTTCAGCGGCAGGATGCAGAGCGCGTCGTGGCGCTCCACCTCGCCCGACGAGCCGAACTTGTTGAACAGTGTGCACTTCACCATCCTGGAATGTACGGGATATATGTTATTTGATATATTCCAGAATGGAAAGGACATTTTGGCAGATGATACTGGGCAATGGAAGAATAAATTAATGAATAGGTGTGATACACTATCCCTGTTTAGTAATGAGCAAACAAATAATGTAAACAATATGAAGAACATGGACCCATTTAGACCAATAAGATGCATTTATAAAGTTATCTACTTGTCCTGCAAATGATGGGTATCATCAATGTTAAAAGAATTATAACCAAACTGCTAGCTTTCAGACAGCCTAATAGTTGAGAGCTAAAAGAATCGTTAAGCGCCTGAATGACATAGACACGGGGCATTGTTGGTAAACATTTGTGAAATTGTCGCAGATATTGTACAACAAAAAAAAAAAAAAAACTATTATAGATGCTTGTACCGTTGTATTTACCTTGGAAATATGTAGATCATGGGGTCGATGCGATCCTCCTGATCTGACTCCATGTAGGCGATGACGTCCAGCCCGAAGGTCATGAACTCTCCGTCGAAGAAGCGATTCATCAGGAACATTTGCCCTGAAAACATAAACATCATCAATTTAAACAATTTAATTCAATCTGAGATTCAAATTTTAACTCCGACTATTTAATATCATCATCATAATAGCCTGCCTTTATCCTAATTTACGTAAGGTCAGTGCAATATGTCTCTATAATGTACGATTTACACCGACCGGCGCGCGTCGGGCTGCATCGGAGAGCATTTTAGAAAATTGAAGCATACATGAAGTTTTTATGTCATGTTTGCATAGTTTGTATGGCATTTACAGGACCCAAGTCGGATCCGTGCACACGCCACTGTAGCCCGTCGACTCCTCGCGTACTTAAAGCTCCCCAGATAAGGCATGTCCTTCCACAATTATTCACCTTTATTATTATCATTTCATTAGCAACAGGCGTGCCTGTTCTAGCCATATCGATATCACGTTTTAACCGATAACAAATTCATATTTTTCACCAGGCCTTGAATACTACTAAAAGTTTCCGTGAAATGTAGATTAATTAATACGCTTGGTAGGAAGACCTTTTTTGATTATCCTTAATACGCTTTTCCCTATCATGAGTACGAAGAAGGTAAGAATCGCGTTCAAATTCTTATAAAATTTAATATGAGGCCCTTCATCAAAATAAATTGCATAAATATTGTTTACAACGACCTGTAATCTATTTTATAGAATTTACATGTGATGTATAGGTACATGTAAATTCTAAACTGAGCCTAAAAGAGTCGACTCATGGTGTTTTATATTGCATAGTTTGGGTACAGGTCAACATTCGGGCATAAAACCCGCAGCGTGCTGTAAAACTTGTTTTATGCCCGTTTTAATTCAATATGTTATGATTTACAATCGGCGCGGCAGGACCCTACAGCGTAATGCAAGAAAGTAGCAGAAGATTCAGTGTTTTCCACTTAAATAATTATATAACATTCGCAAAGTGCAAGAGTTTTTCCATGTCATCAATTTATTATAATAATGAGCATTTTTATGCTCGTCTATCCTACTAACATTATGCAAAAGTTTGTGAGGAAGGATGGGTGTTTGTTACCTACTCAAAAACGAAAAAACTGCTGAACGGATTTGGATGAAATTTGTCACACAGATAGTTTATAACCTGGATTGACACATAGGATGCTTTTTATCCCGTTATTCTTACGGAATAGAGACTTATGCGGGTGATACAACGGGACGCAGCTAGTATCTTCGTATATCGTCCATAAACTGCTTTAAAAGATCCCTAGCAAATAGATATAGCACCACATACCAGAAAATCGCCCTTAAGTTTGAGACAAACTTCACAGCAGCATGATAAAGGATGCACACAGTGGTACAGTGGTAGAAATTCTATGCCAGTTACCGTGTCTTTAAAAGCCTGACTGGTGAACGTGCGATTGATCTCTGAGACGGGGAAAGTTACACAGTAAAACACTAACCTTTCAGGACAATATGACTAACATCATAAACAAAAACTTTTGTTCTATGACTTTTAATAATTCATCAGATTTTAATTTATTATATTATCATACACAAAATAAAAATATTTAAATTCAACGCTCTAAATGTTACGAACTCTATGCGTAGCAAAACAAACTGCCGTGTTTAGTGCAAAAGGCCCTGCCTTTTGCACTAGACACGGCACGCGACAGTGCACGGGAGCCGTAGGTAGGTACAACAAAATACAGAATTGAAATGTGTTAGATAGAACAACGAAATCTTGAAGGTTTGTTTTTGGTATATTACTGTTTTGTAAAAGGTCATGTTACAATACAGTCTTGCAAGGTTGTTAGTGTTTTACCAATAACGCTTTATAGGGATTTGTTAAAACATTTTCAGAAGCAGACCTTAGATACCTAACTGGGAATGGGTTCGCCTTTTATAACATGAAAATCTAACTTGTGAATTGTGTACATTTTTGTAAATCACTTTACTTGTAATATTTAAAAAACATACTATTATAAGTATAACTTTGGTAAAAACTAACTTACCTACTGTATTTTTAAAGGGAGGTATACCAGAAACAATACATTTTTTTTTTAATTTTTGACTATAAGTTTCTATGAATATGGAGTTCGAATTTCAGACCACTGTGCGCCGGCCGCGCATAAACAACGTGAAGCGCAGACGTAACATAACCTGATGACCTACTCGTAACATGAAAAAAAAACCTAGTGGTTGTTATTCGAAATCCGAGACTATAAAATGTAATTCCGGGAAAATCCTTGATTTCCCGGCCACCTGGCAACCCTAGCTGGGACACAGGCCTTCTCTCTGTTAGAGGGAGTGGGTCGTAATACACCACGCGGACCAAGTGCGGGTTAGTAGATGTCACATGTCTTCGAATTTTTGGTTCTAGGACATGCCGGTTTCCTCACACTGTTTTGCTTCACCGTTTTGAGAGCAATGGTGATGAAATTATTTAGTTTGTGTAAATAATTTAAAGCGTTTAATGTAAAGCGCCAGTCTGGGTTCGAACCTCCGACCTACAACTCGTAAGTGGTTGCCGTTACCTCTGGGCCATCACTGCTCTGTTAAGCTAAACGTTATGCATGGTTATTGAGAATTTTGATAGTAAATACTTTAGATAATAAATGTTGAAATTATACATATTAAAGTGAGGTGACAACGATGTAGAAAGACGTGCCCGTCAATATCGTCCATAGTAAAAATACAACAAAAAACGATACGGTTGTGCTATGTATACCTTCAAAAGTAAGGTGACAACATCAAACAGAACTGTAGTGAGCCTTCTACCGATATCCGTTGCTGTCACCGGTTGGTTCACGATTCAGATCGTGCACGCGACAGATGTGCGTCTGATATATCAGTTAGGACATGTTTAGGTCCCTAGCGAGCCACTAGCACCGCGACTCTTGCCAAAATCTTTTCAATGTGTTTGCAAGTCACAAAAGCGATCCGTTAACGTCCATTTATTAAGGTTTTATATTATCATAAACAGACACTAGTATTTACAATTCCTATATAGAATAGGACCCAAATAATTTTAATACCCATCTTCTTGACAAAGATGTCAATCACTGTAGGGACAAGTTCAGTGGTTTTGCCTTTCCTTCTAACTATGCCCCCTGTGATGCCGGACGTAAAGAATAGCACCCACCCCCTTTCCTCCCGTGGGTGTCGTAAAAGGCGACTAAGGGACTTACTAGAGAATGAGCAGCAGTGTTCTCCATGCATTTTAACACCATAATGCGATCGCCAACCCGCCTGCCAAGCGTGGCGATTATGGCAAACCCCCCCAATTGGGGGAGGCTTATGTTCAGCAGTGGACGTCTTTCGGCTGAAATGCTGATGATGATGACCCTATACCTGCTCTGCCCTGCAACCTAATCGCGTGACACATTTTCATCTACAACCGAAGGATTTTGAAGAGAACTGCTAATCCATTGCTTCATTTGTTTGAAAAATCGTCTGCTCAACAACATAAATAACGCAATGAATGTTGTTAAACTGTCAAAATGGAAGGCATTTTAGTGTGTAGGTAACGCAATTACCCCGCTGGCCTCTGAATCATTGTCCATACTAATTGTGCTATTCTATTGAAGAAGGTACCTTCTATTGTTTTAAAGTGCGTTCTTGCACGTCTAGGCGTATCGCCGCTGTTTTCATGGCCCCAGTTTCGGCGAGATCGCGCGCACAGCATTATTTCCCTCGCGGCCTACTTAGTTTTTGTTATTGGAACCGCGACAGGAAGCGAAAGTAAATAGCTGGTATAGGTTTAGAATTACAACCGAAAGGATATTGATAAATATTTCCTGACAGATTGTGATGAGCTTTTTGATGTCACCTTATCCAAAAAGCAACACATTAGGAACTTCGTTGAAAATGGTTTAGTTGTGATTGACACCGTCTAAAATTAAATTATTGCTTTCTTTGTAGGCACACGTACAAAAAAAGAAAAATAAAGATAATAATTAGTTTTCGTATAATTAGTTTACGCCGTAATATGCTTGGAAGTTTCATTTGAATATTTTTACCGCTCAAATTATTGTTTCATATCTCTTTCAGAAATCATTTCAGAATCATGACGTACTATAAAAGTTTCATTGACAGGGCTTTCAGGATGCTAAATGTGTTGTGCCCGTGAAAACTTAAAGTTTATTTACACAGCTGAAGTAAGTTAAAGTGGCTGGATTCGATCACTACGCATCATATTCGAGATAACGGAGAGTCCACTTGACAGATTTCGAAAAGGCTTTTAGGATTCCAAATAGGTTAATATAAATCCGTATTTAGGGACAAGTGGCTGGTATTGATCCCAATCAGTCTCGACTTCTTGAGAGTATGCTAAATAGAGTTCGATAGCACTTTTAGAAACTAAAAGCTTAGAATTTGGTACGTACATACATATGACTAAGCCAATTATTTGTGGTTGGCGGAAAAATTACATGAAAAATTAAACTTCAGTAACATGAGAACCATTATTGGCTTTAGAGTTTGTTATATTTATTTATTTATTGCATGGCAGTCTGGCATGGCATAATGGGCTTATGCTGTATTGAGTTTCATGGAAATATCGGTATTATACCGGTGTTCAAATACCGGGATACCGGTATTCCGGTTTTTAGAATTGAAGTGAAAACATTGCTTTCTTTTCCTTATATAATGTAAAAAAAAAGTTTAAATAAATTTCCCTTTTGAAGTAAATAATCAACAATTCTTTTTTTCTGAGATCACAATAATTATTAAAGTATCAGAAACCTGCCTACACTACAAGTATAAACAAAGCGAGCTTGTGCGCGGTAAAAATGAAATTTCAAAGTAAATTGAGCAATAACTCTTTCCTCTCCTTTTTTTATTATTGTATTAAGACTGTTAGCTTAAATAATTTGTTAATATTATCTTAAATAAAACATAATTATCTAGAGCATCCATCAGAAAGTTGATTGACGAAACGAATGGTTTAATAAAAGTGACCATTGTGATTAATCTGATAAAATTCATTGATTCATTTAATAATTTAAAGCGATAAGTCAAACATCAAATTCAATTAAAATAAATTCAAATTTAATTTCAATTAAGTAAGACATCAAAGTCTGAAGAAGAAGAAAAAAAAAACATGGAAATGCTTGCTTGTTTTAAATAAAAGTCGACTACGATTTTGAAACACAAATGCCGACAAAAAATCTCAAAATGCCGAAATATTGCTTTTACAAATTCCAAATATCCCGGTATTAAAAAACAGTAAAATATTACTGGTTTTCCGGTTTTTCGGTATCCACGCACTAATGGCATTATATGTAGTAGGTATTATAATTTCTTAATTGCAGTAATTAGTTCAAATATGAACCGGAATCAATATGATTATGCTATGCGTCCATACCTATCAACTATCTAATGAAAAATGTTTCCGTATCTAAATGGTTACCAGCAACAATAAAAGCACTGCTGCGTTGACTACCTTCGAGCCAAAATAAAGAAGTTCCTAAAACAGCAATGCTACTTATTCTTCTACTATGAAAGTAGTTATTAGCAGAAATATCATTAAATTAGAGCTACAAAACGACTTAATCATTACTCACATCTGCAGAAATAATATTTGGTAGCTCATCCCGTCATAATAAGTTGCAAGCCATTCAGCAAGTTGATCTACAAGCAAGGCTGACTACCCAGAGGGGGCTCGGACGTATCTACATTTTAGTTTCACAATTTTAGAAGGTATTTTAGGGAACAATGATGATTATGAGGCAGTGGTATAATATGAAGCCTATCTATACTAATATTATAAAGAGGTATAATTTGTTTGTGAGTTTGTATGTAGAGGGTAATCTCTGAAACTACTGAACGAATTATGAAAATTCTTTCACTAATATGTAGCAGCTTTATCTCTGGTTATAATTTATCTTTTTATCATGCATATTAGCCGAGCTATTACAATTTTTGTGAAGCAAGTCGGTAATATACCTACTAATTATAAAGCTGAATAGTTTTTTTAATTGTTTGATCGCGCTAATCTCTGGAACTAACAGTAGAATTAAAAAAAAAAAAAATTGAATTTGATAGCCCAATTCTTGAGGAAGGCTATAGCATCACGCTATGACCCTTAGGAGCCGAGCAAAAAGTAAAAAGAACGCTAAGCGAAAACGGACTAAAAGCGCGGGTGGGCGGGGCGATGCGATGCGACGGGGGCCGAGGGAGTTTTATAAAAATAGGGCTGTTATTTTAGTATATTGTGTATCTTAACAACTTTGACACGATCGAAGTGGCAGGCAGAAGCTAGTAAGTTATAACTAGAATAGAACAAACGTTTAGGGCCTTACAAATAAACACGGAATAAAGTTATGCTAGGAATAAATTCGATATAAGCATAAATTTTTTGACGTTTATCCTTGTCATAACTTTCATCATCATCATCATCATTTCAGCCGAAAGACGTCCACTGCTGGACATAGGCCTCCTCCGAAAAGGGGGGGAATTAACCCACTATTATTATTCATAACTTTAATCTGTGTTTATTTGTAAGGCTCTTAGAATCTGTGCAATACATTTCATCAATTATGTTGGGTAATCCCAACATAATTGGAAAAGGGCTCGGCGGATGATGACGTTCCGTTGATCGATTAACGTCCGCCGATTGACTTTCGTGCTTCCAGTCTTACCGGAGCAGCTGAATACCTATAAGATTAAGATATAAGATTTAAAACTTACCTATAATATTAAGATATAAGATTTAGAACTTACCTATAACATTGATAAGAGCAAGTCCCTCGCACAAATAGTACCGGTAGGCCCACCAGTTGTGGTACCTCAGGTTCTCCCACAGGTAGTCCAAGATCAGCTTCTTCTTGGTCTTCTTCTCGATCTCGGTGCACACGCCTACGTCCAGGTCCATCATCAGCGCCCTGATCTTGCCTCCCTCCCAGGACTTCCACAGCCAACGAGGCGCGTAGAATAACATTGCCTGAAACAAAGTTGTGACTTTAAGTACCTATGGTTACGATAAGATTATGAGGAGCTCGTGGCTAAGTAATAACAGCCGCACGGGTCGATCCGTCAGGTTAAGCTACGCTTGCCGGGGTTGGTCCGTGGATGGGTGACCATCTTTACATACCGAGACTCCTCCGTGCCTCGGAAAGCACGTTAAGCCGTTGGTCTCGGCTGTCATTCGTGGATCTTGGAAAGTCGTTACGGGTCGTCAGAAGCCCAAAAGTCTGACAGCCAGTCTTACCAAGGGGTATCGTGTTACCCAGTTACTGGGTTGTGGAGGTCAGATAGGCAGTCGCTCCATGTAAAATACTGGTATTTAGCTGCATCCGGTTAGACTGGAAGTCGACCCCAACATAGTTGGGAAAAGGCTAGGCAGATTGATTGGTTACGATAAGATTATGGTTTCTTTCACTCTTGACGAAATAAAAATAGAGATTTTATAGGTAGTTACTTCTTTGCTAGAGGAAAGAAGAATAGCTGTCATATCAGCAAGGTTAAGAGCGGGATTGTCTGCATGTTGGAGGGCCGGACGTAATTATTTATCATAACTTGGTCATTTGGTCTCCACATGAATCTAAAATATAATCGAATATAGGCTCAAGCTGGAGAGAGTACAAAACAAGGTTGTGAGGTACATGTACTGGCGCTTAGTATGGTGTATACCCATTTTACCCGCTTATGTACCCAACTTTATTTATTTTGGGTATGGTTGGATATAACGAACTGAGGGTCAGGAGGGATCTCGCACTCATCTCGTACATATTCAAGATACTTAGATGTCCGCATTATGTACCTTCCCTAGGTACATAATGCGGACATTTTAGGGCACATAGGTTTGTGTGTTCCGGACAGGTACGTCTGGCGACGACGACAGCCACGGCTGCTGGCGGAGCCGCGCGCACGAACCAATCTTTCAAAGTGAGGCGCCACTGACGCGTGCACTCCGCACTCTTAACCTCATAGCTAGTGACTCGAACCTATTTTGTTGTTCTCTGAGTGAGTTCACAAAGAATGCTTTATTTGTAATTAGTTATAAAATGTAATTATAAGTTAGAATAAGATTAGATAAGTACGCTATCGTAGTAGGTTACCCTGTAAGGATAGACGTAAGTTGAAATAAATAAATAAAACTTCGAGGGATTTTCATAGGTATACTAGCTGACGCGACAGACCTCCTACTTCCTAGAACTCGATCGCAGCACCACCTACCGGGTCCAGTTGTGAATCTAAACCATCCAGGAACTCACTCAAATATACACACACAATTTTATCCAAATCGGTCCAGCCGTATAGGAGTTCAGTCACATATACACCCACAAAAGAATTATTATAAAGATTAATGTATGTCTGTTATTGATACGAGTATCTAGGCTGATTTGTGAACTTGACGAAGTTTGGATTTGTATATTATGTTTATTATTGTTTATTATTTATTACCTATTATTTATTCAGACAACATGATCCATTTTGTTAGTAAAATAGTACTTAAAACTGACAGTCATACCTGTGCGCTATCTCACTCAGGATGCTGTTACTACTCCCACGCACTCTGTGCAGCAGTGACGCTGTTTTCTTGCGTAAAATTGCCGTGAAACCATCTGTGGTAGTATGATCGTAAAACTTTTGTTCCGGAAACATGAAGGGAAAGTGGGAAACATAACAGAAATTAAACTTTTGAGATGACCTTTCCTGACGGTGTTACCACTACCATTTTATCATGTCCTGTACAGTACATGTCGAAAGCGCTACCCATCTTGGTTTAGCACAGAGCACCTAATAATACTGGTATAGAGTGCTATCTCAGGGATTTTTATGCCAACCTGTCACGAGTAGCGCCATCTGGATTTCATGTTCCGTAACTAACCATACTATACATACCTACCCTACCCTTCATTTTCATTTGGTTGCTTTTGATATTTCCCATAGTTCAAGATTGATTGATTTAAAACCATGTTGAGTAGTGTGAACACACAACAACACTAAATAGCGTCCAATACCGCAAAACTTAACTAATAGCGTCCAAATATCACAAACAGACACAAAATTCAGTCAGCCTTCGCCCCACGGAAACACTCAACGCAAGCACGTACTGACATATCTGATGATGTACGCTTCAAGCCTTTACGGAGCAGCAGACAGAGGCTCAACTCAACATATTAGCAGCAAAGAAAACAACATAAACAACACGTAAACAATTTTGCGCACACGCAAATTGCAAAACATATCGGCCATTTTCTATTGACAATTTCGAATTTTGACATTTGTGATTTTCTTTAGCAGTCGATTTATTAAATTGATAAACCAAATCAAAATATTTGTTCGTATTTTATCTCTTTAAAATTAAAATAAATAATGAAAATAAATTAGAAATTAAAACTGCATTTTCAACAACTACGAGTATTAAATAAAGTCTAAGTCGTTTTGTAGAGACATCTAGTACGCCCTAGAGAAATTATTTGCCTAAAATAAATAACACGATTCACAGATGGCGTACCTTAAAAAAATTGCTGTGAACGTGAAGGTAACTTTACCGGGGCCTGTTCCTTATCTTTTTGACAACTTTGTGATGTCTATAACTTAGCCAACAGCACTAACTGATACCAATTTCGCTAATATTACAACTACTCCACTTAATTTAATCTACCACGTTTACAGCGACATTCAAATGTTTTACAACCAACTTAATTAACTTTCTTGTAACTTATTTTAAACTTTATTTCTTAGGGTCTAAAGTCTAGAATTTAAAAGTTAGGAGTAATAAGGCATGAGTCACAATGGGAGCTCTTAAAATCTGTGGCAATAAAATTTGTATGAAATAGTTAAAAGTAGCAGACGTTTGAATGGTCGTATTGCAACCTGTATTACGATGTAGCAATGTTTATTGCTATTGCCGGTATATAAATGCAATTGTTAAAATACATATCGGAAGCTAGAGACAGGGCTGTCGGAGAATAAGTTAAATAATAAGGTGCAATAAAAAGAAAGGAGATTTTGAAGAAGTAAATAAATTAAAGACAAGCGTCAACTTTTCCAATACATCGCTAATACTTTTTTTATTATAGTAATTATATTATTTATTTTTTGCCCTTTTGTTGTGATTGCCGTCTGGCGTTCCAGTGGAAGGATAAATAAATAAAAATAAAAAGTTTCAGTCTTATAAATCTCAAACAGGTAGGTATTATGCCATAGTTGCTTAAGCCAGAAGCTCCAGGGTAGCCCACGAAATTAAATTTATCTAACGTTTTGGGTTTGTCAGGATGTATGTTGATCTAAATGTGATTCGCGGCCGTATCAAATATTTATTTATAGAATCATAATCATAAAAGTCATCAATTCAACATTCTTAGTTCATGTTACCCTATTGAATGACTATTTCGAGAAATCATGACGTTAGAATCCTTTTAATTCTAACATTTGGAGTTGTATTGCTGATTCTAATAATTACAATTCTGTAAAGCCATATTTGTTACGGTCGCAAATCATATTTTAATCAATATATGTACAACCAGACACTGGTGCCGATTCCCTTGTTCACAAACTAAACTAAATTTAAGTTCAGTGCATCTTTTTCTTTCTATTTCATTAAGAAGAGGACAGAAGATATATTTTAGTTTAGTCCTGTCAAATTAATGAGCGCTTGACGTAAATTGACGTAATTTTAGTCGGCAAGTTTTTAATCACGTCTAAACTTGTATAGAATAGTGACAGGCGCTGATTAATTTGACAGGATTAAACTAAAATTTATCTTCTGTCCTTTTCTTAATGAAATAGAAAGAAAAAGATGCACTGAACTTAAATTTAGTTTAGTTTGTGAACAAGGGAATCGGCACAATTGACGTCCAAATTACAAAAAAAAAAAAAAAAAAACATTAAAACATTTGAATTTCGCGGGCTACCTTACGAGTAGCACGTCCCGCTTAAGTAGCTGATGAACTGACTTCAAAGGCGTTGAAAGCCAGAAACAAACAGCTAGGCATTCAAGACAATAAAACTGTTACCAGGTGCCAGGTCACTAACCTATCTCTTAAATAATAATAGAACATACAAAACTATCACTGTACCAACTTGATCCATTACTCTGGATTGGCAGCCCTATCTATACGTCATAAATTCATCTGGCTAGACACTATCGTAAATGCTTTATAGCCATCAGATATTATGGCTTTCAACAGGCCGCGGGAGATGCGCACACACTGACAGCCATCATAATACTGATGGCTTTATATAAATAACTGATTGACGGTTGTGGAGCACGCTACTAGATGGCGTTAGTGGGCGCTCAACTACTATTTATTATTAGTATTGCAGTTTCAGCTGCATTTTGTGGTGTCACGTAACCTATAAATTGAGAGTGTTTCAATACATGGTTTGGAGGAATGCCTTTGGCTTATTATTTATTCAAAGAGTTCGCGAGTTCGGGAATTTTCTTGAAAATTGGCAGTTTTAAGCTATGTTATCTAGATAGGACATGGAAACCATGGACAACCTAAGCCAAACCAAATTCAGTGTTATAGCATCTTTACCTTCCGGCTAAAGTCCTAAAAAATAAATTCTACTTTTCATCTAATGACGTTTTATAATAAATCTACTTCTTTCTCTCCCAAATTATACAATTTTTTAAGTCGTAAAGCTAATTAACAGCGCCTCAAAACACGAACTTTCAACAAATCATTCACAACGAATCCATTGCAGTAATGCCAACCTGCAAACAAGTTGTGAACTGTGCAGCGTGCATAATGCAGAGCTTACGACTGCAGCCGCTCGTGTGCACGTAGCTCATAAATTGAATGTGTTCGATGCGGCTCAGGCTCGCGGTATTATCTATTCAATGCATGCCCCAAAATAGTGTGGGTATGTGTTTGTAGTCATTTACAGAATGTTTGTAGTTTTTATCGAGTTTTTTAATATTTGATGTTAATGTAGCCCAAGAACGAATGTAGGCTTATCTTACTCTTATTTTCAAACGAATTTTCCTTGTGAGAACAGAAGATCATTATACTTTTGCGTTACTATAGGAGGTATTTCTTACTTTAAAGATTTATTTTTTGTTTAAAATATTTAATACTTATTCAACATATAATTTTTGTATTTACCAATGTGCACTTAGTTCGTAGGTTTAGAAAGACATGGTCATTGTGAACCCGCTCGGACACAGCAAAAAAAAAAAAACATCTTTATAAATCAATTATCAAATAGATCTTCAAACTCAAACTCAAAACATTTATTTCAATTAAACCATTTACAGGCACTATTGAACTGTCAAGGAGTCGGTCAGTCAGAAATATGAAGCTAGTTTCCCATTTCAAAGCGTGTAGGTACCTATGGAGAAGAACGGGCAAGAAACCAGCGCTGGGGCTCTGTCTCGTACAGAATTGCAGCATTATGCTGAGCTATGGTCGTTTTGCGTGGATGCGACGCATATTTTCCTCCAACTTGTTCTTTTCGTGTTTGTGTCCTTTCTTTCGCGTCACGTTTACCGTACAGTAAATAGTTTTTTTTTTTTTTTTTCAAAAATATAATAAACAACAAAAGCCGTGATAGCTATGAGATGACCAGTTCCAAGTCCCAACTGAAGGCGCCTGTTCACAAATATGATGCATGGATCAGCACCATTCAGCTCTACCATTTCGAAGGGAACTAAATAATCCAATACACGCGCAACCATCAGCGAGAGATTTGAGTGAGCATGACATACTCTCAGCCGCCAGGGCACATTCAAGTCATAGAAAGAAATATCATCCAGTAAATGGTATGGTGGTGGTGGTGTTATGGTACTTAACAATCGTACCAACAGTCACTCTTTTTACCACAAAAAGAATTACAAACAATAAATCGCTAGCTATCCGTAACCGAAATACTTCACTTGTCCACATCGACCGGCATCCGGTTTATTTACGTTCCGCATCGCCGCGAATGCCGCGATATCGCCAGTGTGTTTACGGCCTAACGACTGACCGGCCATAAGTTGTCGATGGCCGCGAATCGCGCAGTGTGTCCCCGACTTTACTGGCGTTATTAATAGCACTGCCGATTCATGTGGTTTAATTGAAAATGTAGTGTTTTGTTGGTTTTCAGTTTTCAGACAGATTTTCTAAAGACTATTTAGACTCGTTTGGAAATGTCGCTATGAGATGTTAACTAAACTAAGCGGTTGTTTTGCCCTTCTCTCCAACAAATAAGGAGCGATGACAATCGGTTTACACGCATAATGTGCGTCTGCGTAACTCATTATGCGTGTATTTTGTACCACACTGACCTACAGTTACAGAAATCGAAATTCATTTTCTATTTTTAATAATCTTTACATACGTACAAATAAATAAAATTTAAATGTCTGTTTGTAATGTCAAAATCACAGCTTATTTACGGTACTTATAATAGTGAACAATTTTTTTTTCCTCTCTGTTTGTCTTATCAAGCTTATCTGCGAAACAGCTGGACCGATTTCGACGGAACTTTCACTGGCTAATAGCTGATGTTATAAGGAGTAGCTTATGCCACTTAATTTTATTTTAGAAAAAGCCACGCGGGCGAAGCCGCGGACAGCAGCTAGTGTATTATAATTTTAATATTTACCAACAATCTTTGATACAGCAGTGCTATTCTATAAAAAAACTCACCGTGTAAACAGGGCCTCAAGTCTGCTATTACAATAGTGTCAAAATGGTCTCTTCATTGTAAGTTTTTGACAGATTTGCCATACAAACACTGTCAAATACTCACAATGGCGAGACCATTCTGACACTATTGTAATAGCAGACTTGAGGCCCAGGTGAAATGAGCTGTCATTCCATTGACACAGTGACAGCTCACTTTAAACTCACTTCATCTATACTCCATTTATAATAGCATTAGACAGAAGTTAAAAAAGGTTATTTTTGATGCACACTTTATAACAAAAGTACAATAAACTTGTTATAGTTACGATTAACGCCAAATCGATTAAAATTAATTTATATATCAGCTATCACACTTAATTGTAATCATTTAAAAAAACAACCATATGAAATTAAGTAGCTTTCATTTAGATATATTATTTCATTCCAATTTAAAATTACAGTGCCTATGCTAAAAACCTAAAAGAAGCAGGAGTCAACAATACTGCAACGCTTTTTGTTTCACTATAATGCTACCAAATCTAAAATGTTACTTAACCCTTCATAAGCTGTGACAGCCGGGGATTTCTAATTTTACTGGTTTATGTCGTCTGTGAAATTTACTTGACAATGTTCTAAGATTGTCATGTATGTCATTTACTTGTGAATACTTTGTTTGTTATTGTTTAATTTTCGTGATTTTGTTGTTATTTATTAAAATAATAAATAACATTTAGTTATTTCTTTATTATTGTATTGTTATCAGTATTGTCATTGGTTTGTTTGTACAAAACGTTACTTTTTTTTTTGAGCTATGAGTGATCCCGGTGCGGGACCGAGTGGCTTACAACATATAAGTACTGAGTCTGACCAAAGCCAACGGCGAAAAAAACGTGGTCCAAAAGTTGACTCCGACGAAATAATAATGTCTCCCAAAATAAAGAGAACGCTGCGTGCTGTAGAAAAACAACCTGTGATAAATATTTTTAAGCAATTGGAGTCCTGGCCTGCAGATACTCCTCATTATAGGACTGAGATGATAAACAAAATCGCAGAAGTTGCCGGTAAGGACGATTCATAAAATTATTACTATAAAAATATTTGAAACTAAAATGCATTGTGATAAAATGTATTATATTTTAGAAACTCCGCACATGATTTTATTATTTACAGGCGTATCTCGGGCTACTCTGTCCAATATTCTCAAAGAGTACAACATAAAAAGTCGTCTGCAATCTCCCCCTCCCCAACAGAAGCACATGAAACGTGATGATTTTGATGTCATCACATTTAGTGGAATATGCAAGAAAATTCATTCCTTCTTCTTTAATAATGAGTTGCCCACCTTGGACAAGATGCTGGAAGCAGTTAACAGTGACGAGTCTCTGCCAGATTTAAAAAAAAGCAGTCTGTATAAAATAATTAAATAAACATTAAAGTTCACATAAATCAAACAGAGCAGAAAAAGTGCACTCTTAGAAGTCATAGACAAGCAGGAGATCGTCCTTTGGAGACTAAAATATCTTCATGAAATAAAAAGGCTAAGGAATAAAGGAAGGAAAATATATTATTATTTAGATGACACTTGGCTAAATGAAGGTACAGTGCTTCTAAATTTCTTAACAGCTATTTATGCACTAAGCAGTGTATGACCTCTTGCATTCAATAACATTAAAATTAATTATACAGTTAAACATAATTTCATAAAATTGTTTCGTGAAATGAATGGTATTTGTATTAATAACCTTTTATCATACAAACAGGTCACACGAAAAGCCTAATATGGCATGACACTAATAATAAGTCTTCAAAAGAAGCACATTGGGAAGGTCTATCTGCTGGTTTAAAAAATCCAACTTATAATCGGTCATACTGGTATGTATTTTATGGACTGTCCTCGCCATAAAAAAATGAACACCCCATTGTTATTGACTATTAATTAAGTAATACATATTATATTGTATTATGAATTAACGCATGCAAAGCGAACTTTTAAAGTTATAAATTTTGTTATAGTATTTATCTATGAACTATTTCCAGCAGTGAAATTATATAGGGGGTACGGAATAATTGACTTGTATTAATTTTATTTCACAGGGTTTGTGAAGGGTTTTTAATGGATGCTGCATTAATATTTGATGCAAAGAAAGGTGATGAAGATGACCACTCCGAAATGGACGCCTTCAACTTTAATAATAATAATAATTTATTTATTTACACTTCAAGACACAATCATCTGTGTAGCCCTGACTCTTGTACTAGGATTTCCTGTTTCATAAGAGCCAGACCTCTCAATTTACAGGGAATATGTTATAGAAGCGCGATAGACAAAAGTGAAAATGGTTCAAGTTAATTTTGTCAAAAATTGAGAGTGGCGCTGTAATTGTTATGGACAATGCGCTATACCACTCAAGGACATTGGAGAAGCTGCCAACCACAGCTACACGAAAGGCAGATATACAGGAATGGTTTAAAAGCAAAAATATTCCTTTTGAGGAAAAAGATCTTAGGGCAACTTTATTAGAAAAAGCAAAAATACAAAGACATTTATACCAAAAGTTTGTTGTAGATGAGATGGCTAGAGAGAAGGGTATTTCAGTATTGCGCCTCCCACCCTACCACTGCGAGTTCAACCCTATAGAATTAATATGGGCTCAAATGATGGGGTATGTGGCTCAACATAACAAAACGTTCAAATTAGACTAGAAGAAACAATTAGTCCCACAAGATCTGGATAGTATTACGCTAGAACGATGGCAGTCTTGCGTTGCTCATGCAATTAAAGAAGAGGAAAAGTTAAAGCATAATGGATGATGTGGTAGAAAGATTTATTATTAGGTAACGTCGGTGAAACTTCTTCATCTTTATTCTCTGATGATAGTGACTAAATTATATGATGAAGACGAAGAAGTTACACCAACTATAATTGTGTGTTGAAAGTTGTTGTTTTAAATAAAATATTGTAAAAAAAAGAGACTTTTATTTCCTTTAATCTTAATTAAATTTAAATCATCACGACGTAATCGTTTGTTTCATTCATTCATTTTGTTGCAAGTAATGTGTGATGAAGATGTTATTACGACCTATTTATCAAAGTTATGTTCGAACATTTTTAGTTTAACTGTTTAAACTTTTAACTTTGAATAAAATGTTTCGCACTCCTGCTTCTACGAGCCTCTTTTTTCTAATGCTATAGTAAATGGAGTATAAGTTGTGAGATTTTTACAGAATAGATCGGCTGGTAGCTCTAGTGTGTGTGACCAATAGACCATCCACCGGTGCTATTTACCGGTGTAATTATGGCTATTGCATAAATAGTTTTAGTAGAATCTCTAAATTTACCTATGTTTTACCTACATAGGTAATATTTATAAGTAGGTACATAAAATAACTGTATTACATCCCGATGGCGAAAACCAGTGAACGTTCGAATCAAACGTGAAAAGATAATAAATATATTTTACCAATAATAAAGCTGAAGAGTTTGTTTTGTCGTTTGTTTGAACGCGCTGATCTCTGGAACTACCAGTCGGATTTAAAAAATTCTTTTTGTTTTTGATAGCCCAACCCGTAAGTGTACAGTCTGAATGAAAGGCGTGTGGCGGGGCGTTTTGCGTCGCGTGCAAGCGGCGAAAGAATTGTTCGCCGCGCCGCTCGCCGCCACTCAGGACACTCGCGAGGGGTTGTATGTTTTTAACATGAACGCCGCACGCGCCGCCCCGCCGGACGCTTGAATCGAGCATGCATTCAGTTCGAACACTAAAACGGCTAACATCACGCTAAGACCCTTAGGAGCCGGGTAAAAAGAAAAAAGGCCAGAAAGAACGCTAAGCGAAAACGAAATAATAGCGCGGGCAGGTGATGCGATGGGGCGGGGCGGGGGAACAAGAAATTTCTAGCAGTCGAAATCGCGGGCAGAAGCTAGTCTCATATAAATAGAATAAACAGGGAGGAGAGAGGGACAGAGTCAAGTCTTTTTCGAACACACACAAATCAAAATACTGTATACTCTATTTACTATAGCATTAGACAAATAACGGCTAAATAACGGCAGTTATTGTGTAATATTGTTGAAATTACTGCACTTTAGAGTTGTTTTTTTAATGTAAATGGTAAATATATTACAGTGCTTTGTATTTATCGTGAAATAACGGAGTTTATTAAACGTTTACATCGACATAACGAAAGGGTGAGAACAGTTATTTGTCTAATGTTATAATAAATGGAGTACGAGTATAGAAGATGAGAAAAGGAGGTACCAAATATGTTTTTGCGATCGTACACAAGCTAAAACACCTACATTTCCACAAGTAAGTTTCAGAGAGTGCTGCCAGTTTTTCTCGAGCAGTGGTCAACCACAACAGCTGCTTGTCCCGTCCACAACTACTAGATTAATAGCCCGACTGAACTCGTATGAGCATTCTGAGGTTTGGCCAGTTACGTTCGTAAAACATGAATAAAATACCGGGTGTCTTAGTAGTAGAATAATGAGTTTTTAAATGGTATGGTACTGAAAGTGTGTTTAGTTCTACTTTATATACATTAGCTAATAGTAAAACAGCCTTTTCTTTTAGAAATTCTGAATGAATTCTGTCTGGACATTTTGTTGGGGTTAAATGGGACTTCTGCTGAATTAAATTAGGTAGCTGTCCTCAGTAAATGAGCACCTATAGGTACTCCTTGAGCTACGAGATTACGAATAGGCAGCAGTATAAAATCAAAATCAAATTATTTTGGTTCATATAAACCTACATAGGCACTAAGCATGCATTTTTAAGCGAGTAAAGAAATAAGCAATACTAAACATAATTAAATAAATAATAAATTAAAAGATGACCTGCACATAAAATATTTCTAACAGAAAACAAGGAAATTAATAAAGCGCTCTTCCTCTCTCTACTTATTTAAAAATTAGCTGTGCCCGACAGGGTCCATAATTGTTTCTGTTATTATTTCATTATTTACCACCCGTAATTGTACATTATGGATTGCAATAAACGATTTTGATTTGATTTGATTTTTAATTTTTTTATTAATTTATATTAAAAAAAAAAAACTTTTAAAAACATTGCCCCCCCACACTAGGATTTTCTCCTGTATTGTGGGTGCGTTTACAAACATTTAAAGTCACACACCACACACATTTGTTCCGTGCGGAAATCGAACCCGCGACACGCAGCGTAGCAGTCAATCGTTTAACCCCTGCGTCCACCGTGCCGTCGAATATAACTTATGACACGTGAGAAGCTAGGTTCACGGTTCAAATTAGTCGTTTCATAAGGAGAAGAGCCGGCAAGAAACTCCACGGTTACTCTTTTAAAAATAATTAGCTTTTACAATATTTTCAAATAACAGTGTTAATAGGTATGCAAGGATGGTGTAGGCCTTTCAACAAGTACCAGGTACTTAACAAAATAGAAAATGGTCAATAAATCTACAGTCTAGGCTACTAGGCTAGAATAAGATTTTCACATTCACACAATAGAAAATAATCAATATAAAAGATTTTAATTTAAAGTATACGTAAAAATTAAAACCTATTTAGACCAAATGACATGATTGCCATTACATCTACAGTAACGAATCTGAATAAATATCATGTCCACAAAAGCAACTAATAGAGAGTTGAAATTAGAATTGTAGGTAGATAAACGGTAATTGGTGAAACACTAACACTCAGGAATGTACTTGTTACTAACATCATAAAAACAATTTTTTTTCTATGACTTTGAATAGTTCATCAGATTCTAATTCATCAGACTTTCATACAAAAATAAAAATATTTAAATTCAACGCTCTAAATGGCTTATTCCCAAAGTACTCCAAAAAGAGTTCCCAAACTACTCCATAAAAAATATAATATTTTTAATTAGGTTTCATTCTACTCCACGATAATATTAAAATGTTCTCAAAGTACTCCACCCCATTTTAATCGAAAAGCTAATTTAAATATGTACCGAATTACTATAAAAGGGTAGCTGACGTACAGTCAGGCTCAAAATTCACTCTTATTTTCACCTTTTTTTAAAAACTCAGTCTTATTTTTTTTATTCAACAATTAAAAATATTCAAACATCAACTGACAAAATTAAAAACGTGCTCTGGATTCAGAAGTCTAAAAAACATAATGTATAGAAAGACCCAATCTTGAAGGTTTGTTTTTGGTAAATGTATGATGTTCATGATGTTGAGCGGGCCCTATCAGAATACCAGCGCTGCGACACTTATTTTTAAATGTCGCAGCATCATGCTGAGATAGGAGCCTTTTGGCCACGTACAGGATTTTGTTTTCATTTTATTTTATTTTTTATTAGTGTTATTATGAGTGTTTAGTTTAAAATGTGATCTTCCTGTATGAGTCCCAATAAGTACTTTTTCTTTCTTTCTTTCTATGTTTTGTAAAGAGAGAACAAAAGTTGTTGTTTATGATGTTAGTAATACATTCCTACAAGGTTTTTAGTGTTTTACCAATAACCCTGTATAATGTCATAAAGCTGCTAATAACAAGAAACTACAATAACCAATAATGAATTAAACAAAGCGTGGCGATAATAGTGAACCCCGACATGGCCTAGTTTAGGAATAGACGACCTGACATAATGAGACATTCAACTGCTAAAACTTCTGTCATCCAGCCAGAAATATCCAAAACCATAAACTAAACATGATTATCTATGTATTTATGCAAACGAAGCCATTATTATCTACCCACTTTTACCCCACAAAAGTTTATTTTTAAAACCCGACCTTCTTCGGTAACACAAATAGAGCACTAGTGCACATTCTAGCAAGGAGGGCGTTATCTGCACAGCCGAGTGAGCTCTGCGATCAGCTGTGAACCGATTGTCACATTACTTGTTGCATTTGTCGGGTGTGAGACGAGTGTTAGGACAAGTAGCTCTGCAGCTTAGAACTTATTGTATTGATATATTGATAGTTGTTTGACGTAGTTTTTCTTAGCGTAAGATGTTCATTTTATGGGCTCTGCGGACTGTTTTCTTTTTATTTTTTGTGAATTTTTTTCCTACGAGGTTTGGGGTGATTTCTGAACTGAAACACGAAATTTTATTTTTAAAACACAGGCAGCACAAGAAGGTGAAATAAGATGAAATGAAATCGTTTATTCTGTAAATAGGTTAACGGAATTACTTTTGCACATCATATAAAAAAAAAAATAAGCTAGATGGAGTCGACATTTCCTATCTAGTCAGATAGGAAATGTCGACTATCAACTATCTGACTACCCCTGAGAAGAAATAGCGAAACAAACTAAGGGGTCAAAGTCTCTTTTAAAGTCCAGACATAATCTTGGTCAGATCATGTGAGGACTATGTAGATCCGTGTCTGAAATGGTCTTTTGAGGAAAGAACCACACTTTGAGTGGACCTGTCCAGTCAGTGCAAGCATTTGTCAGTAATCGTGGAGCTCAACGATTCGATGAACAATACCAAAGAAAGGACATTTCGGTAGGCCGCATAAAGTACTCAAAATGCCAGACCAAAAACTAAATTATTGAAAAAACTTAATTTTTCGACGCCATATTTTAGTTCATTTTGTTATTAGTTTTAATTTAGTTTAGGTTAATTTATTTTTAATTATCTTGATTTACTTTAAAACTAGATTATATAAGAAATGTTGTATTGAAATAAATTAAGACATATCCAATAAAAAAAAAAAAAAAAAAAATGAAAAAAAAAAAATGAAAAAACCGCCTTTATGTAAGTAATCAAAAAGTATAAAAAAGAGGACCAACAAAAAAAAAAAAGAGAATTCTACAAGTCCCAATGGGACTGTTACGATTTTACTTACTATCTTAGTAGATAAAATCGAAGGTCAAAGTATAACCGCTTATTAGGGGATATCGGATATCGATATTATGAGGTCAAACCATACTTAGGTATCTGCGGATCAACCTGTTTATCGAAGTTTGAGGGGTTTTCCTTAAAAAAGGTCAGGAGTGTAGAAAAAGTATCCGCAGAATCCGGCGCGGCGCAAAAGGAGCCTTGTAAGAATTCTAACACGTGACATTTTATAGTAAACTACTAAGCAAAATCAGCCTTAAATATTCCCATTGTTGGGAAACAGACCTCCTCTTGGAGCAGGCCGTAATCCAACACGCAAGCCCGTAGGAGTGCGTGTTGGTAGATGTCGAAAAGACTAGTTTCTATATAAGGAATTTTTTCGCCAACTGTTCTAAACTTCGCGTGACCAGAGGGCTAACTCGTTATTTGGCCAAAGAAATAGCATTTGCCATTCAAAGTCGTAATGCCAGTCTTCTGCATAGGTTTCGGGATGTCAGCGACGTGGAGGAGTACTTCGAAGCCTAAGTGGTTTTGTATTTATTTGTATAGTTAGTTAGTTAGTCATTTATTTTAGTACCTGTAAATAGTTTGTAAGTATAATAATTTACTACTGTTCATATAATTATGTTTATACATATCTGTAGGTATATGTTTCGTTTTATAAGTTATATTAATAAATTGATGTAAGTATGGAGAGAGTAATAGAGAGGATTATTTTGCGCGTAGGCGACATGACAGCTAATTACTATTTAGGTACCCATTCATCTTGATGCAACACTCCTATTATTAGAGAGGCTTGAACACCCACCATGTAACTTGTAATTGCATTGGTTAAAACAAAAGACTCCTACGTATACAAAGCTTTGTCGATAACCGTTGTAAAAATTAACGTATTACGGATTTATAGTCTCATTTACGAAGCAAAGGAATCACACTTCATCATCGCGTTTTGAAATCTACGTAAGTTTCTTCTAGCGTAAATGAAGTGCTCGGCTATTAGATATATTGGCCGTCGAATCGCCCTGTTGAATATCAGAATAAACTAAAAAGATGAAATCACAAGAGACACACCACACACACAATACAGTACCTACATACGTTTTCTTTACTCTATAAAGCACGGTATCATGGTTTAATACCACAAAGCGTAGGTGTATCCACAAAGAGAAACAGTACCGTTAACATGTTATAACACTTCATAATTAGCTACTGTTACAATAGATTAAAGTACAGTGGCGACAGATAGGTCCAAGATCACATCTGAGTCATAGTTGTTGGCACTCGATAACGGTCAACGTCGCGATGTTTGTGACTGTCTTAGTTAGAAGCGGATGCGATTTAATGACAGCTATACCAAAAAAATAACGGCCGCACGGGTTCGATCAAGTTAAGCTACGTTTGCTGCGGGTAATCCGTGGATGGGTGACCATTTTACTTTACCATCGTTGCGACGCCTGAAAGTCTGACAACCAGTCTTACCAAGGGGTATCATATTATCCAGGTTATCCTACTGGCTTGTGGAGGGGAAAAGACGATGATACCAAAAAAGTTTGTGTGTTGTGAAACTTTGAATGATCGGTTTAGCCACTGCCATGCAGCAAAAGCAAAAGAAAATCAAAAGCAGTATGTTGAAAATGGATCATTAGATGTTGAAACTCGAAATCACCAGCGTTCGAAATCGCTGTGACTGTGAGATGGGTGATCGCTGCGGGATGAATAGGGTAACTTTATGTGCAAAATCCAGTCCAATAGAAAACAGAACAGAACGTCTCATTCAAACATAAATAGCCATTTCCGATATCACAATGTTTCGATACTTAAATGTACTGCAATTACAATACGTATTAGGTACATTCTATAACCAAAATTGCAAACTACTGTTAATTATAAAAGAGGTAAACACGCCAATAGCGGAAACATTACTAATTAAGAATTTAGAACGAAATAATACAAATTATTGTACAAACAAAACAGCAATTGAGCTACATGCCAAATCGTTCCCGCCAATATCTTATAATTTGCGTCCATTTCCCACGGGCGGGAAAACGTTAGCGAGTCGTGACTTTTTCACGGCCACTAGCGATACGACTTATGAAATATGGAAACCATTAATGAGTACAACACTATAGCTTCGTTTTAGACTGTTAAACGGGTTATTTTTGAGTTCCAACCGCCAAAAGTGCATGAGTTAATTACTCTACTGTTCGTTCTAATGAATTGTTTATGGTTAACCTTGACAGTTAATATTTAAGCAATATTTTGTTTTTCGTACACGACATACCTAATTTATGGTCGCGCGGCCATTATATTAGCTATGGTTCTTACATGTTTTCGGGATTAGGCCAAAGATTTATCGCTCAATTTCTTCTAAATATATTAAAATATGCTTTGATTGTTAAGTAGGATATTTAGGATTATTAACACGGTTCATAAATTATCTTTAATATATTTTAAGTTTATTGCGCGATTGTTTATGGACAAACAAAAAAATATATAGGCTCATTTATTTTAGATAATAGCCCACGTATTTTTCGTAGACACAATAAACATTATTTTTATATTCTAGAAATTAAATTTGACATCGGTGTAGGAAGGTATTTGAGGAGCATAGTGTGATTCAAAGTGGAAATGTCTTCTCGGGTTAGTGAAGGTCAAGATTAGAATAATTTAAAGATGAATAAAAAGAAATGGCTTTCATGATGGTAAGATGAAAAGATTTCATTGACTTTTTTGCGATTATTACATTAGATAAATTAATTAGTGTAGGATCTTCCTGCTTTCATATCCAGTCAATCAATTTCCAGACGTATCCCAAGTTCTTAGGCTTTATAATATTACAGAGTTAAAAGCCACTAATTATGCATTAGGCAAATATTAAACAAACGTTTATTCGTCGAATTCTAAATACATTTCGGATGCATCGATCATCGTTCGGATACATGCACGCTATCGGGGCCGACACGCGTGATTTATGCGCTGCCTGTACGTCCAGTTGTCTTTGCTTTCCGCAATGACAGCGCGGAAAAAATAGCAGAAATGGCGCCATTTTGATTGATATTATATGATAAAGTTTTTATTCATTTTTGTTTTATTGTGTCGTTCTGATTGTTTATTGATTGAGCTCATACACACGAGCGGCTCGTGTCAACGTTAGATGCAATTGTAGCCGTCGACGAGTTTTCTGTAGTTGCACTTTTATGGGACTGGTAGAGACAATTACAATATATTTCAGGGTATCGCAAATGATTAGGACTTTTATAATAACATTCACAGACGAGATTATCTTATTTTTTTATTTTTTTAGTAGTCTTGCCCCACACTAGGAATTTCTACTGTATTGTGGGGGCGTTTACAAACATTTAAACTCACATACACTAACAGCCAGACCCGGAACAACTACTTGTAGGTCATACAAATATTTGTTCCGTTCAGGAATCGAACTCGTGACACGCAGCACGGCAGTCAATCGCTTAACCACTGCGCCAACTTGCCGTCGTATTGTATAATTAGCTTTCATCTAACGATTATAAAGGAACCAGTGTAGTATTTCAATTTGGTCTGTGGTTTGCGCAGTGAAAACCATCGCTAAACTTCGCCGTTTTTTTCTTACACCTAGAATTCCCAGACTATGTACCTTCACCTAACTATATGCGATAAGCTAGGTGCATACAAGCCCCAGTTCCCACGAACTGCTGCTAATAAATAATAACTGTTTACCGCTTCATTAGAATCCGGCTTCGTTTGTTACTACGCTACTATGTTTCTCAAATAACTACGGCTCTAATTATTATCGAGTATCGACGAATGTATGAGGAAATTATCGGAAATTTCACAAGGAATTACATGTATTAGCAGCATGAAGAGGTAAATATGACAATGCACCTTATTACACACTTACGGAGCTATAATGGCAGGAAATGATGCAGAAGCAAATAAGAACGTTCGAAAAAATTGTTTTAGACATTTAAATGTTATCAAAGGCGTTAAACCACTGTTAATGCAAGTGAGCGGTGGTAAATGTCATAAAAAAATATCCTTGTATGCCTTTTGAGCGACCCATATCATCAAGAAATGTCCTTGTGGCATACAAGTATATTTCTTTGAGCAAACAGAACCTTTGCATGAAAATATCTTTTGAATGTGCTGCGTCTGAGAGCAGTGCTGGCCTAGCGCTTTACGAGTTAGTAGGTCGTGAGTTCGAACCCAGGCAGGCACTTTACTTTTTGTATTTCATTTCACATTATAGGCTGATTAAGTTATGTATGTTATTTATGAACTGCGTCTGGGTAACGTTCTTTTTCGTAACAGCCATGTGTCATACAAGAGAAAAAGCAGCATGGCTCACACGCTTAGATAAAATTAACAGTAGCACGTGCAATCGCATAAAATACTCTACAATATGCGCGGAAAGAAAACACACAGACCACAGGAAAAATAACAAACTCAAAAACGTCCGGATTCTGTTATCATCAAAATATCACACGAACATAAATATGGGAGGTAGATTTTAACTCGGAAAACATATATTTTAAGTCTCGTCGGCCCACATACTACTGCTTAATCATCAATAATTAAAACAATGTTTGAAAAGTTAACACAAACACGCATACGTTCATTTTTATCGTAATTGCAAACAATCTGACAATAATATGTGTAATCAAAACAATAAAACTGACGTTTGGCGTAAACAACGCGAATACGAATGCACCGTCGACGGGCTTGCTATCATTAAATAAGTATAATTTCAGCACACGTAAGTCATAATGCTGCTGGATTTAAAATACTGGTTGAAAATTAATATGTAGATTAGTATCACTACCATATTATAAAACAAAGTCCCCCAGCTGCGTCTGCTGAACGCGATAAACTCAAAAACTACCAAACGGATTTTCATACGGTTTTCTCCAATGGACGGAGTGATTCATGAAGAAGGTTTAAGTGTATTCATTAAGGTTTTATGTAAACTGGCTGAAATATGACGATGATTGTTGAAGATGTCGGAAAAAATCATGCCGACTGGCGTGCGTGTTAAGGTTGTAGGGTTGTAGGTCTCCGTGGGATAATTTCCGACCTCCACGTGGGCTAAGCCGCGGGAAAAAGCTACTAATATCTAAAGAGAACTTCTTTTACAAGGCATATATATTTATTTAATACTTCGAGCACACAAATGTACAGCGGCGGACATAATGCTATAGGCATTTTCTACCAGTTAACCTTTGGGTGACGCAGAGACAAACAGCGGTAGTTGCACCCGAATTTCCCACATACCTACTCGTAAATTAACATTAAAAATTTAAAAACACAGAAATAAAACCATTGACAGCTGATTGGTTCACTATGTTTGACATAAAACATTAAAACATTTAAAAAATTTCAATATAAAAACTAATCATTTGACAAACATCTCATTTCGCAAACGTTTTACTTTGCAAATATTTCAAATGATAAAATATAATTCCAAAAATATTCTAACAGTACTTCGTTTGATCTGTGATTCGTTTTTTGTCGAATGACAGGACACCGAGCTGATTATTTTTTTGCTCAGGAGAAAAGTTTTATTACTATATTGCGGCCACAGAGAGAATGCTTCTGACACCTCCAACTACAGACACGATTAGGAACGAATTTAAATTTTAAATTCGTAAAATACGTCTTCTTACTGTATGTAATTAACAGGTGTCAGGAACGCATTTTCTCATCGGCCAGATTGTAAGTATTGCTTTTATAAACCACTAGCTGCTCCCCGCGGTTTCACCTGCGTTTCGATTCCGTGGTTTATAGGCAAAATTTTGCTACTTTAGGTCATTGCAATTTTCTTAAGGATCTCTATTTTTTTATGAGTTATAGCCTACACAGATATAAATAGACCTAGATAACGCAAGAGCAACTACTTCGCGTGCCTAGCTTACGTACAAAAATCGTTAGTTACTACTACTCTGCCACAAAATCATTAATTAATCTATTTAAACGATTCTTAATAATTCTTTAATGTATACAATTACTCAATAAATAGTATTCTTACAGTATACGAACTTTCCCATCACTAAATAGTGCTTGAGACGTCATAGTAGGTAGTCAAAAAATGGCATGCTTGGTTTTCATACAGATCGTGATACTTGCGTTATCTAGGTCTATCTATATCTGTGATAGCCTAGTTACTTTCTGATAATAGAGCTTTCTATTAGTGATAAAGTGGATAAAATCGGCCCAGTAGCTTCGGAGTTTATTCGATACAAACAAACAAACAATCCTCATTATAATATTAGTATAGATAAACAAACTCAGAACAAGTCAGCATTTTATGTAATCCTGCACAATTGGCACAGTGGTGGTGATTTTGTTCTACGGCTTCAGTTCCTGCACGAAACCAGAGACATTTATATGGCCTACGGATATTATTAGTCTGGGTCTGTAATCTACGCGGATAAAATAATAGCAATATTTTGTAAGCTTTTCATCGCTCCATCATCTAAGTAAGTCAATATGTTCCGAAAATGGAAAAAAAACTGCGCTTCTGCAACGTTACAGCGATCAGCTGAATACGGGAAATTCTGCTCCGCGTTTTTCGCTCAAAATGTTTCCTCGCCTGAGATAGGTAGGTGCCGATTCAGGCAACACTAGACAGGCAAAGTTAAAATATGTAAGTGCATAAAATTACAAGGGCAACGATAAGCCGAGACATACAACATGTTCCAGAATTAACGCACACCACCAAACACCCCAATAAGACAAACAGAATACTATGTTGAGAATATTATGTTGTAGTCATAATACATACACTTAATTTTTAATAATAAGTATAAAACACTGTTAATTTATTAAATTAATTATACTGACTGTGGGAGAAAATTGTGTCACATTACAAATCTACGCACGCACACACTCGCACACGTTTAAGGGTCTAGCGAAAAGAAAGAAAAAAGAAAAGAAAAATTGTTTAATCTGATTACAAGAAAAATAGACAAAATACACACACTAATACAAAGTAGGTAACCAAAAGCCTCGTATTCAAAACCTTAAATGTAACAACAAAAAAAGTTTGACAGTCTGTTGTCAATTGCTTGATGTCAGGCCAAGACCAAAGACAATAGATGTTGCGCAAGCATGTAGCGCAGTAGGTACTTCGTCCATTTTGCTTTGTTTTGAGTGTACAACGGAAGTGTGACTGTAATTTACGTAGTTGTTTATTTTATTTTATTATTTATACAACGTGTTTGCTTTTATATCCCATAACTCTAGGGTTATATTCTATGTGTAAAAATAATACAAAATGTCCTAGATTATGTGGTCCGAAAATGCACAGTTTCGAAGATATCATAAATTATAATTAAATAATTAATTTTAATTTAGGTCAACAATTTGCACCCGTATGGCGAATCGTTACTTTTGCGACGTTGCCAAACTAGATGAACTAGATGAAACTGAGACTCTTGAGGTATATAGGTAGTTCAGTTTCATTGATAATTACGAGTAATCCATTTTCATTCAAACAAATCCTTCATATTTAAAGCTAAGAAAATGCGACGTTGTCATATTTCACGTAAGGGTGTTTTACATTACTAATCATGACTGTCGAATTATTTTGTATGAAAAATTAAAACAACATCAAAATATATATATAATTGACAGTTTATTCTTTGATATGGTTTCTTTCATACCCTAGAGTTATGGGATATAAAAAAAAACACCTTGTGTTGTCAAATGCCTTGGAGAGGTCACAAAAGATTCCTATGGCGTCTTGGGCCTCTTCCCACGCGTTAAAAATGTGTCTTAATAATGTTACACCGGCGTCGGTCGTGCAACGTCCTTTGGTGAAACCATACTGTTGTTCGTGAAGGATTTTATTCGTGTTAAAATGATTGAGCATTTGATTAAGCATTACCTTTTCAAACACCTTACTGAAAACCGGCAACACGGATACGGGTCTATAATTATTGGTGTCTTTACTGTCCCCGGATTTGAAAAGAGGTATTACCTTACTGTATTTCATTAAATCCGGGAAGACTCCTTGATCTACACACAAGTTAAATATTAAGGCTAAGTAAGGCGCTATAGTCTCAATTATAGAGGTACAGACTTTAATAGACATTCCCCAAAGATCTTCGGTTAATTTGATCTTGATTTGCTTAAAAGCTTTTATTACTATTATGGGGTTAATATGCTTAAAGTTAAATTCAATCGGGCAGGCTGAAACGTTCGCCTTTACTAAATCAAAAGAGAGCGAGGGTGAGGAATTTAAGGGATTTAAATTTCAAACAAAACACTTGTTGTGTGTTGTTGTGTTTTCTGAACAAACTACTTCCATAATGAGCATTAATTCAGTTACACATTGTATAGGCAGACAGAAATCTAGATATAGATGGATACGCAAACGGGAATGATTCCAAGCCATTTGTGACGGGCAACAGAGGGTAGTAATTTATTGCTGGTTGCCAACAAGCGTCATAATTTATGAGCTGCAGCTAACCACACGCATGATTTCACTGTGTACTGGGGTAACTGATTACCCAGTCACACAATTCGAGGGTGACATCAAGTTAACACCAGTAGTACTTTATATAAATGAAACAGTTACATTAAAAACTTGAAGTTATGGTTTATACGAGTAGTCTCAAAATTATCTTGTCCATAAGGATTCGCACGAATGGTAATAGGAAGCGGAAAAAGTTAAATGATTTAGGTAATGACACTCTTACAGTTTTGAATAAATGAGCTCTGATTTTAAAAGGATTGAAAGTTAAAAAGGGCTTATTTAATCTATATTATTAATACTAATAATAAAGCTGAAGTTGTTGTGTTGTTTGTTTGTATGAACGCGCTTATCTATGGAAATGCCAGTAGGATTTGAAAAAATATTTTGTCATTTGATAGTCTAATTCTTGAGGAACGTTATAAGCTAATTAATATCACGCTATGACCCTTAGGAGCCGAGCAAGAAGGAAAAAACTCAGAAAGAACGCAAAGCGAAAAAGAAGTAATAGCGCAGACGCGCAATAATTTTACACGGACGAAGTCGAGGGCAAAAGCTTATTGTTTATAAAGATTACCGACTTAATAAATACAATCCACAGTCTTTGACATAATTATAGATCACACAGACAGACAAACGGACGGTCGGTCAGACACGATTTTAGATTTGATATTATCTTTTGAAAAATTATATACTTATGTTAGTTTGGTTTTCTTTTTAACCTAAGCAAAAATATTAACCCAAATTACAATTATTATTACACGATTTTTTTTTTAATAACAGAAAAGTAACGGTTATCACCATTTAGTTAATTTCGATATTTTATAATAAATTCCGTTATTTCACTATAAATAAAAAACAAAGTAAACTATTTGCCATTTACATCAAAAATAACTCCAAAATGCAGTAGGTAATTTCAACAATACTACACAATCAAAATCAAAATATTTTATTTCACATAGACCAACATGGGCTTATGAAACGTCAGAAGCTAGATGCACGGTTCTTATTGGCCGTTTCCTATGGAGAAGAACCGGCATGAAACTCCACGGTTACTCTTATAAAAACAATTGGCTTTTACAATATTTTCAAATAATAGAGTTAATAGGTATGGGAGGACAGTGTAGGCCTTTCAACAAGTAGGTACCAGGTACTTACTCGTACCAAAAAAGGAAATGGTCAACAAATCTAATCAGTGATCAATAGCTGTCGTTATTTTTCTAATGGTATAATAAATGGAGTATAACAAACTTTACAACGCTTATTAGAAAAGCGTCATAAATAACGTTGCGGTGTTAACCGCTACGTACTACACAGAGACTAGAATCCAATTATTTTCCAATATTATCGTGATTCTCGCCAAACCTCCGAATTGGCAACTACATCCTACACAGTCATATTTTAGGCAGCCCATGATCCCAGTGTGCCGGACTCTGTGCCGGACCTGTGCCCTCGGGACGTGGGTTCTAATCTGGGTAGTGCTCATGCATTATGCGGGTATCATACAAGGTTCCGCACATTAAAAGCTTGTTATCTCGTATAATAAACAGACGTCTCGATTGGTTTCTGAGTATACCGGTTCGTGTAATGGACTGGGTTTAAGAGAGTGGTTTGATCTACGTTGAACTGATAAGTGTGGGTTTATTATGTGCCAAGTTCGGAAAATAATCGCAAGAGATCTCTGTTATGGCAAGTGGTTCCAGGAATGGAATATACCACAAGGTCCTTGGGTGTCGAACAAATAATTTGGACGAAACTCAAAGTATTTATATCAATTAAACAGGGCAGTCCAAAGCACGGCCTATATTTTGCATGCGCTTACATTTTCGTGGCTCGCAACTTATATATTCTTCATCTAAGAACTGAGTACCTACTTAATATATTTTTTTTATCCATTTCACAAAATATGTTCGGTTTAATTTTGTTTAGTTTCTGGCATCACAAATAATGAATAGAATATTTATTCGTATTGCAACAACAATGTTATCGTTCTATATTGTTAGGGGAATTCCCGAATTAACAGAAGTTTACAAATACGTTTGTGGAGCAAAGGAAGCGAATAGTACAGGTTGTGTGTTGTTGTGCGTTTAGTCAAGTTTGTACTACTTGCTTGTTTATTTGCTTACGAGTATAAGTTTGCCTTATCACCTATTACTTGTTTCTGCGGCCCGCCCGTCTATGTCATAATTTGTATTGACCCGTGAACTGTAGATCGGATACACTTGATTAAACCATTTACAGGCACTTTTGAAATGTCAAGAAGTCAGTTGGTCACAAAGTTAAAGTTAGTTGCCCGTTCCCGAAGTAGATCTCTATTGAGAAGATAGTTCAGCTACGAAGCGATTAGGTACTTATCGTTAATAGCAACAAACAGCAATCACCAATGCGTTTGCCAAGTTATATGGTGATTTTCAGAAGTAAAAGAAAGAAAAATTGTTTATTCTGTACAAACATGACGTACATTACAAATAGACAAAATACACACACTAAACAAAGTAACCAAAAGCCTCCTATTGAAATGTAAAATAAAGCTTGACAATGTTGTCCATTGCTTGATGTCAGGCCAATAGACGTTGCGTAATTTACCAAGCGTTGCAACACTGGCAAATGACAATAAACAATCAAAACAAAACAAAATGCCGATTGCAGAGTGGACATTATCTATTTTTGTAACAAACAACAATTAAAAGTAAGATAAGCCGTGCGTCGCATCTGTGCAAGAACAGGTCGTTGCTCAGCAAAATGCTGTGACTTCGGACGAACCTATCGTCAACAGCGCTGATTTTCAGCAACTCCCTCTTCGTACTTTATCAGAAGACTTGTTTAGTGATAGTCAATTTCCTTTTATTTATTCACGACATTATAATTGGACACATTATACAGTTGCGAAAAATACTTATACTTCAATATTAACCCCGTAAAGATCTGATAAAAAAATTAACTGTCAATCATGTTTAATTTTCTCGAGTAGATACTAGTGGAGCCAGCTTGTTATTAAGTGTAACCCTTAAAAACACGTGTGTTTTAATTAAAATTATGAAATGTACAACAACGTGGTGATAGGGTCGCCACGGCTGAGACGTGACCTCACATAATATCACACTACAGCCCGTTGATAAGCCTTAAGAAACTCTCAAATATATAGGGATACTATATTATTTAACATATAACTGAGGACTAGAAACGTATGAGCTGTTAAAACTGTTCCAATTTTTTTTTTCAAAATATTCATTTATTTTTATAACCTGGAAGAATTTGGGGAAGGGCTTTACTCAGCTGTGGGACAGCGTGAGTTAGGAAAAAAAAAAAAAAAACCGGCCAAGTGCGTGTCGAACTACGCACAATGAAGTGTTCCGTAGTTGGGACGAATTTATCCCAAGAACAAACTTAAAATTGTAGTTGAAATACATGTTCTCCCTTACATCCCAACTGCATCATCATTTATTTTTCAGAATATGGTATATTAAATGATTTTAAGATTAGTTAGTGGTATCATCACATGCTGCCAATTGTGGCATACAGATGTTAGCTTAATATTAATTAAAATTATCATCATTTTAAATTACAATTTGAAGTCATTATAAAAGATAGAGATATTATATTGCACATTTGCACAAGTATGTGCGCAGACACAGGTGCACTCTCTTCCTACACTCTCAAGTCCGATGGGACGGCAATCCGATATGACCGGAGAGAGATCAGGTGCAGGACCAACGGCTTAACGTGCTTTCCGAAGCACGGGGTATCACACTTCCAAACTCCGAGCTGCTACTGAGAAACTCCTTATGTAAAAACCCAATAACACTTTTGCCCGATTTGGGAACCGAACCCAAGTACCCAAGTAGTCGCGCTTGCGAGCAAGAGACCAACTGGGCAGAATGTGATTTTTGGTGTTAACAAAGCCTGATATACCGGAAAAGTTCTTAATCAGTGCGCAAATTTTGACAAATTAAACTGAAACGGGTTTTATTATACACCTATTTCTTATTTTGATATGTCTTAGTACAAAAAAATTAAGTTATCGTTAATGAAAGATGTTTATTTTGAAACTGGTATAATGGATATTCGTCGCGTAACGCGCTGAGCGGCGCGGTCAGTGAAGCGGAACGCAGTAGTAGGTACCTATCAGATGTGCGCTCGCCCATTGATATTATTACGAATAGATTGTATCAATGTTTTGCTGATTTCAAGAAGGACAAAAAAAAAGTATTGGAATGATAATGGAAATGCGTTATATTAGTGATACTGAACCACTAAAAAAAATTGCGCACTGTTAATAAAACTTATCCTGTAAAGGAACCCTACAAACTGTCCGGAAATAGGGACCAGTGAAAACTTACGCGTGAGGTCGTAATTGTATTACTTTTATGATAAAAAGTAGGTTAAAACATGATCAAGTCTTCATTCTATGATAAGGAAATTAAACAGAAGCTGAAGCAGACTTGTTAAATCTCTCTCTTTATGACTGATGGTCGAGAAATTAAAGTCAGTTACCGCTATAGAGAAATGAAACGTCATAGTCAACAAATAATTTTTGAAAATTGGCGGTCGTTTATAAAAACAATCTCAAAGTTAAAGCATGCCACGATGCAAGAGGCAGTAACGTTAAAATAAACAACAAATTGGTACAAATCTTAAACCTATACGAAATTAATAATGATTAGGTCAAAGCCGAAAACATTGAAAATCCCGAGAATAACACCCTCTACTAAAAAAAACCAAACTTGTCTTAGCTACGCTTCTTCGTGTCTTATCTCAAAACATTTGTAAAATCCCTAAATAGTGCACAACTCGCTTCCATTCGGGTAAACATCCCATTATTTAGCTTAATAAAGTGAAAATTAGGTCGCTTCAGTGTGAGGGGGGGTGAAAGGTCGCAGGGGGGAGGGTAATGTCTGTGTCGGGATGATAATCAACCGATATTAACTGCTACTTGAGTGAGCTCTTACATTTTTATTCTGATGATCTGTTTAAGGATGAGTTTTGATGCTGCGACTTTTGTGAGTGAGAACCAACTTAAACAAGTGTCCGTATATTCAAGTCAGAATTGTCATACCTTGACAGTTGTATGAAATGGCTCTATCACGAAAAATTGACGTCGTATAGACAATTTTCTGACTGCAAAATTGTTTAATAACAAATGTACATTTGTTATTAAACAATTTTGCAAGAAAGTCGCATCAGTGGAACCACAGGGTTGTCGCGAGTCGTCGTCGACATTACCATGCTGTTGATATTTGCATACATTAGCCGACCAGTGGAGCCAGCCCTAATAAAAACATAGCTTCTTGCCAACGTTACACAACCTCCCCCGGACTTTCGATACTTAGTGAGAAAGTACAAGGATTCAAAATATTTATTTAGTTAAAATAAAAATTGCTTTTGATGCTTTTTTCTTCACTACGTTTTACTTGATTTGAATATCTATAGATTTGAATATCTTTATCTGTATGAGCAGAAACAAGAAAATAGAAATTAAAGGTTTGGGTCGGGCAAGTGCTACGGCGTAGCAAAGTCGTAGCCTCGTAGCGCTTCGTAGCATGTCCAAATAATTATTAAATCTTTGTTACTTATTCTTTCACGTTCTGTGACTTGAAATGGCAGGTCATGATGAATAGCATAATTTTACCAAAATATTTATTTATTAATTCATTAATTATTATGGATTATTATTGTTGGATTGCTTCTATTACTATGCAGCCAAGCATATTATAAATTGGGGGATTACATCGCTGACAAAAATGCTTGGCTCAATGCTGGTCCTGCTCCATAAGGGCGCATAAACTAATTGATTAGCATTTGAAAATATTATTGGAGCTGCTGAAGATTGTAAACTATTTTTGCATTGTATAAACTCAATGTCCTTGAATTATATAATTGCATAGCACAGGTGTGAGTACTATGTACTATAGAGCTACCATTTACCGGGTAATATGTCTTTTATTGACTTGAATGTGCCCTGGCGGCTGAGAGTATGTCATGCTCACTCAAATGTCTCGCTGGTGGTGGCGTGTGTGTTGGCACTTTTGAATTGTCAAGGAGTCGGTCAGTAAGAAAAATGAAGCTACATGCCCATTCCAAAACGTAGTAGGTACCCATGGAGAAGAACGGGCAAAAAACTCCATGAACACTCTTTTAAATTAAATTGTTACAAAAATATTAGTTACATCTATAATGTAATGACTGAGATGGTCTCTTAAGGAAATAAATGCAAAGATTTGAGTGGATCTGTCAGACGACCCTCGTTTCAAGATTAGGGATTCCGCTGTATCGCCAAATACCGCATTATAGTGCTTGTCACATACAATTCCTAAAGACGTACCGTTGAAGGCCTCCCATACGATGGAACGATCACTTTGTGAAGGCCGCAGGAATCCGCTGGATGCGGGAAACACAGAACCGGCCGAAATGGTGGTGGTTGGGGGAGGTCTGTGTCCAGCAGTGGACGTCACACAATTTATATTTATTCCACAGAAACTCCCCAAAAATCCAAATAGTGTATGTATATTCTTTTTACGTGACCAGAGGACTGGCCTATTTTCTGGCCAAAAAATCAGAATCGCCATCGCCATACAATGTGGCAATGCTACCAGCCTTTGGGGAACTTTTCCTGTTGACGGCAATGCGGACGAATTTTTTGATGCCCTATGATTATTTTCCCTTTTATATACAGGGTGTTTGGCAGAACGTTGAACATACGAAAATGGTGGATATGTGGGGTCATCTGCTACTTACTCAGCCCTAATTTATTTGACCCTGGCCCCCTGGATATTTAAAAAAATTTTTTTTTTGCTTCTAATTTCACCACTTTCTTAACTTTAAAGTGTAATTTGTATAAAAAATGGGTAAAACAAGCAATTTTTTTTTAAATCTTTAATGTTGGCAGATTCTTATAAAATTATTGCTTTATTCAGATGTCAGCTAGAAAAAAAGTTATGAGTCCTCAAACTTACAGAAAGATGTAAAAAATTATGAAATAACTCTTAAAGGTTTTTTTTTTATAAAAGCAAATTACATACCATTAGAAAGGTCACACACTAGGGATGTTTTGCTAGAATTGGAACTCCTCAATCATTTATTGTTTTTTTTTTTTTTTTTGTTTTAATGCTAGTTGATGTTTAGATTTAAGTATTTTATACATCTTTCTGTAAGTTTGAGGAGTCATAACTTTTTTCTAGCTAACATCTGAATAAAGCAATAATTTTATAAGAATCTGCCAACATTAAAGATTAAAAAAATAAACTAAAATATTGCCTGTTTTACCCATTTTTATAAAAAATTACACTTTAAAGTTAAGAAAGTGGTGAAACTAAAAGAAAGCAAAAATATTTTTTTTTTTATGTTCCTGGGGCCAGGGCCAAATAAATTAGGGCTGAGTAAGTAGCAGTTGACCCCACTTATCCACCATTTTCGTATGTTCAACGTTCTGCCAAACACCCTGTATATATATGTAAATTGTACATATTCGAGACAAAATCAAACTGGTGGTTAACTGGTTGTTTGTTCCACCGTAGTACAGTTTATACTAGTACGGGGAAGAGAGTGAATCAGTTCCATATTAGCAAGAATAATAAGTATACGATACATAACAAATGAAAAAAAAAAAAAATACCTACACTTACTGCTTAGGTATTTATTACTTACATGAATTGTGCAAGGTTATTAAATTTATTTTGCTAATGAAGATCATTTTTTTTTTAATTTCATTGTATAACTTATTATTTTTATGATATTAATTATATTTTCTGTGATGACTTAAACTTGCACACTGATTACTTGTTATTTGTAAAAAAAATTGGAAAATCATCTACTTTTACAATGTTTGTAAATATGTGAGCACCTTATTGAGCAATTAATTTGTCTGTCATTACTTCACTTTTCATTCTGTTTACCTGTTGTAGTATAGTAATTTTATTATAGGTCTTCACATATAATTATTAATTAATGTATACAAAATATATTATGGAGTTTCTTGCCCATTCTTCTCCTTTTGGAAGGGGCAACTAGAATCATTTTTTTTTTGTTTGTAATTTTTGACGTTTAAAAGTGCCTTTTTATGTTTTTATTTGAAATAAATGATTTGACTTTGACCTTGACGTATTTTTTTTTTTTAAACGCCCCACACTAGGAATTTCTCCTGTACTGTGGGTGCTTTTACAAACATTTATTCTCACATACACAAACAGCCAGACCCGGAACAACTACTTGTAGGTCATACAAATATTTGTTCCGTGCGGGAAACGAACCCGTCTATAACTATCGAGTGTTGAGTATTATTATCTTAAGTCTGTTAACTTATAAATTATGTTAATATAATACTCCGAAAAAATAATATGTGTGCCTACCGACTACAAGTCGAAGTGCAGACAGCAATAATTCATAAGGACTTACTGTTTACAATCTGTGTAGTTAATCTTGGTAATCTTTAACATGAAGTTAAGCAGTTAATCCTTCCGCTTCTAATTATGTCGGCAGTAGTGATGGGTCGTTGTCGAATTTTTGACGGACGAAACGCAACCGTTTTCCTGACGACGAAAACGGTTGCAAAAAACGTTTGTCGTTGCAACTGGTTTGAAGACTGCTTATAGGACGAAACTAATCCAATATGAAATAGAATTGCGTTTTCGTCGAGTGAAATAGTTGTGAACGGGTTTGATCGTCGCATCACGAACGACAGCATTTACAAATGCTAGGTAATGCATTATCGACTGTATTTAATTGTAAAAAAGTTCACTTTCTATTGTAAGAACTGATTTGTAAACGAACGCGGAACGTTAAGGACGACGACGCGACGGACGAGATAGTTGACTCATTGCGTTCTCGACTGTATAATAATTCGAAATAATTCGAAAACTGCTTCCTCCTCGACCAATGACTGTAAGTGAAGCGCCAGCACGCGCTTTAGCTGAGCAGCATGTAATCCAAAATCCCCCTAATAATAATCAAAACACTGATTTTATCCAACCACCGACGGTCCCTTGCCACCCTCCCTCCGACGCTGCCCTAAGCCAAGGTTCGTACCCCACAGGGGGTGCCCTTAGCGCGCAGTCGTTTAGTTTATAAGTTTTTACGCCCTGGCTGGAGGCATTAAGTTTCGTTAGGAGCTTAAGGCAGCCACAGGAAAGTCCGGTTAAAGAGTCGGAACCTTAGTGGTTACACTCTGAGATGCCCTAGTAAAAGAACCCAGGACGCAAAACGGTTTCATCGTCGCAGAACACAAAACGGCTTCGGAAACGGTTCGGCAGAAGGGAAAAACGTATGGGTCGTGGCAAACATTTAAAATGAATCATAAATGAGAGGTGTAGTGGTTCCGTAAACTGTAAAAGGTGAGAGATATTCGGTTTGATTCGCGCGTCGGGAAAAGTTAAGAAAAGCATACTCAACCTAAAACGTTCCCACTGCTGAGGCACAGACCTCCTCTCTGGGAGAGTGAGAGATAGAGGTATGAGGAACAGGGTGTAAAGTTCACTCATCCTCTATAGACAAGGGAGGATCCTCCGACCAGACGGGTGTTGTGTCTGGTGGGCTAGTGCTTGACGGTTGTTTTTTTTTTTAAATGTCATCTCGCAGTTCAACCTAGTAGGTTGTCTACTGCGTATCCGGACTTTCCTGTGGGCACCCACTCAATAAATTAAGGCCTCCAGCCAGGGCATGAAACTTAAAAACTAAGTAACTACGCTAAGGGCACCCCCCTGCGGGGGTATGGACCTCGACTTAGGGCGTTGCTGGAGGAGGACAGTAAGGGACGGGCTGGATCGGATTTTGGTTATTTAGGGACGAATTTAAAGCTAGCTCAGCGGCACGGGCTGGCTCGAGCAGGGTCGGGGCGGGGATGGACAGGACATCGCGACGGGCCTCGTCGGCGAGGATGATTGGACGGATGTCGGGGGATGCCCCACGGTTGATGTCGGGATGTTGTATATATACTAGCCGCGCGGTAATTTTTGTTTGCGCGATGCAGGATTTGTGTGACGTCAGTTCTTTGATGCGTTAGTTCGCATGTGGCGTTGTAGATGCCGCCACAGATGTCACATTTTTCGAATTTTTGGTTTTATTTATTTATTTAATACTTTAGCACAAAAAAAAAATTGTACAAATGTACGAATTTTTGGTTCTAGCATATGCCGGTTGCATCACGATGTTTTCCATCACCTTTTTGAGAGTAATGATGTTGAAATAAATTATACAAAGTAATGTGCCTGCCTGGGTTCGAACCCACGACCTACACACGTAAGTCGGGGCGCTTACCACTAGGCCACCACTGCTCTGTTAAGCAAAAAGTTAAGCATGGTTTTTGAGAATTTTGATACCTTTGACATGAGGACACTTTTCATTGTTTTTTTTTTTACCTTGTACCTACTCTTACTACATTTAAGAGCACTGTCTCGGGTCCACTAGCGCCACTCCCTTAAAAAAATATTATCTCGTGACTGAGAAGGAATTATGAAAAACGGCTCAATCAGCAACCTCGGTAAGTGTGTCTAGAATTTTCTAATACCTTTTATAAAGTTTCATATTGAGACACGAAGCAACAAAATACGATCTAAAGGAATGTGGCCGCTTTTCTTTAGATCGTTTTTTTTTTTTTGCTTTATGTCTCGTGTGCACTAACTAGATTCTATCAGCCGACATCCATTTTAAACAGAAAAACTAACTGTCCGACCGCACGTATGTATATGGCATGCACTCTATAAATTACACAAAATATTTTGATCACCGTGCATTTCCCGGATTCCTGATTAACGCTCCAGTTTTATCGATCGTTAAAATGGTAGAAAATAATAAAAAATAAATATATATTGTGGAACGGGTCGCGCTGGCAACATTAAACAATGTTCCGTACTAATTATAGCTTGCTTGTTTTGCTTGAGTTCTGTTTATGCGCGTGCGCATCGCATGTATGTATGTTGCGACAGGTTTTGTAGATTTTATAGGTCATTTAATGCACATTTTTTTAATTAAAAGTTATGTGGCAATATAAAAAATGGATTTTTTAGACGGTGCAGAGGTACCTTATACGTTGTAGTTACAGCAAATCGGTTTCAGGAGATTTTCCGTAATTTTTTGAGAAATTTTGAACCCCGTTCACAGATTTTGAAAAAAAAAAAAAATTGTTTGTCTGTAAAGTTGGTTTACGGACGATAGTTTAACGTGACAACGTCATAACAAAACATTGATGCGGCGCAAGCGTACAATGAGCATAACGGGACAATGAGCGTAACGGGATAATGAGCGTAACGAGACAATGAGTCATCCTTTTTCGTGCATGCACCCGGTATTCATCGATTTATTAGACGTTGTCACGTCAAAAAAAAAATTTAATTCAACAAGAAATAGTATTCGGCTATTTTCACAAAAAATAGTTTTAGGCCAATCAATTCTGTTTCTTATAAGGATCAAAACATTTTATGTGACCAATTGAGGTTTGAGTACTAGAAAAGTCAGAAATCGAGGCCAGTCTATCCATAGTAAAATAGTAATTTGGTAGTCTCGTTTCCTACGAAATGTATGGAAAAAGTTTTTTGCGATTTCTGACTTTTCTAGTACTCATCCTCAGTCGGTCTCGTAGAGTTTTTTAATCCTTTTAAGAAACAGGATCGATTGGCATCAAAAAAAGTTTTTGTGAAAATAACCCATTTTCTTGCTGACTGTACATTTTTTTCAAAATCTGTGAACGTGGATCAAAATTTCTCAAAAAAATAAGGGACTGTAGGTACAACGGTTAATTTAGCTGCCCTTACTGCCCCATCTCAAAAATCCACCCTGTATTTTCTTAACTTTTTTTAAATATTCAATTATTTTAAAATAAGTTTTAGAGATGATTTTGAATAGTCTGTTACAATTTTTGAATTCATAATCAGAACTTGAAGCTAAGAATGTAGGTAGATAATATTGTTAAAAGTACTATCCATAGTGGTACCGTAAAATTTAAGTTTGTATTAAAACTGGCCGGTAACAGTGTTTCTATTTCCTAAGACGTCATTTGTAAAAGAAACAAATGAAGTGAAACAGTGGCTGTGCGCGTGTTTCTAAATTCAAAGACGACTAAAATGTCTATGCGCGCGTAACGTTCGACAGCGAAAATGTTTGCCTGTCAACGACTTGTCAAAACTGATCTCAAAGTGAGTGTTAATTTCAGCAGTGACACACCACACTAGATGTGTCAACAAAATTGTATGTTAGTCAAGGGGATATTTAATTAGAATTAAAACTCACCTGAAAAAATAGGCAAAAACACACCCATTGGTAGTACTTGTAGATCTTCCTGTCGTTCATATCTTCCTTCCCTTTCTCGCGGCTGTTGCCGATGCCAGGGTACGGCACCTCCACGCCCACCTTCTTGTTGAAGAAGCTCTTCAGCGTGTACGTGGAATGGATCCAGCAGTACGTGTTCAGCACATCCTCGGGGATGTCCTTCGTGTGAATGCAGTCTATAGGGTTCCCGACGTACTGCCGCGTCGTCACGATCAGACTGAACGAGATCAGCAGGATCACCGTTATAGAGTAGTGCAACCGAAAAACCGGCGAGTCGATGTGTACATAGTTCACTTTAATGAGATTCTTCAATCCACGAAAAACGTCTAACATCTTAAACGTTTGACCTTATCGTCCGTGTGTCTGTGTTCACTAACATTATTTATTGTTTCGAAGCACCAAGATTACACTATTTATAACGTAAGGCACTATTTAGTTTGGCAGTGTGAATGTTCCGGCTGGTAGTCATGTCCTCTCACGTGGGGATAACTTTTTTGGTATTTTGATGAACTTGAGCAGTGACAGCGCTTGGCTCATGTTTTCTTCGTTTCATGGTCCGGGCGGTCACAGCGCGCGCGCCGCCATGCCGGCACCCACTGCAGTCATCCAGTCTGTTAGCGATGACGCGCCGCTGCGTAACTCTTTGGAAATTAATCTTCGAGGAATTAATGTAAACTAGATTATCAGGTCAGACGTTCTAGTACAAAATTATGAGTTCACACGTCGTCGATCCGCCGGAGCACCGCCGTACCCGTGTGTACGATAAACTAATCGGTGTAGGAAACTGATGAAAAATATTTAAATTATGAATCTAAATAGAACTAGTGTATTCCCTACGGCTTAATTTCAACGTCGCTATGACTCAACTGTGGAGAGTGCAGGAGAGCTGGGGAGTGACTAACCGTAATATTATGATAACATTAAGATAAACTAGCTCGACACCTGATGTGAGTTATATGAGCATTAAGATATTTATTAGCGTTGGCAATACTCGGAGTAAACTCGCGTTGAATGCAATCGCTCCGGACTTTCAGTGAGATGGTCTCGGCATGATAATTTTATGTGTTCTACAAATACCGTCATTGTGTGATATTTTAAACAACAATGACAATCTTTTGGAGAGCATCGCGCGTTTCTAAGAAGTCTATTTCTCGAGCTGGGAGGATTTATGGGCCAGTGCTGGTTCAAGGCCTGGTGTCACAAAGTGTGCCACGCGGCGTGTTGCTGTTAAATTGTGCTAATATTTACACGTTAGGTTTTAAGAGCTCCTTTGAAATATTATATTTAGTAGCCATTGTTTGTAATGATTCAGCTCTTGTCTCACGGCCGCTTGGCTTTTAACCGACCGGACATTAACGATGACAAGTATTTCCTAATATTATGCAGAAAGAAGCAAAATTATGATTTGTTTTCTACTTCAAGATCAATTTCCCGAAAAACTGTTTTATTACAGTGCGTTTATATTTAAATAAAGTATTTCTGCTATATTTATGATTATTTCTACAACTTATTCGAACTTTTCTTTTTCAACCATAAATAACCGAGTTTCCACACAAAATATCAGTTTGACAAGAAAATGCGCGCGAAATTCCATCCGCCATTTAATCGTTTCATGACTTTAAATCGTTTTAAGCCCCTTAAAAGCCGCATGTTTTACAATAGGGTAAAAGTGGGATAGTTGCCCTTGGAGGATAGATGCCCCAAAATTCAAATTGTGAGTTGTAAACGTATTATTGTCGCAGTTAATACTTATAAGCAAAGAACACCCCCCACCCCGCTAGTGTGCAAGCGGCAACCGCTCTGATCGGACGTGTTGTGTGTTCATGGAGAAAGTTCGAGGGGCTCGCTCACAAAGATTGCGGATTACGGATTCAATTGTTTTACAAACGCGTGGAACTTTTGATTTTCAAAGGTAAGTGATATTATTTTATTGTTATTTGCAAGTGTATAGTTTGAATATTACCGTCAATAAAAAGTTTTGTCATTTTTGTAAAGGGATTTTTTATTTTTTATCAGGGCATCTATCCCTATTGAAAAGGATAGACGCCTCATTTTTTATGAGTGTAGATGCCCTTAGGGGCATCTATCCCCTATGGCTTAAGTTGATGTTGTGCTGTTGTGTTGCGTTGTGCATGTTCCCATTTTTTCTTTTCAGAAATGCCTCGCAAATATATAAGAAAGGTTGGAGTTCGTCCACGAGCTGAATGGACGCAAGAGGCATTAATAGCTGCAATGGATGAAATTTCGAGAGGCATTCTTGGTAGCAACGAAATATCTCGTAGATATGGGATTCCATCGAGAACATTAAGGAGAAGATTCGCAAACAAAAATACTGAAAAACAGACATTAGGTAAGAAAGTTCTATGATCAAATTTAAGTTAACCCAAGTAATGAAATCATCATATTATTGCTAACATTGTTTTTTTTTATAGGAAAACACCCACTTCTTGATTTTGCAAACGAAAAACGTTTGGTGAGCCACATACAGAAATTAGAAAAAGCTGGTTTCCCTCCAACCCGAGACATGATACGAAGATTGGCATTCGAGTTCGCTGAGAAACTGGGTAAAGAAACCAATTTTGATAAGGAAACTCGAAAGGCTGGGCCGCATTGGTTAAGATCATTTTTAGAACGTAATACAGAGCTAAGTATTCGTCAGGCAGAAGGCTTATCAGTTGCAAGAGCACAGGGATTAAATCGAGATGAAGTTAACAAAATGTTTGAACTACTGCTTAAAGTGATGACAGAGCATGATTTGCTGGATAAACCGGATAGGATTTACAATATAGATGAGACAGGTGTCCAGTTAAATAACTCTACGGGAAAAGTTATTGCTACAAGAGGCGCAAGAGTAGTCCATTCTATTACTTCTGGTGAAAAAGGTGAAACTCTATCGGTAATAGCTTGCTGTAATGCTGTAGGGAACTTTCTCCCCCCAGTAGTCATCATCAAAGGAGTAAACAAGAAACCAGAATTTCAGGATGGGCTCCCACCCGGATCAGAAGTCTATATGAATAGAAAATCCGCGTACGTGAATGCTGAATTATTCCACAAGTGGCTGAAGGAACATCTTGTACCCAAAAAACCAATAGGAAAGATTATTTTGCTTCTGGATGGTCATTCTTCTCACACAAATGCAATAGATATGCTTCAAACTGCTGAAGAAAATGATATAATTTTATTTTGTCTACCCAGCCTCACCACTCAAGCCCTGCAACCACTGGATCGCAGTTTCTTTAAGCCTTTTAAAACATTCTTTGCAGCTGAAACAAGAAATTGGATAGTGTCACACAAGGAACGAAAGATTAATCGATTAGTTGCAGGAAAACTTATTGGGAATGCGTGGATCCGAGCGGCCACGAGTTCTAATGCGATTTCGGGATTTAGGACTTGTGGTATTTACCCTTTCAATCCTTCAGCAGTTCCAGAGATCTTTTTTGCAATATCTGACATTTCTTCGAGTAATCAAAGGTCTACAGAAGAAAATGCAGTTCAAAATGATGCTCCAGAACAGGAACAATATTCATTTAATAGATCAACTCCTGTAGTTGATCGAGCCCTTTCTAACATTACTCCTATTTACATGGATATTTTTTATAGAAATGAAGAAGCTCTTGAGCAGAAACCAGGTCCATCCAATGTACAAACTCTGGGAGTCGGCCGTAATCTATCCAACATTTCTTCTTGTAATACGGATCAACCAGATAGGAGACTTTCTAATTCAAGCCCATCAATTCTTTCACAGAATAATAACATTATTAACATTGATGAACTAGAAACACCAAGCAAATATTTGCAAGAATGTTCGCCGGTGCCAATTGTTCCGGTTCCATTTCATAAGAGGGGAAAACAATCAGCTGCAATTTTAAATACAAAAGAAAATATTGAAGCGAAGAAATCTAAAGTTAAAGGTAAAGCTACTCCAGGAATACGTTGTAAAAATAAATGTCGAACAGCTAAAGCTGATGTTCAGAAAAAAGTGTTAAGACCTGTCAAGTTTCCAAAAAAAGTTCCAGCCAAATGTTTTAAGAAAAGAAAAGAAATCAGGGATTCAAGTGATGAAATGACAATCTCGGATATTTCTAATGAAACTGATTCAGACATCGACCAGGGTCGACCAGGTGAAGCTGATCTGTACAAAAAAAATCGAAGATCTCAAGCTAAGGTTCAGAGTAAAGTTCCAGCAAAAATTATTAAGAAAAGACGAATAGAACTCAAGGAATCCAGTGATGAAATGTCGATCTCAAGTAATTCGGATGAATCCGAGTCAGACGCATACAATGATTCGGAATGCAAAGAATGCTTTGAAGAATATAAAAAGACTAAATCAACTGCAGATTGGATACAATGTGTTATGTGTAAAAAATGGCTACATGAGGATTGTACCATGTACGGCGACTATTGCAATGAATGCGGTAGGATTAAAAGAATGAATACGAAAATAACAACGTAGACTGAACCGTAGAATTACTTTTTTTTCTGAAGCTGATTAATGTAAGAACTAAAAATATGAAAATTAAAACCAGAGTGAAGAAGTAAAATAAACCAAAGTGAAGAAGTAAATATACCAAAGTGAGAAAGAAAACAAAGTTAAATGAAGAAGTAATTTTTTCTTCTGAAGCTGATTGATGTAAGAACTAAGAATATGAAAATTAAAACAAAGTGAAGAAGTAAAATAAACTAAAGAAGTACTTTTTTTTTCTGAAGCTGATTTATGTAACAACAAAAAATATGAAAATTCAAACCAAGGTGAAGAAGTAAAATAAACCAAAGTGAAGAAGTACAATATATCAAAGTGAAGAAGTAGAATATATCAAAGTGAAGAAGTAGAATAAACCAAAGTGAAAAAGATTTTTTTTTCTGAAGCTGTTTAATGTAAGAATATGAAAATTAAAACCAAAGTGTAATGTGCCATTGCTAAATATTAAAATAAAACTTGCCAATTATAAATATGCTTTGATTTATACTTAAGGGCAACTATCCTCATAGTGACAACAGCACCGGGGCATCTAACCCATATAAGAGGCATCTATACTCAGAACTAGTGCTGTAATTTTTTAATAATTTTTTTTATACAAGCGATAGCTGCATTAAATTTATTTTTAAAATATAATAAATAATAGGCCAATGTACGATTCTATTGAAAAATCTGTTTAAATATATTTTATTTTCTAGGAAAAAAAAATCAATATCAAAATGTGGGGCAACCATCCCACTTTTACCCTAGCTTTGTTTCAAATTACAATATTCATTTCACTGAAAGAATATCCGTTCAAAGAACAAAGCATACTATATTCGATGCACTATAAAGCTTCAAAAGCACATCAAAGGATTAGAGAGCACTGCGTTTCAAGAGTCATAATTTAATAATTTCTAACAAATGGCTATATTCTATATTCTATTGGCCTATTATTATACACTTATAATCGAAATATTGTGTTTTGTTGTTTTTTATGATTTGATCATAATTTTAAGTGGACTTTGCATCTGAAAGTAAGCTTTTAGAGTGTTATATTGAAGAAGATCACACAACGTGTTGTAATAAAGTATTTCTTAATAGTTTACTTTAATAAGACACGAAAAGCCCATACAATTTGTAAGCGACGCAACTCGTATAAGTATCTACTTTTTGTTATTAGACTTTTTTGTAAAACCTTCAAAAGCTTTTCCAAAGGCTTTTTGTTGTCGTTTAACTTTCAAATTGATATGCACTTTTTTATGTTGTCTGTCTATCGTACAATTTTCTCTGTTTTTCGCAAAATTAACGTTATTTATTAGTTAACATTGCAAACAAAAATACATTTTACACAAAAGTATATAACAAAGAGTACTTATGCGAGTTGCGTCGCTTAAACAATTCCTTTACCGCTAGTAGAGTAAAAATCAAGAAACTGTACCACTGTTATTAAGCACCTATTTTAGTCTGAAACCACACGTAGTCGCAACGTGTACGGGTTACAAATCAGTGTTGTAAGTGAACCAACTAAGATGCTACGAACTTACTATCATACCCAGTAGTCTAACTGCCGAATACTCAAACGCAATTCAATTTTAAGTCGCCGTTAAGTCTAATGCTGTCTCTGTCACTTTAAACTGTTTTGTAGCGACAGAAACACTTATAAGAACGTCTTAAAGTTAAGTAACGTTTGAGTATTTGGGCATTAGTCTGTCTGTTTGTCGGAATAGTGGGATACTTTTTACTTAGCCTGACAGAGACTTTCAGAAAAGAAGCAATAAAAATTTGGTAAAAAAAAAGGGTAGGTACTTTTTGTACAGCTAATAATTATAGTTTTGTCTCAAAAAAACAAGTAGTTTTATTATTTCTTGAGGTACGTAGACAACATTTCGTAGACCACGCCTTCCATTCTTCAACCATATGATATTAATTAAATTGCTCAACAACTATTCAATGTCTTATTTTCGCGAATCGGACACCACAGTCATACCTATTAATACAGATGGCAACCAATCATTAAAAAACAAATTAATTATCATCATTATATTAATTTTACAGTTAACAGACGGATGTAATTACTATGATTTATCGATTATTAATCTGTGCGATAAAATTAATATTGCCATAATAAATAATAGCAGCGACAAACTATTTGTCAAAATTAAGCGGTGGAAATCTGGCAATCTTGCAGGGTTGCCAGTTTTGTTGTGGAGATCGTAAATTATGTATCTCACGCCGCATCCTTAGCTGTTTGGCAAAGAAGAAGCTGCCAAGTGTTCAAATGTGCTTAAATATTTCCCATGCCTCGTATTCCTGAATTTGGTAGCATTATCTGCTGAAGTAAGTATGTTGTTTTTTAATTCTTTATCCACAAATATGGCGTTCATAAATTTTTATGCATTTTATACCAGTCTACCTTTCCTGAAGTATTTTTTTTCTGCTAAGGGTTTATTTTTCCAAAGCCATATTTTTTTTCCAAAGATATATTTGTCTGAGGAATAATTTGGTTTTTTTTGACGTTTGGATTCAGAAATCAATTTTATTCCACTGATAATAGATTTTTGACGTTTTAAAATCAGCCTCAAAATGGCAGAGTTAAATGGTACTATATGTTTATTTCACAATTTATAATCAAATGCTCATTGTATATGTGTATATGACCGGTAACCAGTCCACATGGTACGCACTGATGCGCGACACTGCACCCAATATCATGGCTTTGTATTGCAACATTCCTATAGTTCATATAATTAACAATGGCCGAAATTATGTGATCTATTGTATATGTCTACAGCCATGTTTAGTGTCTGTAATGGTTCTTCGTTGCCAAAAGTTATTAAAATCTGATAAAGTCAATCAATTGCCGATTTATCTAGATAGTTCAATGAATGTCGTTCTTATTGAGACCTCCAAACTGTCAGTCTGCATACGCGGCATTAACATAAAAAAGAGTTCAAGTCATAATTCTTCTATAAATACTTATGTTATTTTTTGTTACATAGTCGAACTTTTCTTTTCTACAACCATAAACAATCGAGTTTTTACACTAAATGTCAGTTTGACAGGAAAATGCGCGTAAAATTCCAGCCGTCATTTAATCGTTTCATGACTTTAAATCGTTTTATTTTCTTTCGAATTAGGTGCGCTCCAGTAAAATATTAAAAAGCAAAGTACATCTGATGTGTGTAAACTGATACTTGCAAGCCTAATAAAAATCGTACTTCAACATTTTACTCTGTGGTAGCCCTAACTACTCAGTTAACGACCTCCTTAATTTACGGCTCTCTTCAAAAGGAACGCTCTTCCGCTCACTAACATATATTTTTTAATTTTCCTCTGTCATACTTTACTTTTCTCGGTATATTTTCGTGTTATATCGATTCCAGGTCAAGGGCGTACATAAACGGGGCAGGAAACGTAGACGCGGGCGCATAATATTAGTAATTATGCGTTCGGGAAGTTTCGTAAGTGTTCGGCTGTCATGTCCGCTGTTATGTCATTTGTTAAGTGATTATATTTTTGTTTAATGGTGGCTAGTATAGATTGTTTATTATGCCGGATACGTGTAACAAATAAAGTATGAGTGAGTTTAGACCCAGTCCAGTGCATTTCTTACAGTCACACACAAAGCAGAGATAAAATGGGTAATAGTCGTTATTAATTCTCAATTGTTTTGATAAAAAAAAATACTTAAATTATTAACGTTACATTATAAATTAAATTATTTTTATTTTTAAGCTCTCAAACAGCTTTTTTTTTTTTTGTCTGGCAGGAAGGAACGCTGACATCTGAGATACAGGACACGTTCTAGTTTGGGTGTCAGGAGTTTCACAAAATCGAGCATGTGCTTAGTCTAATTACTATAAGGATCTAAGTTACTTAAGTAATTCATTGTTAACCCTTTTTCTCTCCTTATGTATTAGGCTTATGAAAATAAATTATTATTATTATTATTATTTCAGCGATTTCCAAAAAGGCTTTTTTACGGTGTGTTCCTACACTGTAATTCAATGGTATCTACCTTGGAAAACAATGTTACTTTTTACTTACAGCTATGTACTAGCTTTTACCCACGGTTTCGCCCGCGTAGAGTGCGGAAATTATCCCGTGAGAGCGTACCTACTACAGGGATTAAAAGTATCATATGTCTTAATACTGGTTACAAACTATCTGTGTGCCAAATTTCATCCAAATCCGTTCAGCCGTTTTTGCGTGATTGAGTAACAAACATACAAACTTTCACATTTATAATATTAGTAGGATAAATAGGATGACCAATTTTGTAATTGTTTTATTTATTTATTTATATATACTTTATTATACACCACATTAGACATAACAAAAGAAAAACTAAGTTAAAGTAAGTAGTTAAGTTAGAGTTAACTATTTTTTATGATTATATCAAAGCTAAGTCATCATCGTAACTACAAATGCACTACATACCCAATATTTAAGACGAATAATATGACATTAAAGAAGAAAAGTAGCAAGTACAGTTTCATGCATTTGTTCCTGCCATCTCCAGACTACACCGGAAAGGGAAGCCAGAGTAAAAAGGTTGAAAAAGATAACTAATTAGTGAGACTTCACATTTTCATCTGCGAAATACAAAAAGTATTCTTAGTTCATTATGGTAACAAGCAGTGTGCCCGATAGGATTTCCCACAAACTTTAATCCCCTTCTTTATTCGTTTTCGTGTGGTTAGTGACTAGCCTGGTGTCAGAGTTTTTATGCCATTCATGGGCCTCTGACTTTGCATCACATGCCGTCGCACCCATCCATGCATTGCGTTGCGTTTGCATCCATGTTTTTTTTTTGACAGGAGCGGGAATCAATTCCCGGCCACCGTAGGCGCGGGCTGGCGGACGGCGAGCTATGGGCAGCTCACCGTCCGGTAAGAACCAGGTCCGGGTCGACAGCGCTTTGTATTCCACGCGCGCCTCAAAGAGATGTCAGCACGCACTGACGCGATCCGCCAGGACCGATGCTTGCCAGGGTTGTGGGTTTGTCCGAAAGGGATACCGTGGCCCTGGCACATAGGCAACTGAAGGAACACAGGTAGATTTTAGTCAGTAAAAGTCTGACATGCCCTCCCGCTCCGCCCAGAGCGGGAGAAGTTAATTGATAATATCCCACCCAAAAAAAAAGCCCTGCCTGTTTCTTCACGATGTCCTTCACCTTTTTTTAAGCAAGTGATAATTATACACTACGCACATGAATCCGAGGTCAGTCTGAATCGAAAGTCAGAGGTACGTGCCTTGGGTATAATATTAACGACTACGTTGAAGACAAGGAAGTTTGAAAATAACTCCTTCTGCACATGTGGCTTCCCTGATAACTCATTATCGGCATAATTATGTAAGTGTCTATTAACTGCTACCAAATAATGATGTATTATTTTTAAAATTCTTCCTTGAACTAATCAAATAATCGTCTCATTATTTGACATTTTCATTTTAATTATAGACCTACAATTCTAATTTCAACTGTTTATTAGTTACTTCTGCGCGCAATGTGCCCTGCCCATTCCATCGTAGCGTTAGAAGGCCTCCCACAAGGTGGACCGATGACCTTATGAAAGCCGCAGGAATCCGCAGGATGCGGGAAGCACAGAACCGGTCGAAGTGGAGGCCAATATCCAACAGTGGACGTCTTTCAGCAGAAATGATGATGATGATGATGATTAGTTACTTTTGTGTTTGTGTTTGTTTTTCTTTTTTTTCTTTGTTACTGTCAGTAAATGAATGAACGATTTTAATTAATTAGATTGGAAGATAAGGGATGATCATTAAGTTACCGTCCAAAGAAGAAAAGCTTTTTAAACCAGTCAATGTTTACAGTGTTGGTTTCCCAAATTATTTATTTGCAGACATAATTGTTTTGGCTCTACGTGAAATATTGAGATGTAGCAGCATCTGTTAAGATTGGTACAGCGTATGCATTAGTGTAGCCATAAACTATGATAGGACGGATCCTACATATACTCCTCGAGGAAATCAGGATGGCAATCAACCGATTATCTTTTAAAGTAAAAGTTCGCGAGCACATTCGCAAGAAGCTGGCAGTATCATCACAACAGTACTGTTTTCCCATTGTTTTTCTTATTTGTTTTAGTATACATAATGATTTATGTGTATTTATTGGTGCTTATATTTATTTTTAATATGTATATGTATTAACTTTATATTTAAATTAATATTTATTCCTCAATTCACGCTATTGCACCTACTACTGTTTGTCTCTGCATCACCCGAAGGTTGACTGGTAGAAACTGCCTATGGCGTTAAGTCCGCCTCTGTACATTTTGTGTGCTTAAAGTATTAAATAAATAAATATACCTAGTTGGAAACAAGCTGATAGATGCAGTTTACTGTTTCGTGCGACAGCGGATTTTCTTCAATTAAAATATCAAGGCGATTTTGCGATTGTAGGATTAACCTTCGTGTTTGGTAAAGCCGTGAAGAACATAGTAACCCTACCAATAGGTAGGTATTTTATTATCAAAAATCAATCTGCCTAGCCTTTCCCCATCCATGGGGTTGGCTTCCAGTCTAACAGGATGTAGTTGACTACCACAACAACCCAGTCCCTAGGTAATACGATATCCCTTGGTAAGACTGGTTGTCAGACTCTCGGGTTTCTGACGAACCGTAACGACTGTCAAAGATCCACGAATGACAGCCGGGACCAACGACTTAACGTGCTTTCCGAGGCACGGAGGTGTTTTGGTATGTAAAGATGGTCACCCATCCACGGACCAACCGCAGCACGCGTAGATTAACCTGATCGATCGACCCGTGTGGCTGTTATTACATAGCCACAAGCTCCTTTATTATTTTATATCTATTCTATCTTTATTCTGTTATCTTATAATGATATATAATTCACATATCTATTTATTTTGCTTGTCATCTCTTTATGTGTTTTATTGTGGCACGTTGCTCTGTCCAAATAAATTCATAATTCATACCAACGTTTATATTTTTTAAGAAAATAGACTTGTGTTTTTGCCAGTCTAGGTTTAACCGTAGGCGGCAATAATTTAAAATCCTCCATAATTGTTGAACATTAACGCGAGATTTATTTTATTATAATTTATTAGTAAAGGGGAAAATAAACAAGAAACACGATAACGTTAACGTTAAGTTTTATTTCAATCAGCTGAAACGTTTATAACTTGTTAGTTTCGGTTTAAGATTTAGGAGGTTCGTTATTTATTGCCTAGGAGCCCATTATGAAGCACTTCGTCTTATAAGTAGTTTCACGTAGCTCAGGAAGCCACGAAATAATTCTATCAAGCAAGTGAATGGGCCAAAATCACGATGCGATGGACCATCACGGCGGGACCGGACGGAGATAGCAGGATGTCAAGCTGGACTGTTTAAAATAAGACTGATTCTTAATCACCTTGCATCGAAAGAAGTGAAAAGAGAGTAGAGAAGTCTTTGCCCAGCAGTGGGACAATCATCATCATCAGCGTATCGTCCTCTGCTGGATATAGGTCTCTCCGATTGCTCGAAAGTTGTCGACATAGCTCACAGAATAAGCAAGCTGAAGTAGCAATGGGCCGGCATTATTAGCCGTAGAACCGATGACCATTGGAGTAGACGTGTTCTTGAGTGGAGACCGCGAATCGGTAAACGTAAGGTAGGACGCCCTCAGGCTAGGTGGAGCATCGATCTTGCAGGGTGACTGGTAGCTGCTGGATTAGAGTTGCCGAGAATCGAACTGAACGGCGTACAATTGGAGAGGCTGGGACAAACGGGCTCTTAATGATAAAGGTACTTATTATAAAAAAATATTCCATAGCACGATTTTAAACGGGCTTTTTTTATGAAAACGATGTCCATTCTAGGGTGTCCCCTTATTTCGCAGGCAGAAATTTCATAGAATTTCGTTTCCCAGAAAATGTTTCACATAATACATATTTGGTCCTTGTATTTTTAGTTCGAATATTATTGTTTCAAAGACTATTTACTTGAATGAAAAATATTTCACAGAAACACAATTCAATGAATTTTTAATAAAAATTTTTTGTTTAACAAACTTTTCACACGGTATAATTATTTGTTAACGAATATTGTTTGTTCGGTATAAGTTAGTGACAGAAACGAATCGCTGCAAAACCGACTCCACGTATGTAGTCTTGTCTGCCCTACCCCTAGAGTGTAACCCCTACATGCTGCATGATTGCTTGCATTCTACATGCTTGCTTTGCACGCTGCATGCTTGCTTGCACGCTGCATGTTGCATGCTTACTTGCATGCTGCAAAATGAAAAAAACAAAAATACTGTTCAAAAATTGAAAATGGATAAAATGTTATTCTTGGTAATAAGTTTTATATTAAATAAACAATATATGGATAAAGAATATGTGATTTGTTATTCTATGATATGACTATTCTAACATAAAAGTTTATGTGAAACAAAAATCAATGATTTAAAAATCTTCAAAGTAAGTATTCTGCGTATTGATTATTCTATGAAACGAAAATATGAGAAAAAAATTATGTGAAACGAAATTCTATAAAACTATAAGCTATGGAACAACGTACAACCCCATTCTAGCATGGCACTGCTAGCTAGGGTATCACTCATAGACACTTTCACTACAGCAGGTACAGCAGGTGACAAAGCTAAAGTCGCTAAGTTGCTAAGTCTTATTGTAAAAAGCTCTAACTGATAAGTAATTCGCACTGATTATAACCAAAAAAAAAAAAATACAATATTGATTGGAGGCGCACGGCTGTTCGAATAGTTAACCGGAGGATATAAAAAAAATTAACACACAACACATTCAAACGCAGAATAAGATTATAAATACATCACAACATTTGAAATAACATAAAACAGAATATGCTAATAATGTCTCCAACACCCTAGAGGTAACTAATGTTAATAGTACTACTTATAAGTATCTCATTTAAGCGAACTGTTATTTTTTAAGTTCTTAAGAGAAATAAAGTTCTTCAAACCCAATTCGAATAATAGTTTCAAAATGACGAGAAAAACTAGGTAATAAACTAGGTAAAAAATAATAATAAACGGTCCACAGTTTATTATTATTTTTAATAATATAATCAGCCTATAACGTTCCCACAGTTGGGACGCAGGCCTTCTCTCTCAATGACAAGGAGTGGATCTACCACGCGGGCCCAGTACGTGTTGGTAGATGTCACATATCTGCGAGTTTTTGTTTCTAGGACATTCCGGTTTCCTCACAATGTTTTTCTTCACCGTTTTGAGAGCACTGGTAATGAAATAATTTACCCAAAGTAAAGCGCCTCGAACCTACGACCTACAGCTCGTAAGTCGCGGCCGTTACCACTCCCCCACTGCTCTAATTAATCTAATTAATAATAATAATAATAAATTAGTAATTCATGTAGCCATTTAGTAGTCTAGCTATGTGACAAGTTTCATACAATAAAAGTCGACCTTCTATTACGTATTTAGTGCTTGCTCGTGTGACAACGTTGGCAGCGCACGCGCAGCCATTTATACGCGTATTATTCATTCACAAGCTCCGGTATATTTAGTGTTACGTACTTCATACCTACTCGGTGGCTCGTGGGTGTGAACGCGACGCGTGCACGATTTATATCGTGCGTTTGTCAAATGATCGTGCGTACGCGCCGATTTAGAGGTAAAAGAATAGCGAGCTGTACGATATGTGGGATGCATAAAATAATTTATGTGGAGCATTACTTTTATTTGGCTAAGCTTTAATAATTTGGTTTTGCTACGAGTGGGTTTGTAAAGCTTCGAATTATGATAGCGCGAGCGGAAACACTTGGATCTTTCAATATTTCAAGTCAACTCAGCTGGAATGGGCTCATTGTATCATAACCAGTGATATTATATATATAAATAAAGAGGTAGATATCGCACTAGCGCGCGCAAATTATTGCAGACAAATTCAGACAATTGATGTAATTTGATTTAGTCGGGTAATAGCTGCGAGCGAAACGAAGCGCGTCCGTGACGTTACAGTAATATATCTAAAATGCCAAATTGAGTTCAGAAAGTGTAAAAACTATGGTTCTAAGATAAATAAGAGTGAAAGAATTTCATACCGTAGAACGGGGCTATTTGGATTTTCGGGGGTTATTTGGAACAAAGCAATTATAAGATTTGAGTTGACCTAAATTCGAATTAAAAATTGTAAAAGTAAACAAGACCAGAAATAAAATAAAAGCTGTCTATGGTGTTTTGGTAGAATTTATTTTATTTTATTTGTTTATTTAATTCAGACACAGTGATCCATATTTTTGTTAGTATACTTAAGGATTATGTTAGTTAACTCAAATCTTACAATTACTTTATACCAAATAACCCCCGAAAATCCAAATAGCCCCGTTCTACCGGTACCATAATTTGTAATAACAACGCAACGTGAATATGAACGTAGCATATCTTTCCTTTATAACGTCATTGATCATAACGAATGTAAAGCTATAGAGATAGTTGAGAGGCGTAAAAGCTTTAAGAAAGCATACGAACATATAATTCTTACAATCACATCGCCTCGACTAAAATATCTGGGAAATTGACAATCACTTAAGCTAAGCAAAATACACCTATTCACCTATTTACTAGCTACTATCGTCCAAGCTAGCTTTCTATTTATATTTTCACTGTAATAGAGTCTAATATTCATTCAGTAAATAATACCTACACTAAGTATTCCTCCATGCATCTTTATAAAGACTACTGAAATCATATTTCAAACAAAATAAAAGTTAAACTCCATTAAGAAGACAGAACCGCCAACACGCTATATTAAACAAATTCTTCTCCAAAACTTCATAGACGGCAGTTCATCACGAGACCAAGGGTTTAAAATGCATTTCGAAGAACCATAATATTTCACCAAACAACCACATAAAGAGGTAATAATTTAACATTGGTATCGTAAAAACGAAAGCTGCGTATACATTACATACGTCCGGTGTCGACGACATCACAAGTGAAACAAGAATAAATAATATTTCAATAATTATGGTGGAGTTCGATTTTTGAATAACTTGGAGTTTGTCGCTTGACTCTGGTATTCTGAATACGAATTTGATTTATTAAACCGTGGTATTAAAAATTCATCTTTCGAATCGTAAAAAATTTAAGAATTATTGGAAGTCATAACAATTTTCACTTCATTGTTCGTGATCTTATTAAACTAATGGTATATTAAATTCGTCAAAAGTAAACAAATATTGTTCAATTAATTAATAAAATTGTTATTTACTAATTTAATAGGTAACAGAAACAACAATAACATCTTAAAAAACAAACTGCTCAGTTACCGGCCGTCAGTTTTCAATTGCTCGCAAATAGCTCGGAGCGGTTCAAACATTGCTCCCGGTCGAGTCTTTGCACTTTCGGTTTATTTACGTCCGTATGCAGTTCGAACGGCAGATAAAAGTGCTCGGCGCTATTATTTTGATGTTTATGGTGCGTTCCCATTGTTTATAACGATAACGAATGAGTTTTTAATAATTCATGGTGGGTTATGGGCTTGAATTTTTATTTTGGGTTTATGGTTCTGGTATTGATTTTTTGCGTCAGTTGGGAAATTTGTTTTAAAATAAATTTGATTAAAATATTTTTATTGTACCGCTCGTAAACCATAAACTTTATTATATTTTTTTACGCATATAGGTAAATTAAAGTTGCTTTTCGGTTGTGGGACCGACTTGTTATTCTAAACTTTGCAATGGATTTTGTTGCAGTTTCCGCATGGTTTGTGTTTTAATATATTAATATTAAACTAACATATAATAAAGAAATATGTGAGCGATGTTTTGTTAATCGTAAACACCAGGCGAAGCAGGGGCGGGTCGCTAGTAAGTGTATAAAGCTTTAATGCCTGTATTTTTAAGCAAAAACAGTTTCTTTAACACGATATTTGACTATTGAAAGTAAAATAATGTCAAAATATCAACATGCGAGTGACTGCACATTTGTTACGCACTCTGTCAGTTTCCAAATGTGAGTGACATGAAAATAACAATATGTTTCGAATGTCAGTAACTCGAAAAATTGTTTTAACAAATGGAGCAGGTATGTTTTACAGCTGCAGTTTGAGTTTGCATTTTAATCACCAACTCATCCACATTTTAAATATTGAACTAGGCTGCGCTCTTTTGAAATTTAAAAAATAAACACAATCATATACTAAACGGCTTATTTCTTTGGCGCCATTATGCTCAATAAAACACTTTTATTTGATATTACATCCGGAAATCTTAGTAATACTCATTGAAATGCTGCTCTTTACATTTTATAATATTTTATAACTTCCTTTTTGTGAGCGATTAAAGTTTTATTAACTGGTTTCGTGTAAGTGTTATAACAGTAATGTGTTGATGTGTATACAGTCGATGTTAGATCAAAACAGTTGTTAATGAATTGGATTACTTTCTTTGATAGTTGAATGTAGTTGTGAGAAGTAGATTGCGACATTATTTCGCTAAAAGTCAATGCAAATCATCATTGTAACGTGGGTCGGTTTCCTGTGTGAAAAGATATGATTCAAACTTCAAAGCTGTATTTAAATTGATGCATTATTCACAAGATATCATTAGTCATATCAGCATTTCCAGTGCATGCTGGGAATATTCCCTAAAGATCGCTAAGCACGGCTTGCTACACGTCCGCCGGAAAATACAGATCAATAATTGAAATCAAACAATTTAAGCTTTAATGAATTTATGCGAATCCCCACGAGGCAAAGCAAAGCTTTTATAAATTCTGTATGTTTGGTATATGGGCGAATTAATTGTTGTTATTGTAAATTTAACTCAATTAAAGGCCCGTTACATGAAACTTTTCGTTCAATATTTAAAAGGATTGTGTGATATGGGAGTAGTATTAATTGGAAGTAGTATTAATTGGGAGTAGTATTAATTGGGAGTTGTATTAATTGGGAGTAGTATTAATTGGGAGTAGTATTTGGGAGTTTTGGAAACAATCTTTCTCTTCTATGTAAAGGTTCAATTCCTACACGTTTTTCTTTTTTCAAGTGCATGTGATATTTGTATTTGGGAAAGCAATAAACATGTATGTGAAATAAGAAATGAATATAAATGAAATTATAATGGTGTTAAATGTAAATAATGGTGTTAATGTAATATTTTATTATTATTGTCTTTTTTTATTCATTTGTTATGTAATCACTTTGTATGATTTTCGTGTAATGTATTTAGATTTATTTTAATATTTTTAACTTGTCAAACTTACTGTACCTAGATTATAAGTAAAAGATGTGATCTTCTAATTGGAACCGCACACTTGTATTTGTCCTTGTTATATGTACGTGATCCAATAAATAAATATATTATAAATAAATAAAAAATTCTTAGAAGGTCTTATGCCGCTATTTCAGAGATGCCTATAACCAGCAGGGGACTGCCACAACCTGCATCCGAATCCCGTTACAGACTTTCAATCACAATACGACAGTTTTAAAGGAAATTCCTAATCCATTGCTTCATAGGTTTGAAAATTCTTCTGTTCCACAACGTAAATTACGCAATAAACATGGCGGAACTATCAAAATGAAAGAAATTACGAACACTTGTCATTTTACGTGTACACAATTACCCCACTGAGCTACTTTATTAAAGCGATAATTAACAGTCTAACTTGAATATGAACTACTCATCAATATTACCGTCTATCAATGGGCACGCGCATCCCGGGACGCGTATACCTAAATATTTATTATAAGTATTGCTCGATTTGCTCGTAGATCGCGAACCTACACTACGTTTACCTTCATATTCGAAACTAGGTGTTTCTGCTTCGGGAATGCAATGTTCTTGGTCTTAATGGAATTTTAAGTGATGGCTGTGTTAATTTTTCGTTACAATATCAAATTTAAGGCTCCCTCAGACAGGCGCGACGCGACTCTAGTAGCACAATCTCTATTAAAACTTCATGGAAATTGTTGTTCCAGAATCGCGGCGCAACATCTGATCGCACCTGTGTGCAGGAACCTTAAATTACAGAATCACTTTACTTGGGAAACTTTATAACGACTTATTGACTACCTTGTGCCTGCGGATTCGTCCGCGTGTCTGTCGGAAAATATCCCACGATAACGTATTACCGGGATTAAAAGTAGGTTTCGTATATGTTAATCCAGGTTTTAAACTATCTGTACCTATGCAAAATTTCATCCCAATCTGTTCAGTCGTTTTTGCGCCAATCCGGAACATAGATCCAGACAAACAGACAAACGGACAAAAAATCTTGAATTTTATTATTAATATATAGATTTCTCTGAAAGTACTCATGTTTTCCCATACTTAAATCGTCTAAGTCATCATATTCGATATCTATAAACCGCAGAAAGGGGCTAATTCGCTGCAAAGAACCACTCTTAAGAAGAAAATAGTAAAATAACTGCACTCGGTTTCTAAGTAGAATGTAGATCAAGGACAAGATTAATAAATCAATCCTCTCTGTTTTGATGCGATCTTTATAGGCAGTAGTATTTTACGACGCGTCGATCGGCGGCCGGCAGTAATATAAGTGATTGTTATATAATTAGATAAACAAAATAGTGGCTTGTCAACAAAGTTATACCTACTTATATCAATCTGTAGAGATCTTGGACCAAAAGGTTATGGAAACTATCTACGTGTCAGACGTAACTGAGAAAAATTTATATGTTTATGAAAGGTTCAAATAGCCGTTGGTCCCGGCTTTCAATCGTGGATCTATTCAGTCGATGAATTTATGAAATTATAACATTTAATTTGGCAAATATTTCACTAACTAGGGAAAAAACTACATCTTATATTTATTAATGTATGCATGAAAATTTTAAATTATATAGTATGAATGTATTTAAACATCTATTTATTTATTTTATTATTTATGTACACACAGTTAAATACATAGAGATACGATATCATTATAATTTCAGTACAAAGGTACTGCTTATTTCTTAAGAAATTTCTTCCAGCAGACCTGCGAAAGGAGAAATGAAAAAGAAATGTAGACAAGAGTATGTGAGAACTGGAAGAGGAAAATATGAATATGCAAAGTCTTAAATTAAAATATTAAATATAACATATTATTATACTTAAATGAAGCTAAAAAATATAAATATATACATATATATATTATATATATACATAAAATACTCACAGTTGAGAGGAAAGGTAATGCTCTTTTACTCGATATATGAATAGAGATAGTTTTTAAATCGCGAATGCTAGGCGGAAGCGAGTTCCATAATCTTACGGCATGGACAGAGATGGAATAAGAATAGTAGCCAGTTTTATGAGGATGAGATTTAAGGAGGGATCTAAGGTGTGATCTACATGGTGCGTCGCTAGGACGAGCGTATGAAAAACGCTCACGTAGGTAGGAAGGATAAGACGGGTTGTGTAAGATGTTGAATAGGAGACATAAAATCCGAGTGTTCCTGCGAAGGCAGATTGGGAGCCACTTGAGTTCCTTGCGAAATTGAGAAACATGGTCATACTTTCGAAGACCGAAAACAAAGCGAATGCACAAGTTTTGCAAGCGCTCAAGCTTGTTTAATAGCTCCTCAGTAGCATCTAGGTAGCAGGCGTCGGCATAATCTATAATCAGCTGAATTAGTGTTTGTGCCAAAGTAATTTTAGTTAGTTGTAAGTAGTTTATAATTTTAAATGCTATGAATTTATTTTGAACTATTATACAATTAACATAAATCAATTAAAATATTTAAGTATTGCAGTAAATTTTTAGGAAGCGACTGGGTCTTGTATATAGACTCGATGTATAACTAATTAAGTAAGTGACCCAAATGATTTAAATGACTTACTAAGCTATTGTTAATCAAGTTTAAAATTGCATGAAACTGTATTCTAAATGTAAAATGTCAATGCTCCTTATTATTTTATTTTGACTTAATATTTGCACAACCGTAAGGTTGAATATAGTGTAACAAACAAACTGTCTAACATCTTATGTGCATCCTATATTCTAGAAAATAAAGGTATCATTCATTCATTCATTCAATCTTTGACAGTCCGCAGAGAAAGCCAGCTGAAGTGGTAGTGGGCTGGCCATGTTTGTCGAAGGACCAATGGTCGGAGGAGCAGACGAGTCCCGGAGTGGAGACCGCGTATCGGCAAGCGTAATGTGGGACGCCCCCCAGCGACGATGGATGTTGTTTATACACTGAAAAAAATGCACTCCAATCTAGAGACTTTTTAGCTTGATTGACGATAGCTTGTTTAGATTAATCAAAATCTTAGTTAAGTTGATCATCACGACATAATTGCAGCAATACTAGTTCAAATGATTGAACGCTCAAACAAGTTTCTCGATTACCCTTAACATGACATCATGGTAAAAGAGTTAAAAAAGAGACTAGTTAAAAATATGTTAACTGTAACAAAGTAAGTTAGTTGTGTCAATCAAGCATTTTGATTTCTTCAATAAAGATCAATGAAACTTTAATCTAATAATCTTGGTTGGAGCAACTATGTTTTGACTTGATTGCTGCAAATAGGTTTTGTGATAACTCCAATCAAGATCCCGTTTCAAATCTCAATCAAATAAAAGTAGTAGCTGTGATCATTGTGCTTGATAGGCTCAGATGCAAACAAGTTACTTAGTCAATCTAAACAATATCTTGATTTAGTCTACATACTGGATGCGAAAGGCGGAGGACAGAGTGTTCTAGCGGAGCTTGAGAGAGGGTTATGTCCAGGAGTGGACTGCGATAGGCTGAGCCGATTGATTGAAACCGAAAAAACTAAGGTTTGTGTCTTTTTTAGGAGTTTGGTTGTTTAGAGGTTTGGGTTAAGGGGTTTGGTTTTGGGGTTTAGGTTTAGGGCTTTTAGGTTTTTTGGTTAAGGTTAAGGGTTTTTAGCGACAAGATCCACCGTTACCCTTACGCTTTTTTTTTACCTTTGTAAAATGTCTACATATAAATCTGTAATTTTTATGGTGTGCAATAAAGGGTATTCTGTCAATCTAAATTACTAGGTCTAAAAAGTACAAATTTCCTCGCACGGTCTTTTAAAACCTACGAATCTCACTCATCAATCAGAGTTTCTAAACAAAACTTCCAAAACCTAACCCCGTATTGGTGTTACAGCTTGTCCATACCGCCTGTCCATCGGTAATGAAGACGAGTGCCAATGCCAAGCTATTCAGCGATGAGTGACAGTTGACAGCAGCACTCGTAGCTACTCTAGCCGCTGCCTATCAATCAGCGATCAATCAGCAGCCGGTAAACGGGTACAGCCCAACATCGGCCTATACGACAAACTGACATGAATTGTCTGAAGATCTTATGTAGTTATTGTTTCTAGAGTATTTTGCAGTCGAAAATTGGCCGAAATGTCGTCTTTGTCATAGAACAAAAAAAGAAAAGCAACCAAGCGCGTGTCGGACCACGCAAAATGAAGGGTTCCGTAGTTGGGATGGATTTATCCCAAGAACGAACTTACCGGTGTCGTTGAAAAACATGTTTCCTATACATTCTAACTGCAAATGTAAGTTTGTATAGATAGTGCAATTCACGAAGACGCGCCCCACCAATTTTCGGTTGAGGGGTCGCGGGGTGCGGGGAGTTTGCTCCGAGCGGCAGTCGCGAACCGTCAGCGGTTCGATGCACACGAATATTACATTCTATGCTGCGAAAATCCAGACTCGTCACGAAAGTTGCTCTACTTTATATATTTTTAAAATGTCGAGAAAATCTCAGCGTGTTGTTCTTAAAAGCCAGGTATGTAAAAAACTTTGCAGTTACTAAAACACATGAAATAAGCTAACGAAAGTAATTTAATTTTAATAAATAGCAAATTTTAGTAATAGTAGATTTCATTTCATTTAAAAAAATAAGTAAAACTATTTGATATTTATTTTTATTTTAGGCAAGAGAAATTATTTCTAAAGTTTATGATTTTATGAAAAAAGAAGCAAGTAAAAATTATGCAGAAAAACTCACTGATGCGCGATGGAGAACCGCACAGGCTGTTGGAGTATCTGAAAGCACAGTGACTAGAATTCTACGCGAAAGAAAGGAATATACTAATACAACGAAGCAAACTACAGTACCTGCTATGGAATCGAATATAACTATGGAAACGGATGCGATAGTTCCTATAGCCCCAAGTGCGGAGCGTACAACAGAGCCGACTACGGAAGCGGATATTGAGTCTGAAAATGAAGCGAGTACGTCGCATTCGAATTTAGTATACAGAAGTGCTTCTATTTTTACATCACCTATGAAGAAGAGAAGGGTAATACCACGAAAAATTAATTTAGACGAATTTGATATTGGTGTAGTCCGAAGAACTATCCAAAACTATCATATAGAACATCGTCAATTTCCAACATTATCACGACTTAATATTGCTTTGAAAGACCGTATACAATTTGATGGATGTATAACAACTCTAAGAACATTGTTACTTAAACTTGGTTATAAATGGAGAAAAACTGAGAATAACAGGAAGGTGCTAACCGAAAAACATGATATTCAAATGCTAAGATTGAAATATTTAAAACAGGTAAAGTCTTTTCGCAATGCAGGTAGACCTATAGTCTACACAGATGAATCATATATTCATACCAACCACGTGCAAAAAAAGTCTTGGGCCGAAAAAAGTTCTAAAACAGCAATAAAACAAAACTTAACAAAAGGAGTGCGCATAATTATAGTACATGGCGGAAGTGCAGAGGGTTTCGTACCAAATGCGTTGTTGACATACAGAGCAGAGATTAAATCCGGAGACTACCACGATAACATGAACACAGAAAATTACTTAAAGTGGCTAAATGAGAAACTAATACCAAATCTCCCAAATGATGCCGTGGTAGTCTTGGATAATGCAGCCTATCACAATACTAGTTCGGAAAAAATACCAACATCCAACTCCAACAAATTAGTCATGCAGACTTGGCTGAATGCAAAAAATATCCATTTTGAACCAAGCTACAAAAAACCTGAACTTTATGACCTTATATTAAAAAACAAAGAAAACTTCCGCAAGTACAAAGTTGACGAATTATTGAAAGAACATGGATTCACAGTGCTTCGGCTGCCACCTTATCATCCAGATTTAAACCCAATCGAAAACATTTGGGGTATTGTAAAAAACGACGTTGCTAGCCGCAATATCAATCAAAATTACACTTCAATTATGCCCATTTTAAATGAAGCATTTGATCGAGTAAATAAAGATGTCTGGTTCAATACTTGTCAGCACGTGGAAAAAATAGAAGACGAATACATGAGACATTGTGATCTTGATTTTAGTTTTATTGTAAATGTCGGTGATACATCAGACTCTGAATCAGATATTTCTGAAACGAGTGATTGACGATTTTCATTTCTCAATAAAGTTCAATAAAACTATTTCCGTATTTCATTTATGTCTATTATTACCTCCTATTATAAAAATAGTAATATTATCGATATTAATTAATAATCACATAAATATCCACACCTAAAAATTAAATTAACATAACCTTTTCCTTGCGGTCGGGTAAAAAATATAAAATTGAAGTAGAGCATCTTTCACTTTGACCATGACGCTCTCTCCTGATTAGTCTATTCATTGTAGTGTGCGTGTGCACTCATAGGTAATTAGTGTGTACCGATAACACTCAAACATTGACGGAAGCTTGCACACATATACTATAAACGGTTAGGAGGAATAGTGGGGCGCGCCTTCGTGGATTGCACTATCTGTACACACAATATTGAGTGATTTATCATGTTATTTTAATACCATCATGATATTCTTATAATGTAATCTATAAGTATAGAACTATATTATCTGTATTTTTTATTTCAAGATTTTAGGTTCAGCAATTTCGGAGATAAGGGGGAATGGTAAATTTTCGTCAATTTTCTTTAACAAATTAATAAAAAAAATCTTCATAACAATTTTCCTTTACAGTTTAGAAAATAATAATTGAATTTTCTTATTTTCCCCCACAAGTGAACCCCCTATTCAAAACTTATTTATTTACGTTACACGTTCGTGTTTGGGTAACGGAAATTCATTATTTTGAGGTACGGAACCCTAAAAGCAATACTGGCCGTTTAAATCGCTTAATAAACTTTTTCTATGCCTATGTTTCAGCATTGGACACTTTGATTAACTGATGGATTGATAGAAAATGATTGAAATGTCGATTAGACTCACTAAAGTAAATATTCCGTTTTCATGTTAGCCGAATGGCATGGCACACATACCCGATTCATAAATGTAACATTTGACTATAATAAATCTCATATTTATTTACAAACAAAAAAGATTAAAGCCGTTTACAATTCACAAAATAAACAAGGTTAACGTTCGAGCTTAAAAGCTAGACTCCTTGACTCACAGACTGAAATAATTTAAAAATGATAGTCTTCACAGATTATTTAGTTTCAGAAGGCCAGTTTCGTACAACGAGCGTAAACATGTGCACGCACACATCGACGCATACGTACAAGTAAACCAGAAAAAGTGTGCGCTTCGTTTATCTTTGTGTCTGAAAACACGAAACGTCGCACCACAGAGTAACTCACGGTGGCCCAGTGGTAAAGGCTCCGATTTACAAGTTGTAGGTCATAGGTTCGAACCCTGACAGGCGTGTGGCGATAGAAAAGAATCGAGAAAGCAGCTGGACTTGAGCCATCCTGGCGGAGACGTCGTTAAAAGATTCGCCCGATAAATATCACGCTTCTCTCCACTATTACATTGCTTACTTAAGGATGCATATCCGGTACGGCATTAATAATCTTTCCATATCCTTTGGGCACGTCTTCCCTACCAATATCGCGCCCCCCGGTCTACTGGCGGCCTATGGAACTATGGCGACCATTTCATATCAAGGAGATATGAAATGGTCGCCGTAGCCCCATGAAACATGAGACTCCACGGGCTAGTGTGAATCTTTAGGTTCATTCGAGTAATCGAGTCCGGTTTAACCACGCTGAGGTCGGTGCATTTCATCCATGATAATAGAAAATGGGCAAATAGCTACTTCCATGGTTGTAATACATCATCACAAGTTCGTTTTTTCGAAGATAGACGTTGCTACCCGAAGCGCATACTTTTCTTGGAATATCTGTACGGCCATCTCCATATATCAAACGAATGCTAGTCGCGAACTTACTTGCGCAAGTTCATTGACGCGTGTCTATGTGTGCGTGCGTCTTCGCCCAGTGTTTGAAACCGATCTTCTGTATGCATTGTGTCTATTCTGTGGGCATTGTGGATGAGCGTCAGGCGCGGCTAACGGCAAGTAAAATAAAATTTAATGTGTATTAGTATCGAGTCGATCCTGGATCGGTTCCAGAGGCATCTGATATGATCGACAGGTTTTCAACTGACCGAGGTGTCTGTTATCACCAAATGGTACAGTTTTGGACGAATTTTGGTACGAAATACCACAACTGATGGGAATATTCCTTGCTGCTTTTACCATCAGTTGTGGTATTCGTACCAAAATTCGTCGGTTCGTGTTTCGTAGGTTTTCGTAGGTTACTACTTGCCCGCTGAGTGAAGTATATAACAGCGGAATATACTTTTCACTCAACGGGCAAACAGCAACCTACACGTTTAATACAATGCACTGAGAATGCGGCTGCCGTCGCGAACTAGTGCATCAGGGATATTTGCGGATAACAACATTGATGGTTTTGGCGTCGTTATTAGAAAAAGATGTGCATCCGTGTGTGTGTAGGTACGTATTTTCTTTCTTTCATCCGTGTTCGCGACAACAACAACAGTATTCTCAGTGTGTTCGCAGATCGGTGAGATTCCCCGATGTTGTGGAGGTGGAAGCACCTGCACCACGCCGAATTTAATTTTAATTGTTTTTATGTGTCTGTACTAACACTAGATGTTAAGTGAAATTGTTACTAACCCTATGGACTTTTTCTGAAAGTAAAAGTATTCTATTCTAAAGAATCTTTGCCATCAAAGCTGATACCAATTCCATGCTAGTTTACCAAGTAACATAGGTGCGAAATAAAATTAAAATTATAAAACTTATTACTATAGATTTTTATTATTTATCGTTTATTCATTTACATTCTTATCTAATATATTTTTAAATATTTCTTAAAATTGAAATTTAGGTATAAAACATTTGAAAAATATAAAAAATTGAGATCTGCTGGTATCGCGAGCAGGGTCCAAGCTACCGATGGTTGGGCTTATTTATTAATATTAAATATATAATATAAAAAAGATGGTTATGATGGTCATGTGCAAATACACGTAACATTCTAACCTAATATAAATAAAGTCGGCATTATAGTCACAGTGCTAGTCTTAAAATTAGCTAAGTCAGTCATGATGTAAAAGGATACGGTAGAAGAGAAACCCAAAAAAGGAAATAACATAAACTGTGCAACAGACACCACCGATACTACAGCTAAAGCGTCCAGAAGACTAATTAAGACAACAATGCCAGACACAGGCATCTGCATTTACGAGTGAATCACAGGATTATTTCCAAGTCAGCACACACCTTCCGCTCTTCGGTGGTGAGCAATGGAATCTGGTCGAACATGCCATCCCGGACTTACGAGTATTTTTGGAGAATTAATCAGACGACCAAGAGCCAATAAATTTAAACTAAATATAGAAAAACACATGCCCTCGAAGTGGTTAAATTGAAATTGTTTTAACTTTGGATACTGAAGTAGAAAAAGTGCCTAAGGGTATCCAAAATTAACATTAGATATAAGAAAATAGCTTAAAAATAGCCTCTTTGCAAGATAATTTATATTTTCGCTTTAATTTACATTATTTATTTCACAAAATAGCCACTATTAGTGTGAAAATTCAGCGCTATTTATTTGATAAATGGTCAAAGTTACCTGGACCATCACTAATTGTCATTGACATCAGTAATGTTGGAAACTGATGTCAAAAGATTTCCAAACAATTAATTATAGAAAAACTGCTGTAATAAATGGTTTATATTTCTAGCCAAATTGTGTCGAAATGGACGAAATTTATTAAGAAAAATCATCAAAATTACATAAAAAAAGAAACAAATTGACAAAAACTACTGGGAAAATTTATTTAATTATGAAGGTTGACGCAAATAAATGAACAAATTTTAAATTAATTACAAAGAAATTGACATAAAATATCGCTTGTATTTGAGGTCAATAAATAACTGACAATTGAACATTATTAATGTGACAATATCACCACAATTACTGACAATATCAACACACAAATTGTCAGAATCATGACAAGTCCACCAAAATTTATTAATCGAGTCAGAAAACTGACTCACCTATAATTGAGAACAATAAATTGCTTTACACCAATATAATGATCTTCATAATATCTCTCGAGGAAACGCTTTTCTTATAAACAAGATGAAGGAAGGTAATAATGATTCATGGTATGATGTTGAATGACTTCTTAGTCACGTTGCTGTCTAAATAGGTCAAGTTTTCGCCGAAGTACGCGAAGAACTAAATATTATAGTTTAAAGTGTTCATGATGCATCAGATACTGACGTTTCTAAGTACTAGAGTTACCGGTGCATAAGATGGAAAACATTTATTGCAAATCGTCGATATTTTGAGTGTTCTTGTGCCAAGCATTCACTTTATCTTTTGTGTGAGGATTACGAATGATGGAGACTCTAGCAATTTTAGCAAAACTTTGGGGAAATGGTAAAAGACACCAGCGATATATAGAGAGGTATGCCGATGTGTTGCTAATCAAGATGAAGTTTGCTGAAGTTATAATGCTTACAAAAAGCTGCTAGGTCAGAAGTGCCAATCCATACTAATATTATAAATGTGAAAGTAACTGTCTGTCTGTCTGTTACGATTTCACGCCTAGGTCGCTGAACCGATCGTCATGAAATTTGGCAGAGATATAGCCTGGGATATGGAGAAGGACATAGGCTTCTTTTTTACGCGATAACCGACATCCATGCGGGCGGAGCCACGGGCAAAAGTTACTATAATATAAGACCAATATTTGTACACTGAGTTTGCGATAAACGTTTTGACTTTGAAACCGAAAGTTTCATGTGTCATTATAATTTACCGGCAACCATATCCTTCAAAATGGAACATGGACATTTGGAAATTCTCAATACTCAATACTTTATTGCATTCCACAATGTATATGGTTAGGTGGTACACATTATCGCGGACCCTGTTGGGCACAGCATAGAGAGAGACTTACCGTTTATCATTTAATTGTATAATTTATATTTTTTATGACATTCATTTTATTTTCTGTGATTAATATACTCACGCACTGACATAGGTTATTAAATGTTAAAACTTTAGGGAAATCATCTACTTTTACAATGTTTGTAAATATGTGAGCACCATGCGTCTAACGTAATTAATTTGTCTGTCATTGCTTCACTTTTCATTCTTCTTACCGATTGTGGTATAGTAATTTTATTCTAGGTAAGTGCATTGTCTTCACATATAATTAATAATTACTGTATACAAATATTGTTAACATTTTAAAAGAGTAAGTATGGAGTTTCTTGCCCATTCTTCTCCACACGTAACTACCTTTTGGAAGGGGCAACTAGAATCGATTAATTAATTATTTTTGTAAATTATGCCGTTCAAAAGTGCCTTTATGTGCCTATTTGAAATAAATGATTTGACTTTGACTTTCATACATCCTTATTCTAAAATAAAATAAAAACTTTTTTTGTGTATATTATATGAGTTTTAGGGATTTATTATTTAAATATTCGTTTACACTATAATAAGCAAAAACATTTACCTATTAATAGCTTTTTAAATTTATACGTGAATCTGTTTTTTGTCAACTTATTCATCAAACAATCAATTCCTTAATTCCTATCTGCAGTTTCTAGCCAAAAACTTTTCAAACATAAGCTGGCAGCTAACCGTAGATATATAACTAAGTAGTAACATTTTTACGATTTCCTATTGTTTATCTAGACAATGACAGTGAGGAGTGCAATCGATAAGGTGTTAGTCGTAAGAAGCACTAGTACGGCATCGCAGGCATTACACGGAAGACGCCGGAACACACTTAAGTACTGTGTAATGCACGCCGTATCCGCTCGACAACCGGAGTGGGGCCTACTCATATAACTGGGAATTAATATGAGAAGACATGTTTAGAAAATAACCATAGTTCTTAGTAAGGTTATTATCTCTTTTCTTCGAAATATCAACTTGCTGCAATTGACTCGGTGGAATTCAGAGCGAAAGGGCTTATATGTGACGAAAAGCGTGGCTCATCGGCGCGGCGTAATGTTGCTTGCCTGTCGGTTTTCTACAGACTGTACTTCGGAGTGTGTGCGTAGGAGCTCCACGACCTGATCCCGCCATCGCCCTTTTATTACCGGACTACCAGACGTACTGCAGGGAACCATCCACACTTAGTTAATCCTGTCCAGTCATACTCAGCGCTTCTCCTTCACATTTATTATGCACACAGTCAAAGTGTGGAACTCTCTGCTAGCGTCTGTGTTCCCTTCCACATACAAGTTGTTTTTTTTTTTTTTTTATAACGCTTGGTTATGAATGAGAGCATATCAAAGAATCAATTGGCATATAGATTACGAGTATTTTTCATTAATGTAAAACACCCTTACGTGAAGTATGACAACACCGCATTTTCTTAGCTTTAAATATGTTTTTTTTTTTTTTTTTTTTATGAAAACGTATTACTCGTATTTATCAATGCAACTTAGATACCTACACACATCGAGGGCCTCAGTTTCATCAATTTGGCAACGTCGCAAATGTAACAATTCGTTAAACGGGTGACAATTATTGTCCTATATTAATATGATTAATGATAATTATCTTCGAAACTATGTATTTTTGGACCACATATTCTAGGACTTTTTGTATTATTTTTACTTATAGAATATAACCCTAGAGTTATGGGATATAAAAAAAAACACGTTGTATAAACCGTCTGACTTCAAAGCAAGAGTGCACGCTCGTTCCATCATAGACCTCATATATCGCTTTCTATCAGGCGAGATCGAGGTCAAGAACAGGCCCAATTAGTTTTTTTATTTTTTAAACGAACTTAGTCGAGGTGTGAATGGGCGATGATTTAGATCCTGTTAAAGATGTATGAGTTTGCGTTTGATTTGTGCGGTCACTATAGTGAGATTTGATGTGAACTTTACAGAAAATCCCGGAATGTGAATTGTGAACTTTTGGCAATTATTTATTTGACCAAAGATTATCTGAGAGCAGTAGTGGCCCCGAGCAGTAAAGGCCCCGACTTACGAGTTATATATAGGGCGTAAGTCCGAACCCAGATAGGCGCTTTACTTTGTATAAATTGTTTCATCACCTCCGCTCTCAAAACGGAGAAGGAAAATATCGTCAGGAAACCGGCGTGTCCTAGAACTAAAAATTCGAAGACATGTGATATCTACCAACCCGCACCGCGTGGTGGATTACGGCCCACTCCCTCTCACAGAGAGGAGGTCTGTGTCCCAGCAGTGGGAACATTATAGGCTAGGCTAAATCACTCACACCTAAAAGCACCTAACCCTCTTGTCATCAAACCATCTTCCTACAACATAAATTACCTTGTAATTAAGTCTTCAATTATTATTATTATTTTTTTTTCTCAATATTCTAATTATTTTATCACCTAAATAAATAACTGTTTGCCTTACTAGGGAAGAGACTGGACCCCACGACACAGGGAATCCTAGTGTGGAGCCCAGGGCATTTGTAAAAATCTAACACCTTTTTTTTTTTGACGCTGAGAAATGCATTACGCATGCCCGCTCGTCGGGGGACGAGGACGGGGTATGTGGGACTCCCTGCCAAAATGGCAGTATACCCACTAAAACTCAGCGGAGTTCCCTCATCGCCTTGATGGGAGGGTCATGGGAAACTGGCTCAGCCTTTACATCCACAACCCTCCCGGCGCATGCCTACCTAGCTGGCGGGCCCCGCATGCCCCCCCGGTTGGGGGGGATACGGGAATGGCTGGGAACACCTGGCCATTCCCGTCCGACACTGGTGGAGGCCTATGCAATACAGGCAAGGGTGCTCCCGCACCCTTGCTGGCCTCCACATGGGACCCCGCGCCAGACGACCCCGCGTCCCACCTAATCTAGCACCTAAGGTTTTATGTAACGTGTTACTAGTTTTTGTTTTTTAACTATTGTATCGTGTTTTTTTTTCTGAACTGAATAAAGTTTTTTTATTATTATTATTTATTATTATTATTATTAAATGCTATACTATCTGGTTTAGCCCCTCCTCGGGACCTTCCCATCTCGGCATAAATAAATTCATGGGTGCCGAGATAGGACTAAACCACTTATCTGAGTTAAATAGAACTAACTACTTAGGGCCGGTTGTTTCAAACGGTTGGTTAACGTAACATACGTACGTCAAATAATAACGATTACATTATTATGTTTAACGTTCGTTAAATACAATTAAAGCGTTGTTTCACTGCATAAAAAACCGACCGTCAAAGTTCAAATGTAAAAAAAATTACGATAACCAGTGGGTATGACACCGGTTACTGTAATTGTTATTCTTTTACGAACATTAAGGGCATAATTTTGGGAAACAATGCTTTTTTTGGTTTGACGATAGTTAGCGCCATTTATGACGTATACGCGTGTGTTAAGTGGACGTGAAACAACCCGCCCTTAGCATTGCTTTGTTAGATTCCTAAAATAATGAAAGTGACATGATTTTGACTGCACATCGAATTAAAAATCAAACAATCTGCCTTTAAAGCTTTCAAAGTCAAAGTCAAATCATTTATTTCAAATAGGCACGACGATGCACTTTTGAACGTCAAAAATTACATGAATAGTTAATTGATTCTAGTTGCGCCTTCCAAAAGGTAGTTATGTATGGAGAAGAATGGGCAAGAAACTCCAAACTTACTCTTTTAAAATGTTAACAATAGTTTGTATACATTAATTAATAATTATAGGTGAAGACGATGTACCTAGAATAAAAATAAAAATTACTTACCACAATTGGTAAAAAGAATGAAAAGTGAAGTAATGACAGAAAAATTAATAAATGCGATAGGTACGATGTGCTCACATATTTACAAACATTGGATATAATATAAAAAAAAAAAACATATAATAAGTCAGTGTGTGAGTTTCCCTTTCCCCAACTACGTTACAATCGGCTTTCAGTCTAACCAGATGCAGCTGATTAACAGTATATTACATGGAACGACTGCCTATCTGACCTCCACAAACCGGTTTCTGGGTAACGTGTAACCCCTTGGTAGCACTGGTGGTCGGGCTTTTGGGCTTCTGACTACTCCGTAACAGCCGGAACTGACGGCTTAACGTGCATTCTTAGCCACGGAGGGGCCGCAATATGTAATGGATGGTTACCCATCCACGAACCGACCGCGGCAAGCGTAGCTTAAGCTTGGACCAATCGTCTATTATCATTTACCCACGAGCCCCTCAGATTGAATAAAAAATCAGTCTTTCAGAATTCATACACTTACATTGATGTATAAAAAAGGAAGATAAGGTACACGCGCCTCGCCGAGGACCGCATAAACTATGCCGACCGGCACAATTTCGACCTTAATCACAATCGAACTGACGTTTGTGTAGGACATGTGTAGCACGTTAAGTAAAATTACCGTAATCGTCTAAATAAACAGCAACAACGCCTTCCTGTGTTTTAAAAAATGAACACAAATAATTCACAAATCAAAAACAAGTTCCACGGGATTAATTTCCACTCGTAAGTACATCAAAACTTATTTTCATTAAAATTCTCTGGAATAATATTGCTTTCTAGGTCGCCATTTGTTTCTGAGTTGTTATGGGTACGTAACGGTGACAATTATTGCTATCTCGTTCCAGCTACAGCCCGCGTCATATTTCTCTATTTCTAGTTCGGAAATTTAGTTGTATGGATGTGTTTCTTACATGTAATTGTTTCTAGTCCAATAATGTTTATAATGACATTGGAGTGACTTATTTTACATTTTTATCTTTTTTTTAAATATATCAATGCCTTTTCGTCATTTTTTCCTCAAACTAAAACCAATAAGTACATCCAAAAACACGGAAACCTAATTATCCGAGTATTTCTGTTCATATAGTGAAGACAGTCATAATGAGTACCTAGTACAAAACTATCAAATAAACAGCTGAAGTGCGTAAGGAAAGATGGCGGTAGTTTAAACGTAGTTTATTTAAATCTCGACGACTGACATTGTAAAGTA